>CAWUFW010010952.1:0-653659 GCA_963921515.1 Calotriton arnoldi
TAGGCAACCTGACCATGTCAGGGACTGTATCAGGACTGAAGTCCAGAAAATGTTGGATTTGGGAGTTATTGAACCCTCAGATAGCCCTTGGGCTAGTCCAGTGGTCCTTGTACCAAAACCTCACACCAGTGGTGGAAAAAGAGAGATGAGGTTTTGTGTGGACTACAGGGGTCTCAATACAGTCACTAGGACTGATGCCCATCCAATACCCAGGGCAGATGAGCTCATAGATATTTTGGCCTCTGCCAAATATCTCAGCACATTTGACCTAACAGCTGGCTACTGGCAGATCAGACTAACTGATACTGCAAAGCCCAAAACAGCATTCTCAACCCCTAGTGGGCATTATCAATTTGTGGTAATGCCCTTTGGTCTGAAGAATGCACCTGCCACTTTCCAGAGGCTGGTGAATACAGTTCTCACAGGTCTGGAAGCCTATAGTGCAGCATATCTAGATGATATTGCTGTCTTTAGCTCCACCTGGGAGGATCACCTGGTCCACCTCAGGAATGTTTTACAGGCCCTGCAAAAGGCAGGCCTGACTATCAAGGCCACTAAGTGCCAGATAGGGCAGAGTCAGGTTGTGTACCTGGGCCACCTTGCGGGTGGAGGCCAGGTTCAACCTTTGCAGAGCAAGATCCAGACTATCATGGACTGGACTGCTCCAACTACCCAGACTCAGGTGAGAGCCTTCATAGGCCTGACTGGGTACCATAGGAGATTTGTCAAGGGGTATGGATCAATAGTGACACCCCTGAATGACTTCACTTCTAAGAAAATGCCCAAAAAGGTTCAGTGGACAGTTAGCTGTCAAAAGGCATTTGATGACCTGAAGCAGGCCATGTGCACTGCTCCCATTCTACAGAGTCCTGATTACTCCAAGAAGTTCATTGTTCAAACTGATGCATCTGAATTGGGGGTAGGGGCTGTACTGTCACAATTGAATGAAGAAGGTCAGGATCAGCCAGTAGCTTTTATTAGCAGAAGGCTGACCCCTAGAGAGAAACGTTGGTCAGCCATAGAGAGGGAGGCCTTTGCTGTGGTCTGGGCTCTGAAGAAGTTGAGGCCATACTTGTTTGGTACACACTTCCTGGTTCAGACAGACCATAAGCCCCTCTTATGGCTAAAACAAATGAAGGGTGAAAACCCCAAACTGCTTAGGTGGTCCATTTCCCTACAGGGGATGGACTTTATAGTGGAACATAGACCTGGGAGTAACCATGCCAATGCAGATGGACTCTCTAGGTACTTCCACTTAGAACATGAAGACTTAACTGGGCAAGGTTAGTTTAATGTCCCTACGTTTGGGGGGTTGTGTAGGAGAGTAGGATCTGCTTCACATGGGTACCCCCACTTTTTGCTGATGCTTCACTGTTTTTCGACATTAGTCTGGCTGGGGCCCTGCTAATCAGAACCCCAGCCTGGCTGCTTCCTCTCTAAAATGGTTTCCATGTGCCTTAGGCACATCACTGATTGGGATCTGGAGTGCCCTTATAAGTCCCTAGTATATGGTATACTATGTACCAAGGGCATAGGTACCTCAGAGGCCTGCCAGGGGCTGCAGCATGTATTATGCCACCCCTGGAAGGCCATCCAAACTGACACCACAGGTCTGCTACTGCAGCCTGGGTAAGGTGGTGCATGCACCCCTTACTGTGATATAGGTTACCTATATCACTAAATACATACACACATATAAACCTATAAGTCACTCCTAAGGCAGGCCTTATCAATCCTAAAGGCAGAGTGCATGGTTCCTATGTGAGAGGGTGCCCCTGCATGAGCAGGGCCCCTCTGCAGCATTCGGAGACCCTTCTCTGATGCTGTTTGTAGTGCAGCCTGACCATATACTCTTAAGCGCATTATAACCTCGCGTTAAATGCTAACTTTGGAATGGCTGCACCTAAACATGTCGTGTTTGGTGTCAAACATCTTGGAATACTACCCCCCGCCAATCCTGGCGGCGGGGGTAGCATTCCACCCTTCTAGAGGGAAAGACATGTTAACTCTGGCTAGCCCGGTAACTTCTTTCCAAAGCCCTGGCATCACAAAATGGATGCTGCTGCCACAGACACGAGTCTGGCCTACTGCTGCTGGACGAAACTCCGGCAGGGGAGGCCTGGACAATAGGTTTCCTGTCCCAGGGAGGTGTGACCACCTCCCCAGACAGGATAATGTGTTTTGGGGCTGGGCGGGAGCCCTTTCGGGTGCTTTGAAGTCCTGCACTGGGGGCACATTTGGTGTCCCTGTGCATACCCCAGTTCAAACCGGATCAGGGGCTTGCAGCCCCTGCTTTGGCGTGAACTGGACAAAGAGAAAGGGATGTAGCCACCCCTCTGCCCTGACCCACCCATAGGTGGGGCCACAGAGTAGTCCAACCCCTAAACTTGGTATAAGTATAGGAACCCAGTCCTTAGGACTTTAGATTATCCCTGGACGAAACTCTGAAACTGAATCCTGGACATTCGACGCTCTACTCACGATTAGAGGACAGAAGAATCTCCCTTGGGGTCAAGGAGTGACTCCCCTGCTTGGCAGGCACCAAAGAAGCATCTGTCCGGTTCGCATTTCTGAAGCTCCCGTCGGACGCCGAAGTCATTGCATCACCGGAGGTGGATTCTCAGACTTCCCCGAGGCTACCCTGAGTCCCCAGCAAAGCTGAGGCCCGTGGCTATCGTGGGTAACTTGAGACCGTGACCCCTGGACACCAAGCACATTTGCAAGTGCATCCTCTTCTGGGTCTCTCAAGAAGTAGTGCTTTGGGCTCCGAGTAGCCCTAGCCTCAAGCACCAACTGCACCGAAGATCACTGGCCCCCACTCCACGAGTGTCCTGTAAGCCAGATCCACGTGCGGCGTCATGAGGCTCCTTCGCGGTCGCTAGCCCATTGGCTAGTAGCCCTTAACGAAGGCCAATCTTTTTCTAACTTGGAATCCTGGTTGCACCAGGCCTGCCCTCACTTACTTTTGCTGGGTGAGTTCCTCAGACCTTGCTGGTCTGCACCATCGACGATCTTCATCTTCACCAAGACTTGCCGTTGGCAAGGCTTGTTGGGGCCAATCCGGTCGCCGACACCTCAGCACTCGACAAACATCGTGTACAAGCCCGAATCCTGCTCCTGGTCACCGACAACGCCTCCTGGACCTCGTGGCTGAAGAGTCAAGACGTCCATCAACGCACCTGAAGCACTCGACATCGGTGGGCATCTGTCCATCGCCTTCCTGGTCACTGGCTAGTGACCCAGACTCTGTCCCCTCTGCTTTCAGGTTCTTCAGAACTCCGATCCACTCTTGGATCCACCCGGACACTTTTCTCCTGGTCGCCAGCAGCACTTTGCAGCAGATCGCCATAAGAACCGACGACGAAACCCGACCCCGAAAGGCACCTATGCACCCGGCTTCCCTGGGTGAGGTAACACGAGTACTCCGGTGCTCCCGTGGGTAGAGACTCTTCAAAGTCCTAGATCTCAAAGGGTTTTGTCCTAGTCCTCTTTTAAGTGTCCCTTTCCTCTATTTTCCCGATCCCGACTTTCTCCATAGAAGTTAACGGCGTATCGCGGTTGTGTATTTACACTGCACGCGTCTCCCGTGGGTCCCCTGTGTCACTACCTTGGGTGGTTCCTTGTGGTCCAAGCACTTCTAGAGGCTCTAGGCCTAGTGTCTAGTTCAGTCGTGGTTCGCATACCACTTTATTGGTATATGGTTTGGTACGCCCCTAGGGCCCAAACGTGTATTTGTGCTATTACTGTAATTTAAGATCTTATAACCTATGTACTTCGAACTCTAGCCTCATAAAGAGACTAGAGGGGTGTGTTTAGTAATAAATACATATATTTTGAATATATACCTGGTGTGGTGCTCTTTCATTTGGTCACTCAAGAGATTATAGACTGGTAAAACAAGCTGCTTTACATTCCTTCAAGACTTAGCCTGAAGGCTGCTCTCCATAGCTACCACTAGGATAGCTTTCAATAAGGTTGTCTTTAACCTTCCTACCATAAGAGTCGATTTGGACTGGTGCACGGTGCCCACTATAATTAGTGGACAGCATATGCCAGGCCAACTTCTCACATTGGTGGGCAGCGTGTGGGATTCCAGCTTGCCATTGTTTTACCAGAAAATCTCTATTTGAATTACTAACTGAAAACCATTATAGGTACTCACGGTACATATAAAGTCAAGCTTAGTATCAATAAGTTCTACTGAACTTAGAGTTGTGTGTTAAGGGATAGCACAACCCTTTCTACAACTCAAGAGAGTTTAGTAGGCCACACTAGAGTAGGTAGTGCATACACCACACCACACTAGTAATGTCTTTAAGGGCAGGATCCAAAGAATCCTTGCAGGAAGCCATTGAGCTTCCACCCTCCAAGTATGATACACTCCCATTCTTGGAATTGAGAGCTTTATGCAACTTGAGAAAAATAAGGACAGGCCAAAGCCCCACCACCCAACACCTCAAGGAGTTGTTGGTGGCTTATGACCTTAGTAAGCCTGTAGGGACTGAAGGGGTAGGAGCTGAGGGTGGGGCAGAAGAAGAGGAGGAGGCCAGGGGTACCAATACCCCCAGCCCCCCTCTGAAACTGGCCAGGAGGGTGACAATGACCCTGACCTGGAAAACCCAATCCCTCCTGTGGATGATGATGAGGATGATCAAAATGATGCCCTCTTTGTCCCCCAGGAAGGATTAAGAGTGTGCCCAGGAAGTCTAGATCTTCTTCTCAGGAGTCTAACCACTCTGGCACCTCTATAGGGAGCTCTGTCTCCTCTCACAGGAGGGAATCCTCTCATGAGAGGAGAGCCAGACTGGTCCAGTATGAGGAAACTCAGCTGGAAATCAGAAAAAAGCAATTGGCTTTAGATAGGGAATCCCTAGATCTCCTTAGAGAGAGAAGAAAGTTGGGACTAGAGTCCCATGGTGGCAACAATATCCCTAGAGATAGGGACAGGTCTTATGACCATAGAAACCTAAACAAGATTGTCCCTCCCTACCAGAGTGGGGATGACATCCACAAATGGATAACTGCACTGGAGAGGGCCTGTAAAGTTCAGAAGGTCCCCCAGAGGCAGTGGGCAGCAATCTTGTGGCTCTCCTTTGCAGACAAAGGTAGAGACAAGCTCCTCACTGTAAGAGAAGAGGATGCTGACAATTACACAGTCTTGAAGAGTGCTCTGATAGATGGGTTTGGCCTAACCACTGAACAGTATAGGTTGAAGTTCAGAGACACCCAAAAGCTCAGACTCAAGACTGGGTTGATTTTGTAGATTGTGCTACAAAGGCTCTGGAAGGTTGGATACATGGCAACAAAGTGCATGACTTTTTAGGATTGTACAATTTGATTATGAGGGAGCAGATCCTTAATAATTGTCAAAACCAGCTTTTGCACCAGTATCTGGTGGACTCTGATCTGACCTCTCCCCAAGAATTGGGAAAGAAGGCAGACAAATGGGTCAGAACCAGAGTAAAAACTAGAAATCAGGGTGGTGACCAGAAGAAAGATTCTACTAAGTCCCAAGAGAAAGGTGGGGATAAATCTAAGGATAAGTCCCCTACAGGGCCCCAAAAGTCCTCTTCTGGGGGTGGGTCCCAAACTCCTTCCTCTCCTGAAAAGAAACCCTATTGCCATGTCTGTAAAAAGCCTGGGCACTGGAAAACTGATCCCAGTTGCCCCAGGATTGGCAATAAAGAAAATGTTCCTCCCACAACTACTACCACCCCTCCTGGTACTACCAGTAGTAATCCTCCAGTTGGGAGTAGTGCACCCAAAAAGTTAGGTGCTTTTGCAAGAGGAACAGAGGTGGGCCCTAGTTTAGACAGGGACCCCTCAACAGACTCCTCTGACTCTGATGGTGGTATAGGATTTGCCACCTTTACCATGGGTCCCATAGCATTGGGCAGGTACAGATTGGAGCCAATAATTAATGGTCAGAAAGCTGTGGCATTTAGGGACACAGGGGCTAGTGTCACCATGGTGGCAGGGAAACTAGTCCCCCCTCACCAGCTTTTACCTGAGTTTAAATACCAGGTGACCAACATTGATGGAGTCAGAACAGATCACCCCATGGCCATAGTCAATCTCAGCTGGGAGGGGGTCACAGGCCCAAAGAGAGTGGCAGTGTCCCCCACCTTACCTGTAGATTGCCTGATGGGCAATGATCTGGAGATTTCAGCTTGGGCTGAAGTTGAACACCAAACCCATCTCAGGATGCTTGGCGTCCCTGTAAAGACTAGTGGGGCTGTGATGGCCACAGCCCCAGCCCAAGATTTTGGAGAGATGGAGCCTGGAAGAAAGGCCCACTCTCCCCCAAAAGAGAGCACAAGGGTTGAAGAAAAGTCTTCTTCCCTCCAGACAGTAGGTAAGGGTCAGCCTCCTCAGGGAACTGACCCTACCCCTAGTGAAGGAACTGCCCCAGAGGTAGTCAGGCCTGGCCTGGCCACACCCCTGATGGCAGAGGACCCTTCCAAGGTGGTACCCAGTCTGGAGCAGGTAACCTGCCCCTCTCTACCCTGCCTCAGCCAGCCCAGGGCTGCAGAGGTCAGGGAGGTCAGTGGACCCCCAGGGCCCCCTGTCCAGAGGAACCCCCATCAGCAGATTAGGGGCACCCAGTCTAGTAGCCCTAGCCAGGTGAAAACTCCTCTACACACTGAGGGATCCCCCATGCCTTTATGTAGGGACCTCCCCCAGAAGGACTCTGGTAGGCAAGGGCAAACCTGGGACCTGAAGGTTCCAAACCTGCCCTGTCCCTCCAGTAGTCCATCCAAAGGGACCCAACCCCCAGCTGTAGGCAGCCAAAGGTTGACCCTTAGAGCAAAGTGCAACTCAGTCATGGAAAGACAGGCATACATGGTGACCAGTGATCTGAGGAAGCTGAGGCCAACATTCCTAGGGCCTCACTTCCCTACTCAGACACCTCACCAGCCTTGTACTTTACCTAAGCACACCAGAGGTAGTGATTCCCCATGGTGGAGACCCTCTCATACCCTTAGGGTGAGGGATTGCTTAGTGGACCATAACATAGGGGGCAACCATGCTAGTGCAGGTGCTTCCTTATATGGCCACTTAGTCAATATAGGCTCAACTGGCCAAGGTTAGCCTTATCTCCTTTCGTTTGGGGGGGTTATGTAGGAAGGTGGAATCTGACTATATGGTTGCCCCCACTTTTTTTATGGTGTTTTGCTGGTTTATGACTTAGTTGGACTGGGATCCTGCTATTCAGGGCCCCAGTCTATCTGCTTTCTCTGTAAAAGGTTTCCATGTGCCTTAGGCACATCTCTGATTGGAATCTGGAGTGCCCTTATAAGTCCCTAGTATATGGTATACTATGTACCAAGGGCATAGGTACCTCAGAGGCCTGCCAGGGGCTGCAGCATGTATTATGCCACCCCTGGAAGGCCATCCAAACTGACACCACAGGTCTGCTACTGCAGCCTGGGTAAGGTGGTGCATGCACCCATTGCTGTGGTATAGGTTACCTATATCACTAAATGCATACACACATATAAACCTATAAGTCACTCCTAAGGCAGGCCTTATCAATCCTAAAGGCAGAGTGCATGGTTCCTATGTGAGAGGGTGCCCCTGCATGAGCAGGGCCCCTCTGCAGCGTTCAGAGACCATCTCTGATGCTGTTTGTAGTGCAGCCTGACCATATACTCTTAAACGCATTATATCCTCGCGGTAAAATGCTAACTATGGAATGGCTGCACCTAAACATGTCGTGTTTGGTGTCAAACATCTTGGAATACTACCCCCCGCCAATCCTGGCGGTGGGGGTAGCATTCCACCCTTCTAGAGGGAAGGGCATGTTAACTCTGACGAGTCCGGTAACTTCTTTCCAGAGCCCTGGCATCACAAAATGGATGCTGCTGCCACAGACACGAGTCTGGCCTCCTGCTGCTGGACGAAACTCCGGCAGGGAGGCCTGGACAATAGGTTTCCTCTCCCAGGGAGGTGTGACCACCTCCCCAGACAGGACAATGTGTATTGGGGCTGGGCGGGAGCACTTTCGGGTGCTTTGAAGTCCTGCACTGGGGGCACATTTGGTGTCCCTGTGCATACCCCAGTTCAAACCGGATCAGGGGCTTGCAGCCCCTGCTTTGGCGCGAACTGGACAAAGGGAAAGGGGTGTAGCCACCCCTCTGCCCTGACCCACCCATAGGTGGGGCCACAGAGTAGTCCATCCCCTATTTTTAGAATAAAGGTAGGAACCCAGTCCTTAGGACTTTAGATTATACCTGGACGAAACTCTGACACGGAATCCTGGACCTTCGACGCTCTACGACAAGATTAGAGGACTGAAGAATCTCCCTTGGGGTCAAGGAGTGACTCCCCTGCTTGGCAGGCACCAAAGAAGCATCTGTCCGGTTCGCATCACTGAAGCTCCCGTCGGACGCCGAAGTCATCGCATCACCAGAGGTGGATTCTCAGACTTCCCCGAGGCTACCCTGAGTCCCCAGCAAAGCTGAGGCCCGTGACTATCGTGGGTGACTTGAGACCGTGACCCCTGGACACCAAGCACACTTGCAAGTGCACCATCTTCTGGGTCTCCCAAGAAGTCGTGCTTTGGGCTCCGAGTAGCCCTAGCCTCCAGCACCACCTGCTCCGAAGATCACTGGCCCCCACTCCACGAGTGTCCTGTAAGCCAGCTCCACGTGCGGCGTCACGAGGCTCCTTCGCGGTCGCTAGCCCGTTGGGTAGTAGCCCTTAACGAAGGCCAATCTTTTCTTTACTTGGCAGTCTGGTTGCTCCAGGCCTGCCCTCACTTACCCTCGCTGGGTGAGTTCCCCAGACCTTGCTGGTCTGCATCATCGACGATCTACATCTTACTCGAGACTTGCCGTTGCCAAGGCTTGTTGGGTCCAATCTGGTCGCCGACACCTCTGCACTCGACAGACATCGAGCAACAGCCTGAATCCTGCTCCTGGTTGCCAACAACGTCTCCCGGACCTCGTGGCTGAAGAGTCAAGACAACTGTCATCGAACCTGAAGCACTCAACATCGGTGGGCATCTGTCCATCGCCTTCCTGGTCACTGGCTAGTGACCCAGACTCTGTCCCCTCTGCTTTCAGGTTCTTCAGAACTCCGATCCACTCTTGGATCCACCCGGACACTTTTCTCCTGGTCGCCAGCAGCACTTTGCAGCAGATCGCCATAAGAACCGACGACAAAACCCGACCCCGAAAGGCACCTATGCACCCGGCTTCCCTGGGTGAGGTAACACGAGTACTCCGGTGCTCCCGTGGGTAGAGACTCTTCAAAGTCCTAGATCTCAAAGGGTTTGGTCCTAGTCCTCTTTTAAGTGTCCCTTTCCTCTATTTTCCCGATCCCGACTTTCTCCATAGAAGTTAACGGCGTATCGCGGTTGTGTATTTACACTGCACGCGTCTCCCGTGGGTCCCCTGTGTCACTACCTTGGGTGGTTCCTTGTGGTCCAAGCACTTCTAGAGGCTCTAGGCCTAGTGTCTAGTTCAGTCGTGGTTCGCATACCACTTTATTGGTATATGGTTTGGTACGCCCCTAGGGCCCAAACGTGTATTTGTGCTATTACTGTAATTTAAGATCTTATAACCTATGTACTTCGAACTCTAGCCTCATAAAGAGACTAGAGGGGTGTGTTTAGTAATAAATACATATATTTTGAATATATACCTGGTGTGGTGCTCTTTCATTTGGTCACTCAAGAGATTATAGACTGGTAAAACAAGCTGCTTTACATTCCTTCAAGACTTAGCCTGAAGGCTGCTCTCCATAGCTACCACTAGGATAGCTTTCAATAAGGTTGTCTTTAACCTACCTACCATAAGAGTCGATTTGGACTGGTGCACGGTGCCCACTATAATTAGTGGACAGCATATGCCAGGCCAACTTCTCACATAGTGTTTTCTGGTTTAGGGCAGAGCAGTGGTGTTTGGGCAGAGAAGGGGGTCGTGCTGGGGGTGGTGTTTAGGGTTTAGGGCAGTGCAGTGGTGTTCGGGCAGTGTAGGGGGTCGTGCTGGGGGTGGTGTTTCAGGGTTTATGGCAGTGCAGTGGTGTTCAGGCAGTGTAGGGGGTCGTGCAGGGGTGGTGTTTCAGGGTTTAGGGCAATGCAGTGGTGTTCGGGCAGTGTAGGGGGTCATGCAGGGGGTGGTGTTTCAGGGTTTAGGGCAGTACAGTCGTGTCCGGCCAGTGTAGGGGGTCTGGCTGGGGGTGGTGTTTCAGGGTTTTGTGCAGTGGTGTTCGGGCAGTGTAGGGGGTCTTGCTGGGGGTGGTGTTTCAGGGTTTAGGGCAGTGCAGTGGTGTTCGGGCAGTGTAGGGGGTCTTGCTGGGGCTGGTCTTTCAGGGTTTAGGGCAGTGCAGTGGTGTTAAGGCAGTGTAGGGGGTCGTGCAGGGGTGGTGTTTCAGGGTTTAGGGCAGTGCAGTGGTGTTCGGGCAGTGTAGGGGGTCATGCAGGGGGTGGTGTTTCAGGGTTTAGGGCAGTACAGTCATGTCCGGCCAGTGTAGGGGGTCTGGCTGGGGGTGGTGTTTCAGGGTTTAGTGCAGTGGTGTTCGGGCAGTGTAGGGGGTCTTGCTGGGGGTGGTGTTTCAGGGTTTAGGGCAGTGCAGTGGTGTTCGGGCAGTGTAGGGGGTCTTGCTGGGGCTGGTCTTTCAGGGTTTAGGGCAGTGTAGTGGTGTTCGGGCAGTGTAGGGGGTCTTGCTGGGGCTGTTGTTTCAGGGTTTAGGGCAGTGCAGTGGTGTTCGGGCAGTGTAGGGGTTCGTGCTGGGGCTGGTGTTTCAGGGTTTAGGGCAGTGCAGTGGTGTTCGGGCAGTGTAGGGGGTCGTGCTGGGGCTGGTGTTTCAGGGTTTAGGGCAGTGCAGTGGTGTTCGGGCAGTGTAGGCGGTCGTGCTGGGGCTGGTGTTTCAGGGTTTAGGGCAGTGCAGTGGTGTTCGGGCAGTGCAGGGGGTCGTGCTGGGGGTGGTGTTTCAGGGTTTAGGGCAGTGCAGTGGTGTTCGGGCTGTGTAGGGGTCTTGCAGGGGGTGGTGTTTCAGGGTTTAGGGCAGTGCAGTGCAGTGGTGTTCGGGCAGTGTATGGGGTCTTGCTGGGGGTGGTGTTTCAGGGTTTAGGGCAGTGCAGTGGTATTCGGGCAGTGTAGGGGGTCGTGCAGGGGGTGGTGTTTCAGGGTTTAGGGCAGTGCAGTGGTGTTCGGGCAGTGCAGGGGCTCGTGCTGGGGGTGGCGTTTCAGGGTTTAGGGCAGTGCAGTGGTGTTCGGGCAGTGTAGGGGGTCATGCTGGGGCTGGTGTTTCAGGGTTTTGGGCAGTGCAGTGGTGTTCGGGCAGTGTAGGGGGACATGCTGGGGGTGGTGTTTCAGGGTTTTGGGCAGAGCAGTGGTATTCGGGCAGTGTAGGGGGTCGTGCTGGGGGTAGTGTTTTCTGGTTTAGGGCAGAGCAGTGGTGTTTGGGCAGAGAAGGGGGTCGTGCTGGGGGTGGTGTTTAGGGTTTAGGGCAGTGCAGTGGTGTTCGGGCAGTGTAGGGGGTCATGCTGGGGGTGGTGTTTCAGGGTTTAGGGCAGTGCAGTGGTGTTCAGGCAGTGTAGGGGGTCGAGCAGGGGGTGGTGTTTCAGGGTTTAGGGCAATGCAGTGGTGTTCGGGCAGTGTAGGGGGTCCTGCAGGGGGTGGTGTTTCAGGGTTTAGGGCAGTACAGTCGTGTCCGGCCAGTGTAGGGGGTCTGGCTGGGGGTGGTGTTTCAGAGTTTAGTGCAGTGGTGTTCGGGCAGTGTAGGGGGTCTTGCTGGGGGTGGTGTTTCAGGGTTTAGGGCAGTGCAGTGGTGTTCGGGCAGTGTAGGGGGTCTTGCTGGGGCTGGTCTTTCAGGGTTTAAGGCAGTGCAGTGGTGTTCAGGCAGTGTGGGGGTCATGCAGGGGGTGGTGTTTCAGGGTTTTGGGCAGTGCAGTGGTGTTCGGGCAGTGTAGGGGGTCATGCAGGGGGTGGTGTTTCAGGGTTTAGGGCAGTACAGTCGTGTCCGGCCAGTGTAGGGGGTCTGGCTGGGGGTGGTGTTTCAGGGTTTAGTGCAGTGGTGTTCGGGCAGTGTAGCGGGTCTTGCTGGGGGTGGTGTTTCAGGGTTTAGGGCAGTGCAGTGGTGTTCGGGCAGTGTAGGGGGTCTTGCTGGGGCTGGTCTTTCAGGGTTTAGGGCAGTGTAGTGGTGTTCGGGCAGTGTAGGGGGTCTTGCTGGGGCTGTTGTTTCAGGGTTTAGGGCAGTGCAGTGGTGTTCGGGCAGTGTAGGGGTTCGTGCTGGGGCTGGTGTTTCAGGGTTTAGGGCAGTGCAGTGGTGTTCGGGCAGTGTAGGGGGTCCTGCTGGGGCTGGTGTTTCAGGGTTTAGGGCAGTGCAGTTGTGTTCGGGCAGTGTAGGGGGTCGTGCTGGGGCTGGTGTTTCAGGGTTTAGGGCAGTGCAGTGGTGTTCGGGCAGTGTAGGGGGTCGTGCTGGGGCTGGTGTTTCAGGGTTTAGGGCAGTGCAGTGGTGTTCGGGCAGTTTAGGGGTCTTGCAGGGGCTGGTGTTTCAGGGTTTTGGGTAGAGCAGTGGTGTTCGTGCAGTGTAGGGGGTCGTGCTGGGGTGGTGTTTCAGGGTTTAGGGCAGTGCAGTCGTGTTCGGGCAGTGTAAGGGGTCTTGCTGGGGGTGGTGTTTCAAGGTTTAGGGGCAGTGGTGTGCGTGCAGTGTAGGGGGTCGTGCTGGGGCTGGTGTTTCAGGGTTTAGGGCTGTGCAGTGGTGTTCGGGTAGTGTAGGGGGTTGTGCTGGGGCTGGTGTTTCAGGGTTTAGGGCAGTGCAGTGGTGTTCGGGCAGTGTAGGGGGTCATGCTGGGGCTAGTATTTCAGGGTTTAGGGCACTGCAGTGGTGTTCGTGCAGTGTAGGGGGTCGTGCTGGGGCAATTGTTTTAGGGTTTTTGGCAGAGCAGTGGTGTTCGGGCAGTGTAGGGGGTCGTGCTGCGGGCGGTGTTTCAGGGTTTAGGGCAGTGCAGTGGTGTTCGGGCAGTGTAGGGGGTCATGCAGGGGTTGGTGTTTCAGGGTTTAGGGCAGTGCAGTGGTGTTCGGGCAGTGTAGGGGGTCGTGCTGTGGGTGGTGTTTCAGGGTTTAGGGCAGTGCAGTGGTATTCGGGCAGTGTAGGGGGTCATGCAGGGGGTGGTGTTTCAGGGTTTATGGCAGTACAGTGGTGTTCGGGCAGTGTAGGGGGTCGTGCTGGGGCTAGTGTTTCAGGGTTTAGGGCAGTGCAGTGGTGTTCGGGCAGTGTAGGGGGTCATGCTGGGGCTGGTGTTTCAGGGTTTAGGGCAGGTCAGTGGTGTTCGGGCAGAGTAGAGGGTTGTGCTGGGGCTGGTGTTTCAGGGTTTAGGGCAGTGCAGTGGTGTTCGGGCAGTGTAGGGAGTTGTGCTGGGGCTGGTGTTTCAGGGTTTAGGGCAGTGCAGTGGTGTTCGGGCAGTGAAGGGGGTCGGGCTGGGGCTAGTATTTCAGGGTTTAGGGCAGTGCAGTGGTGTTCGGGCAGTAAAGGGGGTCGTGCTGGGGCTAGTGTTTTAGGGTTTTGGGCAGAGCAGTGTTGTTCGGGCAGTGTAGGGGGTCATGCTGGGGCTGGTTTTTCAGGGTTTAGGGCAGTGCAGTGGTGTTCGGGCAGTGTAAGGGGTCTTGCTGGGGGTGATGTTTCAGGGTTTAGGGCAGTGGTGTTCGGGCAGTGTAGGGGGTCTTGCTGGGGGTGATGTTTCAGGGTTTAGGGTAGTGCAGTGGTGTTCGGGCAGTGTAGGCGGTCATGCTAGGGCTGGTGTTTTAGGGTTTAGGGCAGTGCAGTGGTGTTCGGGCAGTGTAGGGGGTCATGCTGGGGCTGGTGTTTCAGGGTTTAGGGCTGTGCAGTGGTGTTCAGGCAGTGTAGGGGGTCGTGCTGCGGCTAGTGTTTCAGGGTTTAAGGCAGAGCAGTGGTGTTCGGGCAGTGTAGGGGGTTGTGCTGGGGGTAGTGTTTCAGGGTTTAGGGCAGTGCAGTGATGTTTGGGCAGTGTAGGGGGTCTTGCTGGAGGTGGTGTTTCAGGGTTTAGGGCAGTGGTTTTCAGGCAGTGTAGGGGGTCTTGATGGGGGTGATGTTTCAGGGTTTAGGGCAGTGCAGTGGTGTTCGGGCAGTGTAGGGGGTCGTGCTAGGGGTAGTGTTTTGGGGTTTAGGGCTGGGCAGTGGTGTTCGGGCAGTGTAGGGGGTCTTGCTGGGGGTGGTGTTTCAGGGTTTAGGGCAGTGCAGTGCAGTGGTGTTCGGGCAGTGTATGGGGTCTTGCTGGGGGTGGTGTTTCAGGGTTTAGGGCAGTGCAGTGGTGTTCGGGCAGTGTAGGGGGTTGTGCAGGGGGTGGTGTTTCAGGGTTTAGGGCAGTGCAGTGGTGTTCGGGCAGTGCAGGGGGTCGTGCTGGGGGTGGTGTTTCAGGGTTTAGGGCAGTGCAGTGGTGTTCGGGCAGTGTAGGGGGTCATGCTGTGTCTGGTGTTTCAGGGTTTTGGGCAGTGCAGTGGTGTTCGGGCAGTGTAGGGGGACATGCTGTGGATGGTGTTTCAGGGTTTTGGGCAGAGCAGTGGTGTTCGGGCAGTGTAGGGGGTCGTGCTGGGGGTAGTGTTTTCTGGTTTAGGGCAGAGCAGTGGTGTTCGGGTAGAGAAGGGGGTCATGCTGGGGGTGGTGTTTAGGGTTTAGGGCAGTGCAGTGGTGTTCGGGCATTGTAGGGGGTCGTGCTGGGGGTGGTGTTTCAGGGTTTAGGGCAGTGCAGTGGTGTTCAGGCAGTGTAGGGGGTCGTGCAGGGGGTGGTGTTTCAGGGTTTAGGGCAGTGCAGTGGTCTTCGGGCAGAGTAGGGGGTCATGCAGGGGGTGGTGTTTCAGGGTTTAGGGCAGTACAGTCGTGTCCGGCCATTGTATGGGGTCTGGCTGGGGGTGGTGTTTCAGGGTTTAGTGCAGTGGTGTTCGGGCAGTGTAGGGGGTCTTGCTGGGGGTGGTGTTTCAGGGTTTAGGGCAGTGCAGTGGTGTTCGGGCAGTGTAGGGGGTCTTGCTTGGGCTGGTCTTTAAGGGTTTAGGGCAGTACAGTGGTGTTCAGGCAGTGTAGGGGGTCTTGCTGGGGGTGGTGTTTCAGGGTTTAGGGCAGTGCAGTGGTGTTCGGGCAGTGTAGGGGGTCTTGCTGGGGGTGGTGTTTCAGGGTTTAGGGCAGTGCAGTGGTGTTCGGGCAGTGTAGGGGGTCGTGCAGGGGGTGGTGTTTCAGGGTTTAGGGCAGTGCAGTGGTGTTTGGGCAGTGCAGGGGGTCGTGCTGGGGGTGGTGTTTCAGGGTTTAGGGCAGTGCAGTGCAGTGGTGTTCGGGCAGTGTATGGGGTCTTGCTGGGGGTGGTGTTTCAGGGTTTAGGGCAGTGCAGTGGTGTTCGGGCAGTGTAGGGGGTCGTGCAGGGGGTGGTGTTTCAGGGTTTAGGGCAGTGCAGTGGTGTTTGGGCAGTGCAGGGGGTCGTGCTGGGGGTGGTGTTTCAGGGTTTAGGGCAGTGCAGTGGTGTTTGGGCAGTGTAGGGGGTCATGCTGGGGCTGGTGTTTCAGGGTTTTGGGCAGTGCAGTGGTGTTCGGGCAGTGTAGGGGGACATGCTGTGGATGGTGTTTCAGGGTTTTGGGCAGAGCAGTGGTGTTCGGGCAGTGTAGGGGGTCGTGCTGGGGGTAGTGTTTTCTGGTTTAGGGCAGAGCAGTGGTGTTCGGGCAGAGAAGGGGGTCATGCTGGGGGTGGTGTTTAGGGTTTAGGGCAGTGCAGTGGTGTTCGGGCAGTGTAGGGGGTCGTGCTGGGGTGGTGTTTCAGGGTTTAGGGCAGTGCAGTGGTGTTCAGGCAGTGTAGGGGGTCGTGCAGGGGGTGGTGTTTCAGGGTTTAGGGCAGTGCAGTGGTGTTCGGGCAGAGTAGGGGGTCATGCAGGGGGTGGTGTTTCAGGGTTTAGGGCAGTACAGTCGTGTCCGGCCATTGTATGGGGTCTGGCTGGGGGTGGTGTTTCAGGGTTTAGTGCAGTGGTGTTCGGGCAGTGTAGGGGGTCTTGCTGGGGGTGGTGTTTCAGGGTTTAGGGCAGTGCAGTGGTGTTCGGGCAGTGTAGGGGGTCTTGCTTGGGCTGGTCTTTCAGGGTTTAGGGCAGTGCAGTGGTGTTTAGGCAGTGTAGGGGGTCGTGCAGGGGGTGGTGTTTCAGGGTTTTGGGCAGTGCAGTGGTTTTCGGGCAGTGTAGGGGGTCATGCAGGGGGTGGTGTTTCAGGGTTTAGGGCAGTACACTCGTGTCCGGCCAGTGTAGGGGGTCTGGCTGGGGGTGGTGTTTCAGGGTTTAGTGCAGTGGTGTTCGGGCAGTGTAGGGGGTCTTGCTGGGGGTGGTGTTTCAGGGTTTAGGGCAGTGCAGTGTTGTTCGGGCAGTGTAGGGGGTCTTGCTGGGGCTGGTCTTTCAGGGTTTAGGGCAGTGCAGTGGTGTTCGGGCAGTGTAGGGGGTCTTGCTGGGGCTGGTGTTTCAGGGTTTAGGGCAGTGCAGTGGTGTTCGGGCAGTGTAGGGGTTCGTGCTGGGGCTGGTGTTTCAGGGTTTAGGGCAGTGCAGTGGTGTTCGGGCAGTGTAGGGGGTCATGCTGGGGCTGGTGTTTCAGGGTTTAGGGCAGTGCAGTGGTGTTCGGGCAGAGTAGGGGGTCATGCAGGGGGTGGTGTTTCAGGGTTTAGGGCAGTACAGTCGTGTCCGGCCATTGTATGGGGTCTGGCTGGGGGTGGTGTTTCAGGGTTTAGTGCAGTGGTGTTCGGGCAGTGTAGGGGGTCTTGCTGGGGGTGGTGTTTCAGGGTTTAGGGCAGTGCAGTGGTGTTCGGGCAGTGTAGGGGGTCTTGCTTGGGCTGGTCTTTCAGGGTTTAGGGCAGTGCAGTGGTGTTCAGGCAGTGTAGGGAGTCGTGCAGGGGGTGGTGTTTCAGGGTTTTGGGCAGTGCAGTGGTGTTCGGGCAGTGTAGGGGGTCATGCAGGGGGTGGTGTTTCAGGGTTTAGGGCAGTACACTCGTGTCCGGCCATTGTATGGGGTCTGGCTGGGGGTGGTGTTTCAGGGTTTAGGGCAGTGCAGTGGTGTTCAGGCAGTGTAGGGGGTCGTGCAGGGGGTGGTGTTTCAGGGTTTAGGGCAGTGCAGTGGTGTTCGGGCAGAGTAGGGGGTCATGCAGGGGGTGGTGTTTCAGGGTTTAGGGCAGTACAGTCGTGTCCGGCCATTGTATGGGGTCTGGCTGGGGGTGGTGTTTCAGGGTTTAGTGCAGTGGTGTTCGGGCAGTGTAGGGGGTCTTTCTGGGGGTGGTGTTTCAGGGTTTAGGGCAGTGCAGTGGTGTTCGGGCAGTGTAGGGGGTCTTGCTTGGGCTGGTCTTTCAGGGTTTAGGGCAGTGCAGTGGTGTTCAGGCAGTGTAGGGGGTCGTGCAGGGGGTGGTGTTTCAGGGTTTTGGGCAGTGCAGTGGTGTTCGGGCAGTGTAGGGGGTCATGCAGGGGGTGGTGTTTCAGGGTTTAGGGCCGTACACTCGTGTCCGGCCCGTGTAGGGGGTCTGGGTGGGGGTGGTGTTTCAGGGTTTAGTGCAGTGGTGTTCGTGCAGTGTAGGGGGTCTTGCTGGGGGTGGTGTTTCAGGGTTTAGGGCAGTGCAGTGTTTTTCGGGCAGTGTAGGGGGTCTTGCTGGGGCTGGTCTTTCAGGGTTTAGGGCAGTGCAGTGGTGTTCGGGCAGTGTAGGGGGTCTTGCTGGGGCTAGTGTTTCAGGGTTTAGGGCAGTGCAGTGGTGTTCGGGCAGTGTAGGGGTTCGTGCTGGGGCTGGTGTTTCAGGGTTTAGGGCAGTGCAGTGGTGTTCGGGCAGTGTAGGGGGTCGTGCTGGGGCTGGTGTTTCAGGGTTTAGGGCAGTGCAGTGGTGTTCGAGCAGTGTAGGCGGTCGTGCTGGGGCTGGTGTTTCAAGGTTTAGGGCAGTGAAGTGGTGTTCGGGCAGTATAGGGGGTCGTGCTGGGGCTGGTGTTTCAGGGTTTAGGGCAGTGCAGTGGTGTTCGGGCAGTGTAGGGGGTCATGCTGGGGATGGTGTTTCAGGGTTTAGGGCAGTGCAGTGGTGTTCGGGCAGTGTAGGGGTCTTGCAGCGGCTGGTGTTTCAGGGTTTTGGGCAGAGCAGTGGTGTTCGGGCAGTGTAGGGGGTCGTGCTGGGGGTGGTGTTTCAGGGTTTAGGGCAGTGCAGTCGTGTTCGGGCAGTGTAAGGGGTCTTGCTGGGGGTGGTGTTTCAAGGTTTAGGGCAGTGGTGTTCGTGCAGTGTAGGGGGTCGTGCTGGGGCTGGTGTTTCAGGGTTAGGGCAGTGCAGTGGTGTTCGGGTAGTGTAGGGGGTTGTGCTGGGGCTGGTGTTTCAGGGTTTAGGGCAGTGCAGTGGTGTTCGGGCAGTGTAGGGGGTCATGCTGGGGCTAGTATTTCAGGGTTTAGGGCAGTGCAGTGGTGTTCGGGCAGTGTAGGGGGTCGTGCTGGGGCTAGTGTTTTAGGGTTTTTGGCAGAGCAGTGGTGTTCGGGTAGTGTAGGGGGTCGTGCTGCGGGCGGTGTTTCAGGGTTTAGGGCAGTGCAGTGGTGTACAGGCAGTGTAGGGGGTCATGCAGGGGTTGATGTTTCAGGGTTTAGGGCAGTGCAGTGGTGTTCGGGCAGTGTAGGGGGTTGTGCTGTGGGTGGTGTTTCAGGGTTTAGGGCAGTGCAGTGGTATTCGGGCAGTGTAGGGGGTCATGCAGGAGGTGGTGTTTCAGGGTTTATGGCAGTACAGTTGTGTTCGGGCAGTGTAGGGGGTCATGCTGGGGCTGGTGTTTCAGGGTTTAGGGCAGTGCAGTGGTGTTCGGGCAGTGTAGGGGGTCGTGCTGGGGCTGGCGTTTCAGGGTTTAGGGCAGTGCAGTGGTGTTCGGGCAGAGTAGGGGGTCGTGCTGGGGCTGATGATTCAGGGTTTAGGGCAGTGCAGTGGTGTTTGGGCAGTGTAGGGGGTTGTGCTGGGGCTGGTGTTTCAGGGTTTAGGGCAGTGCAGTGGTGTTCGGGCAGTGTAGGGGGTCGAGCTGGGGCTAGTATTTCAGGGTTTAGGGCAGTGCAGTGGTGTTCGGGCAGTGTAGGGGGTCGTGCTGGGGCTAGTGTTTTAGGGTTTTGGGCAGAGTAGGGGGTCGTGCTGCGGGCGGTGTTTCAGGGTTTAGGGCAGTGCAGTGGTGTTTGGGCAGTGTAGGGGGTCTTGCTGGGGTTTGTGTTTCAGGGTTTAGGGCAGTGGTGTTCAGGCAGTGTAGGGGGTCTTGCTGGGGGTGATGTTTCAGTATTTAGGGCAGTGCAGTGGTGTTTGGGCAGTGTAGGGGGTCTTGCTGGGGGTAGTGTTTCAGGGTTTAGGGCAGTGCAGTGGTGTTCGGGCAGTGTAGGGGGTCATGCTGGGGGTGATGTTTCAGGGTTTAGGGCAGTGCAGTGGTGTTCGGGCAGTGTACGGGGTCGTGCTGGGGGTGGTGTTTCAGGGTTTAGGGCAGTGCAGTGGTGTTCGGGCAGTGTAGGGGGTCGTGCTGGGGTTGGTTTTTCAGTGTTTAGGGCAGTGCAATGGTGTTCGGGCATTGTAGGGGGTCGTGCAGGAGGGGTGTTTCAGGGTTTAGGGCAGTGCAGTTGTGTTTGGGCAGTGTAGGGGGTCATGCTGGAGGTAGTGTTTTAGGGTTTAGGGCAGTGCAGTGGTGTTTGGGCAGTGTAGGGGGTCGTGCTGGGGTAGTGTTTTAGGGTTTAGGGCAGTGCAGTGGTGTTCGTGCAGTGTTGGGGGTCGTGCTGGGGTAGTGTTTTAGGGTTTAGGGCAGTGCAGTGGTGTTTGTGTAGTGCACAGCGCATGCGCTGCGTCGGTAGGCGAGACCTAAGAAGCATTGCACCAAGATGGCTGCCAACACTTCCTAGATTGAAGTGTTGGCAGCCAATTAGAGCCAAGCTCGTGCTTGTGTAGTTAGGTCCCTCCCAGATATATAAAGATTTTTTTCCTTTAATATCTCGCAAACTACTGAACAGATTTACACCATTTAAAAAAAAGGGCGCTTTCTGAACCAAGCACTACCTTTTTGCCAAATTTGGAGTAATTCCGTTTAGCAGTTTTGGCTGTAACCGTGTCTAAAGCTTCCTATGGGAAATTGATTTTTTGACCTCTATTTTTTTAATTTCTCAGGAACTACTGAACGGATTTAGAACATTTTAAAAAAAGGGCGCTTTCTGAACCAAGGGCTACCTTTTTGCCAAATTTGGTGTAATACCGTTCAGCAGTTCGGGTTGTAGCCGTGTCTAAAGTTTCCCATGGGAAATAACATGGGGAAAACGCGTTTTGGGACCCCCCTTTTTTCTCGGCCCCCGCTTGACGACTCACCCCGAAACTTTCAGGATAGGAGCTAACCAGAGCGCCCCACTAGTTTTCAAAATTTCGCGAAGATTCGTCATCCATATATATATATATGCAAAAAAGAAGCAGAGAACTCTGGGTAGTTCTCAAGTTTAGGTGGAAAGCAGCTCCTGCATAGAGCACTCTCAACACCAGTGACACTCTAGATCTGCTCACCTCAAATGGCTGCTTTTCTATCAAAGTCTTTAAGCATAGGATTAGCACAGTGCCATCCACGCCGAGATAGAAAGGGACAAAGTCTTTTGCACAGTGTTGTCCATGCTGAGCTGTAAAATGACAAAAGCCAATTACCACTCCAGGCACAGTATTATAGCTTTGAATTGGTAAAATACCAATTAAGCCAGCCTAAAATGAGTAAAAGCAACCCCTGACACAGTGTTTTGCTCTACTTAGAGGTCTACAGAGAGGTGTAGCTTTGTCCAGACACAAGGGAGCACCCAATATAAGTCAAAACAATGCCCTTATATATATAAGGGTTTATATTTTATTCTCCTGTAAAATGCTTACATTTACGTGATAAATAAAGCATGGTAAAGGCATGTGCTTGCTAAAAAAACATTTAAAGGTAGGTATAAACACTTGCTTTGTATACACAAATATTATATATATATATTTAAATATATGTATATATATATGCATATATATTTATATATGTATATATTTATATATTTACATGCATATTAATGTGTGTGTGTGTGTATATATATATAAAGTTTATGAATGTTATATATATATATGACATTCATAAAAAAATGTAAAACACTCATGGCCTTATTTATGAGGTTTTACCGTAGGGCAGCGGCAAAGGCCTTCCTGCTGCACTGCAGTACGGTAAAAGAAAAGGGCAGGAATGCACCGTATTTATCAGATATGGTGCAATCCTGACTTTTTCCCCTGCACCGGTGCACAATGGGCTGTCGTGCACCAATGCAGGCACCTTTGCAACATGGTGCTGATTATTTATGTGCAGGAAGGGAAACCTTCCTGCACAACAACAATCAGAAGAGGCTTTTTCCTCTTTCTATGTGTGGTGCAGAATTCAGTACACATTGAACAAGGGAATAAGCAGAGAAATAAAGATATTTCTCCTCGTTGTGCCTCCCTTATGCCTCCCCTGGGGTGGCGTACGATTTTGGCGCTGCCTCAGATTTACGATTTCTCGTGAATCTGAGGCAGTGTCATAAAGCCATGGATGTTGCTGGGCACGCCCCCAGCACACCCATTGCATGCCCCTTTTTCGCAGAACACTGCGTTAAAGGGAACCATATTTACGAGGCAGCATTAAGCGAAAAAAAGTGGTGCAGTGCTGCCTCGTAAATATGGAGCAGGCTCCTGTGCCACAGAACGTCACAAATAGTTACGTTCCGGCGACGCAAGGGGCCTCATAAATGAGGTCCTCACAGTCACCAGATGATGTCATCAGAGATGTCAGTAACTATGTCATCGGAGATGTCACTAACTATGTCATTAGTGATGTAATATGTGAGGTCATAAGCATTGCATTGTGGGGGCACGAGTTATAAACTATAACAGATGAAATTCAATGGTTTTCTACTAGTGACATGTGAACCTAACTATAACGTCCCTGGAATCTTTAGTTTTTCAGTAAAAAATAAATAAATATATATATATTTGGTGAGCAAGGCTGGGATCAGCGGAAACGCGTACAATGGCGGTCTGACAATAAAATATTCAAGTACACACACATGGCGTTGTCATCCTTGGTTCAAGGGAAAGCAGTGATATATATATGTATATATATATATATATATATATATATATATATATATATATATATATATATATATATATATATATATATGCTGGCATCGGCATCGCAAGGCTGTGGATTGGCGAATTGGGGCAATCCCGGAAATATATATATATATATATATATATATATATATATATATATATATATATATATATATATATATTATCCAACAACAGCTTACACGGCACTCTCCTTGGTACAAAAATATATCTTTATTGAGACCTCCTTCTCCGCCACCTACGCGTTTCGAACACAAAGTTCTTGTTCACAAGAACTTTGTGTTCGAAACGCGTAGGTGGCGGAGAAGGAGGTCTCAATAAAGATATATTTTTGTACCAAGGAGAGTGCCGTGTAAGCTGTTGTTGGATAATACTTTATGCGAGAGGTGGTCCTGTCTCGCCACGAGCACCAGCTGGAGGGTGCTCCCCCCGGAAAGGACCGTGTTTGTTGAATATATATATATATATATATATATGTCAATAAAAAACCTCCACTTTGCCGGGGGCCCCCAATCCTGCAGGGCGGGCTCTCAAGCCAGGAATGGAGATTCTGGAAACTGCAAAACTGCCTCCAAAAGAAAAGAGCCCAACACCGACTTGCTGACTAGCTGACTTTATTCGTCATGAAATGCGGAGAAACAATGCACTCTTTGAATCCTTACGCGTTTCAGCCTTGAGCCTTGTTCACAGGTGAGTGCAATTAAAATAATGTAGTCCAAGTGGTCATGTGGCTCGATCATACAACCACAAACCCCAGAATGCATCAGTATTGTAAATTCAGCAGCAGGACATGGCATAGTACTCGATTTTGCCTAAATAGCATTATTACAGCCAATGTCCATGGAAATTAGTGACAAATCTGCAGATGCTTACTGGTTAAGTTCTGTTGCTGCACAGTGCGGTTTCCTCCGCATCTCTTCAATAATTGCTAGTCATGCGATGTCGTAGGAGAAATGAAACATCACTCTCCTCTTCCTTTCTCAAACAAAAAGCTGCCAAATTGCTTCGGAAGTCCTTCATGTTGGCGCTTATTGTGAGCGGATCATGCCCCCTCCGTTAAATGTCACAAAAAAACCTCCACTTTGCCGGGGGCCCCCAATCCTGCAGGGCGGGCTCTCAAGCCAGGAATGGAGATCCTGGAAACTGAAAAAACTGCCTACAAAAGAAAAGAGCCAAACACCCACTTGCTGACTAGCTGACTTTATTCGTCATGAAATGCGGAGAAACAATGCACTCTTTGAATCCTTACGCGTTTCAGCCTTGAGCCTTGTTCACAGGTGAGTGCAATTAAAATAATGTAGTCCAAGTGGTCATGTGGCTCGATCATACAACCACAAACCCCAGAATGCATCAGTATTGTAAATTCAGCAGCAGGACATGGCATAGTACTCGATTTTGCCTAAATAGCATTATTACAGCCAATGTCCATGGAAATTAGTGACAAATCTGCAGATGCTTACTGGTTAAGTTCTGTTGCTGCACAGTGCGGTTTCCTCCGCATCTCTTCAATAATTGCTGGTCATGCGATGTCGTAGGAGAAATGAAACATCACTCTCCTCTCCCTTTCTCAAACAAAAAGCTGCCAAATTGCTTCGGAAGTCCTTCATGCTGGCGCTTATTATGAGCGGATCATGCCCCCTCCGTTAAATGTCACAAAAAAACCTCCACTTTGCTGGGGGCCCCCAATCCTGCAGGGTGGGCTCTCAAGCCAGGAATGGAGATCCTGGAAACTGCAAAACTGCCTCCAAAAGAAAAGAGCCCAACACCGACTTGCTGACTAGCTGACTTTATTCGTCATGAAATGCGGAGAAACAATGCACTCTTTGAATCCTTACGCGTTTCAGCCTTGAGCCTTGTTCACAGGTGAGTGCAATTAAAATAATGTAGTCCAAGTGGTCATGTGGCTCGATCATACAACCACAAACCCCAGAATGCATTAGTATTGTAAATTCAGCAGCAGGACATGGCATAGTACTCGATTTTGCCTATGTCATTAGTGATGTAATATGTGAGGTCATAAGCATTGCATTGTGGGGGCACGAGTTATAAACTATAACAGATGAAATTCAATGGTTTTCTACTAGTGACATGTGAACCTAACTATAACGTCCCTGGAATCTTTAGTTTTTCAATAAAAATAAAATAAATATATATATATTTGGTGAGCAAGGCTGGGATCAGCGGAAACGCGTACAATGGCGGTCTGACAATAAAATATTCAAGTACACACACATGGCGTTGTCATCCTTGGTTCAAGGGAAAGCAGTGATATATATATATATATATATATATATATATATATATATATATGCTGGCATCGGCATCGCAAGGCTGTGGATTGGCGAATTGCAGCGCAATCCCGGAAATATATATATATATATATCTATGTATGTATATATATATATATATATGTATATATATATATATATATGTATATATATATATATATATATATATATATATATATATATATATATATCAAGCTCCGTGGGGTGTCCAACACTTGAGCAGCACTCGAAACCACAGACCGCTTTCCCCAAAAGCCTTTATTGGTACGAGCAGTTCACATTATCCAGTCCTTTAAATAGCAGCCGACCGCCGCCTGACGCGTTTGAGATCAACTCTTCCTCAGAGGCAGTAGCGGTCAGAGAAGGCATGGAGGACTGCAACTTCCTGATATGCGATATTGTGGTTCCTAATTGGTCCGCTCTAAATGAGCAACACGTTGCAGTCTGGGATATGCAGTCCTAAGTATTTCCTCTGATGGATGCCCCCATTAATAAATGCTCTGATAGAGCCCTCCGTGAGCCCCGGAATATGCGTCTGCTCTAAATCCAAGATCTGTGCTCCATGTATGAGTTCCGTAACATTGAGCTCTGTGGCCCCTGTTTCTGGGGTGGTGCTCGCTCGGCGGCAGGACTGCCGCCAAATACATCAAGCTCCGTGGGGTGTCCAACACTTGAGCAGCACTCGAAACCACAGACCGCTTTTCCCCAAAAGCCTTTATTGGTACGAGCAGTTCACATTATCCAGTCCTTTAAAAAGCAGCCGACCGCCGCCTGACGCGTTTCGAGATCAAATGTTCCTCAGAGGCAGTAGCAGTCAAGAGAAGGCATGGAGGACTGCAACTTCCTGATATGCGATATCGTGGGTCCTAATTGGTCCGTTCTAAATGAGCAACACGTTGCAGTCTGGGATATGCAGTCCTAAGTATTTCCTCTGATGGATGCCCTCATTAATAAATGCTCTGATAGAGCCCTCCGTGAGCCCCGAAATATGCGTCTGCTCTAAATCCAAGATCTGTGCTCCACGTATGAGTCCTTGACCGCTACTGCCTCTGAGGAAGAGTTGATCTCGAAACGCGTCAGGCGTCGGTCGGCTGCTTTTTTAAAGGACTGGATAATGTGAACTGCTCGTACCAATAAAGGCTTTTGGGGAAAAGCGGTCTGTGGTTTCGAGTGCTGCTCAAGTGTTGGACACCCCACGGAGCTTGATATATTTGGCGGCAGTCCTGCCGCCAGCGAGCACCACCCCAGAAACAGGGGGCCACAGAACTCGATGTTACGGGACTCATACGTGGAGCACAGATCTTGGATTTAGAGCAGACGCATATTCCGGGCTCACAGAGGGCTCTATCAGAGCATTTATTAATGAGGGCATCCATCAGAGGAAATACTTAGGACTGCATATCCCAGATTGCAACGTGTTGCTCATTTAGAGCGGACAATTAGGACCCACGATATCGCATATCAGGAAGTTGCAGTCCTCCATGCCTTCTCTTGACCACTACTGCCTCTGAGGAAGAGTTGATCTCGAAACGCGTCAGGCGGCGGTTGGCTGCTTTTTAAAGGACTGGATAATGTGAACTGCTCGTACCAATAAAGGCTTTTGGGGAAAAGCGGTCTGTGATTTCGAGTGCTGCTCAAGTGTTAGACACCCCACGGAGCTTGATGTATTTGGCGGCAGTCCTGCCGCCGAGCGAGCACCACCCCAGAAACAGGGGGCCACAGAGCTCGATGTTACGGGACTCATACGTGGAGCACAGATCTTGGATTTAGAGCAGACGCATATTCCGGGGCTCACGGAGGGCTCTATCAGAGCATTTATTAATGAGGGCATCCATCAGAGGAAATACTTAGGACTGCATATCCCAGATTGCAACGTGTTGCTCATTTAGAGCGGACCAATTAGGACCCACGATATCGCATATCAGGAAGTTGCAGTCCTCCATGCCTTCTCTTGACCGCTACTGCCTCTGAGGAAGAGTTGATCTCAAAACGCGTCAGGCGGCGGTCGGCTGCTTTTTAAAGGACTGGATAATGTGAACTGCTCATACCAATAGAGGCTTTTGGGGAAAAGCGGCCTGTGGTTTCGAGTGCTGCTCAAGTGTCGGACACCCCACAGAGCTTGATGTATTTGGCGGCAGTCCTGCCGCCAAGCGAGCACCACCCCAGAAACAGGGGGCCACAGAGCTCGATGTTACGGGACTCATACGTGGAGCACAGATCTTGGATTTAGAACAGACGCATATTCCGGGGCTCACGGAGGGCTCTATCAGAGCATTTATTAATGAGGGCATCCATCAGAGGAAATACTTAGGACTGCATATCCCAGATTGCAACGTGTTGCTCATTTAGAGCGGACCAATTAGGACCCACGATATCGCATATCAGGAAGTTGCAGTCCTTCATGCCTTCTCTTGACCGCTACTGCCTCTGAGGAAGAGTTGATCTCGAAACGCGTCAGGCGGCGGTCGGCTGCTTTTTTAAAGGACTGGATAATGTGAACTGCTCGTACCAATAAAGGCTTTTGGGGAAAAGCGGTCTGTGGTTTCGAGTGCTGCTCAAGTGTTGGACACCCCACGGAGCTTGATATATTTGGCGGCAGTCCTGCCGCCGAGCGAGCACCACCCCAGAAACAGGGGGCCACAGAACTCGATGTTACGGGACTCATACGTGGAGCACAGATCTTGGATTTAGAGCAGACGCATATTCCGGGGCTCACAGAGGGCTCTATCAGAGCATTTATTAATGAGGGCATCCATCAGAGGAAATACTTAGGACTGCATATCCCAGATTGCAACGTGTTGCTCATTTAGAGCGGACCAATTAGGACCCACGATATCGCATATCAGGAAGTTGCAGTCCTCCATGC
Organism: Calotriton arnoldi; assembly: GCA_963921515.1. NCBI lineage: Eukaryota > Metazoa > Chordata > Amphibia > Caudata > Salamandridae > Calotriton > Calotriton arnoldi. Next base: position 27,268 of record CAWUFW010010952.1, read on the forward strand.
CTTCTCTTGACCACTACTGCCTCTGAGGAAGAGTTGATCTCGAAACGCGTCAGGCGGCGGTTGGCTGCTTTTTAAAGGACTGGATAATGTGAACTGCTCGTACCAATAAAGGCTTTTGGGGAAAAGCGGTCTGTGATTTCGAGTGCTGCTCAAGTGTTGGACACCCCACGGAGCTTGATGTATTTGGCGGCAGTCCTGCCGCCGAGCGAGCACCACCCCAGAAACAGGGGGTCACAGAGCTCGATGTTACGGGACTCAAACGTGGAGCACAGATCTTGGATTTAGAGCAGACACATATTCCGGGGCTCACGGAGGGCTCTATCAGAGCATTTATTAATGAGGGCATCCATCAGAGGAAATACTTAGGACTGCATATCCCAGATTGCAACGTGTTGCTCATTTAGAGCGGACCAATTAGGACCCACGATATCGCATATCAGGAAGTTGCAGTCCTCCATGCCTTCTCTTGACCGCTACTGCCTCTGAGGAAGAGCTGATCTCGAAACGCGTCAGGCGGCGGTCGGCTGCTTTTTAAAGGACTGGATAATGTGAACTGCTCATACCAATAAAGGCTTTTGGGGAAAAGTGGCCTGTGGTTTCGAGTGCTGCTCAAGTGTCGGACACCCCACAGAGCTTAATGTATTTGGCGGCAGTCCTGCCGCCAAGCGAGCACCACCCCAGAAACAGGGGGCCACAGAGCTCGATGTTACGGGACTCATACGTGGAGCACAGATCTTGGATTTAGAACAGACGCATATTCCGGGGCTCACGGAGGGCTCTATCAGAGCATTTATTAATGAGGGCATCCATCAGAGGAAATACTTAGGACTGCATATCCTAGATTGCAACGTGTTGCTCATTTAGAGCGGACCAATTAGGACCCACGATATCGCATATCAGGAAGTTGCAGTCCTTCATGCCTTCTCTTGACCGCTACTGCCTCTGAGGAAGAGTTGATCTCGAAACGCGGCAGGCGGCGGTCGGCTGCTTTTTAAAGGACTGGAGAATGTGAACTGCTCGTACCAATAAAGGCTTTTGGGGAAAATCGGTCTGTGGTTTCGAGTGCTGCTCAAGTGTTGGACACCCCACGGAGCTTGATATATATATATATATATATATATATATATATATATATATTTCTGGGATTGCGCTGCAATTCGCCGATCCACAGCCTTGCGATGCCGATGCCAGTGACGGCAGCAGCAGCCGTCTGTAAGTAGAAACCACAGGACGATGCAGAAATTCCAACAAGGACCAAGCGGCACACCAGAGGACTATACACAAATTTATTGTGCACACAAACACGCGTTTCGGCGATGCCTTTATCAAGTTAGTATGTTACGTTCCAATTCCCATAGAAATACTCAGACAAGTTCATAGACATGAAAAACATACTGTAAACACAATCAATCGTAATTAAAATGTATAAATCAAAATAATTCAAAATAAATAGACAATTGTGCTGGTTAAATACATGTCACCATTGCCTTGCTGGGCTTGCAAATTGTAATCATTGCGATGTTGATCATAGACATAGAAGAAATATATGTATAAACATCCTGCCATGTGCTGTATTTGCCACAGAAGAAAGCATCACCTGGTTATGTGAGGAGATACTATGGTCCCATATATCTCACCTTACAATTAATCTAAGGCGATGTTCCTAATCCCGGTACTCAAATTAGGAACTATAGCAGCTCGAAATCAAGAATAAGCCGTACACCACATATTAATGGAGATCATATTCATGCTAATTGGCACAATGGCATAGAGTTGATTAATCAATCCAGGGTAGTGTACCCCATTTAATAAAATCTCGAGGCCAAACAAGGAACACCAGCACTACTGGGTAATGTACCCCTTAAAGGAAGTTGCAGTATTGTATATTTCAAATGAAAAAATCATCTGGGCGGAACGTTGTACTATGCATGTGTGCAGAGACGACCAGTGACAAGTGCAAAAAGTGCAGTAAATTATATACAGTTAAATGACATATCAAGCAATCATATCATTTGTAAAGCGCACTACTCACCCGTGAGGGTCTCAAGGCGCTGGGGTGGGGAATGCTGCTACTGCTCGAAAAGCCAGGTCTTGAGGAGTTTTCTGAAGGTCAGCAGGTCTTGGGTCTGCCGTAGGTGGATGGGGAGGGTGTTCCAGGTCTTGGCGGCGAGGTGGGAGAACGATCTGCCACCGGAGGTCACTCTTCGGAAGCGGGGGTCAGTGACGAGGGCGAGGTCGGCAGAGCGGAGCTGGCGGGTGGGGGTGTAGAAGCTGAGTCGTCTGTTGAGGTACGTTGGTCCGGTGTTGTGGAGTGCCTTGTGTGCGTGGGTGAGGAGTTTGAAGGTTATCCTCTTGTTGACCAGGAGCCAGTGCAGGTCTCTCAGGTGGGGTGTGATGTGACTGCGGCGAGGGATGTCGAGGGTCAGGCGTGCAGAGGCGTTCTGGATGCGTTGGAGCCGTCTCAGGAGTTTGGCCGAGGCTCCTGCGTAGAGGGCGTTTCCATAGTCCAACCTGCTGCTGACGAGGGCCTGGGTGACCGTTCTTCTCGCTTCAGTGGGGATCCACTTGTACATCCTGCGGAGCATGCGGAGGGTGTTGAAGCAGGTGGAGGAGACGGCGTTGACCTGTTTAGTCATGGAGAGAGTGGAGTCGAGGATGACCCCTAGGTTGCGTGTGTGGTTGGTGGGTGTTGGGGCGGTTCCCAGTGCGGTCGGCCACCAGGAGTCGTCCCAGGCCGAAGGGGTGGATCCGAGGATGAGGACCTCTGTCTTGTCCGAGTTCAGCTTCAGTCGGCTGTTCCTCATCCATTCAGCGACGGCCTTCATTCCTTCTTGAAGGTTGGTTTTGGCGGTGTGGGGGTCCTTGGTGAGGGAGAGGATCAGCTGGGTGTCATCGGCGTAGGAGATGATGTTGAGGTCGTGCCGACGGGCGACGTGGGTGAGCGGTGCCATGTAGATGTTAAACAGAGTTGGGCTGAGGGAAGAGCCCTGGGGTACGCCGCAGATGATCTCGGTGGCTTCGGAGCGGAAGGGGGGAAGGCGGATGCTCTGTGTTCTGCCGGAGAGGAAGGAGGTGGTCCAGTCCAGGGCCTTCTCTTGGATCCCGGCGTTGTGGAGGCGTGTTCGTAGTGTGTGGTGGCAGACCGTGTCGAAGGCGGCTGACAGGTCCAGGAGGATGAGGGCCGCCGTTTCTCCGTTGTCCAGCAGGGACTTGATGTCATCGGTGGCGGCGAAGAGGGCAGTCTCGGTGCTATGGTTGCTGCGGAACCCAGACTGGGAAGGGTCCAGGATGTTATTCTCCTCGAGGTAGCGGGTCAGTTGTTTGTTGACGGTCTTCTCGATGACCTTTGCCGGGAACGGGAGCAGGGAGATGGGCCGGAAGTTCTTGAGGTCCTTGGGGTCCGCCTTGGGTTTCTTGAGTAAGGCGTTGATAGGGGTGGCGAGTACGGCAATGGTCAGAATCTATCAAAGCCGGAGGGTTAAATTGAATAGAAATTCAATTGACAATCACAGGGATGTAAATGCATGCATTATCCGCTAGGACAAGTTACAGCCTAGCAGTTGAAGGATCTTCATGGTACTGACATCCATATGTATGCTATCCCTACCCTACCAACTTCATAAACCCCTACTTAAAAGTGAAAATGTATAACTGCACAACCATAGCTGTGCTCATGGTGACATTACACACAGGTTGCAGTCAGAAGAACAGCCCCAATATTACAGATAGTAGTCAGCAAGGGGAATACAGTGATCAAGGACTTAGATATAGTACAGAGTATTTAACACCAATGTGGGTGGCTAGCTCCTCCCCACTATTGAGCCCTCCTGGTATCTTAGTATTGAGCTCAATGATGTACTTGGATTCGGCCACCCGTAATTGTTTCTCTCGGTCCCCACCCCTCGGGTGTGGCATAATTCGATCAATTCCCCAAAATTCCAAGAGAGAACTATTGCTGTGATGTTTTTCAGAGAAATGTCTGGCCACAGGGTAGCTGAAGTCGCAATTGGTCACTGCTCTCATATGCTGCAGAATTCTGTTTTTTAACTGTAACTTTGTGCTCCCAATATACCTGAGACCACAAGGACATTGTAAGATGTATATAACAAAATCACTAGTGCAGGTAATTAATCTTTTTGATATTCGAACCTCTACTGGTACAGTGGTCCCTGCTATTTTTTACAAGCTTTGCAGGAGCCACACCTGACAAACCCCTTCTGGGACCTAAGCCAACTCTCATTTTTGGTTTCCCTTGGAAAACTCTGGACCAGCCGGTCCTTGAGGGATCCTGATTTTTTGTATGTTTTTTGGGGAGCTCTACCAATGCATTTGCCTATCACTGGGTCAGTTTCTAGTAGACTCCAATGTTTTTTCATGATTCGCCTGATGTCACCTGACCTAGTGTGAAAGGTGGTAATCATACGGGGAATCAATTTCTTAGTTGTTGTTTGAACATCTGATTTGCCCTGAAACAAGGCCTCATTTCGAGTTAGTTTCTCTACTTTTTTAGCTGCGTCGGACAGAACTTTGGTGTTATAACTGCGTTGAGCAAACCTTTGTTCCATTGTTTCGCGTTCCTTGTTATAACCCGCCTCTGAACTACAGTTACGGCAGGCTCTGAGGAATTGCCCATAGGGGATGCTGTTGATGAGGGGAGTAGGATGATTACTGGCAGCGGTCTTTGTGCCAATTAGCATGAATATGATCTCCATTAATATGTGGTGTAACGCTTATTCTTGATTTCGAGCTGCTATAGTTCCTAATTTGAGTACCGGGATTAGGAGCATCGCCTTAGATTAATTGTAAGGTGAGATATATGGGACCATAGTATCTCCTCACATAACCAGGCAATGCTTTCTTCTGTGGCAAATACAGCACATGGTAGGATGTTTATACATCGCAATGATTACAATTTGCAAGCCCAGCAAGGCAATGGTGACATGTATTTAACCAGCACAATTGTCTACTTATTTTGAATTATTTTGATTTATACATTTTAATTACGATTGATTGTGTTTGCAGTATGTTTTTCATGTCTATGAACTTGTCTGAGTATTTGAGTATTTCTATGGGAATTGGAACGTAACATACTAACTTGATAAAGGCATCGCCGAAACGCATTGTTTGTGTGCACAATAAATTTGTGTATAGTCCTCTGGTGTGCCGCTTGGTCCTTGTTGGAATTCCTGCATCGTCCTGTTGTTTATATATATATATATATATATATATATATATATATATATATATATACATACATTACCTACTGGTGGTCGCCAGTAGGTAGTTATAGTGAGAAAGTAGTTTCCATAGGAAAAGCATTTTTTGCTTGCCTATAACTTTGGGGTCGTTTGACCAATCTTCATGATATTTTACCAATAAAGTGTCAAGGTAGGTTCTGGTTGTCATGGAAAGTTTGGGGGTATTCGTGCTGTGGGGACTGAGGATTTGGGCCTGCGACATAAGGGTGCGTTTGTGATGTTAATTCCCATAGGAACCTTTAGCCACAGCTACAGGCGGAATCACTGAACGTACTTTGGCAGGAAAGTAGATGTTGGTTCAAGGAAGTGCCTTTCACTTATTTAGTATAAATCCATTCAGTAGTTGTTGAGAAATGTAAGTTTAAAATTATAGGGGCATATTAGCAAGAAGAGGCGATAATCATCGCTAACCCTGCTTAGCGTGATTTTTTTATCGCCGGCTATCGCTGGAATATATCGCCACGCTAACGCTGTATTAGCAACGATTAGCACTATGGCGATGAATATTCCAGCGATAGCGGGGAAATGGGCCAACATCGCTGAAAAACCAGCGATGTTGCATGGAGAAGGAGAACACCTTGCTGATACGACCCTGTGGTCGTATCAGCATAATCCACCCCCATGTTAGGTATGGCTAACACCTGCTAATTGCAGGTGTTAAATAAATGGCGATGACCCCGGTTAGCGTGACTTTTCACGTCGCTAACTGGGGCCATGGCCACCTTGCTAATAGGCGATAGGCCTGTTAGCGAGTGTTTCCCAGGTTTGTTCGTCGGGAACGCCCACTTTGCATGTCATTAGCGATAAATATCGCTGACATGCAAAGCGGTAAAAACGGGCGCTAATGCCCGCAAACTGTCTCTAACTGCTGTTAGAGACAGTTTGCTGATAGGGCGATATAAATATCGCCGCTTTAGCGGCAAAAAGTGCCGCTAAAGCGGCGATAGTGCCCTTGCTAATATGCCCCTATAGTGATATCTCTGGTTGAGGATATTTCGTGACGGTTTCCCGAGTAATCGCGAATGCAAGTGCCAACAGGAATGCTCTGATTGGCTGGACAGAACCTACTCAGAAAGTTGCAGCCACCATTTTATTGCTCGGGAATGGTTCCAGGTCTGAACATTTCTGAAAAAGCTAATATAAGTGGTCAGAGCAGAGGTACTCTGACCCCATGTTTGAGTATTGGGGGTGTTAGTGACACAAGTTATGTGTCCAAAATGGATTTTTTTAATCACATGCAATATTCACGATGACGCTGCGACCGCCAGCGTGGCCCCTTGTGTATCATCACAGGGACATCATGACTATTGACGTCGTCGTGAAGATTGGTGGAAATATAAAAAAAATAAGTGAATCATTAATACGCATTATTATAGAGATATTGAGATTTTGATAAATGTTTTTATAGAGTTATTTATATAGTGAGCTACCTACTGTGATGGTTAGAATTAATTATTTAGTTATAATTTTTGAATGTGGTGGTGGTTATTAAATTCCTGCTTTTGCGACGTAACCGCGGGCATCGCAATTACCGACTGCATCGTGCTCTCCGGCCTCACCCCAAAAATAGAGAACAGGTTTTAGAGATGGTTGTTCTAGAAATACACTAGAAAAGTATGAGTTTGAAGTGTACATTAATAAACTACATTAATAAACTCCTAGTGTGTACAATACTGTAATATGTGTGCATATATGTGTTTTCACTATATGAAAAAGGTGTGACCATCACAATGTCCCGGATAACCACAAAAACAGAAAATAGGTCTGAAACATGGTTTTTAAAGAAAATTAGGACAAAAATATGAGTTTAAACATGCTTTGAAAGAAGTATGCATATAGTAAAATGTGTAGGGCAATGTTCAGAATGGATTTTTTCACATATTATTTTTGGATGTGTTGGTGGTCCTTGAATGTCTGCTTTCGTTTTCTGCTTTTGCAACCTGTCAGCGGGGATCACGATTTCCGATGTCATTGCTGTCTCTGGAGTCACAGTGAAAAGATAAGATAGGATTTAGAGATGGTTTTTATAGAAACGTACTAGAAAACATGACTTTAAAGAATACTGTAAGAAACCCCTACTGTAATATGTGTGGATTTATGTGTTTTACACTTTTTGGAAAAGATGTGATCGTCACGGTTAACGACGTCATCGCGATGTCCCGAATAACTGCGAAAATGGAAAATAGGTCTGAAAGATGGTTTTTAAAGAAACTTAGTACAAAAATATGAGTTTAAACATGCTTTGAAAGAAGTATGTATATAGTAATATGTGTAGGGCAAGGTTCCGAATGGATTTTTTAACATATTATTTTTGGATGTGTTAGTAGTCATTAAATTTCTGCTTCTATTTTCCGCTTTCGCAACATGTCCGCAATGGACCATGACGTTGTCACGAAGATCCCCAAAACTAAAGAAAAAAAACTTCACAATATTTTAGGTACTAGGGTGGCTCTGACAAGAGCCGTTGCGTTGGCTGTGTTTATATGGCTGCTACACATAAGACCAGATGCAGAGTCTCAGGTTACTTAGAAATACCCTATTGCCTCCATCTGTAAAGTGCACTACATCATTTCTATAAATTCCATGCATGTCAAAATGCAGATTTTTGTTATAGATACAGCCCATTCGATGGTCTCTGATGAATTTAGAAACAGTTTTATTAACATGTTTCCTGGCTTTGTCAATCTGTGTACAGAATTGATTAGACCCCTTCCATTTCTATCTTTGGCATATACTAGAGTACACCAAGACAGTGTGAGGGAAAAGTGGCATCAGTTCTGCAAAGGTTTCTTTCATTAGGACTTCTGGCCACACCCCAGTCAATGTGCCTAGGTCATTGCCACAACAATGCACAATCATGAGGTGAGAAGCTTGGGAATCCAAAATTGATTTAACCAAAGCCAGCAACTGATGAAACTGATGAAACGTTAACCCTCTCATGCCAAACCAAGCAATCTGCTTATTTGGCAGACATTTGGCAAACCCAAGTCCCTGTTAATACCTCTCTTTTTGCAGCCTCTTTAACCGAATAGATATAGCTATGGGCCACAATCCATACTCTAAGTATTTTGAAGTGAAGGAGCAATAGTAGTCATGAGAAGGCTGGAGCTGAATGAGATAGTTTTTCAAAGAAAAAGCAGTTACAATTGAGGTGCTGTCAGCATGAAAGTGAAATAAAATTAGCTAGTGTGTTGGATGCCTTAGGAAGAAGTCTTATTATTGGCTGTTGTTTAAAAAAAGACATGTGATACAGAGATGGATATGCTGTTCCTTCCAGAATGTGCTGTAAACATGTGACCTGCTGGTTCCACTGGGTTGTTAGGTACACTGAGGTTAGAGTGTATTGGTGGGGAAAAGGTGTTAAAGAGACAGACCATTTTTTTAAATGTTGAGGAGTGATGACACAATATAAGTAATGGCAAGCTTTAATTTTCATCTCAAGACTATGTAATAAGCTGTTGTGTAGTATGATATTTTAAATTAAGCTAGATATACATTTCTCCGCGATCATCGCAAAAACATTGCAAACACACATAGATAGGAATCTCTTTTTGAAAGAGAGGGAAAGGTTAACAGATACTAACCATTCACAAGTGAAGTGGAGATTGTGTAGTCAAAAATGAAAGATGTAATTTCATTTGCTGCCATTTCATGGTTGCTTTGTATGAGAGTGGTGTACCACTCTTGTGCTTAGTTTTTATAAATTCTAATAATGTCAAAAATATCCACAAAGAGCTAAAACAACAATATAATCTACACCCTGATTTCACTGGTATGTACATAACTTTTAAACCCTTTCGAAAAATTACATTAGAAATGAATATGTATATGGGAGTTTGATAAAACACTCAAGTTTTAAATTCATGCAGTGCAACCACCCTTTTACCTTCCTGGTACGAATCAACCGTGGTTCCCATTTTTAAAAAAGGGGACAGGTCGGACCCAGCCTGTTACAGGCCGATATCATTATTAGACTCTACAATAAAGATCATTGGTAGAGTCTTGTTATCAAGGCTACAAGATTGGGCGGAAGACCACTCGATTCTTACTGATTTACAGTTTGGCTTCCGCAAGGGCATGGGTACAATCGACCAGGGATTAAATTTGACCATGATGATTGGTAAATACACAAAGGCAAAAAGGGGAAGGTTGTATCTAACGTTTGTAGATTTATCTGCAGCGTTTGATTGTGTAATCCATGAGGAACTGTGGAGAATTTTAATGAATCTGGGGGTGGATAGTTCCATAGTTTTATTTTTAAGACAATTATATGCTGGGGCAAAAGCTGGGATTCGCTACGGGGTTGGAGGGGAATGCACTAAGCATTTTAGGGTGAGGAGGGGTGTGAGACAAGGATGTGTCCTGGCACCCTTCCTGTTTTTACTATATATTAATGACCTGGGTAGTACCCTGGAGAAAGAGTGCCAGGACCTCCCACAAGTTGGCAAGAGACCTATTCCCGCATTAATGTACGCCGATGATGCGGTTCTTATGTCACGGACCCCAATAGGTATGCAGAGGTTAGTTAGCTGTTTTACTAATTATATGGACAAATTAGGGTTAAAAGTTAATATCGCCAAAACTTTTGTGATGAAATGCGGGGCAGGTAATAGGAATTTTAGACCGATCTTAATAGGTAAGAAGCATATCGAATGTTGTAACACCTTCTCATATTTGGGAATACTATTCAATAAGAAGGGGTCTTGGACACAGGCAATCAGGACTAGAAGATTACTGTTCTCCAAAGCGGTAGCCGAACTTTTGAATTTTAGTAGGAAGTTGGGGAAACGGGCCCCGGAGATCCTTTTACAGATCTACAAAGCTAAATGTATTCCCATAGCCACTTATGGGGCAGGTATCTGGGGCTCTGAGAATGTTAAGTCACTTCAATATATTGAGAATAGGTTTCTAAGATTTTTATTGATTGTTCCCGATAGCATTTCTACTTTTATCTGCCATACTGAATTAGGCATTTCTCACATTGTGGACTTGTGCAAAATCCATCCGGTACTCTTGTGGCACAGGATCTGGACCTCAGAATCATTGGAGCTTAATAGACAGATACTTAGAGACTGTGGTCAATTGGATGGGGCGCTGAACATTAGATGGCTTGAGTATATTAAAGACTTTGTTTGTAAACTCGGCCACCCTGAATATTTTTTGGAGCCCCTTAGCCTACAAGATGTCGGCAGGAAAGAACTTAAATTTAGCTGTTTAAACTCCTTGGAAAACAAGAGAAGAAATATGGAATTGGAAAAAATGTCGGTACAAGCACACCAGCTAATATCCCCAATTGATAGACTTCAGCCTTACTTAGGTATGTTTACAAGAGATTATGATAGATTTCTGTTGACCCGTCTGAGATTGGGTATTTTTCACAGGCTTGTTACTTTTCCCACTCAGAATGATTGGTCAAAGGAGTTGCAGAAATGCCCATGTGATGATGTGTCTGCTCAATCGACTATCCATGTTTTGTTCTTTTGTAAATTTTATTCTTGTAATAGGAAAAGGTGGATTTTGCCTATTTAAAAAAAAAGTGGTTTAAGACAGTACCGCCCCGCTTTTTTGTTTATACAAATATTAGGAGAAGAACAGTTGATTGTATCAGTTTTAATATTTTTAAAGTATGTTCTAAAATGTAGGAATTCAATCATGGTGTAATCAAATTCTTTTAAATGTTATTGGATCTGTAATGTATTGATATTATATTGTGCTTTTATGATTATTACACTTAATCGAATAAAGCTGATTGAATTGATAAAACAAGAGTATCACAGTGATATGAAAAAATATATCAGATGAACTGTATCTATTAGAGGGTATGTGTTGAAAAGGTTAGTGGTGAATGTTTTGGGAAGTAAGAGAAACATGAGATAGTGCCTCTTTATTACTTTGTGTACTTTATTGAAAAATAATGGTATAGTATTTGGGAAAGCTGTAATAATGAACTAAGAATGTTTTTAAATGTCTAAACATAATGTGCAGAATAGATACATCTGTTATTTGCATTCTGGGAGTTGTAGTACTTTTAGTAACATTATTAAACAGGAGTGGTGTAGACACAAATAAAAGATGAAAACATGTTGTCTGCCTGTATATGAATTAGAAAGAAGTAATACTTGTTAGGTATGTATTGGGAAGTGTTTGTCAATGTGGTTTTTAACTTTTATGACCACTTTGCATATGCTTAGGTGGTGAGATATGGTTCTTGTGGTTGCACATAGCTATATATACGGTGGGACTTTTGAGTTTACTTAAAGAGGCAGAGCGTTATATATTTTTAGAAAGATGACTTAATGGTGTAGACAGTGAGGCTGATGACAATTTCATGTATATGGTAAGGGTGGTGTTTTTCTTCAAACATGGTTTGTTTAAAATTGAGGAGGATTAATAGTGCAGAATGCCTTGGGAGTTCCTGTGCTAGCTTCAGTTGGAGCATAACTTTTGTTTGAGAAATGCTGAATATATACTTTAGAAGCAGAAGAAGTAATAAAAAGATTATGTAGGTATACTATTCACAAAAGGGTTTGTGCTTTGAAGAATTTAAAAATGTTGTTTTCTGTTTTTGAAACTTACTGATGTATGTGCATGCCCAGTAACAAAGCAATGTATACTCCTAGACAGCCATGTATGCAATTATATACCAAGTATGATATCTAGACTTCACTCACACATAGCTCAGTAGAAAAGCATATATACAGTAAAACTGGTAGTTTGATACTGACAAAATGAGATAACCAATGAGTCAGAGATATAGTCACACCGTCATATATCTAACAGCAATGAAGGTGCTTTCACAGTTAGTCAGGCAGTATTCAGGCACTCATGCAGTCATCAAATAAGTGATTCAGTATCCATGGAGTTTGTCAAGTACCTAGTCACTACACATGTACTCTTCAAATCAGGCAGGCAGAAATTATGTAGTCATTGAACTATGGAGGCACTACCTATACAGTGATCTAATCACCCATACGCTAACCATTTTCTTATGCAATTAACAAGGCTGTAACTATGCAGTCATTGTAATAGTTGCGCAGAAGCTATGCATTCCTCTAAGCACCCACTTATAACCCAAGCAGTCATTGAAATGCTAAGGCACACGCATGAACTCATGTAAACACTCACGTACTACTCATGCACTCATCTAATTACATGAAGAGTACCATTGTAGTAAACATGTTATCCAGCCAGTAGATATGCACTCATTTGAATACTGAGGGAATACTCTTGCACCAATACAATCACCCCAGCAGTACACTTACTTTCATCCAATCTCTCAAGCTTTAGCAATCGGGTCATGCAATCACTCAGACACTAATCATGCACTCATCAAATCAGTCAGGCACTACTGATGGACTTATTCAATTATCCAGGGACTACCCAATTAGTTATCGAAACACCAAGGCACTACCAGTTCACTGAACCAAAAACACATGGGCAGCAGCCTTGTAGTCATGCAATCACTATAACACTACTCATGCACTCATCCAATCTACTAGGTGCTATGTATGTACTTAAACAATCATGTATGCACTATCCATGCACTGCAATCATCCAGGCACCAGGGTTGCACTCATTTAGTCATCCTACCAATATCTTTGCATGTATTGAATTATTGAGCCATTAGTCATGCACTTATCTAATCATTCAGGTACTACTCATGCACCCATCCAAACAAATAGTAGTGATATACTCATGCAAACATGCAGGCAGTAACTATGCAGTAATGGAACGACTCATGGAGTTCTGATATACTCAGGGAATCATCCAGGCACTACCTGTATCCTCAAAGATTAAACTAGGCACTGCCTATGCACCAATTCAATCATCCAGGGAGTATTCATTTATTCAACCACAAATACATGTTTTCACAAGTTTTACTGAGGAATATGTAGTCTTTAAGAACCATCTGGTGAACTATATATGCAAGCTGTGACACACTCTTTGCATGTACTTGGATGAATTAGTGAGCTATATGCTTTGATAGAGATTAAAGTGCTGATTGATATATGCAACATTTCTCAAAATGTAAATCTGATACATTTAAGTAGAACAGTACTGAGATACTAAATACACCAGTAACACAGTGGCAGAGAGGCATCCAATAGCTCTTAAGTTGTGTTTTCAGATTTACAGTGTTGAGACACTGCATGTACTTGTACACTTGGAGCAAAATTTACAAGAATGTAATGGAGTATGGAGCCGCAAGCCATTTGGCTGCACTGTGCTGCATTACTTTCAAAGCACAGGGATGTGTAATATTTACAACAATACGATGGATCCCTATGCTCTCCCCTGTGCTGGCACACAACTGGCTGCCATACACCAATGTTGGCACCCCTGCACCCTGGTGCAAGGGTGCCTGTGCAGTGGGGATGATTGTTGTTCTGAAGGAAGGGACATCTTCCTGTACAAAAACAATCACAAGAAATATTTTTCTCTTTCTATGTGTGCTGCAGAAACAGGAAAAATTAGGAGAAAGAAAAGTATTTCTCCTCGTTGCATCTCCCTACACCTCCCCTGGGGAGGAGTAGGATTCTGACTCATTCCTAGGTTTACGAATTGATGTAAATGTGGGTTTGTGGCAGAATCCATGGGTGTTGCGTGGGAACACCCACAGCAACACCCATGGCATGCTCCTTTCATGCAAAGTGCTGCCTGAAAAGGGCCCGTATTTATAAGGCCATAAAAAGCTACGCAGAGTGGCTTTATGTGGCCATGTAAATATAGAGCACCACATTACGGCGCGGGTGTGTCAAAAAGAGTAACACACCGGAAAGTGCATGTAAATACGCCTCCTTGCCTTGATGTTCATTGTAAAATATACTACAGAAGGGATAAACTGTTCTATCACTATGTATAAGTGAGAAGTGAGATATGTTGTAGCTGTGCTGTACGACAGGGTGCTAAAATGTTAAAAAGGTAACTAATAAATAAAGGGGCATATGTACTAGGAAGTGGCATAGCGAGGCGTTAGCCACCTTGGCAAAATGCCACGCTCCGCACTTCCAAAATACAGGGCTGCTCTGTATTTACAAGGATGCAGTGCAGCCCTGCATTTCCCTCTGCGCTGGTGCTAATTTTAGCTGCCTAGCGCCAATGCAGAGACCCTTGCAGCATAGTGCAAGTATGCCTGCGTTGTAGGAAAAGATTGTCATTTTTTTATTGATTGTTTATTTGCAGGAAGGTTCACCTTTCTGCACATAAACAATCAATGGCCTTTTGCTGTTTCTATGTGCGCTGCACAATGCAGCACACAAAGAAACAGGAAAAATGAGGCGAGATGAAACATTTCTCCTCGTTGTGCCTGTTTAAGACGAAGTTTTCCCTAGTCTTAATCTTGGCACTGCCCCATATTTAGGCTGCCCTTGTAAATATGGGACATCATCAAAATCAATGGGTGTTGCCGTGGAACACCCACTGCAACACTCATTGCCCACCCCTTTCACGCAAGGTATAGTGCAAAAGGGGGTCTTATTTAGAAGGCAGCTTTAAGCCGCTGCCTTGTAAATAAGGCAAAGCCCCAATCGCCACCGAAACATCACAAAACGTGACGTTGTGGTTGCGATAGGGGCTTGTAAATATGCCCCAAAGTTTTGTGTTTTGCTCTGGGTTTGTTATATTAAAGTTGTAAATTTGGGTAGGTGGCAGAATCCATTGGTGCTGCGTGGTAACATCCACAGCAACACCCATGGCATGCTCCTTTCACGCAAAATGCTGCCTGAAAAGGGCCATATTTACAAGGCCATGAAAAGCTACGCAGAGCACCACATTACGGCACCAGTGTGTCAAAGAAAGGTAACCACTGGAAGGTGCATGTGGCTTGTAAATATGCCTCATTGCCTTGATGTTCATTTAAAAACTTACTACAGAAGGGATAAACTGTTCTTTCACTATGTACAAGTGAGAAGTGAGATATGCTGTAGCTGTGTTGTACGTACGACAGGGTGATAAAATGGTAAAAGGTAACTAATAAATAAAGTTTTGGGGTTTTGCTCTGTGCTTGGTATATTGAAGTAAGTGCATATTAGCAATAAATGTAGGTTTGATCTGAAGATTTAAAACTGGAACATAATAAGAAAACTTTTTTGTATGTAAGTCAGTAGTAAAGTAGTTGGTAGATCGGCTAGGGTAAAAATTAAAATACACTTTTTTTTTACAAAACAATATCTACATAATTACACACAGTTAGAATGCTTACAAAAGCTTGGATGAAAAAGCAACAGAAGCAACTACAGTATCTTTGCAGGAATAAGTTACAAAAGGAGCAAAATGCAGAAAAAGTGGTGAAAGAAAAAGAGCTACCGGTAAGAGGACAAAGTAATTTCTTAAAAATATATGTGGACATTTGCAAAGATTACAAAATAAAGAAAATTAAATTATGACTATGAGAAACAATATGAGTGGACAAAGTGTACATTGCAAAAACGGAAAAGATTGTAAAAAACATGGACGCACCTTAAACAGGAGACAGAAGCAGTTTAAGGAAATCAGAGCCAGGATGTTTCATAGTAGAGTGGTTTTGATTCTAAATAGAATGAAGACTCTTGACAAAATAGTGCTGTGCATGATGAGACAAAACCAGAAGTAAAGATAAGTAAATAGAAGTCACTTTTGTACAGTTTTTTGTGCAGAATGGATACAAACATCCATTTCAGGCTGTAGTACGTATGGAGCCAAAGACAGGCAAGTTACCCCCAACAGAGCTAAAGAAAGGTCTAAAAGGTAGAGTAGTGTATTTGCCATTAGATGTCAAGACAAACATTGAAACGGTAGGGATTTATAGAGATTTGGAGGAAGGACTAGTAATTCTTGTAAATGGTGTGCCTACCAAGTACAGGAAGATATGACAGGAGTTAGTAGATGTTACCAACGTTAAAAAAGCAACTCTATATCTGGTACAAAACAATGTTTACTATAGAAATGTGGAAAGCCTGCAAGATATCACACATATGGAGGATCAGACATTTCCATCAACAGGTCAGATTGAGACTGTGGATCAGTCCAGAACAGAAGAAATGTATGAAATTTATAGCATCCACCATTTGCATTCTAAAGAGGTTATTAGTGGTGCCATTGACCTGTTTTAAATGAAGGAAGCAAAAGGAGCTCCATTAAGTGTGTGGGAAAAAAGTTTAGAAGCTCGGTGTTACCCACATCTTTTTCCTACTGGAGTAGGTGGCAGGTACGAGGAGTGGCCTGTGCAAATACCTGCAGCTGAGTATAGATGTAGTAGACTTTATTCAGAAGACCTTAGATTTCGTCAGTGTATTCCATATATATCGAATATATGACATTGCAACGCATGCGTTTACAACGCATGCCTTTACAACGCGGTCGTTGTACCACGCATGCCATTACATTGCAAGTCATATTAGCGACTTGCTGTAGGGGGCGCGCTGCACTTAGGAATAGTATTAATTACTATTCCTACTCCAGTTTGTACAACAGCAGGGAAGGTGTTGGATTTAAAATCCAACACATTCCCTGGTGTTGCACGCCCCCTACAGCAAATCGTTGATACTGCTTGCGATGTAATGGCACGCGTGGTAACAACACGGTCGTTGTAAGGACTGCGTTGTGAAGGCATGCGTTGTGGAAACAGCGTTGTAAATACTGTTTCCCAACTATATCACCTATTATTTGAGAGTGACTTGTCTGGCCTCTCATATGCTGTAAATCATATGCTAAAAACAGGAGTTAATTTGCATAATATACCAGCAAGAGAACGTCTGGAGAAAGTTCAAGGAAAAGATGAGCACTTGGAATACAATTTAATAAACCTAATGGCATGTCAGTGTGGGACTAATGAATATTGGTATTGGTGTCATGGTGAACTTAAGTGCATATTGAGGAACCTTTGAGCACCTACCTGGTTCCTTAAACTGAGTTGTGTTGAATATGCATGGGTTGACCTGCTAGAATTCTTGCAGGAGGCAAATTCAAATATAAACAACATTCATCTGAAGACATCAGGAGAACTGTGCTCACTAGACCCTGCAAATGTTTGCAGATATTTTAATTAGGGGTGGGTGGAATTTGCGTAGTCGCGCTAACCAAAGCTCTGCGAAACGGTAAAAAATCTCCGCGAGCACGCAAAAGTTCCGCGAACACGCGGAATTGCTTGTTCCGCCTGTTCGCGATGCTTTTTTCCTGTTCGCGAACGCTGTTTGCGTGCTCGGGGAGAAATATCTTGCGAACACACATTTTGAAAGCGTGAACAAGCAAAAAATTCCGCGAAGCCGCGGATCGCGGAATTTTTGATAATTCCGCGTTCTCTGCGGAACGCGAAATTACCCAAATTCCGCGAGCGGAACGGAATTTACCACCCAGGCCTAATTTTAATCACAGATTTCAAGCAATGGTTTCTTTCATCTTGAACAAAACAAAACCTTCTCTTGGTCAAGTGATTGATTTAGTTTGGCATGAAATGTACCAAGCCAGAGGTGCTCCCCATATTCACATGCTGTTGTGGGTAAAATATGCCCCAAAGTTTGGAACAGACAGTGATAAGTCAGTGTTGTCTTTTATTGAGCAGTATGTAACTTGCTCTATCCCAAAAGAGAGTAGTAACAACATATTAAGACAAGTTCTACGATTCCAAAATCATAGATGCAGAAAATACTATTAGCGAAAATAAAGAGCCAGGGGCAAATTTTAGAAAAGATGTCTTTTCGGATTCCCACGACCTGTCATCTCACAGGGAAGAGTCAACAGCTGTATGTCTGCAGTCAGGCATACACTTGCAAGGAAATCCCTGAAAAATACACACAACCTAAGAAGAACAGAGGCCTCCAAGTACTTTAATGACTACAAACCTGTGATTCTGAAGATGTGGAAAGCAAACATGGATATACAGTTTGTTGCAGACAGCTCAATTGCTGTTTCTCTGTACGTTACATCTTATATAACAAAGTCAGAGAAAACTGAGATAAACGAAATGTGGGACTAGATTTCAGCAGAAAATAGTCTTATGAAGAATTTATACAGTTTTAGTATGAAAATGCTTTCTCAAAGAGAGATAGGCTCCTATGAATGTGTAGACCGCTTAAGCTCAGCTAGTTTGTTTTCTAAATCTGGAGGAGTTCTATGGGTGAGTGTAGGGCTTGCTAATACTTGTAACAGAATACTGAAGACTTTTCCTGAAATTCAATATCTTGCAGAATTTGAGCCATACAATGCAGATATTCTGAAGAGTAACATGCTGGATACGTAATATCCAAGAAGAAGTCCTCATCAGGAAAGGATGTGTCTCTATGAAATACTTCAACATTATACTTTCAGAAGTAATGTCAGTGAAAACATAGATGAAGTTAAATTTGCTGTGGCTGGATGTGAAGGATGTTTGGTGAGACATAACAAAGGAAATGTAATCAACCATCGAAAGCTAAGTTGCCAAACTCCAGACAAAAGAGAGTTTTTCTATTTAGTCTTGTTCCAGTTTTTTAAGCCATGGCGAACTGAAAGTGAGCTACTTGGTGGATTTTGACTGAAATGAAGACGTATTCAATGCTGTGAAAGTCACCATTGCATGCTGTGTGTTTCCAGTGTTTCTTCAAATGTTCAGAGAAGTGATTGAACAAGAAGAAACAATTGCTGCTGAGATAGAAAGAGAGAGTTCTCAGAGCGGTCAAAGTTCAGCACCTGGAAGTCAATATCCTCTTGGACAGCCAAGCATTGAAAATGAAGCTGCAATAGCTAAGAATGAAGTGGAGAATGCAATGCAGCAAGTAAGATGGGAAACTGTGGATCTAGACTACTAATACAACAATTGAAGATGTAAAAGGTAAAGTATAACATGGAGTTCTCCATGAGGAAAAAAGTGTGTATGTTGTACATACAAACCAGTTCTATTGTACATAAGTGCTCAAGCTGGAACTGTAAAAAGCTTCTTGATTAAAGTACTGACAAGTTACCCACAGAAGACAGCAGAATCCAATTTGTTGTGTGTAGTCACTGCACCAGCAGGCTTAGCTGCTCATAATGTTAAAGGAGTTAGCCTTCATCGATTATTAGTGCTTCCTGTTGACCATGACAACACATTATAATACAACAAATTATCTGGTGATGCTTGTCATGAAGTGGCAATAGTATTAAAGAAATTAAAGCTACTAATTATTGATGAAGTCAGTATGGTGTCTAACCTAATGCTAGCTTTTATACATTTAAGAATTCAGCAAATATTAAAAACTGACTATGATGTACTTTTTGAAGGAAAGTACTTAATAGTCTTTGGAAACCTGCTACAACTAACTCCCGTAAAAAGACAACCTGTATTCAAGAAACTACTACATAATGAAACAAGGAATTCACTTGGAAGCACTGGAAATGTAAACATTTTGGAGAACTTTCAATACAAAGAGTTAATCCAAAATATGCGCCAAGCATCCGATATGCATTATGCAAATTTGTTTACAAGTAAAGTTTCAGCTGCTGAAGTAATGTATAATTTTGTTAAGGAAGAGAAGTCTATTGTTTGTTTGATGCCAACTCTTGAGGAGTGTAGTAAAATCAATGAACAATTATTGCAACTGGAAAAGAAGAGATAATCGAAATTAGAGCAAATGATAAAATGGAACATCAAGGAGTTACAGTGCTACTAAAAGAAAAGCTGCAATTGAAATTGGATAGTTTAGAAAAGTCTGTGTCACAAACTGCAGGATAAGAAAAACAGTTACGTATCTGTAAAAATTGTCGTGTAATCTTACATCGGAATTTAAATGTTGAAGAAGGGCTAGTGAATGGCGGCATAGGTAAAAATATTAAATGTATTAATTATCCAAACAGAAATGATGTGGAATACTTAGCCATAAAATTGGATGATATTGCTGAAGTTATCCTGTGGTTCAAAAAGCAATACTATGTCCAAAGTGGAAAATAACAGTCTATCAGAGTTGAACAGAATGATGAACAAAAAGAAAATCGACAAGGAGGAAAGAAAAGAAAACTACAGCTAAATGAGGAAATACAGGGCTATCACTTTGATAATAAATCTGGAGTGAACTGTTATGCAAATGTAGTGTTAAATGGAATATATAATTTGCCTAATTTTACAAATTCTATTAAAGAAAAGGTAGATAAAAGAATGTGTTCACAACTATGTCGTTTACTTGAAGAATTAAGAAGTGACAGAAGTATTATACATTCTGCTACTGGAATAAGAACATTCAAAGATGACTGTACTCGATCAGTAGTGTTCTCTCAAAATCTTCAGCAGGATGTTCAAGAATTTCTAATGGTAATGCTAGGACTATTAGATTAAGAAGATGTGAATATCAATGAATTATTTGGTATAAATTATAAATGGCCCCTTAACTGTGAAGATTGTGAATTTACATCTAGCACTGAAATCAATTCAGAACGATTCCTCTACTTGACATTACCACATTGTAAAGCTGTGTCCTTTTGCCCTTTGAATATTTAACTGCAAACCAAATGCCCATCAAGATATGCCCTGTCCAAACTCGAGATCAGAACTTAAGTCAATGTTGTTTCTACAAAGGTATGGAAAATATGTCATAGTCATGCTATAATGATGCAGAGTGGATGGCATTTAATCAGGAACTGAAATTACAAACTTTAAAGCTGCACAAATTTCCATCTGAAAAAGGACTTTCACAACTATAGCAATCATATTTCATGAAAGAGTTAATATAACCTCTGGACACTACACAATAAATTTAAGATGTCAAACAGGATGGACAGAGTGCAACGACATACAAGTGACATTCAAATCAAGACTACCTAAAAAGTTACCAAACTCATATCTGCTATCTCTAGAACCAAAGTTCTAAGGAGAATCTAGGAAAAGAAAATGTTGTTTTGTGTTGACATATATATGGATTACGTGTTTCTGAGACATTATTTGGCCTATTAGGGGTATTGTCTACAGCAAGCTGTTAGAAATGAAGGACTACTTTAAACTGCGGGAAAGGAATTTTTAAAACATTTGAGAACTACATTGTGTTACTACAGATAAAAAGTAAATGGAGGTACTATAATACCAGTAGCCTTCAGTTACATGTGGAAAGTCTCTTCACTACTAAAATAAATGTGCACTTTTGTTTCTGCTACAGCAACTTCTACGCAGTTGTATGTATTATGTTTTTCATACATGGACTAAGAATATTTTAGACATAATTTGGCATAACAGGGATGATGTTTACAAAAGGATATGCAAAAATTAAGACTGCTTCATAATTGTTGGACATTTTGTACCACATATAAAGATATCAGAAACAGTTTTAACATATAGTTGCTTTCATTAAGGTAGTAACCTATCAGCAACCCAGTATTAAAAATGTGTAGTGAGTGCAGTGAACAATATGACATAGTTATAATGATCTACTGTGCACATTTGTTTTTTTCCTACAATCTATTGATTGTTTTTTCCCACTGTTTAATGATGATGCTTCATAAAGGAGCACTGTTGAAAGTGAACAAGTATGAAAGCTGAAAGCAATAAAAAACAGTAAAACATTTGTCTATGTTGAATTAAAGTTTTGGCTAAAAATATTGTATGTTGTTTGGTTGCCTACTGTGCAATCAAATTCTAATACATTTCTGTCTGTTTCTAACTTTTCACAGTGGTTGGAGGTTGTTAGAACCGGGGTCACCGATTCCGACACGGTAGCTTGGCAGGAAGGCACCCGAAGGCAATGTGTTAAGCAGTTGTGCAGCACACACTCACACTGACTCAGTAATACGCACACAATAAGGAGACACCACACCAGGCTGTTAGGTAAAAACAAGATTCTTTATCTAATTTAAATCAGCAATAGATGAGGCAGATAATCTCAGGGCAACATTTCAATTCATTTAGCTTTCTAAAACCAGTGCACAATTCATTTAAGCACATCCCAACAGTGAAACTTTACGCCAGTAAAAAGACAGTGGTAATAATCTTCTAGAAAAGCAGGTAACACTGTAGGTCATAGATCGCAGGTAAAAACATAGACTTCAATGCATTTAGCGACATTCAATTAGCAAGAAATTAGATGCACAGAACACTGTAGATGAGGAGGAACCTGTATCAACCTAGGCGCAACCACATTCAGTACAGTGGGTGCCTCAATGCCGGTAGGCCTACAACATAGGAACATTTTAACTCTTGGCCGGGGAACACCCTTCTTATGATAGGAACACTTTAGGTAATGCCTGGCATGAAATAAGAGGCGGTAACAACAGCCTTCGTAGAACCGGGAACCCTGTAGATGAGGGCTTGCAAGTGATGACATGGGCATAGGCCCCAATAAGGTACCTTCACTTCAATGCAACCTTTAACGCAGGAGATGCATTCCTATAACCAACTTATCCCCTGCGGCATACATTTAAGGCACAGAAACATTCTTCACCACCCAGGGCCTCTAGGCAACAATTCTTGGACGGAGGTTTCCCTTCAGTAAATTCAACCAGTCCTGCGGCCCGCTATTAGCTCTCTATCAGGGCCCTGTCGTGGCAGGTAGGTGTCCCCAGGTGAATGAACAGCGCTGGCAGGACTCCCTTGGCAGGGGCGGTCCCCCGGGATCCCCTGGTGCACTTGGGGCGGGGCCCCCGCGCAGGCGTAGGCCCCAGGCCTCTATCACTCACCGCCTCGCCTGTGGGGCTAAGGAGACTCGATTCCGGCCTCCGCTCTGGTTCCGGCGGGTGCGGTGGGCCCCGGCGCACTATCGGGCCTGTTCTCCCTCTCTCCGGGCCTTCTCTCCAGGACTCGGCTCCCGGCTCCCGTCTCGTCTCGGGGCCGTCACCCAACCCCTGTGCGGCTTCTTGGGGGCGCGGCCGGCGCCCCGGTTGCCCAGCAACGCTCATGCACGCGCGCTCCAGCACGGCCTTCCCTTAGTCGCGGCGGCCCTCCCTCCGCTTCAGGGGCCGCGGCGGCACCCGGAGGTCCAGAGCTTTTGCTCTCCTCTACGCCCGGGCCGCAGCGGTGATTCGGGCCGACAGTGCTTCGCCACAGGCACCCCAGCAGCGCCGGTGAGTTTGGGGCACGGCAGCGCTCCTTCTGTTGTCCCGCTGGATTGCGGCGGTAATCTTGGGCAGCAGCGCGTCTTCCCGGCACAGCGCTTCCTCACACGTAGCGCTTCTCCCAGGCACTGTGCTTCTTCACATGCAGCGCTTCTCTCAGTCACAGCGCTTCTTCACATGCAGCGCTCAGTTGACATACAACGCTCACAGCAGGGCAGAGAGTTAGCACTTAGCGCTTGGACGGGGGTAGCGCTTTACCTGGTGATCCCCCAGTAGTCTTTACAGGTGGCAACAGCGTTGTTACAGGTTCTTGGTTGTCAAAGCAGTTTGCTTGGAGTTGCTTGGGATGTGGGTACTTGCGGGGAAAGAGGGTTGAGTTGGTGGGCACAAGAGGCAGGTAGGTGCCCTTCAGGCACACTGGAGATGGTTCCCTGGGTCCCCTCACGCTGGGCAAGGTCAGCAGGTGGAAGGTGTTCCTCATCTATCTTAGCACAGCAGTGCCAAAGCCCAGTCAGTACCAGTAGTGTAGGTCTCCCCCCTAGGCCCAACAGCCTGTACTCCGGCAGAGGTTCCCCCAGGTCCAGTGGTGCCCCAACTGACTAACTAGGTTTCCCTCCAAACCTCTTATACCCCTAGGTCAGGTGACCCTCCTGAAAGGCGGCAAAACATAACTCCTCCCTGGGCTGGAAGGTTCTAGAAGCTTCCCTCATGTCTGTCTATGAGGCCCAGAGGCGGGGCGGCATGGATACAGTAACATTATGTCCCAGCCTGATCCTGACTACTGGTGCGTGCATGTACAATGGCCACTCCGCAGTAGCAGGGGCCTGTGGCAGCCATCTTATTAGGAGAGAGCACCTGCACCTCAGCACTGTTTGGTAGTGGTAAGGCGCCCAGAGACCTAGGTCCAACAAAAAGATGGTGGCAAAAATGAGGCGCAAAGAGAAAAAAAAACGGGGTAAGACCACCCTAGGGCTGACAGGTCTAACACGCGTTCCCCCAGCCGAAAGTGGGGAGAGCTGCCCAATCTCTAGGGAGTTCTCATCGCTAAGGCGGAAAAACCGGGAGAGACCGTCAGCGTTGGCGTGGTCTACTCCGGGTCGATGTTCCACCCGAAAGTCCATCCCCTGGAGGGAAATGGACCACCTCAACAATTTGGGGTTTTCGCCTCTCATCTGCATGAGCCAGCGAAGGGGTCGGTGGTCGGTTTGAATAAGGAAGTGAGAGCCAAAGAGGTTTGGCCTCAGCTTCTTCAAAGCCCAAACCACAGCGAAGGCTTCTCGCTCTATCGTACTCCACCGCTGTTCCCGGGGGAGTAGCCTTCGAGAAATAAAGGCCACTGGCTGGTCTTGGCCGTCATCATTCAGTTGCGAGAGCACAGCTCCAATGCCATGCTCAGAGGCGTCTGTCTGCACGATGAATTCTTTGCCAAAGTCCGGAGTCCTGAGCACCGGAGCGGCGCACATCGCGTGCTTCAGAGTGTCAAACGCTTCTTGACAGACAGCCGTCCAGATGACTTTACGTGGCTGCTTCTTGGATGTCAATTCAGTCAGGGGGGCTACGATGGTCCCATAGCCCTTGACAAACCGGCGGTAGTAACCCGTGAGGCCAAGGAAAGCCCGGACCTCCGTTTGGGTTTTGGGGGGCTCCCAGGCCAAGATGGTCTTGATTTTGGCCTGGAGGGGTTGCACCTTACCCCCGCCCACCAGGTGCCCCAGGTAGACGACAGATCCCTGTCCAATCTGGCACTTGCTAGCCTTGATGGTTAGGCCAGCCCATTGTAGAGCCTGTAGCACCTCCTGGAGATGCTCCAGATGGTCCTCCCAGCTGCTGCTGAAGACAGCTATGTCATCCAGGTAGGCAGCAGAGAAGGCCTCTAGGCCAGACAGTACCTGGTTAACCAACCGCTGGAAAGTGGCCGGAGCATTTTTCAGCCCGAAGGGCATCACCCGAAATTGAAAGTGGCCCTCGGGGGTGGAGAATGCAGTCTTCTCCTTCGCTCCGTCCGCCATGGCAATCTGCCAATATCCTGACGTCAGGTCGATTGTGCTTAAGTACCGAGCTGCTCCCAGTCGGTCAATGAGCTCATCCGCCCGAGGGATCGGGTGAGCATCAGTCTTGGTCACGGAATTCAGACCACGGTAGTCCACACAGAACCGAAGTTCTGGTGTGGTGCCCGGTGGGGCCGCTTTCGGCACCAACACCACCGGACTAGCCCAAGGGCTGCTGGAAGGCTCAATCACCCCCAGCTCCAACATCTTGGCCACCTCACTCTGGATGCTGGTTCTGACTTTGTCGGACAGCCGGTAAGACTTGGTTTTCACAGGCGGGCTGTCCCCTGTGTCCACATCATGGGTACACAGGTGCGTAATCCCAGGAGTGAGGGAAAACAACGAGGAGTACCGCTCCAATACCTGGCAGCAGTCCCCCTGTTGCTCAAGGGTCAAGGATGGGGAGAGGACCACTCCCTCCACCGATCCATCCTTCTCGTGGGCCGCCAAAAGGTCCGGAAGAGGCTCGCTCTCCTCCTCTTCACTCCCATCCGTCACCATCAGGAGGGTAAGTTCTGACCGCTCCTGGTGTGGCTTAAGGCGGTTGACGTGGAGCACCCTGTGGGGTTGACGGGGGTCTTGAGGTCTACTACATAAGTGGTCTGGCCTCTTCTCTCCAAAATTTCATACGGTCCAGTCCACCGGTCCTGGAGGGCGCTAAGCTCTCCGGGCTCCATGACCCACACCTTCTGTCCAGCGTCCAACTCCACCGTCCGAGCATTCCGGTCGTACCACTCCTTCATGACGGCTTGACTATCCTCCAGATTGTCTGAGGCTTCCTTCCACAGCTTGGCTATCTGGCTGCGGAATGCCATCATGTAGCTGACCACATCACGGGGAAGCTTCTGGGAAGACTTCTCCCACCCCTCCTTCACAAGACTGAGGGGCCCTCTAACGGGGTGTCCATAGAGCAGCTCAAAGGGGCTGAACCCGACCCCCTTCTGCGGCACCTCTCGGTAGGAGAAGAGCAGACAGGGTAAGAGGACGTCCCACTTCATTCTCAAGTCCTCGGGTAGGCTCCGGATCATCCCCTTCAGGGTCCTATTGAAGCGCTCCACGAGCCCATTAGTCTGGGGGTGGTAAAGGAGTGGAGAACCTGTAGGTCACTCCGCACTCCTTCCACATGGCCTGCATGTAGGCCGACATGAAATTCGTGCCCCTATCTGACACCACGACCTTGGGGAATCCCACACGGGTAAAAATTCCCATCAAGGCCCGTGCCACCGCAGGTGCAGTGATGGTCCTCAGAGGGATTGCCTCCGGGTACCGGGTGGCATGGTCCACCAACACCAAGATGAACCTGTGTCCCGAAGAAGTTGGCGGGTCCATTGGCCCGACAATGTCAATTCCTACCTGCTCAAAAGGGGTACCGACAACCGGGAGCGGTTCCAGAGGGACCTTCAACTTAGTCCCAGTCTTGCCACTCGCCTGGCAAGTCGTACAGGTCTTGCAAAAGGTGTCAGAGGCAACTCGCATTCTGGGCCAGTAAAAGTGTGGGACCAAACGAGCAAATGTCTTGTCCTGGCCCAGGTGTCCTGCCAGTGGTATCTCGTGCGC
Source organism: Calotriton arnoldi (assembly GCA_963921515.1). Taxonomy (NCBI): domain Eukaryota; kingdom Metazoa; phylum Chordata; class Amphibia; order Caudata; family Salamandridae; genus Calotriton; species Calotriton arnoldi. The sequence goes on from CAWUFW010010952.1 coordinate 54,095, forward strand.
CAATTCCAGCAAGAAGGCTCGGTAGCATTGGGGGACCACTAAGGCCCTTGATGACCCATGCACCGGAGCCTTAGGCTCACTGTAGAGGAGACCATCCTCCCAGTAGACATGGTAATTACCGGTCTCTTTACCAGTTGCTTGGGCTTCGGCCTGCTGCCGCATGCCTTCAAGCGTTGGGCACTCTCTCTGCGCCTGACAGAATTCCTCCCGGGTAGGCCCTCCTTCCACCTGCCACTCTGCAGGGGTCGGCAAGTCCCCCACGGGAACAACATCCACCTCAGCGGACTCCGGGGTCACCTCCACGGGCTCCCCATCCATCTCGCCGGGTGCATCCTCAGAGATGTCCTCTTGTCCAGCAGTGGGCTGGGCCATTGTTTCAGGCTCCAACCCGGGTTGAGTTCCTTGCCGGGCAGCCATGGACCGCGTGACCGCGCAAGTCCACCCTGGTAATCCCAGCATCTCAGCATGGGCGTTGAACTCCACCTCCTTCCAGGCAGTATGTTCCAAATCGTTTCCGAGCAGACAGTCAACTGGCATGGCAGGGCTCACCGCAACTCTCAACAGGCCTGAGACTCCTCCCCACTCAAAGGGAACTTGGGCCACGGGGTAATGACCCAGACTATTATCAGCCATGACAACCGGGTGGAATACTTCAGTAATCACCTGCTCTGGGGACACCAGCTGACGTCTTACCATCGTCATACTGGCACCCGTGTCCCTCAGAGCCTCCACCTCCTCCCCGTTCACCAGGACCCTCTGCCGGTACTTGGCAGTGTTCAAGGGTACCTGAATCCGTGGGATCATCTCTCTATCCCCCAGGGAAACTAAGGTCAATCCTGTCCACTCACCTCCCCTACCTAGGGACAACTCCTCCCCAAGCGCTACACTGGCCACCCCGGGGCTCTTACCTCCTGAGGGGGCTGGGGTCCTCTTGTGACACTGGGAATCCCCCTTGTAGTGTCCAACCTCCCCGCACTCGTAGCACCGGACAGTTCTGGGCTGCTGACTCTTGTCAGGGTAAGTGGGTTTCTGGAATCCAGAGTGGGGTGGGGAACCTACCCCTCTCCCATGCGGTCTATTTTGGGGGCCTTTAAAGAATTCCTTCTTTTTATCTCCCCCCTCTCTCTTCTGGGGAAAACCCTGTCCACCCTTCGGGGGGTCTCCCCCGGATCCCTTGTGGGACACCCGAGTGCTAACCCAGGTATCCGCCTCCTCCGCAAGTTCCCGAGGATCGGTCAGCTTGCGGTCCACCAGGTGTTGGCGCAGCTCTGGAAAACTCTTATCAAGAAGGTGCTCCTTTAAAAACAGATTGTACAGCCCTTCATAGTCACTTACTTCGCTGCCACGCACCCAACCCTCCAATGCCTTACGGGCATAATCAAAAATCCACCCAGTTCTGTGTGGGAAGCTTGTGGCTGTTGCGGAATTTCTGGCGATACTTTTCTGGAGTGAGGCCAAACTTTTTAAGCAGTGCCTCTTTCATGACAGGGTAATTTGTCTGATCACCTTTGTCTAAAGTCAAGAGTGTGTCCCTTGCCAACGGAGGTATGTACCTATACAGGCCTCCCCCCCAGTACTTCTCAGGCACCCCATTGGCAACCAAAGACACCTCATACGCCGCCAACCACTTATCAATGTCATCCCCTACACTGAAACTGGCCATTACCTCTTTAGGTAGGTAAAACTTAGGCTCTCGTGGAGCCTCAGCGGGTACGCTGCCACCATTCAAGTTGCCCTGCGCCCCCATCTGCAATGCACAGAGCTCTAATTCTTTCAGGCTAAGCTCATGCAAAAGCTTCCTCTCTTCCATGGCTAGCCTTGACTCTTCTCGCTCCTTGTCCATTTTAGCAAGCTCTAGCCTCAATTGCCTCTCCTCCCTCCTGTCCTCGTACTCCTCCACAGACACACTGCTTGCTGACACACTACTGCCTGCCCTGGAACGTCTCCCTGGCAACACATTCTCACTGATGTCTATGTGCAGTAGGTCTAGCTCTCTTGGAGCATCCAGCTCCCCCTGTTCCTCGACCACTCTCCCTCCCGGGTTGGCCAATACCCATGCCCTCAAGACTTTCTGAAGCTCCTCTCTCTTGGCGCCTCACTTGACGGGCACCCCCATCCCCCGACAGAACTCCCTCAGCTGCGCCACTGTATACATTTCAAGGTTGGCCAGCTCGAACTCCATCCTCACAGGTGGGGCCCCAGACAACTTAAGGGAAAAACTCCTAGGACGTAGGCAACAGGTTAACACAGGGGCCTGTACAGTCAGGCAGTGAAGGGCGAATTGTTAGGCTTGCTTACAAATAGGTGTCCAATTGCAGCGCACACTGAATCCCTGTAGGGTGCTGCACAAGCACAAGTCCTTATCCCACCGCTGAACACCAATGTTAGAACCGGGGTCACCGATTCCGACACAGTAGCTTGGCGCGAGGCAGGAAGGCACCCGAAGGCAATGTGTTAAGCAGTTGTGCAGCACACACTCACACTGACTCAGTGATACGCACACAATATGGAGACACCACACCAGTCTGTTAGGTAAAAACAAGATTCTTTATCTAATTTAAATCAGCAATAGATGAGGCAGATAATCTCAGGGCAACATTTCAATTCATTTAGCTTTCTAAAACCAGTGCGCAATTCATTTAAGCACATCCCAACAGTGAAACTTTACGCCAGTAAAAAGACAGTAATAATAATCTTCTAGAAAAGCAGGTAACACTGTAGGTCATAGATCGCAGGTCAAAACATAGACTTCAATGCATTTAGCGACATTCAATTAGCAAGAAATTAGATGCACAGAACACTGTAGATGAGGAGGAACCTGTATCAACCTAGGCGCAACCACATTCAGTACAGTGGGTGCCTCAATGCCGGTAGGCCTACAACATAGGAACATTTTAACTCTTGGCCGGGGAACACCCTTCTTATGATAGGAACACTTTAGGTAATGCCTGGCATGAAATAAGAGGCGGTAACAACAGCCTTCGTAGAACTGGGAACCCTGTAGATGAGGGCTTGCAAGTGATGACATTGGCATAGGCCCCAATAAGGTACCTTCACTTCAATGCAACCTTTAACACAGGAGATGCATTCCTATAACCAACTTATCCCCTGCGGCATACATTTAAGGCACAGAAACATTCTTCACCATCCAGGGCCTCCAGGCAACAATTCTTGGACGGAGGTTTCCCTTCAGTAAATTCAACCAGTCCTGCGGCCCGCTATTAGCTCTCTAGCAGGGCCCTGTCGTGGCAGGTAGGTGTCCCCAGGTGAAGGAACAGCGCCAGCAGGAATCCCTTGGCAGGGGTGGTCCCCCGGGATCCCCTGGTGCACTTGGGGCGGGGCCCCCGCGCAGGCGTAGGCCCCAGGCCTCTATCACTCACTGCCTCGCCTGTGGGGCTAAGGAGACTCGATTCCGGCCTCCGCTCTGGTTCCGGCGGGTGCGGTGGGCCCCGGCGCACTATCGGGCCTGTTCTCCCTCTCCGGGCCTTCTCTCCGGGACTCGGCTCCCGTCTCGTCTCGGGGCTGTCACCCAACCCCTGTGCGGCTTCTTGGGGGCGCGGCCGGCGCCCCGGTTGCCCAGCAACGCTCGGGCACGCGCGCTCCAGCGTGGCATTCCCTTAGCTGCGGCGGCCCTCCCTCCGCTTCGGGGGCCGCTGCGGCGCCCGGAGGTCCAGCGCTTCTGCTCTCCTCTACGCCCGGGCCGCAGCGGTGATTCGGGCCGACAGCGCTTCGCCACAGGCACTCCGGCAGCGCCGGTGAGTTTGGGGCACGGCAGCGCTCCTTCTGTTGTCCTGCTGGATTGCGGCGGTAATCTTGGGCAGCAGCGCGTCTTCCCGGCACAGCGCTTCTCACACGTAGCGCTTCTCCCAGGCACCGTGCTTCTTCACATGCAGCGCTTCTCTCAGTCACAGCGCTTCTTCACACGCAGCGCTCAGTTGACATACAGCGCTCACAGCAGGGCAGAGAGTTGGCACTTAGCGCTTGGACGGGGGTAGCGCTTTACCTGGTGATCCCCCAGTAGTCTTTACAGGTGGCAACAGCGTTGTTACAGGTTCTTGGTTGTCACAGCAGTTTGCTTGGAGTTGCTTGGGATGTGGGTACTTGCGGGGAAAGGGGGTTGAGTTGGTGGGCACAAGAGGCAGGTAGGTGCCCTTCAGGCACACTGGAGATGGTTCCCTGGGTCCCCTCACGCTGGGCAAAGTCAGCAGGTGGAAGGTGTTCCTCATCTATCTTAGCACAGCAGTGCCTAAGCCCAGTCAGTACCAGTAGTGTAGGTCTCCCCCCTAGGCCCAACAGCCTGTACTCCGGCAGAGGTTCCCCCAGGTCCAGAGGTGCCCCAACTGACTAACTAGGTTTCCCTCCAAACCTCCTATACCCCTAGGTCAGGTGACCCTCCTGAAAGGCGGCAAAACATAACTCCTCCCTGGGCTGGAAGGTTCTAGAAGCTTCCCTCATGTCTGTCTATGAGGCCCAGAGGCAGGACGGCATGGATACAGTAACATTATGTCCCAGCCTGATCCTGACTACTGGTGCGTGCATGTACAATGGCCACTCCGCAGTAGCAGGGGCCTGTGGCAGCCATCTTATTAGGAGAGAGCAAAAGACACACAATTGATGGACGGAATGCAGAACAAATCAAAACATTCACCCCCAGTCAAGAGATCTGGGTTAAATCCATCATTCTTTTGCTCACCATGCCACCCCAGTTTAGACCTGGCCATATGCAAATCAGTCTTGACCCTGTGCCTCATGGGAACAGTCCAGCCCGAACTGCCAAGCCAGGTCCTCCCTGGACCGGAAACAAGCATCCTAGGACCGGTTTCGGGGTTTCACCCCTCTTCAGCCAGGATAGCTTGATTCCAGTGGCACAGTGAGCCCAGGACCCACGTCTGGGCATACCTGGCGCACTTAGAGCGAGAAAGCAAAAGACACACAATTGATGGACGGAATGCAGAACAAATCAAAACATTCACCCCCAGTCAAGAGATCTGGGTTAAATCCATCATTTTTTTGCTCACCATGACACCCCAGTTTAGACCTGGCCATATGCAAATCAGTCTTGACCCTGTGCCTCATGGGAACAGTCCAGCCCGAACTGCCAAGCCAGGTCCTCTCCGGACCGGAAACAAGCATCCTAGGACCGGTTTCGGGGTTTCACCCCTCTTCAGCCAGGATAGCTTGATTCCAGTGGCACAGTGAGCCCAGGACCCACGTCTGGGCATACCTGGCGCACTTAGGGCGAGAAAGCAAAAGACACACAATTGATGGACGGAATGCAGAACAAATCAAAACATTCACCCCCAGTCAAGAGATCTGGGTTAAATCCATCATTCTTTTGCTCACCATGCCACCCCAGTTTAGACCTGGCCATATGCAAATCAGTCTTGACCCTGTGCCTCATGGGAACAGTCCAGCCCGAACCGCCAAGCCAGGTCCTCCACGGACCGGAAACAAGCATCCTAGGACCGGTTTCGGAGTTTCACCCCTCTTCAGCCAGGATAGCTTGATTCCAGTGGCACAGTGAGCCCAGGACCCACGTCTGGGCATACCTGGCGCACTTAGGGCGAGAAAGCAAAAGACACACAATTGATGGACGGAATGCAGAACAAATCAAAACATTCACCCCCAGTCAAGAGATCTGGGTTAAATCCATCATTCTTTTGCTCACCATGCCACCCCAGTTTAGACCTGGCCATATGCAAATCAGTCTTGACCCTGTGCCTCATGGGAACAGTCCAGCCCGAACTGCCAAGCCAGGTCCTCCCCGGACCGGAAACAAGCATCCTAGGACCGGTTTCGGGGTTTCACCACTCTTCAGCCAGGATAGCTTGATTCCAGTGGCACAGTGAGCCCAGGACCCACGTCTGGGCATACCTGGCGCACTTAGGGCGAGAAAGCAAAAGACACACAATTGATGGACGGAATGCAGAACAAATCAAAACATTCACCCCCAGTCAAGAGATCTGGGTTAAATCCATCATTCTTTTGCTCACCATGCCACCCCAGTTTAGACCTGGCCATATGCAAATCAGTCTTGACCCTGTGCCTCATGTGAACAGTCCAGCCCGAACTGCCAAGCCAGGTCCTCCCCGGACCGGAAACAAGCATCCTAGGACTGGTTTCGGGGTTTAACCCCTCTTCAGCCAGGATAGCTTGATTCCAGTGGCACAGTGAGCGCAGGACCCACGTCTGGGCATACCTGGCGCACTTAGGGCGAGAAAGCAAAAGACACACAATTGATGGACGGAATGCAGAACAAATCAAAACATTCACCCCCAGTCAAGAGATCTGGGTTAAATCCATCATTCTTTTGCTCACCATGCCACCCCAGTTTAGACCTGGCCATATGCAAATCAGTCTTGACACTGTGCCTCATGGGAACAGTCCAGCCCGAACTGCCAAGCCAGGTCCTCCCCAGACCGGAAACAAGCATCCTAGGACCGGTTTCGGGGTTTCACCCCTCTTCAGCCAGGATAGCTTGATTCCAGTGGCACAGTGAGCCCAAGAGCCACGTCTGGGCATACCTGGCGCACTTAGGGCGAGAAAGCAAAAGACACACAATTGATGGACGGAATGCAGAACAAATCAAAACATTCACCCCCAGTCAAGAGATCTGGGTTAAATCCATCATTCTTTTGCTCACCATGCCACCCCAGTTTAGACCTGGCCATATGCAAATCAGTCTTGATCCTGTGCCTCATGGGAACAGTCCAGCCCGAACTGCCAAGCCAGGTCCTCCCCGGACCGGAAACAAGCATCCTAGGACCGGTTTCGGGGTTTCACCCCTCTTCAGCCAGGATAGCTTGATTCCAGTGGCACAGTGAGCCCAGGACCCACGTCTGGGCATACCTGGCGCACTTAGGGCGAGAAAGCAAAGACACACAATTGATGGACGGAATGCAGAACAAATCAAAACATTCACCCCCAGTCAAGAGATCTGGGTTAAATCCATCATTCTTTTGCTCACCATGCCACCCCAGTTTAGACCTGGCCATATGCAAATCAGTCTTGACCCTGTGCCTCATGGGAACAGTCCAGCCCGAACTGCCAAGCCAGGTCCTCCCCGGACCGGAAACAAGCATCCTAGGACCGGTTTCGGGGTTTCACCCCTCTTCAGCCAGGATAGCTTGATTCCAGTGGCACAGTGAGCCCAGGACCCACGTCTGGGCATACCTGGCGCACTTAGGGCGAGAAAGCAAAAGACACACAATTGATGGACGGAATGCAGAACAAATCAAAACATTCACCCCCAGTCAAGAGATCTGGGTTAAATCCATCATTCTTTTTCTCACCATGCCACCCCAGTTTAGACCTGGCCATATGCAAATCAGTCTTGACCCTGTGCCTCATGGGAACAGTCCAGCCCGAACTGCCAAGCCAGGTTCTCCCCGGACCGGAAACAAGCATCCTAGGACCGGTTTCGGGGTTTCACCCCTCTTCAGCCAGGATAGCTTGATTCCAGTGGCACAGTGAGCCCAGGACCCACGTCTGGGCATACCTGGCGCACTTAGGGCGAGAAAGCAAAGACACACAATTGATGGACGGAATGCAGAACAAATCAAAACATTCACCCCCAGTCAAGAGATCTGGGTTAAATCCATCATTCTTTTGCTCACCATGCCACCCCAGTTTAGACCTGGCCATATGCAAATCAGTCTTGACCCTGTGCCTCATGGGAACAGTCCAGCCCGAACTGCCAAGCCAGGTCCTCCCCGGACCGGAAACAAGCATCCTAGGACCGGTTTCGGGGTTTCACCCCTCTTCAGCCAGGATAGCTTGATTCCAGTGGCACAGTGAGCCCAGGACCCACGTCTGGGCATACCTGGCGCACTTAGGGCGAGAAAGCAAAAGACACACAATTGATGGACGGAATGCAGAACAAATCAAAACATTCACCCCCAGTCAAGAGATCTGGGTTAAATCCATCATTCTTTTGCTCACCATGCCACCCCAGTTTAGACCTGGCCATATGCAAATCAGTCTTGACCCTGTGCCTCATGGGAACAGTCCAGCCCGAACTGCCAAGCCAGGTCCTCCCCGGACCGGAAACAAGCATCCTAGGACCGGTTTCGGGGTTTCACCCTCTTCAGCCAGGATAGCTTGATTCCAGTGCCACAGTGAGCCTAGGACCCACGTCTGGGCATACCTGGCGCACTTAGGGCGAGAAAGCAAAGACACACAATTGATGGACAGAATGCAGAACAAATCAAAACATTCACCCCCAGTCAAGAGATCTGGGTTAAATCCATCATTCTTTTGCTCACCATGCCACCCCAGTTTAGACCTGGCCATATGCAAATCAGTCTTGACCCTGTGCCTCATGGCAACAGTCCAGCCCGAACTGCCAAGCCAGGTCCTCCCCGGACCGGAAACAAGCATCCTAGGACCGGTTTCGGGGTTTGTCCTAGGATGCTTGTTTCCGGTCCAGGGAGGACCTGGCTTGGCAGTTCGGGCTGGACTGTTCCCACAAGGAACAGGGTAAAGACTGATTTGCATATGGCTGGGTCCAAACTGGGGTGGTGTGGTGAGCAAAAGAATGATGGATTTAACCCAGATCCTTGTGACTGGGGGTGAATGTTTGCATTGTCCAGCATTCCGTCCATCAATTGTTTCTTTTGCATTTGTCGCCCTAAGTGGGAAGGGTATGCCCAGACGTGGGTCCCGTGCTCACTACACCACTGGATTCAAGCTAGCCTGGCTGAAGAAGGGTGATGCCCTGAAACCGGTCCTAGGATGCTTGTTTCCGGTCCAGGGGGACCTGGCTTGGCAGTTCGGGCTGGACTGTTCCCACAAGGAACAGGGTCAAGACTGATTTGCATATGGCTGGGTCCAAACTGGGGTGGTGTGGTGAGCAAAAAGAATGATGGATTTAACCCAGATCCTTTGACTGGGGGTGAATGTTTGCATTGTCCAGCATTCCGTCCATCAATTGTTTCTTTTGCATTTGTCGCCCTAAGTGGGAAGGGTATGCCCAGACGTGGGTCCCGTGCTCACTACACCACTGGATTCAAGCTAGCCTGGCTGAAGAAGGGTGATGCCCTGAAACCGGTCCTAGGATGCTTGTTTCCGGTCCAGGGAGGACCTGGCTTGGCAGTTCGGGCTGGACTGTTCCCACAAGGAACAGGGTCAAGACTGATTTGCATATGGCTGGGTCCAAACTGGGGAGGTGTGGTGAGCAAAAGAATGATGGATTTAACCCAGATCCTTGTGACTGGGGGTGAATGTTTGCATTATCCAGCATTCCGTCCATCAATTGTTTCTTTGCATTTGTCGCCCTAAGTGGGAAGGGTATGCCCAGACGTGGGTCCCGTGCTCACTACACCACTGGATTCAAGCTAGCCTGGCTGAAGAAGGGTGATGCCCTGAAACCGGTCCTAGGATGCTTGTTTCCGGGCCAGGGAGGACCTGGCTTGGCAGTTCGGGCTGACTGTTCCTACAAGGAACAGGGTCAAGACTGATTTGCATATGGCTGGGTCCAAACTGGGGTGGTGTGGTGAGCAAAAGAATGATGGATTTAACCCAGATCCTTGTGACTGGGGGTGAATGTTTGCATTGTCCAGCATTCCGTCCATCAATTGTTTCTTTGCATTTGTCGCCCTAAGTGGGAAGGGTATGCCCAGACGTGGGTCCCGTGCTCACTACACCACTGGATTCAAGCTAGCCTGGCTGAAGAAGGGTGATGCCCTTAAACCGGTCCTAGGATGCTTGTTTCCGGTCCAGGGAGGACCTGGCTTGGCAGTTCAGGCTGGACTGTTCCACAAGGAACAGGGTCAAGACTGATTTGCATATGGCTGGGTCCAAACTGGGGTGGTGTGGTGAGCAAAAGAATGATGGATTTAACCCAGATCCTTGTGACTGGGGGTGAATGTTTGCATTGTCCAGCATTCCGTCCATCAATTGTTTCTTTTGCATTTGTCAGCCCTAAGTGGGAAGGGTATGCCCAGACGTGGGTCCCGTGCTCACTACACCACTGGATTCAAGCTAGCCTGGCTGAAGAAGGGTGATGCCCTGAAACCAGTCCTAGGATGCTTGTTTCCGGTCCAGGGAGGACCTGGCTTAGCAGTTCGGGCTGGACTGTTCCCACAAGGAACAGGGTCAAGACTGATTTGCATATGGCTGGGTCCAAACTGGGGTGGTGTGGTGAGCAAAAGAATGATGGATTTAACCCAGATCCTTGTGACTGGGGGTGAATGTTTGCATTGTCCAGCATTCCGTCCATCAACTGTTTCTTTTGCATTTGTCGCCCTAAGTGGGAAGGGTATGCCCAGACGTGGGTCCCGTGCTCACTACACCACTGGATTCAAGCTAGCCTGGCTGAAGAAGAGTGATGCCCTGAAACCAGTCCTAGGATGCTTGTTTCCGGTCCAGGGAGGACCTGGCTTGGCAGTTCGGGCTGGACTGTTCCCACAAGGAACAGGGTCAAGACTGATTTGCATATGGCTGGGTCCAAACTAGGGTGGTGTGGTGAGCAAAAGAATGATGGATTTAACCCAGATCCTTGTGACTGCGGGTGAATGTTTGCATTGTCCAGCATTCCGTCCATCAATTGTTTCTTTTGCATTTGTCGCCCTAAGTGGGAAGGGTATGCCCAGACGTGGGTCCCATGCTCACTACACCACTGGATTCAAGCTAGCCTGGCTGAAGAAGGGTGATGCCCTGAAACCGGTCCTAGGATGCTTGTTTCCGGTCCAGGGAGGACCTGGCTTGGCAGTTCGGGCTGGACTGTTCCCACAAGGAACAGGGTCAAGACTGATTTGCATATGGCTGGGTCCAAACTGGGGTGGTGTGGTGAGCAAAAGAATGATGGATTTAACCCAGATCCTTGTGACTGGGGTTGAATGTTTGTATTGTCCAGCATTCCGTCCATCAATTGTTTCTTTTGCATTTTTCGCCCTAAGTGGGAAGGGTATGCCCAGACGTGGGTCCCGTGCTCACTACACCACTGGATTCAAGCTAGCCTGGCTGAAGAAGGGTGATGCCCTGAAACCGGTCCTAGGATGCTTGTTTCCGGTCCAGGGAGGACCTGGCTTGGCAGTTCGGGCTGGACTGTTCCCACAAGGAACAGGGTCAAGACTGATTTGCATATGGCTGGGTCCAAACTGGGGTGGTGTGGTGAGCAAAAGAATGATGGATTTAACCCAGATCCTTGTGACTGGGGGTGAATGTTTGCATTGTCCAGCATTCCGTCCATCAATTGTTTCTTTTGCATCTTATTAGGAGAGAGCACCTGCACCTCAGCACTGTTTGGCAGTGGTAAGGCGCCCAGAGACCTAGGTCCAACAAAAAGATGGTGGCAAAAATGAGGCGCAAAGAGAAAAAAAAACGGGGTAAGATCACCCTAGGGCTGACAGGTCTAACAGAGGTTAAGATATATTACATGTGTCAAATCACTAATCTAGTGATGGATTCATCGAGTTACTACTCAGGTACTCATCCCATCTCCCAGGCACAACAGTTGAACTCGTCCAGTCACCCAGCCACTACCTAAGCAGTCACCCAATAACTCAGGTACTGCACTTGAATTCACCTAGTCTCCTAGCCGCTACTCAGACACTCGTCCAATCACCCAAGCGCTACCCATGGAGTTATGCCTTCACTTAGTCACTACTAATGCAGCTATGGAATCACCTAGTCACTACACTTGCACTCTTTCATTCATCCAGGCACTCCATTTGCAGTTATCTATTTGCCCAGGCACTACATTTGCAGTCATCCAGTCACCCAGGCAGTACCCTTGCACTAATGCATTCACTGATATACTATCCATGCACTCATCCAAACACCCAGGCACTAGTCATGACTAATCCATTCACTCAGGCACTCCTCATACACTTATCCATTCACTCAGGCACTACTGATGCACTCATCAAATCCCCCATCCATTACCCATACAGTCATCCATTCTCTCAGGCACTACTCATGCAATCATCCAATCTTTCAGGCACAACCCATGCACTCTTGCAATCACTCAGGAACTATTTAGGCACTCATGCAATTAACCAGGCACTACCCATAAATACATACCATTACTCAGGCACTACACTTGCACTCATCCATTCACTCAGGCACTACCCATGCATTCGGCAATCACCCAAACTCTATGCATGCACTTATCCAATCACCTAGGCACTACCTTTCCACTCATGCAATCACCCTTGCACTCATCCAGTCACCCAGGCACTATGTATGCACTCATCCAATCACTCAGGCACTACCCTTGCACTCATCCATTCACTGAGGCTGTACCCATGCACTCATTCAATCACCCAGGCACTACCCATGCCTTCACCCAATAACCCAGACACTATCCATGCATTCCCCAATCACTCAGGCACTACCCTTGCACTCATCCAATTACCCAGGCACTACCTTGAACTCATCCAATCACTCAGGAATTACCCTTCCACTCATCCATTCACTCAGGCACTAAACATGTGCTCATCCATTCATGAAGGCACTCCCCATGCACTCATCTAATGACCCAGGCACTACTCATGCACCCATGAAATCACCCAGGTACTACCCATGCACTCATCCAATCACCCAGGCACTACCTTTGCACTCATCCATTCAATGAGGAGGTAGCCATGCACTCATCCAATCACACAGGTGCTACTCTTGCACTCATCCAGTCACCAAGGCAGTACATATGCACTCGTCCAATCACTCAGGCATTACCCAAACATTCAGCCAATTGCCCAGGAACTATCCATAAATTCACATGATCACCCAGGCACTTCCTGGGCACTCATAATATCATTCTGGCACTACCCATGCACTCATCCATTCATTCAGGCACTATCAATGCACTCATCCATTCAGCCAGGCACTACCCATGCACACATCCAATCAACCAGGCACTACCCTTGCACTCATCCATTCACTCAGGCACTATGCATGTGCTCATCCATTCACTCAAGTACTATCAATTCACTCATGCAATGACACAGGCACTACCCTTGCACTCACCCAAGCACCCAGGCACTACTCTTGCACTCATCCAGTCACCCAGGCATTACCCATGCACGCATACAATCAACCAGGCATTATCCATGCACTCACCCAATTACCCAGGCACTATCCATGAATTCACCCAATCACCCAGGCACTATCCATTCACTCATCCATTCACCCAGGCACTTCCATTGCACTCATCCAATTACCCAAGCACTACCATCTACTCATCCAATCACTCAGTCATTACCCTTCCACTCATCCCTTCACTCAAGCATTATGCATGCACTCATCCATTTACTCAGGCACCACTCATGCACATACCAAATCACTCAAGCCCTACTCTTTCACTCATTCATTCATTCATTCATTCATGCATTATGCATGCGCTCATCCATTCACTCAGGCACTACCCATGCACTCATGCAATGACCCAGGCATTACCCTTGGACTCATCCAATCAGCCAGGCACTACTCTCGCACTCATACAATCAACCAGGCACTACCCATGCACTAATCCAATCACACAAGCAGTACCAATGCACTCATCAATTCACTCAGCCACTATCCATGCAGTCATGCAATCAACTAGGCACTAATCATGCACTCATCCAATCACCCAGACAGTACCCATGCACTCATCCAGTAACCCTGGCACTACCCTTGCACTAATCCATTCACTTAGACACTACTCATCCAATCACCCAGGAACTATCCATGCAGTCACACGATCACTCAGGCCCTTCCCTTGCAGTCATACAATTGTTCAGGCGCTACCCATGCACTCATCCATTCACTCAGGCACTATCAATGCACTTATCCATTCGCCCAGGCACTACCCATGCACACATCCAATCACCCAAGCACTACCCTTGCACTCATACATTCACTCAGGCACTACATATGTCCTCATCCATTCACTCAGGCACTAAACATGTGCTCATCCATTCATGAAGGCACTCACCATGCACTCATATAATGACCCAGGCACTACTCATGCACCCATGAAATCACCCAGGCACTACCCATGCACTCATCCAATCACCCAGGCACTACCTTTGCACTCATCCATTCAATGAGGAGGTAGCCATGCACTCATCCAATCACCCAGGTGCTACTCTTGCACTCATCCAGTCACCAAGGCAGTACATATGCACTCGTCCAATCACTCAGGCATTACCCAAACATTCAGCCAATTGCCCAGGAACTATCCATAAATTCACATGATCACCCAGGCACTTCCTGGGCACTCATAATATCATTCTGGCACTACCCATGCACTCATCCATTCATTCAGGCACTATCAATGCACTCATCCATTCAGCCAGGCACTACCCATGCACACATCCAATCAACCAGGCACTACCCTTGCACTCATCCATTTACACAGGCACTATGCATGTGCTCATCCATTCACTCAAGTACTATCCATTCACTCATGCAATGACACAGGCACTACCCTTGCACTCACCCAAGCACCCAGGCACTACCATCTACTCATTCAATCACTCAGTCATTACCCTTCCACTCATCCCTTCACTCAAGCATTATGCATGCACTCATCCATTTACTCAGGCACCACTCATGCACATACCAAATCACTCAAGCCCTACTCTTTCACTCATTCATTCATGCATTATGCATGCGCTCATCCATTCACTCAGGCACTACCCATGCACTCATCCAATGACCCAGGCACTACTCATGCACCCATGCAATCACCCAGGCCCTACCCATGCACTCATCCAATCACCCAGGCACTACCTTTGCAATCATCCATTCAATGAGGTGATAACCATGCAATCATCCTATCACCCTGGTGCTATTCTTGCACTCATTCAGTCACCCAGGCATTACCTATGCACTCATGCAATCCCTCAGGCATTTCCCATACACTATCCAATCACCCAGGAACTATCCATGCATTCACACGATCACCCAGGCCCTTCCCTTGCAGTCATACAATCATTGAGGCACTACCCATGCACTCATCTATTCACTCAGGCGCTATCAATGCACTCATCCATTCACCCAGGCTCTACCCATACACACATCCAATGACCCAGGCACTACCCTTGCACTCATCCACTCACTCAGGCACTACATGTGTGCTCATCCATTCACTCAGGCACTACCCATGCACTCATGCAATGACCCAGGCATTACCCTTGCACTCATCCAATCAGCCAGGCACTACTCTCGCACTCATACAATCAACCAGGCACTACCCATGCACTAATCCAATCACACAAGCAGTACCAATGCACTCATCCATTCATTCAGCCACTATCCATGCAGTCATGCAATCAACTAGGCACTAATCATGCACTCATCCAATCACCCAGACAGTACCCATGCACTCATCCAGTATCCCTGGCACTACCCTTGCACTAATCCATTCACCTAGACACTACTCATCCAATCACCCAGGAACTATCCATGCATTCACACGATCACTCAGGCCCTTCCCTTGCAGTCATACAATTGTTCAGGCGCTACCCATGCACTCATCCATTCACTCAGGCACTATCAATGCACTTATCCATTCGCCCAGGCACTACCCATGCACACATCCAATCACCCAAGCACTACCCTTGCACTCATCCATTCACTCAGGCACTACATATGTGCTCATCCATTCACTCAGGCACTACCCATGCACTCATGCGATGAGCCAGGCACTACCCTTGCACTCATCCAATCACCAAGGCTGTTGTGTAGTTCCTATATATCGTATACAGGATCTGCACGTTTGGATAACATAAACTGTGGTTTTGGTGGCGGACTGATTCCTTGCACCCCCACCGGATACGTTAGCCTGTCTGTATCAGCTAGCTCACAGTGCCACTAGAGTCTCCTCTTATCGGGGAGAGAATAGTTATTGGCAACCTCAGAACATGACAACCCTGATCCCCCAGGATCGTGCAAACAATATACTACCTTTCGCTCAGTCTCTTGTGCTCACTTAGTTTGTCTCAGAGATACACAGAATAAACATACTGGGCGTTTGTCAATAATGATTTATTGAACAGTTGTTATTCTAGTGTAGCATAGATGAGCTGCAACAATCATTAGACAGTAGCAGAGATATATGATTAGCAATATTACAAAAGTAAAGGGATGGTATAGTTATATCATCTTGCAGAAATCATGAATATATACATGTACCTAAAACACATGATAAAAAGTGCGTACTCCTACGATGTCTCCCTAACTAGATGTACCTAAATGTACCTAGCACCTGTGTAGGTGTTATGCCAAGAATCACTCTAGGATCTAGTCAACCCCATTACCTGAGAGTTAGAGAATGTCCTGGTCTCGAGTTGGACACCCCGCGAGGGATGTTAGACCACTGCTAGCTGGAGCGTCTGCATGCAGGAAACTCATCGTTTCTTGTCAGTGTATCAGCCAGGAAGTCACGGTCTCCTCTATCTTCCTAAGCAAGATGTGCTGTATATATACCCATAGGTCTCCCCAGGGGTCCTACCTTGCTGTGTTACTGTGTCGGCCTAAAGGATGATGTTTGGCCTGAACTTTATACTGAGATATTATACAGGAGATGGTAATCCTACTGTTAGTCCTGCTGTGCTTCCAAGAAGCCTCATGCATAATGTATGAGAATTGAACCAGGGAAAAACCCGCATTCTGAATACAGTGTCATATCTAGGTAAAAGGTCAGTGCCTAAGAACCGTTATGTATGTATGTAGGGAAGGATATAGGTGAAAGGTTGCAATGTTACCTGCGCCTATATAGGGTACCTATATGGAATATAACACCCACTGCTCTTCCGACTGGATTAGATGTAACCTATTACTGTACTACTAGCATAACTAGATAGCGGTACGCACAAAGTTTATAAAAACATCTCTTTAGCTAAAAATGTTTAAAACCTTCTGCAAAATTTCTAAAAAAATGTAAAAAGAGAATTTTTCAAGCCCTAGCTCTAAAAAGTGTCCGTAATTATAGTCCGAACCACTATAAGCATTAAAAAGCCATGTATGCCCAAAAAATGAAAGGAATGTCAATTTAGTTTCATAGTTCCAAATTTGAGCTTCTTTAGAAAAAGGCGAATTTCTCCCAGCACACGACGAGCCAAATGAGTCAAATGTTTATGTGTCCTGGCTCGTAGACGCAACATTTCCGTTGCTTGCTTCCGCAGTAGACGGCCCCTGTAACACCTCGCAGAGTATGTCAATTGAGCACAGATGATGTTCCATGCTGTCCGCAGCCGGTGCTGGGGCAGCCTGTGCGCTGTCCAAAGTCTGGGTGTCAGTGGAGGAGCCGGTGTTCAGACCAACAGGTGCAGTTACTACCTGTGGTGGCTCAAGGAATGCCACCATCAACATTGGATACGCTGGGGACACTGAAGAACATGGGCCGTTATCGGGTCCAGTAAAGCATTTACATCCGGTGGCACACATGATTGGAGTGTCAAACACAGGTCTAAAACGCATTCTTCTCTGTAAAACAGGCATCGGAGGACAGGTAAGATGCAGTCCATCCAGACTGGTCGAAATGACAAGAACCAAGATGCACTTAGTTCTCTTAGGCGAGGTGTGCCCAGATGTTGTACCATGCGGTCACGGTATTTACGCTCAAGGAGTGCTTTTTCCATCTACTTGGTGACTGGGACTTCCATTGTGTAGCAAATATAAAACAATCAGGATACCTGCTGCTAGGAACAGGATGAGCGGAAGTCCTCCAAAGATGCTTCCAAATACGGAGTGTATGAAGTTTGGGATAACTCCAAGTACCGTCTGAAAGGTGCTCTGCAGTCCACAACCTATGGTCTTAAATAGATGGACTATGCCTTTCGTATCAGACATGTTAAAGATACAATTGACCATTTCTGCGAAATGGAAAGGGCAGTTTGTATGAATTAGCGCCTGTATCTCTGCCGAAGACCTTGCGATCTGGAGATCAAAAGTCTCTCGAGCGGAGGTTAAGGGCACAGACTTCTGTGGAAGCATGGCTTTCATTCTGCTTAGAGTATCAAACTGTATTAAAGAAACATTCAGTGAAGGCCATAACGGTGCCTCCCTGACTGTATATGTCGGTGGAAACAATACTTGCATACAACAAGTAACCCTGGAGTTCACTGTTACCAGATATGCGATGCCCGGGAGCATGCCACAGCAGCCTTCACTGTTCAGCATCAAGTAACTCCTATTCGAAAGTAGCCTAAATGCTGGAGTAATCACAGCAGCTGGGGCACCCCTCAAATGGCAGGACAGAATCACCACAGAACCATTACAAGCCCCGTGTAGCATGACATTCTGGCACATGAGTGATCCACTCAAAGCATTCTCACAGTTTGTACTGCTCAGAAACACTTCTCGATCCCCACTCCTGCATCGAAATCTGTATGGTAATACCCATGATTCCTTAATGTATTCCTTACCCATTTCGTCATATCTGCCTACTTGCTTTTGTTCAAGGCAATACTGAAACTGAAAAGTAGTGACCAGTAGAGTTATGTGGCCATGGAGTAGCCATTCAGTGGACGGTGATTCTGCCACTGTAAATGCTAATCTATCCAGTGTTTTGATACGCAGCATTGTATATTTAGCTCCGATTGGGCCATTTCTATCTGTTTATCTGTTAGATTGTATTCAGAAAACAGAGACGTACTGTTGATATAACGCCAAGGCACGTAGCCTGCACGCAAAGATTGCAGCGTCCAGCTTAATAACATAATAGAACGTAACTGTGATTGCCCGTGCTGTAATATGGCCAAATCTTGTTCTAGTATGTCTATCGCAGAAGATACAATGTTGCCTAAGGAATATATGCTGGAGATCAATGTAGTTAACCCATTGTTTACCACTGCTAGAGATTTTTCTAGATTTATACAGTCTATTTCCCGTAATCTCTCTGCGGCCTCTTGTTGGGATATTTTCCATATTTCATTTCAGACAGCATAATAGAAACGTTTCTGACGTGGCTTCCTGGGACCCATTAATAAATCCCTAAGATCCACATCCTGTGACAGTAAGGATAAGTGTTGTTTCACCTGTGTGAGTGTTGAAGATTTAGCCAATCGAGGCACAACTTCCCAACACTGTAGGATGTCACTACCCCTGGATGTTGTCTCTGTACATAATGTGGATCTGGCCTATGGATACTAAACCCTTCAGCTTTACCCATGAATCTTGCCTGAGAACTATTAGTGTCTGTGGGCCAAATTAACCATTTTTTCCAATCGGGGTCTGATCTGTTGTATTGTATGATGTCATCTACTGTAATCTCTCCCTGTGATGTTATGTTACCCTGGGTGTGTTATGGAGTTGGCAACCGAGGTGTGTTCGAATCCTTGTTCTTGGCTAGTCCAAGGCGAGACGTCTGTTGCACTGTCTCATTCAAAAACATAATTTGTTGAGGGATGAGGCATGCTCTAAACAAAGCTTCTGTTCCCTGAACTTGCCATTCCCTAGTACCCCAGACTGATTTTAGGTCTATGGTGTCTTTCCACAAGTAGAAACCTTGTTCGGACAACTGGGCAATAAAGGAAGCAGAGTAAATCTGTTTGGTGTTTGTCAACATATTTTTCTGTGCTGATGTTGGTGCAACCTTATAATAATATGAGGCTGGGTCAGACATATTGAACCCTGAAAAATATGGAAATTTCTGTGTAAATGTTTTTGAACTACCTTTCGGTGGCGTTGGACAATGTTCCCACTGGTGGTATGTGAACACATTTCTAGGATTTGCAGATTTATGCAGAAAATGATGACCATAATGTTGATAACAATACATAGTCTCGAAATCTAATGTGTCTTCCAATGTTTCACTATTAGAAAACGCAGCCAATTTTTCCAAATCAGATAACATGTTAATAACAGTTTCAAAATCCCAATCATCGGAAAATGTACTTGAGGTAATGATATTGCTCAATGATATTTTAAATAAATGAGGAATTCTTAAAATTTCGGTCGAACCAAATATATCGAAATCAACCCTGTCCCAAACTATAACATCCGGTATAGAAACTGCTGTAATATTCACTGATGACAAGTCTCTTTGTTCTCGATGAGATGATAGGTGTGGTTTTAAAAGTAAGTTCACCTTTTGGGCTGCAGAGCTTTGTCGAAGGTATCTTCCATTGACAAGCATGCTAAAAACTATTACTAAGCCTACCCAGAAAAGAAAGAAAAGTATCCAGGTGATTACCCATAGTTCTACCCAGCGTGACACCAGGTAAGTCTTTTTAAGAAAGTTCAGAAAGTCTTTTACTTGCTGTTTGCGTGATTTTTTGCTGGCATTGTTTCCGGTTCACTTGGATCCAAAGAAAACGTATCAAAGTTAATGAAGTAGCCAGAAGCAGTTCGATCAATCGTTGGTATTGCATCAAGATTTGTAGAAATCGTAGATTGCTCTCCTTGAGGCATGTTGACGTAGACATCTGTATTTGGTCGAATAGCGAGTTGTCTTTCATTTTGAATTTGATTTTGAATTTGAACTTCAGGTTCAAGGGGAACGAGTTCCATAGCATTGTTGCATAGTACATCATTCCGTGCAGGAGACTCTTCGAACATGATGAGTCTTTTCGTTTGAACTTCTTGGATTGTAGCGAGAGGAAGGCGCCTGCTACTTTGGAGTCCACGTGGCCTACAGGTTAGTATCGGCCACATAGTGTGGTTTGATTAGGTCAATTGAGAGAAATCTTTTCTCTTTTTTTCCGGCAAGAGGGAGTAGAAGTACAGTTCTTGTTCCTTCGACTGCTAGGACCAGTACAGGCTTTCTGTATGATGGCCCAAATTCTTTCTTGTCCGCTATTTTCTCTCTGACCAGATCCCCGACTTTTGGGATCCAGACATGTCTTGCCATGACTGATTTGACTTCCCCAGTGGCGGTCTGCTTCAGATGGACATTACTTTGTTGTGTTCTGGATACATTTAGATCCTGTAAAACAGCCAACCGATCATGGATGTCAAAAGGTTTTTCATCCGCCACTGTGCCTTCACAATCAAGATCAGGGACCCACATTCTTGTCCCAAATAGGACCTCATATGGAGTGACCCCCCCCTAGAGAACGTCTTGGCATGTTGTTCAATGCTCGCTGGACCCATAGAGATGTTTTACCCAACTTTCACCCGTGCCTAATACTCTAGCTGTTAAAGATTGCTTTAAGTCCCAGTTTTTTCTCTCCACAACCGAATTTCCCTCGGGATGCTACACTCAATCCTCGCATGGCCTCCTTTTAAGCCCGAGAGCTAAACGCAGGGCCCTGGTCAGAATGTAATGTGCCAATTGCGTATGTCCCCATGAAGACTCGCAAATCTTTTATAACAGTTCGAGCATCAGCCGAGCGCTGCGGCCACACCCATAGGAATCTTGAGCAGGAATCCACTGCAACCATGATATACCTGTAAGCCCCGTCTCTTTGTAAGGGGCCGCAGTGGTCCATGGAAACACATGCTAATGGTTTGTCAGATATTAACAACGGTGTCTGCGCTGGACTTGTTAAGGTGGAACCTTTCATCCGCTGACAGATGTCGCATTTCAAGACAAAGGGGCCAATTTCGATTCGGGCCGGAAAACGTACCGACCGACTCGGATCCGGATTTTTATCCGACCGACACGTACCGGTGCAGCCCGACACGCAAAGTACGATGAAATGCGTGCAAAATCCGACCGACTCGTATGGAACACAATACGAACGACCGAACCGCGCGGAAAAAAGCTATCTGGCCGGAAAACCGCGCGAATCGAACCGACTGACACGCACCAGGAAGGAACCCGAACGAAACGTACCCGCGAACTCCGAGCCGCGCAGTACGATGCATCGCGTGGATAACACGACCGAGTCGCACTTAGCTCAAGCCGTACGACCGACACGCATACAAAACAGCGAGCCGAAGCAATCCAATACACCGCGACCGACGCGTACGCAGCACATAAAACAGCACAAACACAGCGTGAACGACTCGAAGAAGCCCGCACGAGACAACTGCAGGGTCCGACTCGGTCAGAAGAACGTCTCCTACATGCACAAAAAGTACAAAGGGAAAAACACAAAAAAAAAGGCCAAACAAGCAATTACAAAGCCAATAAATACTGGGGGGGGGAAACAGGGTACAAAGACACACCCACAACTCCACCCATATAAAGGACACAAATCCCTACCATGATCCTTTGCAAATTCAAATTACCTGCCAGCACAGAACACCAACAGACAGCAACCACACACACACTCACAGCTCATCCATCACACAAGCCACACACCATCAGCACCTCAACAAATAGCACCCTCACATACACCCAGCAAAACACACACTCACACACCCTCACTTGCACACCAACACACACATCACTCACCACCACCACCCATCACCATGCCCCCCAAGAAGAATCCAAAGTTCCTAGACAGTGAATTGGAAGTCCTGGTAGATGAGATCCTCAGGGTAGAGCCACAGCTGTTTGGTACACTGGTCCAACAGACACCCATGTTGCAGAAAACCAAGATGTGGGAGAGGATCGTCGACCGGGTGAACGCACAATCACCATGTTTGCGCACAAAGGAAGACATCCAGAACAGGTGGTATAATGTGCGCAGGAGGGTCAGGGACCTACTGAAGAAGGATTACATCTTGAGCCAACACACCGGCAGTGGCCCTCCTGCCAAACCACTATACCTCTGGCCCTAGGAGGAGAAGGTGCGGGCCATCCTACCACCAGTGAGCGTATATGGACTAGAAAGCATCCCAGAGCCTGGTGAGTACACAACCAATATATCCAATATTGTGTGACAATACACACACATCACTGTCAAGGGGATAGGCAAACCATGCACCCTTAGCAAATCCACAGCAACAAAACCAGAATCATCCCAAGATGTGTATGTCAGTCAGATAAACACAATACATGCCATCTCATAGTGATATGTAACTGTGTCATGACATGTACAAACCCTACAACAAATAAAGCTAGGCAGTGGCACAAATCTAACCAACAAACACTCTCAGATATGTAGCCACCACTACAACACCACCACACAGGGAATCCCACAGAAAGGAAGGAATCCTGTGTATGCTGGTCAAGTCAGTGTAGCCAATAGCATCATGGGAGTTGTAGTCACAGATATTGCCCACCATCACAATACGCCCATCAACACCACTCTGAACCATGCTCACATCACAGGGAGTGGAAAACAACTAACAAGATGGCTGATACTGGCTACTGCTGTGGGGAGCACAAGGGCCTGCTGGGAACTGGGCACCAACAAACAGCAGGACACCACTGACTGACATCCTGAAAGACAACTTGCACTCCCTGCAATGGAAGCACGTTCCATGGTGGGAAAACTGGCTGGGTGGGAAGGAGGACTGACAGCTATGACCATAGTTACCAGCAGCTCTTCCCACACAGCCCCCTAACACAAACTACACACAACTCACCTGGGAAAATGCATTGCCTCACACTAAATTTAATTATCCCACAAAGAACCACCACCCTGGGTCATGCTGTGGGAAGCACAGTGACACACATGGGACTTGTAGCCAAACAAACGCCAGGACAACACTGTCAGCCATCCTGTCAGCACAGGCCCACTACCCCACTGGGAAGCAGAGACAGAAGGAAGGAAGTATGGGCAAGCTGGGAAGGGGGGTGGAGGCAATAGCAAGATGGGAGTGGTAGTCACAGCTCAACATCCCCCACCCACATGGCCCAGCAAGCTCACACTGAAGCATGCACACCTCACAGAGAGTGGAAAGCCCCATCAAAGATGTCTGACACTGGTGCTCTGTTGTGGGGAGCACAAGGCCATCCTGGGAACTGGCCACCAACCAACAGCAGGACACCACTGTCAGCCATCTTGCCATTGCTGTCACACACACACACAGTGAAGTACACTCAAAAGGAAGGAAGTATGGGCATGCTGGGAAGGGGGTGGAGGCAATAGCATGATGGGAGTGGTAGTCACAGCTCAACATCCCCCACCCACGTGGCCCAGCAAGCTCACACTGAAGCATGCACACCTCACAGAGAGTGAAAAGCCCCCTCAAAGATGTCTGACACTGGTGCTCTGTTGTGGGGAGCACAATGCCCTGATGGGAACTGGCCAACAACCAACAGCAGGACACCACTGACTGACATCCTGAGAGTCAACCTGCACCCACTGCAAGGGTGGCATGCTTCATGGTGGGATAACTGGGCTGGAGGGAGAAGGATGTCCGGATGTCAACCAAATACCACCAATGCTGGCATGCACACACCTCAACTTTCACATTGAAATGCCTCATGTTGTCAGGACAATGCGCTACACCAATATCAACAGCTGACTGTGACAACTTAGGACAATGCAATGTACAGGCCCGCATCCAGAGGTACAGTCACAACTTTCAGGTGTTTGAACCATTGATGCCTGTAGAAACATTACATACATTGTGTGTCTCTTCCAAATACAGGTGATGATGGGGACACAGCAGCAGACGCTGAGGAGTCCCTGTCCCATGCTCCGGGGGACACTGAGCTCACTGGTGTGGAACAGCCTCTACCCACCTCGGATGACGAAGACCTACCTGGCACCTCCGCAGTGAGTCATCATGCAGCACCTGCAGGACCACCAGCTGCACCCCCCCCTCCAACAACTGCCAACACACAGACCACCCCTGCCGACATGGACAGACCAAGGACCATCACCACCACCAGCACACGGACCCCGGCCCAACGTGGAGCTGCGGACACCAACACCAGCAACAACCCCCAAGGGGGCCCAGGGTCACCTGTGCGTGCCACCGCAGGTCCTTCACGTGTCACCAGGGGTGGTGGGAGGGGTGGTAGACATAGGTCGCTGCTTGCAGAGGGGTCTGGACTGCATGATGACCCACAAATGGTACGCATAGCTGATGCGTACCAGGCTAGCACCGGAGAGTTCAGCCAGGTAGTGGGGATCCTCAGGGACATTCAACAGCAGCAGGCTGCCCATCATGCCCGCTTGGACTTACACATGTCCCGCATGGAGTCCAAGTGGGACACATTGCAAGAACAGACGGCGGTGCATAGGGACATATTACAATGCCTCCGCCAGATGTGCACCAACATGTCAACACCTCCCTGTGTGCCCACAACATCTGGTGCTGCAACAACTGCAACTGCCACAGGGAGGGAGGATGACTCTGGCGGAGAGTCCCCTGCACCGCAGCAGCCTGCACTTGAGGGTCCCCCCCCAAAGAAGAGGGGTAGTCCGAGGAAGGACAACTGAGAGGCTGATGGCCATGCACAACCCCCAGGAAGCCAACACCTGTTCTGGAAAATCACCTTTGTGCGCAAACTCTTCACCCTGTCGAATGCAACACAACTCTCCCACATGACATGGGGAGCTCAAGTTGGACCAATGTATCAGATGACTGTGGACTTAACTCAAGACACTACTGTTATCAGGACTTCCAAATCATCTAGGAACTTTGGATTACAATCACAATGTACAGCACCCACCATCCTGTGCACTATACTCACACATGTATGTCAATAAACTCACTAATACACCATACTTGCCTCTGTTGTGATTCCAACGTTGTTTCTGAAGTGGCGATGATGATCTGTGAAATGACACTGTGCATGCTAACTGCTACAGCAAGTACAACACCGGCATGTGAGTCATGGCGACGTGACACATATGAGGGAGACACACCACCAGGGCTACACAACACATACACACCAGGGCCATCTGACTCATCGCCTACACTGATGTTGCCAGGAAATACGTTGCATTGCACAGACCCAACACCTATTCACAGTCTGCGTTAACTAGCCCACTGGTGCAGTAAGCAAATGTCAGTCAGATGTGTGACCACAGACAACCACATCACAAAGTGCAGCACAGGTTTATTACACATTTGCAACATGTTGTAACCACTACAGATGCAAGGTAATCCCACCTGGCAGTGGGCACACAGTCAACAAGTGTAGAAGAAAGGAAGTCCATGGGTGTGGCGCACATCACCTGTAGGGAAACGACAGCTACCACCCTGGAAGTTGATTCACGGTGTCGGGGGATCACAGTTGAACAAACAACTCTGAAAGTACCCTGTGAAGGACAGAAATGACACACAGTCAAAAGCACTGAAGAACAGGACAGAACTGCAATACTCATGCCCAATACATGTCACAAGATACCCACCCAGAACCAAGTTAGCATGTCAACACTGTTGTGGAGTACAGACTACCTGTAAGGACACATCGCTGCACGCATACAGTCAAGTAGCACATGGACACACTCAAACAGCACCAGAGCACCACCAACACATATCATGCAAACTCACATCATTGACATAACATCCCTGGATACTCTCATTCAGCTGAAGAAGTTGGTGATGAGCTGTGTGCAGACATCACCCTCATCATCATCATCACTGGCATCGTGGTCCAGCCCAGGATCCTCCACAGGTGGCGGATGTTGGTCATCGTCATCCAGGATGAGAGGCAACTCCTTCCGCACTGCCAGGTTGTGTAGCATGCAGCAGACGATGACAATCTTGCACACCTTTACTGGGGCATATGGGAGGGCCCCTCCTGTCTTATCTAGGCAGCGGAAGCGGCTCTTCAGGAGACCAAATGTCCGCTCAATCACTCTCCTGGTCCGACCATGTGCCTCATTGTAGCGCATCTGGGCTGGTGTCACAGGGTTCCTGAGGGCGTCAGCAACCATGGCATGTTGGGGTATCCGGAGTCACCTACATACAGACAATTGCACATTAGCTGAGTTGGAAAAGAGGGTGGAACACTACATTGCAGAACACACACAATGGTACAAAGTCAGTACACACCAACAAGCCAGGCACGCTGGTTCCGCATCTGTGACATCATCCTCGGGATGCGACTACTCCTCATCACGTAGGCAACGTGTGCAGAACCGGGGAAACGGGCACAGACGTGTGAGATGCTCATATCTGCAAGACATACCACCAGTGCATTGACCGAATGGTAGTGTTTGCGGTTCCGGTATGCCTGCTCTTGGGCCTGTGGTGGTACCAAAGCCACATCTGTCCCATCAATGGAGCCAATGACATGCGGCATCCTCCCCAGGGCATAGAAGTCACTCTTCACGTCAGTGAGATGTTAACGTTTAGGGAAATAGATGTACTGGTTCAGGTATCTCAACATTGCCTCCAAAACATCGCGTAGCACACTGCTGAACATGGTCTGTGACATCCCACCAGCAGACGCCACAGTGTGTTGAAAGGTACCGGTGGCAAAGAAGTGTGGGGCTGCCATCACCTTCACCTTGGGGGTCAGCGCTGTAGGGTATGTCCGGCCAGGTTGCAAATGTGGGGCCAACCGCACCATCAATTCCTCAATCAGTGGCCTGGTGAAGCGGTACCGTCGGATGCAGTCCTGTTCAACCATTGTTGCAAGGTCAGGGAATGGCCGATGGACAGCTGGTGCCCTGCAATGCATAGGTGAAGAAAGAAAGATTGTCAGTCACCCCACATATGTGGCATAGACCAGACTCAATATCACATGATACATCATTACAAGACACAAGTACATGATGCGTGTGCCGTTGCGTAAGGACATGTATGGCACCTACATGGCTAACATCTAACATCACAGTTCAACATGTGTCCTCAACAAGTCCCAGGTTGTGCTATGGGATATCATTAGGCTGTGTCACAGTACCCATGTACTGCTGTCACGTTCCAAACACACACCACAGTGACATGTGAGGACAGATGTGCCCCAGGCATCACAGCTCATCGACAGGTAGATTCCCAGGGACCCTGTATTGCCACATGGACACTGGCATGACATGGTGCATCATGAATACACCACAGCTAAACAACCATGACCCCCACAGGTAGTGGTCCCTGTTGCCTCGGCAGGACAGACATGGATGTCTGTGACACACACACACACAACATCAAAGTCCATGCACAAACAACGTGGATGTGGAGACTGTCTCCCATTGTGCACATGGAATCAGAGACATTGTAAACACAACATGCACACAGACTGTGGAGGGCCATCACAATTGTGGCAATGGGTCACCCTGAGACGTACATACCGTCCCACATGGGACTCAGGGGGTATGTGACATGACATACACATACACAGCCGTGAAATGTGACCATGCCACATGCCCTGAAATGAACAGTTGCACACCACAGTGTTCATGTGCACAACACACCAAGGATTCTGTCCCCACGAACACGTGCACAGCCTGGGAGTGGCTGCCCCCAAGTGCCAGCCAAAAAACAACATGTTGACCCCCATACACGGTACAGGTAATGCAGCCTTAAATGCCTTAGGACACAGTGTGGACAGGCTGTGGAGTTGTAGGTGTGCCCCTGAGTCTCTGGCAAGTAAATGTGGCTGGCATATGTTCACCTGTGACAGGCATGGTGACATATGCCAGTGACTTGTACAGGGACGCGTTGTACAGCAATGGACCGATCGGTGCGCACACATTGGCCATTGCATACAATGTGAGCGGGTACGCGTTGTATTCGCAATACGCGTTGTACAGCAATGGACCGATCGGTGCGCACGCATTGGCCATTGCATACAATGTGAGCGGGTACGCGTTGTATTCGCAATACGCGTTGTACAGCAATGGACCGATCGGTGCGCACGCATTGGCCATTGCATACAATGTGAGCGGGTACGCATTGTATTCGCAATACGCGTTGTACAGCAATGGACCGATCGGTGCGCACGCATTGGCCATTGCATACAATGTGAGCAGGTACGCGTTGTACAGCAATGGACCGATCGGTGCGCACACATTGGCCATTGCATACAATGTGAGCGGGTATGCGTTGTACAGTAATGGACCGATCGGTGCGCACGCATTGGCCATTGCATACAATGTGAGCAGGTACGCGTTGTACAGCAATGGACCGATCGGTGTGCACACATTGGCCATTGCATACAATGTGAGCGGGTACGCGTTGTATTCGCAATACGCGTTGTACAGCAATGGACCGATTGGTGCGCACGCATTGGCCATTGCATACAATGTGAGCGGGTACGCGTTGTATTCACAATACGCGTTGTACAGCAATGGACCGATCGGTGCGCACGCATTGGCCATTGCATACAATGTGAGCGGGTACGCGTTGTACAGCAATGGACCGATCGGTGCGCACGCATTGGCCATTGCATACAATGTGAGCGGGTACGCGTTGTACAGCAATGGACCGATCGGTGCGCACACATTGGCCATTGCATACAATGTGAGCAGGTACGCGTTGTACAGCAATGGACCGATCGGTGCGCACACATTGGCCATTGCATACAATGTGAGCGGGTACACGTTGTACAGCAATGGACCGATCGGTGTGCACCCATTGGCTATGGCCTGGCCTGGCAACAGACGCGTTTTCAAATCTTTAACGAGTCTGATGCTGTGAATTCAGTTGGTCACCCACAACAATGTTGCAAATTCATGGGTGTCATGAAGTTGAACTTTTGAAGGATGCTGTGGGCGAGTGTAAGTGGTGCAATTCCATGGATTGGCCAGATTCAGAAGATGCAAACGACTTGGACCTATCACTTTGGACACATGGGACAGTATCTGCCTCTGCAGCACACATATAATGCTGGCTGTTCCCCTGAGAGCTCACTTGCCTGCACTACATGCTCCAGGACGACATCTGCCACCACCACTGCTGCTGTATCTGCACCCTCTGGATCCTGCAATGGCACGTACTGTGGAGAGAGCCCCAGCCTTCAGCACTGAGGAGAACCAGGCCCTGCTGGACAGCCTCCTTCCACAGTACAGCAAGCTGTATGGGAAAGCAGGGGAGCAGGTGAGTGTGCTGTCCACTGCCTTACTAAATGTGCATGTTGTCTGACTAGCAAGACTTACAGTCTGCACGCCACTGGCTAGCAGGCTCACTGAGTAGTTGTCACCCCCATAGTGTGTAGTTACATGCACTGAACAGGTATAGTGCAGTGACAGTGCATTTAAACAAGGTTTTACTTCCCAGGCAATGATACCATGTAGTAACTGCTGGCAAACTGTCCATAGCCATCGTTGCACTGCCTGTGTACATCATGTGCCCCTGTGATTGAGACATGTATATCCAACTGTGTAATGCACGGATATGTTGAATGTGTAGTAATGGCATTTTCACTTTGTCATCCTCACAGGTTGATGCCCACCAGAAGCAGCAGATATGGCTGACCATCGTCCGGGCAGTGAGATCCGTGGGGGTCTACAAGCGCCGGATCCGCAACTGCCAGAAGAGGTGGCAGGACCTTCGGGGCTGGACCCGGAGGATCGCACGGGTCCAGCTGAAGCTGTCGCCTCCTCGCAGGAGGGGCGGACACCGGACCCTGACCCCCACATGCTCAGGATCCTGGCGGTGGTCTTCCCTGATCTGGATGGGCAGCTGAAGGCCAGAGAACAGCAAGGAGGGGGTGAGTCCATGACTGCATTGTGAACTTTGTCTGCCATGCTATGTGCCCTCCTCTGGCCTGGTTAAACTTCCACAGTACATCAGTCATGTGGTCCAGGACCCATGTCCCTCAATTGTGCACTGCCCACTCCTCATCTGATACCCAGGTGTGGCCCTAACAGTCAGGGAATTGTGTCACTTGGGTACTGTGTCCTTGAATTTTGCTCAGCTCAAGGTGGGGGACAGCATTTGTTCCCCTAACTCTGTGGTGGGCATCATGGGTGGGTCCATTGCTTACACAATGCCTGTGTTCTGACATGTAATCTGCGTGTTACTTTGATATGTGGTCCAATTGCTGAGCTGATCCACCACATGTGCCTGGGGTATCTGGCACACACCCATACTGCGGGTGGGAACAATGTTTGGGCCCCAGGAGTGTGTATATTACGTGTGTCACACATACTTAGCCACCTGCCCACTGTCCAGGGCTCATCCCTCATTCACGGGGGGCAGGACAGACATGCCTACTCCAGGCCATACAATACACTCTGTACTCCCACTCACGTGTATCAGCTGACACGTTGTGCTCAGTGATATGTCCCCTCAGGTGTCTGCCTCTGTGTCAGTGTGCTGTGACTTCGTTGTCAGGGGTGTTTCTCGGTTGGGGCTCAGCATGCCACCGGAGATGTGACATAGGAGACGATACTGTTGTGTGACACATAGGTGTTTGATCACCTGACCGTGCAGACTGGGGTATGCGAATGTGAAGTTCAGGCAGCTGTTTCCCATTCACAGCAGATTGTGAGGTGCTCAGGTTCAGAGGGTTGTGTTACAGGTCTCCCATATATCCAATTGGTATGACGTGGACAGATAAGGGTTCAGATGATGTGGTGTGTGGGGGATGTACATGTGCACTTGTTCAGCTCCAGGACTTGCATTCCCCATGACCGACTATAGTGACACAGTGCAGACTGTTGTTGTCTGGCTGCCCTGCCCATGTGACTGGAGACAGTGATGTATGACTTAGCAGGCATGCCTGTGCCATGGCATGAAACTTCCTATGAGTGATCCTGCAGGGGAGTGACATGTGCTACATGCACACCATTGTGGCAATGACTATCAGGACATGGGTGCATCATGGTGTCTGTCGCTGGTATGCATCACATGCATTTCAAAATTGACTCTGAGCATCCCTTTATCCGGACACCTGTACTGACTCAGTGGCAAGAGTTGTGATGTGTGCATGTTCACATGCTTCACCGTGTTCTCTGCACTGTCCAACTACTGTGTAGGTGGTGCATGTGTCCACACTGGGGTATTGCCATCCGACAGACACCAGACAGATGGGTGCAAGGCCAGGAGAGATGTGAGTGCCATGGTTGACCATCAGACTGACAATTGGCTTCCCCTACTCTGTTTGGGCACTTTTAGCAATGTTAAACTAAGGATGTCAGGGCTTGCTCTGTAATGTGCTGTACTTACTGTGGTGTGTGCGTTCGGTGCAGGTGACTGATGTCTGTCTGTTTCCCTATTGTTTGCAGATACATCCACGGCCACAGGAGGGGACAGCTCCACGGACCAGGAGGAGCCGCAGAGCCAGACTGGGTCAGCAGCCGAGGAGTGGTCGGAGGGACCCAGTGGCACGGAGGGCGAGGGAGCCACACCGAGGAGTCCTCAGCACCATCCACCTCAGCTGAGGACCACAGCAGCTCGGAGGATGACTCCCTTGTGGAGGCGGGTGTCAGCAGCCACCACACCACAGCTAGTGTTGCTGTCCCCGCCACCACCACCACTGCCCTCCCATCGGCTTCCATTCCCGAAGTCCGTGGAGGCTCCCATGTTCGGGAGCGTGTCTCCTTCGTGCCAGGCACCGCACCCCCTGCCCCTGTGTCCCCTGCTGCCCTGAGTGAGGAGTCTGTGTACCTCCTTCGCCAGCTCCATGTAGGGCAGACAGCGATGCTGAGTGTCCTCCATGCACACACCACTCTGTTGACTCAGCTGGTGTCGTTCATGGAGGGCATCTCATCGGGCATGTCTGCCCTACAGAGGGGCAATAGGTCCATGGCCTCCTCACTGATGGCAGCAGTGTCCCTCCTCCAACAGTCCCTCACCCCTCCTACCTCTGCCCCATCCACACTCCCCAGCACCTTACCTGTCCCAAGCACACACACACCAGCACAGGCACACACCAGCACAGACACAGGCAGCACACAGACACACACACCAAAATCCACATGCACACGCACGCACAGTCAGGGGACTGAAACCACACTCACAGGTGATGGGGCCCAGGCACACACACATGCATCCACGAGCACTGCGCAGTCCTCAGTTACCTCTCCCTCCAAGGCCCCTTCCCTTGCCTCACCTGCAACCCCAAAGACACAGCGGGTCTTCCTCAGTGACCTCGGCCTCTTCCCCTCTGATCCAGCTGATCCAGCATTCAGGGGGAAGAGGGAGCCCACCCACACGGAGGGGAGTGCCCCTCGCCCCCGGACACCCTCCCCCAGGCGCAGACCGACTGACTCCCCCATCCGCAAGTCCCCCAGGACCCGGAAGAGCAAGACCCCGCCGCCGCCCTGCAGCTC
This sequence comes from Calotriton arnoldi, assembly GCA_963921515.1. NCBI lineage: Eukaryota > Metazoa > Chordata > Amphibia > Caudata > Salamandridae > Calotriton > Calotriton arnoldi. The sequence continues at coordinate 86,983 of CAWUFW010010952.1, forward strand.
AAGCACCAAGTCTCCTTCCTCCATCCCTCAGGCCCCCACTCCACAGGTGCCCCCACCACACCCTGCCCCAGGTTCCCCCACCCCCAGATACACCATCCCCAAAAAGATCCGACCTTCTCCCCCTGCCACTTTCTCTTCCGGCACCACACCCCGTTGCCTGGCCTGCCCCCCCGTATGCCCCTCCGAGGGGATTGTCCCTGGTGTGTAGCAGTGCAGGCATGCGTAGGGTGACATCTGCCACTGTCACCCTGTTTTGACTTTCAGAATGGACTGGCCATTGGCCTTTGTTTCTTTTTTCTGGACTTTAACTTTTGAACCCACATATGCTGAATAAAGCTACTTTCTGTTCTCTAGTGGTTTTGCTTCTGATGTACATGATGTTGATGATGCTAACCGTGCCCTTGCTGCAGTGATGGTGATTTTTGGTCTCATGAAAATGAAGTGTTACTGTGCAGGAACCCATGTGGTCCACGGGTAATGTGTCCTATCCTGTAGTGTATCCATGTCATCCTTAGCAGCATATGAGGGTGTCATGTTTTCAATATTTGGCAATGGGATTTCCTACTAGCATTTGCAATATCACATCTGTGGCTTACATCCCTGCACATCTGTTGTGCTTGCCATTGTTCAATTAGTCTACTTCCCTGACCGTGTGGCCATCTCCACTGGACATGCAAGTTTGGGCATCAATGGGGAAGGACTCATCTGTTTTGTCAGTGCAACTTGCTATACATGTGTGTTGGATCTGTGCTGATGATTTCGTTGACACTCCCATGACCAGGCTGATATGACGGGAGCCTTCATTTCGTGCTAATTGTTGACTGTGTGACCAAGTGTTCTGCTGACATGATGGAGCCCTACTGAGGCGACATATGGCACAGCTTTCCTCACACAGGAGTGGAGTCCCCTCATGGCAGTGAGTAATCCTGTGATTACTGAGCCCAAGGTGTGTGTTGTGTGAGCATGTCTGTGTGTGTTCACTTCCATTTTGCTGTGCATGCTGGGATCCCTAGTGATGTTCCTGTTTGTGATGCTTGCTGAGTTGACCTATGTTCCCCCAAAGTCTTCTCCCTGGGTTCTCTGTGATGTGGGTGCATGGCACATTACTGGTCATCAGGGTGTCACCCATAGGTGTGTTTGCTGTCAGGGCTGAGTTTGTGGGCTAACGCAGATGGGACACAGTCAGGATTCCCCTTGGCATTTGTTGTTTACACCTGTCATGTAATTTCCAGTTTGTGTTAGCTTTCAGTGATTGTGACACATTGTGTGTGTGACTGCTGGCACTCCTCAGGGTCAGGGCTGCAATGTTGGTAGTTGTCTATGTCTGTTCTTTGTGGGTGACCTTGGCTTCTTCATTGGTGTGGGACTGTGGCTGGGATCCCATTGGTTGGTGTGGTATTGCCGTCATGTCCATGTACAGCATAGTGTGCAGTGTGTCAGACATTCAGGGTCTTGTTGAGTGGCCATGTGTGATGTGTTTCTGCACCTTAGTTACCAACCCCCATGGGATTGTCATGGGTGCATGTGCAATGTCACCAGTGCATGTGATCTTCACTGCTGCACATTGTTGGAGGTCGAGGTGTGTGGTGTTGAGTGTGTGCAGATGAGAGTTGTTGCCCAGCTAGACCCCTGCCTCCATGTTGGCCTTGGCTTACTGGCCGTGCTGATTGATTTGTGCTTGTGTAGGTGTGATGGTAGTTTGTTGATCAAGACACATGACTGTGGTTCACAGTGTGAACGACATCTAGCTTTGTCATCACAGTGGGATTGTCATGCAGCCCAGGGTCAACACATTGTGGGGACCCTGGGGGTAGTGCTGTGGTGTGTCTGTGTCTTGCTGTGTCAGTTGCTGTTCCTACATGCTTGTGTGACATGTGTGATTTGTGCTCCCTCTCATCTAACAATGCCTGATTGCCCACATAGGGGATTTGGATCCATGAGTTACTTTTGTGTGGCACTGTATGCGCATCTGTGTAATTGGTATTCAGGCCTCATCATGTGTTGTGTGGTTGCCTGGGGACACTGGCACCCCCCTCACCTGTTGTGTTTGATGTGCAGTGTGGGCTGCCTGTTTGTGTTTGTGCATCTGCACCACTGCATTGGCATATCTTTAGTGTGCCATTGGCTGTATGTTGTTTGGTGGGTTTCACCTGCTGTCCCTGGGACTCCTAGGTCATCAGTCAGCACAATGATCATTGTTTGTGTGTCCCATTGCTGCCATGGTATGGTATTTGTTCACCTCACATCTACAGTCTCCACAGGATATCTACATTTGTGTGCCCATTGGTGCAAATATGTGGGTCTGCATTATGATGGTCACTTCTGTCATTGTGTCATTGATGAATGTTGACAGTGTCAGCCCCCATGGGTGATGTTTGTCTGTACATGGCCAAAGGTATGTCTTATTTGCACTGCACTGTTTGCCTCCCCCAATCTATGTTGCTATGGGACACAAGCACTACTTTGCCACTGATGTGTTTGTTGTTCTGTGACCAGGAATCATCCATGCAGTTTGGCAGTTGCAGCTTTTTCAATGTCAACACTTACCTTTTGGTCACTGTGTTGATGGGGGCTTAGACCCCATTGCCACAATGTTCAAGATGTGCTTCAGCTATGGACCCCACACTTACCTTTTGGTCACTGTGATGATGGGGGCTTAGACCCCATTGCCACAATGTTCAAAATGTGCTTCAGCTATGGACCCCACACTTACCTTTTGGTCACTGTGATGATGGGGGTTGGACCCCATTGCCACAATGTTCAAAAGTGTGCTTCAGCTATGGACCCCACACTTACATTTTGGTCACTGTGATGATGGGGGCTTAGACCCCATTGCCACAATGTTCAAGATGTGCTTCAGCTATGGACCCCACACTTACCTTTTGGTCACTGTGATGATGGGGGTTGGACCCCATTGCCACAATGTTCAAAATGTGCTTCAGCTATGGACCCCACACTTACATTTTGGTCACTGTGATGATGGGGGCTTAGACCCCATTGCCACAATGTTCAAAATGTGCTTCAGCTATGGGCCCCACACTTACCTTTTGGTCACTGTGATGATGGGGGTTGGACCCCATTGCCACAGTGGTCATGGTCTGCTTGCATTGTGGAGGCCACACACATTTATGTGTGACACATGTGATAGGGGGTCACATTGTGTGTTCAAAGTCATGTTCAGTGTTGTAGGCATTTGACACAGTCTACACACGCTTGTCATGGTGTTGGGGGATGTCTTTTTCTTGCATTCCCTAGGCTGTAGTATGCTGGTTGTGTCATGCATTGTCCATCCTATGAGTGGGGGTGGTGTTGGTGGTAGGCATCCAGCCCCCCATGAGTAGGGGTGGTGGTAGTGGTAGGCAACCAGCCCCCCATGGGTAGGGTGGTAGTAGTGGTAGGCATCTAGCACCCCCTGGGTAGGGGTGGTAGTAGTGGTAGGCATCCAGCCCCCATGGGTAGGGGTGGTAGTAGTGGTAGGCATCTAGCACCCCCTGGGTAGGGGTGGTAGTAGTGGTAGGCATCCAGCCCCCCATGGGTAGGGGTGGTGGTAGTGGTAGACATCCGGCCCCCCATGGGTAGGGGTGGAAGTAGTGGTAGGCATCTAGCACCCCCTGGGTAGGGGTGGTAGTAGTGGTAGGCATCTAGCACCCCCTGGGTAGGGGTGGTAGTAGTGGTAGGCATCCAGCCCCCCATGGGTAGGGGTGGTGGTAGTGGTAGGCATCCAGCCCCTCATGGGTAGGGGTGGTAGTAGTGGTAGGCATCTAGCACCCCCTGGGTAGGGGTGGTATTAGTGGTAGGCATCTAGCACCCCTGGGTAGGGGTGGTAGTAGTGGTAGGCATCCAGCCCCCATGGGTAGGGGTGGTAGTAGTGGTAGGCATCTAGCACCCCTGGGTAGGGGTGGTAGTAGTGGTAGGCATCCAGCCCCCAAGGGTAGGGGTGGTGGTAGTGGTAGGCATCCAGCCCCCATGGGTAGGGGTAGTAGTAGTGGTAGGCATCCAGCCCCCTGGGTAGGGGTGGTAGTAGTGGTAGGCATCTAGCACCCCTGGGTTGGGGTGGTAGTAGTGGTAGGCATCCAGCCCCCATGGGTAGGGGTGGTGGTAGTGGTAGGCATCCAGCCCCCATGGGTAGGGGTGGTAGTAGTGGTAGGCATCTAGCACCCCTGGGTAGGGGTGGTAGTAGTGGTAGGCATCTAGCACCCCCTGGGTAGGGGTGGTAGTAGTGGTAGGCATCCAGCCCCCATGGGTAGGGGTGGTGGTAGTGGTAGACATCCAGCCCCCATGGGTAGGGGTGGTAGTAGTGGTAGGCATCTAGCACCCCCTGGGTAGGGGTGGTAGTAGGGGTAGGCATCTAGCACCCCCTGGGTAGGGGTGGTAGTAGTGGTAGGCATCCAGCCCCCATGGGTAGGGGTGGTGATAGTGGTAGGCATCCAGCCCCCCATGGGTAGGGGTGGTAGTAGTGGTAGGTATCTAGCACCCCCTGGGTAGGGGTGGTAGTAGTGGTAGGCATCTAGCACCCCCTGGGTAGGGGTGGTAGTAGTGGTAGGCATCCAGCCCCCCATGGCTAGGGGTGGTGGTAGTGGTAGGCATCCAGCCCCCCATGGGTAGGGGTGGTAGTAGTGATAGGCATCTAGCACCCCCTGGGTAGGGGTGGTAGTAGTTGTAGGCATCCAGGCCCCCCTGGGTAGGGGTGGTAGTAGTGGTAGGCATCTAGCACCCCTGGGTAGGGGTGGTAGTAGTGGTAGGCATCCAGCCCCCCATGGGTAGGGGTGGTGGTAGTGGTAGGCATCCAGCCCCCATGGGTAGGGGTGGTAGTAGTGGTAGGCATCTAGCACCCCCTGGTTAGGGGTGGTAGTAGTGGTAGGCATCTAGCACCCCCTGGGTTGGGGGGGTAGTAGTGGTAGGCATCCAGCCCCCCATGGGTAGGGGTGGTGGTAGTGGTAGGCATCCAGCCCCCCATGGGTAGGGGTGGTGTTCGTGGTTGACATCCAGGCCCCTATGTGTGTATGTGGCATTGGTGATAGCCATCCCGCCCCTATGGTGCTGCTGTTGCTGGTGTAAGTAATTTCTGCATCCCTATGTGTGTGTGTTATGTGTCGGGTACGTGTGGTTTGTTTGTGTGGTGGGTGTCTGACTTACCTTCTGCGCCGTACGCGTCTGTACCAGTTCCGGTAATAGTATTGGTAGGATCGGTGCGATGGGATTCATGGTTGGTTCGTCTTGTTCGTCTTTCTCTTTGCTTCGCCTCGTCCTCGTCGCTGGCTTGTTCGTCTCGTAGCCGTGGATCGTCTTGTGGCGCGAATCGGAGCTTATGTGCGCCTTTCCCGGATGCTTTGACGTGCCGTGCGTAGCGACGGGTTTGGCACGTACGGAAGGCGCATCGTACTTGTCCGGCCGGACGGGGCTGCGTTTGGGCCTCCGTGCGACTCGATTCTGCGTTTCCGGATCCGCATCGGTCGGAGAACAGGAGCTGTATTGGGTGAGTGCGACTGGGTCGGGATTTGGGCAGTTATGCGCATCGTACTTGCTCGTTCGGACGTATGTGCGAATCGGTCGGGAAACACGCATTCGCCTGTTTTTTTTCCCGGGCGAATGGTGTTAGGTGCGACTCCAACCGGGATCGGAATCGACCCCATAGTTTTTAGTCTGCTTTGTTAATCCCTGCCACCATTAGCGTTGTTTCAACAAAGAAACAGTCACCGTAACTCCTGCATGTGCAGAACCTATCCCTTCGTGTGCTGCCAGAATTAAACCTAACCGACGATCCATGTTTGGAATTACTCTATCCCCCACTCCAGGAATCTGAGCAAATGGAATGTTATTGGCATCTAACTTGTAGGAGTACTTGAGTGGAAACTTTTTTGGTACTGCTCCGCCGTTTATGCGACAAACATTGATAGCTACCATATTCTCACCGTCTATTCTCGTTTTGGAACGAGTGATTGCAGCTACGGAAGCCGTGCGTACAGCCCCCTTTGCGGCTTCATCAGCCAATGCATTCCCTTCAACGTGAACGCCATCATGCTGATGACTCAGTGTATGTATCTTGTGAGCCCTCGGTAGTTCGGTTTTCAACTCCACTACCTGTTTCCATAGCATTTTATGCTTAATTGTGCCACCTTTTGCATCTTTGAATCCGTTTTGAACCCAGTACTGCAAATATTCATTATATGACTGTACACAGTAAAAGGAATCGCACACAATTAGTGTGGGGAATTCTCGATCCGTATTCACTAGTGCCAGTATTAGGGGTTTTAATTCTGCATGCTGTGCCGCGCAGTCTCCTAGAGATTGTGTTTTTGTGCAACTTGGGTGGAACTTTCCATCCTGCATGCGACCTTTAACTATTGCACATGCCGCGCTATATTGTTGCTTACTTCTTATGGCCGGTTGAGCTGATCCGTCAGTGTAAATTATATATTCATACTGATCTAGAGGCATTATTTCGTTTGGTAGAGGATATTCTTGTTCGGATTGCAGGAATGCTTGTGTCTTTAAATTTGGGTTGTACCTGTATTCTACATCTGTTGCAGTGAGAGAATTAGCCCATTGTATCCATCTCGGATGTAAAGCTTTAGCATTTGCCTTTGTCGCAGCCTCTAAAGCTGGAACTGGAGTCACTACTATTATTCGTTTCCCCTGAGCCAGTGCTCTTTCTCTCACTACAGCAGTCTGTACTGCTGTCAAAATCTTTTCTGTAGATGCGAAGCGCATTTCAGCATTTGTGTACAAATTTGATTTGTATGCAATTGGTACTGTCTCACCTTCGTTATATGTTAGATAGGTGTACCCAGATTGACCTGCAACTATACGGATCACCAGGTTGTGTAGGTTTACGCGTGTCTGTAAGTGTTTGGAAGCTATCATGTCAGCTTGCAAGGAACAAAGTGTATTTGTATGTACCTGCGTCCATTGTTTTACTGAAAAATCAGGTTTTATTAAATCGTAGAAAGGTTTTACTCTTTCTGCGTAATCTAAAATGTATGTTCTACCAACATTTAGGAAACCCAGAATTGACTGTAAGTTTTTCAATGATTTTGGAGGTTGGAGCAGCGCGCATTTTTCTAAAAAATTGGCTGCCAAGCTTTTTCCTTCACTTGAAAGCTCATATCCTAAAAACAGGACGCTGAGGTGGGCAATTTTTGATTTTTTAACATTGAATTTTTAGCCCTCAGATGCAAATCCCCAAATTATGGTATTCACTCTGTTCAAGTGTTCCTCTAGGTCATCATCCGTCAGATAAATATCATCCACATAAGACAATGCCTCTTCGTCCAAATTTTGAAGTAACTCTGTTACCCTGGCCGTAAACAACCACGGGCTGTTCTTAAAACCTTGGGGGAATCGACAAAATTGACCCTGGGACCCTAGCGCTGAGAAGGCTGTTAGATACCTGCTTTCAGGCGCTATATTCTGGCAGAAAAATCCATTTGAGATATCAAGTGTTATTTTATATTTTTTCCGCACAATGTTATTCATTAATGCGGCGCTGTGTGCATTTTGGACTGCAAATGTCTTAGTGCAAGTGTTTAAATGTCTAAAATCTAGAACTAGACGATATGAATTGTCAGGTTTCATGACCGGAAACAAAGGATTGTTCATTGATGAGGTGCAATTTTCGATCACCCCTTGGTATTCAAGTTGATCTAAGATCTCCCTGACCTGTTTTTTAGCTTCTTGCATTATTGGATACTGCCTCTGTGCAGTTGGAGTATTTTTTAAAGGAATTATGTGGTGGGTTGAATCCTCATCTCATCCAACATGGTTTTTTGTATAATGCCGGAGCCTGAGCTACCGCCCACTCCTGCGCATATGTATGTTGTAAGTGCCTGGGAATATGGTCTGAGAAGGCCGGAAGAATTACTGTTTCTCCTTTAGGGCAATCCATGACAAATGCTGGCGGCCAATCTTGTTCAGCTAATAAAATGTCATAGACAAATGTCAGGTTCTCCCAAAAGAGACCTCTCACTGTTCTACATTTGTCCCCCTCCATTTGGAGCGTTATTTCATATACTTTATGTGGGACACTTACCCTAGTATCGGGTGTTTCTACCGTGATATAATCATTCAAGTCCGCTGTCACCAGAAATACCTTCAGGTTCTGGTGAGCTATTGTTACTTCTGCCGCACTGAATAGCATCCTCAGAGCCCATTCCCTGTTCAGTAGTCGAGTCCTCATAATTCTGGGCATGTCTGATCTTTAGACCTGCAACCTTCTTCTTTTTGAACTGTGGCTTTTGCTTTGGGTTCTCTTCTTTTTAGAAGTGTAATCTTGAGCGTGCTGCTTGTCTCTGGACTTTATACGCACTTCTTGTCTGTCTGACCGTCCTTCCCTCTCGGAGTTTTTCGATGAACCCTGAAAGGAACGAGAGGAACGTGTATCCTGATACCTGTCAGGTTTTCTAATATTATCCCTATTCCTGAGGTTATACCTCTTTTCTGAGGGCTCCTGTGGAGGAGATCTACCTCTGGAGTGAGATCTGTTTCCTTTAAAGTTTTGTTGTTTTTTACTGTCCCACTACTTCTTTGTTGAAGCAGGTGTCTGCTTAGTAGTGTCCTTTTCAGGACTGCCCACCAGTTTTGGTTTTAAAGCTTTCCCACCCAAACTGTCTCTGCTAATTCTGCATATGCAGTTTCAATTATTTTTGGTAGTTCATGTTATTGTTCAAAAGGACTGAACTCCCTTAGGCGTTGGCGGATAGCCACTGAAGCTGCTTCCCCCTTAATGTTAGCTAGTATTACGGCTGACACCTGGGCATAGTTACCTAGTAACTTCATCCCTAAGTTTAGGGCAGGTTCTGCTCCATACTCGTTTTGTATTTGTCTCAATACATCAGGTACTACTGCTAATGACGGGATACCATGGTTCTGGTATAAATGGCAGCAAAGACTGTACCCCAAGTGGTACAATCCTCTAATTGTGGTGTTATCCCCATGGGCAAGCAGATTGTTAGCATTCTGTGTTTTTCATACGGGGTAGTATTCGGGAATACTGCCTCTAGTTGTATTATTTTCTGAGCTACCCAGAATGGCATTTGTTCACGTTTTGTGAGCATTTTACCTATTACCGCGTGTAATGTTTGTGGTGTAATTTTACTTGCTGTACCCTGAATTTGAGTTCCATTTGCTGCAACTATTGCTGGTTGGACTGTAAATGTCCTCATGACGAATTGCGTCAAGTTCATATAGATTTTAATTAAATCTTTATGTTGTATGAGTAAGTCTCCTGTTGGCATTGTGTCAATGTCAGGATGTGGTGTGTAAGCTGCTAATATCAGCCATGTTGCCCCTTCTCTTCCGAGCGGGCCGAGTCTTACTCTTCTTCTTGTATTGGGTAGGGTACCTTTAAACCAGTATAAATGTTCCTGGTACGTGAGCGGAACATCAATGTCCTCAAACGGACAATATTCCGCTGGTGCATCTCCTTCTGTGTAAGAGTGAAATGTTTTTGTTCTTGCATTTGCTGCTGGGAATGTAACCCACAAATAAAATACCTCTGTTCTGTTTGATTCGTGTGCCTCACTCACGAAAACTACTATGCCACCCCTGGATGATAGACCATTCTCTAGCAGTCTCAGGGTGACTGTATTTCAAAACAATTCTGCAATTTGTATTGCGTCTGCATCTTCTTCTCCGGCTGAGTGGTGTAGATCTACTCTTGCGTTATCTCTGTCCTCAGTCATTTTGTAAAGAAGAAGTTTTTCAAGGGAACTAAGATAAGGTGTTTTTGCACAATTTAGGAACAATGTGTCCTTCAAGCTTGATTAACCAACAGCCAAGAAATAGGATTTTTTAACCTACTCAGCTGTGGCGGAGTTTGTGCCCACCCACTCCAGACATCTCTGGTGTTTTGTGAGTAGGGGTCTCTGAGAATAGCACGACTGAACTACTCAGATTCTACTGTTAAATAAGTACCCAGCCTAAAGGATGACGTTGGGCCTGAACTTTATACAGAGATATTATACAGGAGATGGTAATTCTACTGTTAGTCCTGCTGTGCTTCCAAGAAGCCTCATGCATAATGTATGAGAATCGAACCAGGGAAAAACCCGTGTTCTGAATGCAGTGTCATATCTAGGTAAAAGGTCAGTGCCTAAGAACCGTTATGTATGTAATGTAGGGACTTATATAGGTGAAAGGTTGCAATGTTACCTGCGCCTATATAGGGTACCTATATGGAATATAACAAGGCACTACTCTTGCACTCATCCAGTCACCCAGGTGCTACCCACACACTCATACAATCAACCAGGCACTAACCATGCACTAATCCAATCACCCAAGCAGTACCAATGCACTCATCCATTCACTCAGGCACTATCCATGTAGTCATGCAATCAACTAGGCACTAATCATGTACTCATCCAATCACCCAGGCAGTAGTCTTGCACTCATCCAGTCACCCAGGTGCTACCCACGCACTCATACAATCAACCAGGCACTATACATGCACTCAACCAATTACCCAGGCACTATTCATGAATTCACCCAATCACCCAGGCACTATCCATTCACTCACCCATTCACCCAGGCACTTCCCTTGCACTCATCCAATTACCCAGGCAATACCATGTACTCATCCAATCACTCAGGCATTACCCTTCCACTCATCCTTTCACTCTGGCATTATGCATGCACCCATCCAATGACCCAGGCACTACTAATGCACCCATGCAATCACTCAGGCCCTACCCATGCAATCATCCTATCACCCTGGTGCTACTCTTGCAATCATCAAGAGCTGTGAGGGGACTGGTGGTGGCCAGCCATATTGGGCTGTGCACCTACGCCTAAGCAGGCGGTGAAGGATCTTGGAGTCTGGGTGGACTCGGACCTCAACTTTCAGTGTCAAATCAAGAAAGTTGCAGGGACCTGCTTTGGCTTACTTCAGGGGCTTAATCCGCTGCTTGGGTTTTTTGACCCTTCCGTCAGGCAGATGATCATCCAGGTCTCCATTTTATCTAGACTGGACTATGCTAATGCACTGTACTTAGGGGTTAACAAGACCGAGACCCTGAGATTACAGCGAGTTCAAAATGTGGCGGCCAGAACTCTGCTGGGTCTCCCCAGAACCTGCCCCACCTCCAGGGCAATCAGTCAGCTGCACTGGCTTCCTGTTGCCAGCCGAGTGGAATTTAAGGTCCTCTGCACTGCATTCAAAATTTTGAAATCTTCCTCTCCGGCCATTTTGTCCAATTTGCTATCACCTTACACCCCTCTGCGCCAACTTCGCTCAACTGGACAACATCTTGTGACTGCCTCGTATGAGGAGGGTACGGTCGGGCGGGCGCTCTTTCCATTTCTTGGCTGCCAAGCTTTGGAATGCTGTGCCATTCTCCATTCGTGCCATGGAGAACTACATGGTTTTTCGCAGAACTATCAAAACCCATCTCTTCCCCACTGCCTAGTTGCCTTCTGATCTCCTGCCTGTATGTTCTGCTTCAGCGCTGGGACGCCTCTTTGCTGAGGCAGCTGTGCACTATACAAAACCTGCTAAAATACCATAACATAACTCACCCAGTCACCCAGGCATTACCTATGCACTCATCCAATCACTCAGGCATTTCCCATACACTCATCCATTCACCCAGGAATTATCCATGCATTCACACGATCACCCAGGCCCTTCCCTTGCAGTCATACAATCGTTCAGGCACTACCCATGTACTCATCCATTCACTCAGGCACTATCAATGCAATCATCCATTCACCCAGGCACTACCCATGCACACATCCATTCACTCATGCACTACATATGTGCTCATCCAATCACCCAGGCAGTACCCATTCACTCATCCAAAAACCCAGGCACTACCCTTGCACTCATCCATTCAGTTAGACACTAGTCCAATTACCCAGGGACTATCCATGCATTCACACTATCATCCAGTCCCTTCCCTTGCAGTCATACAATTGTTCGGGCACTACCCATGCACTGATCCATCCACTCAGGCACTATCAATGCACTCATCCATTCACCCAGGCACTACCCATCCATGCAGTCATGCAATCAACTAGGCACTTATCATGCACTCATCCAATCATCCATGCTCTACCCATGCATTCATCCAATCACCCCAGCACTACCCATGCACTCATTCAATCACCCAGGCACTTCCCTTGCACTCATCTATTCACTGAGGCACTACCCATGCACTCACCCAATCTCCCAGGCAGAACCCATGCACTCATCCAATCTCCCAGGCACAATCCATGCACTCACCCAGGCACTATCCATGCACTTATCAAGTCACCCAGGTGCTAAACTTGCACTCATCCAGCCACCGAAGCAGTACCCATGCACTCATCCACTCACTCAGGGACTATCCATACACTCATCCAATCACCCAGGCACTACCCATGCACTCATCCATTCAGTCAGGCACTACCCCTGCACTCATGCAATCACCCAGGATCTAACGATGCATTCAAGCAATCACTCAGGCACTACTCTTTCACATAACCATTCACTCAGGCACTACCCTTGCACCCATCCTTCCACTCAGGCACTACCCATACACTCATCCAATCACCCAGGCACTACCCATGTAGTTATGCAATCACTCAGGCACTACCCATGTACTCACCCATTCACTCAGACACTATCCATGCACTCATCCATTCAACCAGGCACTATGCATGTATACTTCCAGTCACCCAGGCACTACCCTTGCACTCATCCTTTCACTCACGTACTACATATGCACTCATCCATTCACCCAGGCACTAACAATGCACATATCCAATCACCCAGGAACTACCTTTGCACTCATCCATTCACCCAGGCACTACCCATGCACTCATCTATCGACTCAGGCACTATCCATGCACTATGCAATCATCCAGACACTAACCATGCACATATCCAATCACTCAGGCACTACCCATGCACTTATCCATTCACTCAGGCACTATCTATGCTTTCATCCGTTCACTCAGGTATTACTCATGTAGTCACCTGTTCACTCAGGCACTACCCATGCACTCATTCCATTATCCATGTACCACTCTTGCATTCATTCATTCTTCAATACGCCTCTCATCCAGTCATTCACTATTGCAAACATTATACACACACTTACACACACATTCATTCATCCGTTGAAGCAAATATTCACTGCAACTGGCAGTGGAAAAACTTGAAGAAGGCCTCAAAAACATGAGAATACTGCAAGGACCCAAAGACAAATTCAACATTTGTGAGTTTTGAAACTGTCGCGGAAAACTGTAATGCTCTGCTCACCAGCATTAATCACAACTCTAAAGTCCATACAATTAGTGGTCATCCAGCTGCATTCAGGTGAGATATCTTGAGACTGTTGTTGAACTTCAGAAGGCACTCTTTGTCCAGGTGTTGATGCACTTGCTTAAGATGCAGATAGATGTTCAGCCTCTCGTTGTCTGGTCTCAGCTTTTAAATAACCCTGGATATAAAACTCCGCTCCGCTCGTGGAGATTTCAGGGTTTTGACACCTCGTAGAACGCGGCGTTGCCGATATACTCCGCACTCCACAACGGAGTGGAGTTTTTTTAGTGTTGGCAACTTACGGAGATTTCTGAGCTGTTTGCGACCACCACGTGATTTGCTAGGCGGCCGCATGGTCTCGTGCAAGTTTGCGGTTGCCAACACGTCATTCGAGCACGCCAGTGGACTTCCGGCGGGGGTTTTGTGAAGAACGCAATTCCAAATGCGCATAATCTACTGCGACTCTAATCTGTATAAGATTCTCTCCCCGAGCAGCATCAAAACCTTCTCAAAATGATGATTTGGAGTAAAAAAAACTCCTCAAATTGACATTTGGTTATACTTTTTTGTGCATGGAGTACTTCTTCTTTTTTAACTTTTTTTCAAGAGGAAGGAAGTGCCCCAGAGTCTCCAACATCTTGTTCCTGTCCAGCAGGCTCCTCCCAGTGCTTTGTCCGTCTCCTCGTCACATTTCATTTGGATTTGGAGCTAGAATGATCACTCTTTGTGTCTGCTGCATAATATATCATTGGATTTGAGTACTTTGAATTTGAGATTACACAAGTAAGTTGGAAAACTGGTTTTGTTTGTTTGATTGCGGCCATACACCTAGATCTATTTGTACTTTTCATCATTTTTTTAAAATTTATTGTGGTGGGTGGCCTGTAGTTTCAGTAGGGGCCTAGTTGTTTCTTTGTAAGTAATTTTTCTTCTTTTTTAAAGGAAACATGTTGTGCAGTTCACTACATTGTCTCCATGTTTTGAATTTGCAACATTTATTTAATTTACTATGTAGCCCAGTAGTCTGCCAATAGGCCTTTCAGCCAGTAGACCCAGAGCTACTCATGCGTGCATGAAACAACTGTTTCTGTGGTGTCTGTTAAATGTAAACATCATTTAGGGCATGGATGGCATTGGATTGAAATACAAAATGTGTTTTTTGAGATATTTCACTTTTTTCCCATGTGTGTTAATGCCTTTGCTGGATGTGTGTGGTTGTAACTTGCAATTGTTTTTAGCCCTTTAGATTTTAGTTTTTGGCATTGTTGCATTAAAGATGCGTTGTTTAGCATGCCTCCTTTGTCTGGCCAGTGTGTGTGTGTGTGTGTTTATAATAGTAGGCCCCAGCATTTGCCTTGGCTGCTCATGTAGCCTGGGGCCATTTTGTAAAGTCTGTGTCCATAGGCCTCCTGCTTGTTGTTGAGACCACATGGCCATTTTGTGGAGGCAATCAGTGTGCTTTTGCCATAGGCCTGCATGTCTTCCCTTTGTTCCTCTTGGCTTATGGCTTCTGGTTGTGGTTGTGGTAGCCTGGCTATGCGGCTGGTGGCCATTTGGTGAAGGCAGCCAGTGTGTTTTGCCATAGGCCTGCGTTGTCTTCCCTTTGTAGGCTTATTGCGTCTTGTTGTGGCATGGCTATGTGGCTGGTGGCCATTTTGTGATGGCATCCAGTGTGCTTCTGCCATAGGTGTGCATGCCTTCTTTGTTGTGACCATATCTTCTTGCTGGTTGTTGTTTTGCATGCAATTTTTCTTCTTTTCTTCTTATCTCCATGTTTTTATGTTTTTAATAAAATTGCAATATTGATTTGAATTGATTCACTACACTATGTGGCCTAGTCTGCCAATGGAATTTCCAGCCAATAGACCTAGAGCTACTCATCATGAGTGCATGAAACAACTGTTTCTGTGGTGCCTGTTGTAGTTAAACATAATTTTGGCCATGGATGGCATTGGATTGAAATGCAAAATGTTTTTTTGTGGTATTTTACTTTTTTCATGGGTGTTAAATAATTAAATGTCTTTGTTGGATGTGTGTGGTTGTAACTTGCAAACCTTTTTAGCCCTGTGGATTTTCATTTTTGGCATTGTTCCATTAAATATGTGTTGTTTAGCAAGCATGCATCCTTTGTCTGGCCAGTGTGTGAGTGTGTTTGCAAGAAGGCTAGCAATGCATGTGCGTTGGTTCCCCATGTGACGGGGGCCATTTTGTAAAGTCTGTGTGCTCCTTAGCAATGCTTGTATTCATTGTTTTCCAGGCCTCCTGCTTGTTGTTGTTGTGACCATTTGGCTGGTGGCATTGTCTTCCCTTTGTAGGCTTATAGCTTCTTGTTGTGGCCTGGCTATGTGGCTGGCGGCCATTTTGTGAAGGTAGCCAGTGTGCTTCTGCCATAGGCCTGCATGTCTTCTTTTTGTTCTCAAATGCCTTCTTCTTGCTTGTTGATGATGATTACCATGTGGCACTGGCTGGCAGTCATTTAGTTCTTTCAGCCAGTGTGCCCCTTTGCAATATGCTTGCATGGATGGTTGATCAATGAGATAATAGCAGCTTTAATAAATTAATAATTCGACACTTGAGTGTAATTTTTATTTATCTTATTTATAATTATTTATGTCTTTTAATTTTTAATTTTTTTTGTTTATTTTAATTTCTTTTTATCTTTTAATTTTTAAATTTTTCCAATTTGTTTATTATTTTCTTTTTTATATTTTCATTTTTTTTCTTTTTTTCAATTTTTCAAAGTTTTTTTATAAACATTTTTCAATTTCTTTTTCAATTTTTTTTTTCAGTTTCAAAGTAACATGACTTGGCATCAATGAACCATTAACCCCATGCCTGCTTTATGATGAATGCACAACAGTATTCATTGTCTAGGGATTGTTCCAATCCATTGTCATTTGTCAGCTGCATCTCCCTCAGTGCCGCTGCTGCATCTCACGCGATGCACAATGCCAAACCGTTACATTTGTATTTTTGTTGTTGTTCTTCTTCTTTCCTATCCTTCCTGAGTGTAATGTACTGTACAGTACACCATGAAAGCCCTTGTTGCTGTCAAAGACTCACAAATGGTTACACTGTATTCATAATTTTTTTAATAACCGAGGGAGCACTAACACGTATGACCACATACTAAATTATATATATTATATTTGTTTGTACTAGTAATTGAACTACAACAATGCCACGTTTCACTGATGCTCTTCTTGCTTCTTTGCTTTTAGGTGCACAAGAGGAGGAGACAGCATCACCCATTGTACTGCCAGACAGACGGCCTGTGACCTGCACACAATGTCACGTGATGTGTGACCACAGACATCTCTTCAACTTGTGAATCTAAGACACTAACTGACAGCTTAATGATGGCCCCAAAGAAATGTACCAGTACCAAGAAAGTCAAAGTTGCCTGTGAGAAGAAGAAGGCACTGCCACTTATCACCACAGGTATGTTGCCCAAGACCTTTTTTGGAAAACCAAAAATTGCACCTGCAGCAGCAGTGTGTGGGGAGAAAGCTGGGAGCAGCACCCCCGCATAAGAGGACCCACCCCAGCAACCTAGGCCCAAGCCCATGTCTGTCGCAGAGGCAGCAAGCCTAATCACAACAACGCCTATGAGCAGTGACGTTGAAATTGTAGTAGTTCCTCCTGAAGTAGGGGCAGTTCAGGAGATCGAGCTTCCTGCTGAGGAAGAAGAGCAAGCCACTTTTTCAGAAGATCCATTGTCTTCCAAATCCCCAGCAAGGAAAAGGAGGATTAGTAAATCAACTTCTTCTACAAGCCCCCCTTCTGATGATCAAGACACCACTTGGATACCGCCTCAGTCTGAGAGTGAGACACGGCATACCCACGAGACAAGGCTAGGGAAAAGGAAGGTTCCAGAAAGCCTTAGACTTTTGGAGGTAGATGCAGAAAGGGAGGATAATGATGAGCCAGTCATCATGGATGTTAGCCCCACCCCAATAGAGACCGACATTAACCCATCCCAAATTGCTGTGAGGGATGTGGCACAGATACCACCAACGCCACCTCCAGCTGCCATATTTACAAAGTCCCGGCAGCGACCTACATCCACCACAACCACCTCAGTAGAAGTAGGTACTGCAGAGAGTCAAACATCCCGCCCACCTACCAATTCATCTGACATTGCAAGTGGCACCAGCAGCATCAGAAATTTGACCTCCCCAGTTTGGGATGTCTTTTCATTTAGCCAGAAGGAGGTGAACACTGCTATATGCTCCATTTGTGGAGCAAGTGTTAGTCGGGGTAAGCTTGGTACAAAGTATGCTACTGAAGGCCAAACAACCCATCTGAGAAAACACCACTTGATCCAGTGGGAGGCGCACCTTAGTGGCCCAAAAACTGCAAGTGTTGTTGGTGGAGGGGGTGAAGATCGGATCACGGTGGAAGGTGAAGAAGAGGGAGATATTTTCTCCAGTACACAAAGCAGCCTGTCCCCAGCAGTGCAGTGGTATTGCCCACATCATCATCGGCAACATCGCTATGGCACAAGAGTCAGGTCGCGACACCAAGGGATCCAGGGCAAGAGAGTACAGTGACTGCCACAATGAAAAAACACGCATTGAGCCTAACAATATCTGATCTCAAGAGTTCACCTGCATCAGTGGCACCAGAAAAGAAAAAAATCCAGGCTACCATTCTCAGCATGTTTAGGCCGGAGGGGCAGCATGAATGCAACCAGAAAGAAAGAAAGTGGAGAAAGCTATATGCCGATGAGGATAAAATAGCCCTGAAAGCAGCATTGAGCAACTATAAAATTGAGATTTCCAAAGTAAAAGCAGAGTACTACGCTAACACCATTTTAAAGGCGTCGAATAGTGCTAGAAGTATATTTAAAATAATGAATGACCTCTCCAAACCCGACTGCCTACAAAATAGGATCACTGCTACACAGGACTTATGTGATAGCCTAGCCACTTTCTTTGAGGAGAAAATAAATAAAATCATTGATGGTCTGGAAATGGGCAAAGCAGACAAATCAGAAGGCCAGGTCAGATTGACTGAGATGCCATCACTGGCTCAGAAGGAGGAGAAGGTGGGCAAGGATAGGTTAGATACTCTAGAATACTTTGAGACTTTAACAGAGGAGGGTTTCAATACATTAGCCTTGAGTGTCTCCTCAGTATCCCCAATGGATCCTCTACCACACAGGGTGTGGAAGGAAATAAAGGAGGAACTTTTTCCGCAACTCCGAAAGATCTGCTGCCAATCTCTGAGTAGTGGGGTAGTACCAGCATGTTTGAAACAGGCAATTGTGACACCACTTTTGAAGAAAGCTACGCTAGACCCCCTGTGCCCTAAAAACTATAGACCTATCTCTCTGCTACCCTATCCTGTGAAAATTATAGAACGACTGGTTAGTAAAACACTTTCACAATTTCTAGAATCTAACCATAGGCTAGAAGATGCGCAATTTGGTTTTCGACCAGGTCATGGAACAGAGACCGCCTTTTTGACAGTCATGGATTAACTTAGAATGCGAGCAGACAGAGGACAATCAGTTATATTGATCCTATTGGATATGTCTGCCGCATTCGATACGGTTAACCACAGAACCCTTTTAAAAAGGCTCACGGAAATTGGGGTAGATGGCATGGCAATTAAGTGGTTTCAGTCATATTTGTCGGATAGACAACAGGCAGTGGCCCTACCTCCCTTTCAATCTAAGTTTGGAAACATTCAGCATGGCGTCCCTGAAGGATCAGCAATTAGTTCCATATTGTTCAACATCTATATGAGTCCACTGATTTCAATCATTAAATCATATAAAGTCAATCTGGTGAACTATGCGGACGACACACAATGTATCCTGTCACTGGAGGGGAGTCAATCAATATCACTCGATAGTTTCCCTGAGTGCATGCAAAAGACTGCAAGATGGCTTAAAGATAACTCCATGCAGTTCAACAGCGATAAAACAGAGATTCTGTTCTGTTTGGCAAAGAAAGTTCCTCTCTCTCGCCCGACCAACTTCTGGCCTATCCCTACAGATAAGCCACTGATACCCTCTGAGGCAGTGCGCAATCTGGGGATAGTATTTGATAACAAACTGAGTCTAGAAACCCAAGTGAATAAAACGGTTGGGACCTGTTTTTGCCTTATCAGAGCACTACAAAAAATACTTCCAATGCTACCTATTTCAGCCAGAGCACTAATAGTGAGAAGTGTCATTCTGAGTTGATTGGATTATTGTAATGCTCTGCTACTGGGGGCCCCCAATCTTCTGATTAAGAGACTTCAGGGAATCCAGACAATAGCTGCAAAACTAGCCCTAAAGAGATCACGTAGGTCATCAGCTTCCTTGTCTCTAAAAGAGCTTCACTGGCTTCCAATGACACAGAGGATACAGTTTAAATCGCTCTGTATTGTATTTAGGGCACTGCATGGACTCGGGCCCATACCACAGCAGACCAAATTTAAATGGTATGTCCTGACCAGAAGCCTTTGTTCATCATCAGTCAACTTGGCAAGCAAGCCCAGGTTTAGAACAACAAGATTTGGAGGAAGAGCATTTAGCTCTGCAGCAGCACGACTCTGGAATGAGCTCCCGTCTAATTTAAGGCAGATAGGAGATCTTTTACAGTTTAGGAAGAGGCTTAAAACAATGCTTTTTCCAAAGGAGTAACTCAGATCACCTGGTAATACCCAGCAACTGACATCTTTATAGAAACATGTGCTAACCGCAGAACTAACGCAATTCAGGATACCCGTGGGGTGATAGTGTGCTTTATAAGTTTTGTATAACATAACATAACCACCCAACGGCACGTTTGTACAACGCAAAGCTGGCTAAAATGTCAGTGCTGTACCTCCTCCCTTTTTCTTTTGCAGAGGCGGTGGGTTTTATTGAATTTGTGGCAGCCATCTGCCGGAAATGGAAAGTTCCCATCCGGTCCTATTTTGACAGAGTTGCTGTTCTAGCACTACATCACGACGTGCTGTAATTGCTTGGACAAGCTTTGCAGCAGCGTGCTGTTCACACTATCCACCTGATGACAGACATGTGGACCAGTTGCCAAGCCACTGATTACATGTGCATCACTGCACACTGGATCTCTTTTGTGGGGGTTAGAGAAAAGATATCTGCAGGTCTTGATACTGTTGGCATTTTTAATGGCGCTCTGAAGCATGCTACAGTAGCCATGTTCGCAATGGAGAAATCCCATACTGCTGCAAACAATTTGGAAGACTTTAAAACTACGGTCTTTAAATGGCTGCGGCCAGGAGGGCTTAACATTGGTTTTGTTGCCAATGGCAATGGCAGTAATATAGTTAACACAATGGCAAATGGTGGCAATTTCAGGGTCCTGTGTTAGGTGCACTGCATTAACGTCATTGTTCAAAAAAGAAGACCAAGTCAGCAACCTACTGACCATCTGCAGAAGAATCTGCACACATTTCAGCAATTATTTTAAAGCCCGGAAGCAGCTGAGGATAGAATGCCATTTAAAGCACTCATCCAGGAGGTGCCAACACATTGAAACTCAACTTATTACATGCTTGAATGTCTGTTTGAGCAGTACAGACTAATCAATGAATATGTCATGCAAAGAGGAGATGCAACTGTGAAAGGCATGATCATTGAGATGGACCAATGGGGCCTACTTAAATGCCTGGCAGAGATGCTGCTTCCTTTCGAGGCCTTCACACGTGAAGTCAGCAAGGAGGACTGTACCATGGGCCAAGCTATCCCACAATTGTAGCACATGCTACAGGAACAGCTAAAGGAGGTGTCTGCAATGTACGCAGATGTGGAGGAAAAAAAAGAAGCATATGAATTGGGTGCATAATCCTTCGCTTATTTGAACATACAAGGGTGCAAAGATGCATTGCGTCATTCAACCATTACATTTGTACCACAATTCTTAATTCACAGTAGAAACCATTACTGGACACTTACATTCCTTTTTCAGACAGGGATGTTGCCAACTACAAAACTTGGGTAGCTGTGCAAGCCAATCAGCTAGAAAAAGAACGGCCGGGAGTTAGAGGCCCGCTCCTCCAGGGCACAACAAGTACTGCATGGCAGCCTTCATTTTCAACTTCAGAGCCTGAGGGCAGGGCGGTTGGCTCACAGCAGCCAAAACCACCAACAAAAGCAAGAACAACATCATCAACAACAAGAACAGGAGTATCAGTCCCAAAATCAGGCAAGGAATGGTTTCTACTGGCAGGGCTTAAGTCCAGTGCTGAGGCAAAGACAAGAGGCCGAGCAAAGCGGAGCACCCATGACCATTGAGCGGATGGTCCATGCCTATCTGGATGACCCAACAGAGGTCTACTTTGATCAAAACCCATTGCTGTGTTGGTATGGGAGAAGGCACCAATGGCCAGTGCTCAGCAGGCTAGCGATAAACTATCTGGCTTGTCCCGTTACAAGTGTCTCTGCTGAGCGTGTTTTCAGTGCTGCTGGTGCCATTCTGACAGTGAGAAGGACCAGTCTCTCGCCCCAAAACGTGGAGAGGTTACCCATGATCAAAATGAATCAGCACTTTATACCACCGGATTACATCATACTTGAAGTGCCACAGCAGGAAGATGACAACAGAGACTCAGGTCATGGAAGTAGTGTGTTAGGTGACCTACTTCTGGGTGAAACACAAGAGTTTGAGGACAAGCTCTACTTCCCTGACAACTAGGCTTTCTAGTTACTTTCTTTCGTTCTTTGACGCCCAAACCCCCCCCCCAAAAAAAGATATAGCTAAGGAACATTATTTACTTTGTTATTTGTGTGTGTCTTGTTGACCAATCCATCCCCACCGTCTTACTCGTAGACACATTTTATTGTCGGAATCGAGTTGCAACTGTTTGCAGTGAAGAAATCCTGAATGGCCCTAAAGCCATTTCCCTCAAGCCAGACATTTGATGGAGAATACAAACAAATATGTGCCTGC
Organism: Calotriton arnoldi; assembly: GCA_963921515.1. NCBI lineage: Eukaryota > Metazoa > Chordata > Amphibia > Caudata > Salamandridae > Calotriton > Calotriton arnoldi. Next base: position 109,135 of record CAWUFW010010952.1, read on the forward strand.
CTCTGCCTCCAACCCCGGGACCTGACTGTCTATCGATCCTTTCCTCCTAGCCTAGAGGGACTGCACCACATGTGAGATTAATAATAATTTGATTTACAGTAAAGAAATGAATGATCTGCATTCCTCAATGTGTCACCAATCAATCATGGTGAGCACACCAGAAGAACAGGTAAATTATGGCATGCATTGCACACTGAGTTATTGTTGTTTGTTGTGATGCCAACTTGTGGATGATGATATGTCAACATCATCAATCATGTGTCTGTCAACTTAAGTTGAGACTTGAGAAGAAGAAGAGATGATTCATGTGGTGGCAGTAGGCAGTGTGAGGCTGGATGATTGTTTGTTACACTTAATGTTTTAGTGATAATGATTGATATTCATAATGATGTGGTGGCTTACTGACGGCTGATCAATAATTTTCCCCTGAAGGTTATTTTTTTTCCTTCCCCTTTGAAAGATCAGGTAGCAAGATTCCTTCACCGGGTCCACTCCACACTGTCCACACTGCTTTTCTTTAATGGTTTTATGCTTACTTATACTCCTCAAGACTCAGACCTGACCAGTCACTTAATTAATGCAAAGCTTGCAAACACAAATCGAGTCCACTCTAGTCTGCTCTACACACAAAAAGTGACTCAGTCAAGTCAATCTTTCCCTTCTTGTCGTTCAATAACAAAATTGTACTACTACAGGCCGGTCCATTGCATTGAGTCGGGACTCACTCGGGACACTGTTGGTATGGAGTTGGACACCATACTCAGAGTGGGAGTCAGACTCAGGAGGATCAGAGATTATGGAATGACTCAGGGTGTGGGAGTGAGCGTGACTACTTCGAGAACTGCCACGAGAAGAAGATGGAAGTTTTTAAATTCACTAAAACCAACTAATTTGGATGATAATGACTTTGAAGTGGGCTAAAGGTAAACAACAACAACACCAGACCTACACATGTCTGTGTAGGGGTGGTGGTGGTGAGTATGGTGTGACTGGCTGACAGCAGTGCATTGATTTTGTACTTAATTGGGACATGCTATGTTACTGTGTATGTCTGTTGCTCAGTGCTGTCTGGATCGAAATTGAAGCTAAGTGGAAGTTGGGTGGAGGGGGTCTATTGTTGAAGGTAACTGCCGGAAACAGACATGCTGCTTCTGAAAGTCTTCTTGTTGCACCCCTTTATGCAGTTTAACTTTTCATCTTGAATCTTCAATAACATTTTTTTTTATGTAAAGGCCCATACCCTGCGCAGTACTGGAAAAACAACTCACACTTACCTTACTGAACCGCATCCACCAGGCACCCAAGATTAACGGACAGTCCAAGAGGAATGCAGAGATGCAACTCCCAATTTGGTATTACAGTATCATTTTTTCTCTTCAAGCATTACAACTGAGTGTGTTGTTTATGTTTGCTTACTTGACTCCTACAGATATTTTAATTTTATTTGCTATCTTTCAAAGCCCTCTACAAGAACATAATGTAACTTGGGTCTCTCTGGGGGCAGACAGAAAATTAATTTACCTGTGCTAGTCTAGTACTCATCATCATGCATACATTTCCTTTTGCTCCCATAACATATTTATGATGGTGGGCCGCCAAGATGAATGTTTTGTCCTTGTGTAGTAGTGTTTGTCTTTGTCAAACCTTTCCCTCAAATCCCCCTTCCCTTCCATTCATCGAACCCCTAACCCTCTTCCCCCGAGCTGTGTGATTTATTGGTGTGACTAAATTACATTTACACAATTAATGTATCACACACTTGGTGGGGCGGATATGGTGAAGGCAACACTAACTCAGGGCGAGGATCTTCTTAAAATCTGCTCTAAGTATAACTATAGACCACTCTGGCAATATATATATTAGATTGCCCACCCATGCAGTATTCAATATTAATTTTTTTTCCAGAAAAACATAATCCATCATAATTGCCAGCATCATCATCCTTCCAGCAATAAAGGTTACTCTCGTCCACCTCACTTCATAGCTCTAGGCAACTTCAGTTTGTAACTTGTACTAGCCCACCATTTTGATTATTTTTTATTTAAATTTAGAATTGCTTATCATGTTTTCTCATTTGGAAGTCTTCTTCTTGTGTACTGCTAATCATACTCTACTTAGACTAGTCTCCCTCAGGTGACTGTCTAATTTTTTTACAAAGCTTGCATATCAAACGACATTAACTCACTTTGTAAATTTCATTATTTAGTTCCCTGTGATGAATATTCCTCATCCTACAGTTTTAGTTCGGCTAGGAGGAAGTGGAACTTGCTGCAGAATCTGGTGCTTCTAGTATTCGACTAGTACGCTAGTATCATCCTACCTTCTACTACTACCACCACCATGGCAACTTGGCAAACCATTAGCATGCAGGCATCACTTCACCTAATCACAGGTAAGAGAGAAGAAGTGTAGGGGATTCATTCAAGTCCATAGGGGTTAGTTGCAGACTATGTAGACTTAGAGGAGAGACTGAGAGTAGTAGCACAAGTGAGGGCACTGCATCTATCTGTTGGTGTGTTACACTATCAGCCGATTTTAAAAAATGGCTGCAGCCCTGCAGCAAAGGAAACAGAGCGAAGTAAAAGAGTAACCCCCCAAAAGATTTACATCATATGTAAAACTATAAATGCATTCCCCTAACAAATAAATTAGAATGAAAGAAACTCACAACACCTGACCCACCCCTCTCCCTAACTCCAACCAATGTCCAGTAAAGTAAGTCCAATTGTCCATAAAAATTAAAATGTCCATAAAAAAAGAACACCTACGTTTTCCCCAACTCCCAACAAGTCCCATCCAACCCAAAAAATATTTAAAAAGGGGCAAGAGAGGTCTATCATCTAGCAACGGGCTAGAAGACGGATCTCTCTCAAACTGGTCGAAACACTCCTCCATCCTGCCCTCCAGGTGTGCCATCTGAAGGATCATGCGGCGCTGAAAGGTTTTACGTGAACAGGGGGAGCAGCAGTGTTTGACTTGTGGCGGGTGGCTGCTGGACCACAACACCGTACCACCGGAGGCACTGGGGGGGGCCTGGCTGGGGCGTGGGTCATTGGAGGCTTCAGCTGCTGCCTCCTCCTCCTCCGCCACAGCTACCAGCCGCCTATATTCTGCCCTGATGACCTCCAGCTTCTGTTGCCAGTTCTTGGCTGCTATCTTCTGCCTGGTGGGATGGGAAGGAGTAGCTATATCAAGAAAGAAAAAAGACATTTGTAACCAATACTCTTAGCAAAACAGTAACACATACAATTATACACATAAAATTATAGTGGCACGGTAGCACTAGCAGTACATAACATTTGTGGTATCCACGATTCCTCGGCCCCTAAGATTTGGATGTGATTAGAGTTTCAGGCATTAGGCACTATGGAGTAGACAAGTATTCTTCTTCTCTCTCTTGTTTAGCTAAATGAATCTTGTAGGAATGCCAGCTCAGCTTACATCCTAGACAGATATGCTTGTGTCACAGACTCTTGTTACTTTACTACTGTCTGCAAGTGGGGCAGCTGTACTATACAATTATCACTTTTTCTATTATGGGCATACTTTGTTAAATCAATGGCAAATGCTCAATTTCACTTTCACCCTGACTACTACAACAAGGTAGATGATATGATTATTAATATGAATGATGATATATGTCACGATGCCACTTAATGTGAGTCATCACTATTGTAACCAGGCAGCCGATAGGCCACCCATGGCTGACAATGTCAAAATGACATGGGTAGGGAGGGAGTGAGCCTCGGAGTCAGAGGGAGGCGATTGATGATGGGTGGGTATATACATAATATATATGTTGTGCTTGCAAACTACTGTGAGTCAAGGGAGTAGTTTGAAATACTACCTTAAACCTTTGAATCAAAAACCTTGAAAAAGAAATTCCTTGTTTATTCTCCTTCAAGGGAATTTTCCATTTATCACTGCATTGTTCTTCTAGTATAATTTTTATTCTTCACCCTTTGCTTTGCTACTCTGGCACAGTTTAATTTTCTTTTACATTCTCTTCATCCAGTCTTCACCTATGATTGAATACCATCCAGGCATCCATTCATCCAAACATGACTATTATTCTTAACAAACCTTTCACTAACATACATTTGTTATTTTACCACCCATGCATCTTTGCTTGCCTTTGAGTTTGACCCATCAACCCCCGGAGGATTTCTTTCACCCATACAGTTTCACCCACCCACCCATGCAGGCATCCGTCCTTTCACCTTTCACCCATCCTTCAACCACCCATGCATCCTATCAGCCACCTATAGGCATCCCGGGCCCCCTTTGCCCATGCATCCTTCTCTGCCAATATTAGATGTGACCCATCCTTCCTCCTTCCATCCTTCTTTTCCTTTTCCATCAACCCATCAAGGTCTAACTTTTAGTCTTCTTCATAAAATTCCTCTGCCGAGTTGAAGAGAAGAGGCCATTAGTTACTCAACTCTCGCTAATGCTAATGCTAAGTGTAGGGTGTCTTCTTCAACTGTTCACAACTTAGTCTCAACAGTACAGTGTACAGTCTACACCCTTGCAGTGAGTGTATACATTCGATTGTCAGTAAGCAAGGAATATGACTTACCACCGCCCACCACTGCTGCTGGCTCACCCCCTGCAGCTGCCGCATCTGCTCCCTCCTGGCTGGCGTCGCCTTCCCCACTGGCCCGGGCACTGGTGGTCGGTACGCCTAGAAAAAAACATTACACAGTTTTAGATGCCATATACGCCTCCCCCTATTTATTTTTTTCACTAGCAAGATTGAAAATATAATACATACACCACACACATCACTACAATTCAGGTACACAGACGAGAGTAGACAGTATGTCCTATCAAAAATAATAAAATATCTGGTTGGGCATTTTGTTGGTGGCAATTTTTGAAAAGCCTCTCAAGAAGAGGACAACCCAAAGGAATGGACTCAGTGGCAAGAGCTATAGGTGAATCTGAGTTTTTGAAAAAAAGAGTGGCCTACTGGGCGGCCAATTGAACATAAGGTCTTCTTGGTTGGAAAATGTAATGGTGCCGTCCTCCTCCTCCTCATACTTCCTTCCAGCCATGGTGCACAGTAATCATTTCATCAACAACTGCTGCTAATAATACTAGGCCTAGACGAGAAGAAGACAAAACATTGGAGTGTCCAACATGACCATCATTTACTGATTGAGCATGAGAAAGTAAAAGAAAGCCTTCTCATCTCAACAAACATGCATGGAATACCTTGGTTGGGCATGAAATATGCACAGCAGAGTAGTAGTACTAGTACTAGTAGTAGTAAGGAACAATGGGTTTTCTGAGTCTTACAGTACCACCACTAGGCAGTCGACATAATATATAAGGGGAGAGGGAAAGCTGACTGAAAACCCAGAAGAAAGCAAGCTTCAGACAGACTAATACAGAGTCAGACGCAGTTTGAGGTAAAAAAAAACCAGACACTAGAAATATAAATAACTAAGTAAGTAGGTAATGCAGGGATAATGAGAATTTAGAAGCAATTAGATTGAAGAGGATTTGGGAAACAATAAAATTAGGAAAAGAAAATAATAGTTCAATATAAGGAGTGGTATAAGTTTGAGAAAAATATATTAATATTAACAACAGGAGGACTTACTGGGGCCAGCAGAACCATCTGATGAGGAGCATTCCTGGCCCTGCAAGGCACCTCCAGCTCCTGCACCTGCCTCGGAAGACATCGTCTTCTTGCCCCTCGATGCTGAGGATCATGTAAGACATAATTAAACAGACAAAAAATTATTGGCATTAATAAATATTAAATAATTGCTCCAAAAATATTTTTTGACATGAAACAGCAATTGCAATAACATTGATCTTTCCTAAATCAGATCGACTAGTAGTAGACTAGTATTGCGGTCGCGGACCGTCCTATCTTTATTATTCCACAGTTCCATTCCGATTACTGAATCCTAAACCTACCTAGCCCACCTATTCCAAAGACTTTGTAATTAGTTGCAAAAAAACGATATTTGCTTCTAAGATCGGATCTCATTCGCAATCATCTCAACCCCCTTTGACTGGCTAATTCACTAAGTCTGCACATAGTCTTCTTAAATGCATAGATGGACGCATGCATATTGAATACACCAAATTGGTTGGTTGCTATTCATTTACTATATGAACTACAAAAAAGATTCTACTAAGGAGTGAAGGACTGAAGTGAGAGGACGTGGGCCACTAAATTACTAACTAATACTAAGTAACTAACTACCACTATCTTAGTGACAAAGGAAAGGAGTCTCTCTAGTCTGCATTACCTAACTTAAGTTCCCTTACATAATCAGCCCAAGCAAGTGCAAACAAGTACGATTAGGGAGCGCCAAGCACCTATCTAGAATAACAATCACACAATATAAGATTTTTAAACGCAACTTACCTGCATGTGAGCAGCAGCATTCTTGCTTTTTGGGAAAACAATTATATTTGCAATAACATAGAACACACAATAATAATTATAATTAGCTACTCACCAAGCCCGCGACCTCAACACCTAGCAGGTCCAGCAAGTCCTGCACTCGGGCCAGGATAGCGGACCACCGGTGCACCAGTTGGTTATGGATGCACCGGACCCCAGAGCAGCGATACACTGCCCGGCACACCCTCTCCTACCGCTTCTGGCACTCCCGGATTCCATACCAGGACCCAGGCCTACTGCCAGGTTGGAGGGGAGGTGGTGCTGCACAAAAAAAAATGCGCTGCCACCTCCATCTCCGAAAACAAGGCCCGGGGCTGCACCCCTTCTGGGAGTTGCCTTCCGCAAGGAAGGCGGCTCCTCTTTGCCCAGGTCGCACTCTCTACCAAAATGCTGGGTGGGTGGGGAGCAGAAAAGAAAATGTAGAAAGTAAAAAATAAAGGGAGGAAAAGAAGAAAGGAAGTAAAATAAATTAGAAAGCAAGTAATATAGAAAAACAGTACAAAACACTAAAAACACACAAAAAGTAGAAAACAACACAAAATATACACTTAAGAAGACACAGGGAAAGACAATAAATAAAAAAGATCAGAAGAAAAGTTTTGAGAAAGAAGGATTGAAAAGATTAAGGCAGGATTAAAGTAGGCCCCAGCACCATAAAAGACAGAAGAAAACAAGATGGCTGCACCCATGCACGACTGTGTGGTGCAGTTTGCGCAATATTTCCCTCCAAACATGTCATTTGCTTTGACGTATGACAGAAACGTCACGTGAATGGGCAGAACAAGCCACTCCGCCCGCTCGCGGGAACTCCACATAACACGGCGGAGTTTTTTTACTGCTTCGCGGAGTTCCGCGTAGCACAGCTACGCGAACTCCACGCAGACTTACTTTTAATCAGCTGTTGTGGAAAGTTTTCAGATGGTAGAGCATTGAAGTTGTTCAAGAGTAGTTTTTATTTGTACCTCTCGACAACTTCTTCTCACAAATTGTGCATTGCACAATTTTTGCGGCAGTTATGGATTTTCCAGAAGAAATTGTGAAGAACTCCCATGCGACGCTGATTTTTTTCTGTGTAGGCCCCTCATCCTCAGAGTCTTCAGAATGCAGTTCCTGGACTTCCCGGTTTTCCTGGTGCTGCTGGTGTTCCCCCTGTTGTTGTTCTTTTGTTTGAGTTGCCATTACTTTAGTAAAGTTGTTAAAATTTCACCAGAAAGTTCCATGCCCGTTCTCTCACTGAAGTGCTCTCAGAGAATGAACCAGAAAGGCATATGGGTGTGTTCTTACTTACCTCTGCCCAATGTTATATCTGAAAAGTGTATCATCCAATCATATTTCTTTGTTTCCTGGTCACATGACCTTTGCAACAATCAGCATCATCGCGAAGACTGGATATTGAAGAGAATAATATTTTGTTTGAAAATAAGTAGTCAAACATAAATGCTAATTGACTGATATTAAACCCCAAATGAGTATCATACAATGTTATTTGCATAAATATGTGTTATACACTTTACCAAAAACACGCATTCATCGCGGTTACAGACGTCATTGTGACTTCCGCCACCTCAGCAATCGCACAAAACACCAAATAAAAGGCTTTTAATTGAAAAAATCCTTCCAAAACTTAGGTTTAAGGAATAAAATAATAAACAACTTGTGTCAAATATTAATTAAAATATGTCTAAGTATGTGTCCTCGAGTTTTGAAAAAACACACGCACTTCGCGACTACCGATGACGCTTTGGTCTATAGAGTCACTGCAAATATATAAAACATCTCATTGAAGACGATTTTTCCCAAAACCATCACACAAACTCAAATATAGACTCTACATTAATAAACAACTAGTGTCTGCTATTAAGTAAAGTCTGTCTATATATATATATTTAAGACTTCCTCAAAAACGTGCGCCTTTTGTGACATCACCGTGGGTATCGCGACGTCGTCACAAATATACAAAATTTAAAGGAAAAAAACCAACTCTTATTAATCCACTGAAGAAAATACAAGCTTATAAAAATACCTCTTATGAAACCATTTTAGATTGAAAATACAATTTAAAAACCTTTAAAATTCAATAAAGAAATCACAGGTTACAGGGACATTATAGTGAGGATTTAGCATTTAAAAAACCTTTGAAATTCACTGAAGAAATCAACGGTTACAGGGGTGTTATAGTTAGGAAATAGAATTTAAAAAACCTTAGAAATTCACTGAAAAAAACAAAGGTTACAGGGACATTATAGTTTGGCTGACATATCGTACAAAACCAGAGAAATTCAGGAGTTATAGTTAGCTGATCTAACTATAACTCGCGCCCCCACAATGCACTGCTTACGACCTCACATATTACATCACTCATGACATGGTCCGTGACATCACTAATGCAATCACTGATATATCCACTCATATACCCATACAACCAGTCACACATTGCCAGTCATAGAGCTACTCACACCCTTACTCACTCACCTAGAGAGTCACTCACATAGCCATTTACTCACCTTTACAGTTATACACACTCACTCACTCATTAATGCAGATAGTAACACACACTCACTCACCTATACAGTCACTGACACAAGCACGCACTCACCTATACAGCCAATATCACAATCGCTCACTCACACATACAGTCACTCATAAACTCCAATATTCACCTAAAGTGCCTTTCACATATCCAGTTACTCACCCATATTCCACTGACACATTCATTCACTCACTGACACACCCATACCCAGTCACCTATACAGCAACTCACTTACACACTCAGTAACCCATATAGCCACTGGCTCACCATTCACTCATCCATGCAAGCAATCACACACCCTCGCACCCAGCCACACAATCAATCAATCAATCAACACATGTATAGAGCGCGCTACTCACCCGTGAGGGTCTCAAGGCGCTAGGGGGGGAGGGATGAAGCAGCTACTGATAGAACAGCCAGGTCTTAAGAAGTCTCCTGAAGGTCAGCAGGTCCTGGGTCTGTCGCAGGTGGATGGGGAGGGTGTTCCGAGTCTTGGCGGTGAGGTGGGAGAATGATCTGCCACCGGTGGTCATTCGGCGGATGCGTGGGATGGTGGCGAGGGCGAGGTCAGCGGAGCGGAGCTGGTGGTTCGGGGTGTAGAAGGTGAGTCGTTCACTGAGGTATGCTGGTCCGGCGTTGTGGAGTGCTTTGTGGGCGTGGGTGAGGAGCTTGAAGGTGATCCTCTTGTTGACCAGGAGCCAGTGCAGGTCTCTCAGGTGGGCGGTGATGTGGCTGTGGTGAGGGGTTCCGAGGATGAGGCGTGCGGAGGCGTTTTGTATGCGTTGGAGTCGTTTCTGGAGTTTGGTCGTGGTTCCCGCATAGAGGGCGTTGCCGTAGTCCAGCCTGCTGCTGACGAGGGCTTGCGTGACCGTCCTTCTGGTTTCAGTGGGGATCCATCTGTAGATCTTGCGGAGCATGCGGAGGGTGTTGAAGCAGGAGGAGGAGACAGAGTTGACTTGCTGGGTCATGGAGAGCGTTGAGTCCAGGATGAAACCCAGGTTGTGTGCGTGGTTGGTGGGTGTCGGAGGAGCTCCCAACGTGGCCGGCCACCAGGAGTCATCCCATGCGGAGGGGGTGGAGCCAAGGATGAGGACCTCCGTCTTGTCAGAGTTCAGTTTCAGACGGCTGGTCTTCATCCACTCTGTGATGGCCTTCATTCCCTCATGGAGGTTGGATTTGGCGGTGGCCGGGTCCTTGGTGAGGGAGAGGATCAGCTGGGTGTCGTCGGCGTACGAGATGATGTTGAGGTGGTGCGCTCGGACAATGTTGGCGAGCGGTGCCATGTAGATGTTGAAAAGGGTCGGGCTGAGGGATGATCCTTGGGGTACGCCGCAGGTGATCGTGGTGGCTTCGGATCTGAATGGGGGAGACGGACTCTCTGGGTTCTGCCGGCGAGGAAGGAGGTGATCCAGTTCAGGGTTTTGTCATGGATCCCTGCGTCGTGGAGGCATGTGCATAAGGTGTGGGGGCAGACGGTGTCGAAGACGGCCAAGAGCTCCAGGAGGATGAGGGCTGCGGTTTCGCTGTTGTCCAGCAGGGTCCTGATGTCATCGGTGGCAGTGATGAGGGCGGTTTCGGTGCTGTGATTGCTGCGGAAGCCGGATTGGGAGGAGTCCAGGATGTTGTTCTCCTCCAGGAAGTGGGTTAGTTGTCTGTTGGCGGTCTTCTTAATGACTTTTGCCGGGAACGGGAGCAGGGAGATGGGTTGAAAGTTCTTGAGGTCCTTTGGGTCCGCCTTAGGTTTCTTGAGACGGGCGTTGATCTCAGCGGCGTGTTTCCAGCTCTCCGGAAAGGTGGCTATCTTGAAGGAGCTGTTGATGATCTTTCGGAGTTGAGGTGCGATGATGGAGCTTGCTTTGTTGAAGATGTGGTGGGGGCAGGGGTCAGAAGGAGAGCCGGAGTGGATGGTGTTCATGATTTTGATGGTGTCTTCGTCGTTGACATGGTTCCAGGAGAGGAGGAGGTCGGTGTGTTTGGTGGGTGTTGAGTCGGGGGTGTCGGAGTCTGTCGTCGGTGTCTGGGCGTCGAAGCTGTCGTGGATGTCTGTGATCTTGCGGTGAAAGCAGGTTGTCAGGGAGTCGCAGAGTTCTTGCGACGGCGGGATGTCATTCGTAATGGAGCTGGGGGATGCAAGTTCTTTCACGATGCTGAAGAGCTCTTTGCTGTTGTGTGCGTTGTTGTCGATGCGTTCCTTGAAGGAGGTCCTTTTGGCGGATCGGATCAGTTGGTGGTGCTTGCGTCTGGCGTTCTTGAGGACTGCGTGGTTGTCTGGTGTCTGGTCTTGGCGCCACTGCTTCTCGATTCTTCGGCAGGTTTGTTTGGAAGTCTGGAGGTCGGCGTTGAACCAGGTGGCTCTCGTGTTGGTGCGCCTGTTAGAGGGTCTCCTGATCGGGGCGAGGGTGTTGGCGCAGTCGTCGATCCATTGTCTGAAGTTGTGGGCCGCTGCGTTGGTGTCAGAGGGTTCGGGTGGAGGGTCACGGGCGAGGGTGGTGAGGAGCTGGTCTTCGGTGACTTTGTTCCAGCTGCGGTGTGGAATTTGTTGCAGTTGGATGTGCGCGGTGTGTTTCTCGAAGGAGAAGTGGATGCAGCTGGCGGAGAAGATGGGCTCGAGCGTGTGTCCGGCAGAGTGGGTGGGTGTCGTGACGATCTGTTTGAGTCCGAGGTTGGCTAGGCTGTCGATCAGGGTTGTGGAGTTGCTGTCGTTGGAGTTCTCGAGGTGGAAGTTCAGGTCTCCGAGGAGGATGTAGTCTGTGGAGGCGAGGGCGTGCATGCTGATGAGGTCGGCGATGGAGTCGCTGAACTGTGGTCGGGGTCCCGGGGGTCTGTAGACAAGGGTTCCTCTGAGGGTGGTGTTGTGGTCGACGTGGATCTGGAAGTGTAGGTGTTCGGCCATGCTGAGGGAGTCATCGATGTTGGTAGAAATTCTGATGGTGTTCCTGTGGACGATGGCGATTCCTCCTCCTGGTTTGTTGTTTCTGTCCCTGCGGGTGATCTTGTAGGCATCCGGGATGGCTATGGCTATGTCGGGCGCTGAGGAGGCGTTCGTCCAGGTCTCCATCAGGAAGGCGACGTCCGGGGAGGATGAATCGAGCAGGTCCCAGAGTTCGACGGCGTGCTTGTGGACTGAGCGGGTGTTGAGCAGTATGCATCTGAGACTGTTGTGGCCTGCTTTGGTGGGATGGGCAGGACATGCTGGTGTGCGCTGGCTGGTGTAGCTGCAGTTTCGGCAGGTGAAGGATCCGTGGGTGAGCTTCGGGGTGGCCTGGAAGCAGGTGGAGGGTCGGCCGGCGTTGAGTGCGTGGAGGGTTTTGGAGTCGTATCGGCGTCGGGTGTCGTGGCACATGCAGGGGCCAGGGGGTCTGGCACTGGGCGTGGTCCAGGCACGGACGGGGGCAGACGGGCTTGCCTTAGGCAGCGGCCGCCATTAAGTAGGGGAGGGCTGGACAGCTGGGAGGCGGGAGCGGGGAGGGGAGCTGGATTGGGCCGGTCGCGCTGGGGGGGAGTGGCCGCAGGGGCAGGGAAAAAAGGGCTAAAGAAGTGAAGGAAAGGGGGAGAAATAGGCAGAAATAAGGCACAGAAGGGCAGAGGTGCAGAAAAGTGCAGAAATGTGAAAAATAGAAGGGGCAGAAAAACGAGTCAAAACGAGTGAAGAGCAGAGCAGAAATAAGGCACAGAGGAGCAGAGGTGCAGAAAAGTGCAGAAAGGTGAAAAATAGAAGGGGCAGAAAACGAGTGAAGAGCAGAGCAGAAATAAGGCACAGAGGTGCAGAAAAGTGCAGAAAGGTGAAAAATAGAAGGGGCAGAAAAACGAGTGAAAACGAGTGAAGAGCAGAGCGAGAGGAAGGAGACAGAGGTCCACTGGACCACCAGGGATGAGGCGCAGGGAAGACCTGCGGGTGGAGAAGGGCCTCGAACACCAACACACGACACAGACACTCATACACCCACACAGGTACTCAGAAACCCAATCAATCACCCATACAGACACTCACGTACAAACTCATCACCCATACAGCCATTTAGACACCATCTGACAGACTGGTACAGACATTCTCAAAGCCTAGTCACTCACCCATACATTCACTGAGACACCAAATCACTCACTTATACAGTCAGTCACACACCCACTGAATCATCCATACAGGCACTCATACAGCCACTGATTCATCAATACACCTTGTTTTATATATTTAACACTCATAACATTTTTAAAAACAATCACAGTCACTGGATGATGTCATCAGTGACGGCATCAGTGATGTCATTTGAGATGTCATCAGTGATGCCATCAGTGATGTCGCTGACCATGTCAATGCAATACAGATTACATTAGTTCAATCCACCAGGGAGAATTAGGGGGCTACTGTTACTTTTATTAGAACTCAGTCAGTTGACAAGGACTGCGAAGGAGATTGTGCATGTGGAAGTGGCACGAGAGAGATATTTTGTTGTCCATTGCAATTACAGGGGAGGTTGTAGGAACATACACCAGAAACATGGCACTAGCTGGGTAAATGTATATATATATGTCATCAGTAAACCAGTGATATCACTGACCGTGTCATGAGTGATGTAATATGTGATGTCATCAGCAGTGCATTGCGGCAGCGCAAGTTATAGTTAGCTCAGCTAACTATAAATGCTGAATTTCACAGGTTTTGTGCAAGTGAAATGTCAGCCGAACTATAACATCCCTGAAAGCTGTGGTTTTTTCAGTGAATTTCTAAGGTTTCTTAAATGCTAATTTAAAACTATAACGTCCCTGAAAGCTGTGTTATTTTCAGTGAATTTCTAAGGTTTTTTAAATGCTAATTTCTAACTATCACATCCCTGAAACCTGTGGTTTTTTCAGTGAATTTCTAAGGTTTTTAAAATGCTAATTTCTAACCATAACATCCTGAAACCTGTGGTTATTTTCATTCAATTTCGATGGTTTTTTAACTAGCAGTCGCGTTTGCGGATTGAAGGAGAAAGGGGGCTGGTCATTTAACCAACGCAAAGGAATTCCGTTGTGTAGGACTTACAAGAGCTACCAGGAGGGCTTCTTTGCCCCCAAGGCCCCTCAGGAGTAAAGTGGACTTCATCCCCCAACCAGTAGTCCGTGAAAACTGTGGTTTTTCCAAGGAATATATATATATATATATATATATATATATATATATATATATATATATATATATATATATATATTTATATATATATATATATATAAATATATTTCCACGAAGCCTCTGTCCAAAGCCCTGTTTTACAAACTGCTTCCCCAGGACCAACAGAAGAACGGCACAAAGAAATCCTTTTTGACGAGGCGCTTTATTAGGCTTCAAAAGCTACCATGCGTCATGGAGCAAATAACCAGCAAAGTGCAAGGTCCATATTCATCCACAGACAGACCTACACGTTTCGGCCGTAGCCTTCTACTGGGTCATTATATATATACAAAAACTTGTTTTTTATATAAAAATGGATTTGCGTACTGCACACAGATCTTTGCATTTCGTATGCGAAAATATAGGGAAATTAATACTTTCTGTATATGTTAGGGGTAGTAGTTTACTTGTACCGTAATATAATGAATATGTAGTTATAATTAAATGTGTGCATATCGGGGGTTCGCGATACCACCGGGCACACCACCGGGCCTTAATTCGGGATCCGTGTACAAATCGCGGCTACAGCATGATTTTTTACAGTTATATTTCACATAATCTAACATTTACACTTGATTATTACTTTAATATTTTAGTTTAAATTATATTAAATCTCCTTGTTTCTTTCAAAAATATAAATGTGGAATTGCGACCCAGATGCAACTCTTTGTTTTTAATTTGTACTATTAATACATATATGTAGACAATAGTAATCTTAAGTTCAAGGTTACAGTTTTACTAAAATAGTATATAAACTTCTATATTATTAAAAAAAGTGATTAAAACATATTTTTAATAATAATTTCAGGAATGGCGATACATCGCAACTTCCGGATTTGCTTAGTGGATGCAAATCTAAAGTTTTTTTTGAACAATTTTATATAATAATATAGCTTTATCTAATTTATTTGAAATAAAGAGATACAGTTATGTTTAATTAAAATATTATAAGGTAGTACTAAATATTGAAAGAAGTTGCGGGATCGCGTTTGGTATGCGGTGGTTCTGCGTAGGGGTCACGCACCCCATGTGACACAAAAAAAAGAGATTTGATTGGTTAAAGATCCTGTCATCCTTAAGTTTGCTAGATCCCACCCTCTTTCTTCTAATTTTGGGTGTGGTTGGCAACAGCCATACTTTTTCAGGAGCTTTCAATTTTGGAGGTGTTTTTTGTGTTTAAAATATTTTATATTAAATTTTGGATATGTCAAATCCACAGGATCTGCAGGAGGAGGAGGAGACCCTTCTGGAGGAGGAAGAGGAGCCACGCCGCAAAAGGAAGGAGAGTGTGGTATGGCAATTCTTCAGCATACCCGAGGGCCAGAAGAAGGCCAATCCTCAAAAAGTGACATGCAACGTGTGCCAGAAGGTGCTGTCACGAGGATCAGACAGGAAATACTCCTGTGGTACATCGACGATGCCTGAAAACAGGCTGCAAGAGCTGAACTTGCAAGACGTAATGATGGGAACCAAGATGCACAGCCTTCCACCTCAAGACCTGGTGACAGGTTGGAGTCCATACCACCGACTCTTCCAGTTTTTTCAAAGGCTAGACTTTTTTGCCCAAAGTGCATTACTGTGCTGAGCATTGGGGAACAGGTTCTCCAAACAATGTTGGACACAATTAACAATCACCATTGTTAACTTTTTCCTCCCCCATTTATGCACGCTAGTTATGTGCTTGTTTTTTTGTTAACATTTTTATTGATAAAATCTTAAAAATACCCCAAAAAAACACAAAATTGTTAAAAAATAATTATAAAATAGCTTTAAAAAAGAAGGAAGAAAATGGTTCTTATGGAACAACCTATTCTGGTTTAAAAAAGAAAAGTTATATGTTGTATGAATACATGAGTCAATGGATAGTGTATGTGTGATTGCATGAGTGCGTACGTAAAGTCTGAGTGATGGGATGAGTAACAGAATAGAGTTTGAGTGAATGGATGAGTGAAAGATTAGTGGTTGTGTGATTGTATAACTGAATGGACAGGGCCTGAGTAAATGGAAGAATGTGTGAATAGTGCCTGGCTGGTTGGATGACTGCATGAGTAGTGCATGGCTCAATAGGTAGTGTATGTTTGCATGATTGCATGGACAGTGCCTGAGAGAATGAATAAGTGCATAGGTAGTGCCTGGATGAATGGGTGAGTGCAAGGGTAGTGCCTGGGTGATTGGATGTGTGCATGGGTAGTGCCTGGGAGAATTGTTGAATGCATGGATAATGCCTGAGTGAATGGATGAGTGCATGGGCAGTGCCTGAGTGAATGGTGGAGTGCAAGAGTAGTGCCTTGGTGATTGAATGACTGCATGGGTAATGCCTGAGTGATTGGACGTGTGAATAGTTAGTGCCTCCTTGATTGCATGAGTGAATGGGAAGTGCCGGAGTGCATAGGTAGTGCCTGAGTGAATGGTTGAGTGCATAGGTAGTGCCTGGGTGATTGCATATGTGCAGGGTTACTGACTGGATGATTGGAGGAGTGCATGGGTAGTGCTTGGGTGTTGGGATGAGTATATGGGTAGTGCCTGAGTGAAAGGTTGGGTGCAAGGGTTATGCCTGGGTCATTGGATGAGTGCATAGGTAGTGCCTCAGTGAATAAATGAGTGCATGGGTAGTGTCTGAGTGAATGGTTGAGTGCAAGAGTAGTGCCTGAGTGATTGTATGAGTACATGGGTAGTGCGAGGGTAATTGCATGAGTGCAGGGGTAGTGCCTGGGTAATTGGATGAGTGCATGGGAAGTGCATGAGTGAAATTATGAGTGCAAGGCTAGTGCCTGGGTCATTGGATGAGTGCATGTGTAATGCCTGAGGGAATGAATGAGTGCATGGTAGTGCCTGAGTGACTCATTGAGTGAAAGAGTAGTGCCTGAGTGATTGCATGAGTGCATGTGTAGTGCCTGGGTGATTGCATGAGTGCAAGGGTACTGCCTGAGTGAATGGATGAGTGCATGGGTAGTGCCTGAGTGAATTGTTGAGTGTAAGAATAGTGCCTGAGGGATTGCATGAGTGCATGGGTAGGGCCTGGGTGATTGGAAGAGTGCATGGGTAGTACCGGAGTGACTTCATGAGTGCAAGGGTAATGTTGGGGTGCTTACATCAGTGCATGGGTAGTGCCTGACTAATAGAATGACTTCAAGAGTAATGCCTGGGTCATTGGATGAGTGTATGGGTAGTGCCTGAGAGAATGGATGAGTGCATGGGTAGTGCCTGAGTGAATGGTTGAGTGCGAGAGTAGTGCTGAGTGATTGCATAAGTACATGGGTAGTGTCTGGGTGATTGCAAGAGTGCAGGGGTAGTGCCTGCATGATTGGATGAGTGCATGGGAAGTACCTGAGTGAAAGTATGAGTGCAAGGATAATGCTTGGGTCACTGGTTGAGTGCATGGTTAGTGCCTGAGGGAATGGATGAGTGCAAGGGTAGTGCCTGAGTGAATGGTTGAGTGAAAGAGTAGTGCCTGAGTGATTGCTTGAGTGCATGGGTAATGCCTCCTTGATTGCATGAGTAGTGTCTGAGTGAATGGATGAGTGCATGAGTAGTGCCTGAGAGAATGGTTGAATGCAAGAGTAGTACCTAAGGGATTGCATGAGTGCATGTGTAGGGCCTGGGTGATTGCATGAGTGCAAGGGTAGTGCCTGAGTGAATGGATGAGTGCATGGGTAGTACCTGAGTGAATGGTTGAGTGCAAGAGTAGTACCTGAGGAATTGCATGAGTGCATGGGTAGTGCCTGGGTGAATGCATAAGTGCAGGGGTACTACCTGAATGATTGGATGAGTACATGGGTAGTGCCTGAGCGACTTCATGAGGGCAAGGGTAATGTCTGGGTGCTTAGATCAGTGCATGGGTAGTGCCTAAGTAAAAGAATGACTGCAAGAGTAATCCCTGGGTTATTGGATGAGTGCATGAGTAGTGCCTGAGAGGATAGATGAGTGCATGGGTGGTGCCTGAGTGAATAGTTAAGTGAAAGAGTAGTGCCTGAGTGATTGCACGAGTACATGGGTAGTGCCTGGGTGATTGCATGAGTGCAGGGGTAGTGCCTGAGTGAATGGTTGACAGCAAGAGTACTGCCCGGGTGATTGCATGACTGCATGGGTAATGCCTGAGTGATTGTATGATTGTATGGATAGTGCCTGTGTAGAAATATGGGTGCATGGGTAGTGCCTGAGTGAATGGTTGAGTGCAAAAGTAGTGCCTGAGTGATTGCATGAGTACATGGGTAGTGTCTTGGTAATTGCATGAGTGCAGGGATAGTGTATGGGTGATTGGATGAGTGCATGGGACATCCTTGTGTGAAAGTATGAGTGCAAGGATAATGCTTGGGTCATTGGATGAGTCCATGGGCAATACCTGAGGGAATGAATGAGTGCATGAGTAGTGCCTGAGTGAATGGTTGAGTGAAAGAGTAGTGCCTGAGTGATTGCTTGAGTGCATAGGTAGTGCCTGGGTGATTGCATGAGTGCAAGGGTAGTGCCTGAGGGAATGGATGAGTGCATGGGTAGTACCTGAGTGAATGGTTGAGTGAAAGAGTAATGCCTGAGTGATTGCTTGAGTGCACGGGTAATGCCGCCTTGATTGCATGAGTGCATGAGTGGTGTCTGAGTGATAGGATGAGTGCATGAGTAGTGCCCATGTCAATGGTTGAGTGCAAGAGTAGTACCTTCGTGATTGCATGAGTGCATGGGCAGCGCCTGGGTGATTGCTTAAGTACAGGGGCACTGCCTGGGTGATTATATGTGTGCATAGGTAGTGCCTGAGTGACTTCATAAGTGCAAGACAAATGTCTGGGTGCTTAGATCAGCGCATGGGTAGTGCCTGAGTAAAAGGATGACTGCAAGTGTAATACCTGGGTCATTGTAAGAGTCTATGGTTAGTGTCTGAGAGAATGGATGAGTGCATGTGTAGTGCCTGAGTGAATGGTTGAGTGGAGGAGTAGTGCTTGAGTGATTACATGAGGACATGGGTAGTGTATGGGTGATTGCATGAGTGTAGGGGTAGTGCCTGGGTGACTGGATGAGTGCATGGGAAGTACCTGAGTGAAAGTATGAGTGCACGGCTAATGCTTGGGTCATTGGATGAAAGCATGGGTTGTGCCTGAGGGAATGGATGAGTGCATGTGTAGTGCCTGAGTGAATAGTTGAGTGCGTAGGTAGTCCCTGGGTGATTGCATAAGTGCAAGGGTACTGCCTGGGTGATTGGAGGAGTGCATGGGTAGTATCTGAGTGACTTCAGGAGTGCAAGGGTAATGTCTGGGTGCTTAGATCAGTGCATGAGTAGTGCCTGAGTAAAAGAATGACTGCAAAAGTAATGCCAGGGTCATTGAATGAGTGCATGTGTAGTGCCTGAGAGAATGGATGAGTACATGGGTAGTGCCTGAGGGAATACTTGACTACAAGAGTAGTGCCTGAGTGATTGTATGAGTACATGGGTAGTGCCAGGGTGATTGCATGAGTTCAGGGGCACTGCCTGGGTGATTGGATGAGTGTATGGGAGGTACATGAGTGAAAGTATGAGTGCAAGGCTAATGCCTAGGTCATTGGATGAGTGCATGGGTAGTGCCTGAGGGAATGGATGAGTGCATGGGTAGTGCATGCGTGAATAGTTGAGTGAAAGAATAGTATCTGGGTGATTGCATGAGTGCATGGGTAGTGCCTGGGTGTTTGCATGACTGCAGGGGTAGTGCCTGAGTGAATGGATGAGTGTGTTCTTAGTGCCTGAGTGAATGGTTGAGTACAAGAGTAGTATCTGAGTGAGTGCAGGAGTGCTTAGGTAGTGTCTGGGTGATTGCATAAGTTCAGGAGTACTTCCTGGGTGATTGGATGAGTGCATGGGTAGTGCCTGAGTGACTTCATGAGTGCAAGGGTAATGTCTGGGTGCTTAGATAAGTGCATGGGTAGTGCCTGATTAAAAGAATGACTGCGAGAGTAATCCCTGGGTCATTGGATGAGTGCATGGATAGTGCCTGAGAGAATGGATGAGTGCATGGGTAGTGCCTGAGTAATTGCATGAGTGCAAGGGAAGTGCCTGGGTGATTGGATAAGTGCCTGGGACGTACTTGAGTGAAAGTATGAGTGCAAGGATAATGCTTGGGTCATTGGATGAGTGCATGGGTAGTGCCTGTGGGAATGGATGAGTGCATGGGTAGTGCTTAGTGAATCGTTGAGTGAAAGAGTAGTGCCTGAGTGATTGCTTGAATGCATTGTTAGTACCTGGGTGATTGCATCAGTGCAGGGGTAGTGCCTGAGTGAATGGATGAGTGCATGGGTAGTGCCTGAGTGAATGGTTGAGTGTAAGAGTAGTACATGAGTGATTGCATGAGTGCATGGGTAGTGCATGGGAGATTTCGTAAGTGCATGGGGTACTGCCTGGGTTATTTTATGAGTGTATAGGTAGTGCCTGATTGACTTCATGAGAACAACAGTAATGTCTGGGTGCTTAGATAAGTGCATGGGAAGTGCCTGAGTAAAAGGATGACTGCAAGAGTAATACCTGGGTCATTGGAAGAGTGTATGGGTAGTGCCTGAGAGAATGGATGCATGCATGGGTAGTGTCTGAGTGAATTGTTGAGTGCAAGATTAGTGCCTGAGTGATTGCTTGAGTGCATGGGTGGAGCCTCCTTGATTGCCTGAGTAGTGCCTGAGTGAATGGATGAGTGCATGAGTAGTGCCTGAGTGAATGGTTGAATGCAAGAGTAGTACCTAAGTGATTGCACGAGTGCATGGGCAGTGCCTGGGTGACTGCATAAGTGCAGGTGTACTGCCTAGGTTATTGGATGAGTGCACAGGTTGTGCCTGATTGACTTCATGAGTGCAAGAGTAATGTCTTGGTGCTTAGGACAGTGCATGGGAAGTGCCTGAGTAAAAGGATGACTGCAAGAGTAATACCTGGGTCATTGGAAGAGTGTACAGGTAGTGCCTGAAAGAATAGATGAGTGCATGGGTAGTGCCTATGTGAATTGTTGAGTGCAAGAGTAGTGCCTGAGTGATTGCTTGAGTGCATGGGAGGTGCCTAATTGTCTGCATGAGTATTGACTGAGTGAATGGATGAGTGCATGAGTAGTGCTTGAGTGAATAAATGAGTGCTAGAGTAGTACCTAAGTGATTGCATGTGTGCATGGGCAGTGCCTGGGTGATTGCATTAGTGCAGGGGTACTGCCTGGATTATTGGATGAGTGCATAGGTAGTGCCTGATTGACTTCATGAGTGCAAGAGTAATGTCTGGGTGCTTAGATCAGTGCATGGGAAGTGCCTGAGTAAAAAGATGACTGCAAGAGTAATACCTGGGTCATTGGAAGAGTGTATGGGTAGAGCCCGAGAGAATGGATCAGTGCATGGGTAGTGCCTGAGTGAATTGTTGAGTGCAAGAGTACTGCCTGGGTGATTGGAAGAGTGTATGGGAAGTCCCTGAGTGAAAGTATGAGTGCAAGGCTAATGTCTGGGTCATTGGGTGAGTGCATGGGTAGTGCCTGAGTGATTGCATGAGTACATGGGTAGTGTCTGGGTGATTGCATAAGTGCAAGGGTAGTGCTTGGGAGATTGGATGAGTGCATGGGATGTACTTGAGTGAAAGTATGAGTGCAAGGATAATGCTTGGGTCATTGGATGAGTGCATGGGTAGGGCCTGAGTGAATGGTTGAGTGAAAGACTAGTGCCTGAGTGATTGCTGAATGCATCATTAGTACATGGGTGATTGCAGGAGTGCATGGGTAGTGCCTGAGTGAATGGTTCAGTGTAAGATTAGTACCTGAGTGATTGCATGAGTGCATGGGTAGTGCCTGAGTGAATGGATGAGTGCATACGTAGTGCTTGAGGGAATGGATGAGTGCATGGGTAGTGCCTGAGTGAATAGTTGAGTAAAAGAATAGGGCCTGAGTGATTGCATAAGTGCATGGGTAGTGCCTGAGGGAATTGATGAGTGCATGAGTAGTGCCTCAGTGAATGGTTGAGTGAAAGAGTAGTGCCTGAGTGATTGCTTGAATGCATCATTAGTGCCTGGTTGATTGCATGGATGCAGTGGTAGTGCCTGAGGGAATTGATGAGAGCATGGGTAGTGCTTGAGTGAATGATTGAGTGTAAGAATAGTACCTGAGTGATTGCATGAGTGCATGGGTAGTACCTGGTTGATTGCATAAGTACAGGGATACTGCCTGGGTGATTGGATGAGTGCATGGGTAGTGCCTGAGTGACTTCATGAGTGCAAGGGTAATGCCTGGGTGCTTAGATCAGTGCATGGGTAGTGCCTGAGTAAAATAATGACTGCAAGAGTAATCCCTGGGTCATTGGATGAGTGCATGGGTAGTGCCTGAGAAAATGGAGGAGTGCATGGGTAGTGCCTGAGTGAATGGTTGAGTGAAAGAGTAGTGTCTGAGTGATTGCATGAGTACATGGGTAGTGCTTGTGTAATTGCATGAGTGTAGGTGTAGTGCCAGGGTGAATGGATGAGTGTATAGGAAGTACAGGAGTGAAAGTATGAGTGCAAAGGTAATGCCTGGGTTTTTGGATGAGTGCATGGGCTGTGCCTGAGTGAATGGATGAGTACATGGGTAGAGCCAGAGTGAATGGTTGAGTGCAAGAGTAGTGACTGGGTGATTGCATGACTGCATGCATAATGCCTGAGTGATTAGATGAGTGTATGGATAGTGCCTGAGTGGAAGGATGGGTGCAAGGGTAATGCCTGGCTCATTGGATGAGTATATAGGTAGCGCCTGAGTGAATGGATGAGTGCATGGGTAGTGCCTGAGTGAATGGATGAGTGCTAGAGTAGTACCTGAGTGATTGCATGAGTGCATGGGTAGTGCCTGGTTGATTGCATAAATACAGGTGTACTGCCTGGGTGATCGGATGAGTGCATGGGTAGTGCCTGAGTGACTTCATGAGTGCAAGGGTAATGTCTGGGTGCTTACATCAGTGCTTGGGTAGTTCCTGAGTAAAAGAATGACTGCAAGAGTAATCTCTGGGTAATTGGATGAGTGCATGGGTAGTGCCTGAGAGAATGGAGGAGTGCATGGGTAGTGCCTGAGGGAATGCTTGACTACAAGAGTAGTGCCTGAGTGATTGTATGAGTACATGGGTAGTGCCAGGGTGATTGCATGAGTTCAGGGGCACTGCCTGGGTGATTGGATGAGTGTATGGGAAGTACATGAGTGAAAGTATGAGTGCAAGGCTAATGCCTGGGTCATTGGATGAGTGCATGGGTAGTGCCTGAGGGAATGGATGAGTGCATGGGTAGTGCATGCGTGAATAGTTGAGTGAAAGAATAGTGTCTGGGTGATTGCATGAGTGCATGGGTAGTGCCTGGGTGTTTGCATGACTGCAGGGGTAGTGCCTGAGTGAATGGATGAGTGTGTTCTTAGTGCCTGAGTGAATGGTTGAGTACAAGAGTAGTATCTGAGTGAGTGCAGGAGTGCTTAGGTAGTGTCTGGGTGATTGCATAAGTTCAGGAGTACTTCCTGGGTGATTGGATGAGTGCATGGGTAGTGCCTGAGTCACTTCATGAGTGCAAGGGTAATGTCTGGGTGCTTAGATAAGTGCATGGGTAGTGCCTGATTAAAAGAATGACTGCGAGAGTAATCCCTGGGTCATTGGATGAGTGCATGGATAGTGCCTGAGAGAATGGATGAGTGCATGGGTAGTGCCTGAGTAATTGCATGAGTGCAAGGGAAGTGCCTGGGTGATTGGATAAGTGCCTGGGACGTACTTGAGTGAAAGTATGAGTGCAAGGATAATGCTTAGGTCATTGGATGAGTGCATGGGTAGTGCCTGTGGGAATGGATGAGTGCATGAGTAGTGCTTAGTGAATGGTTGAGTGAAAGAGTAGTGTCTGAGTGATTGCTTGAATGCATTGTTAGTACCTGGGTGATTGCATCAGTGCAGGGGTAGTGCCTGAGTGAATGGATGAGTGCATGGGTAGTGCCTGAGTGAATGGTTGAGTGTAAGAGTAGTACATGAGTGATTGCATGAGTGCATGGGTAGTGCATGGGAGATTTCGTAAGTGCATGGGGTACTGCCTGGGTTATTTTATGAGTGTATAGGTAGTGCCTGATTGACTTCATGAGAACAACAGTAATGTCTGGGTGCTTAGATAAGTGCATGGGAAGTGCCTGAGTAAAAGGATGACTGCAAGAGTAATACCTGGGTCATTGGAAGAGTGTATGGGTAGTGCCTGAGAGAATGGATGCATGCATGGGTAGTGTCTGAGTGAATTGTTGAGTGCAAGATTAGTGCCTGAGTGATTGCTTGAGTGCATGGGTGGAGCCTCCTTGATTGCCTGAGTAGTGCCTGAGTGAATGGATGAGTGCATGAGTAGTGCCTGAGTGAATGGTTGAATGCAAGAGTAGTACCTAAGTGATTGCACGAGTGCATGGGCAGTGCCTGGGTGACTGCATAAGTGCAGGTGTACTGCCTAGGTTATTGGATGAGTGCACAGGTTGTGCCTGATTGACTTCATGAGTGCAAGAGTAATGTCTTGGTGCTTAGGACAGTGCATGGGAAGTGCCTGAGTAAAAGGATGACTGCAAGAGTAATACCTGGGTCATTGGAAGAGTGTACAGGTAGTGCCTGAAAGAATAGATGAGTGCATGGGTAGTGCCTATGTGAATTGTTGAGTGCAAGAGTAGTGCCTTAGTGATTGCTTGAGTGCATGGGAGGTGCCTAATTGTCTGCATGAGTATTGACTGAGTGAATGGATGAGTGCATGAGTAGTGCTTGAGTGAATAAATGAGTGCTAGAGTAGTACCTAAGTGATTGCATGCGTGCATGGGCAGTGCCTGGGTGATTGCATTAGTGCAGGGGTACTGCCTGGATTATTGGATGAGTGCATAGGTAGTGCCTGATTGACTTCATGAGTGCAAGAGTAATGTCTGGGTGCTTAGATCAGTGCATGGGAAGTGCCTGAGTAAAAAGATGACTGCAAGAGTAATACCTGGGTCATTGGAAGAGTGTATGGGTAGAGCCCGAGAGAATGGATCAGTGCATGGGTAGTGCCTGAGTGAATTGTTGAGTGCAAGAGTTCTGCCTGGGTGATTGGAAGAGTGTATGGGAAGTCCCTGAGTGAAAGTATGAGTGCAAGGCTAATGTCTGGGTCATTGGGTGAGTGCATCGGTAGTCCCTGAGTGATTGCATGAGTACATGGGTAGTGTCTGGGTGATTGCATAAGTGCAAGGGTAGTGCTTGGGAGATTGGAAGAGTGCATGGGATGTACTTGAGTGAAAGTATGAGTGCAAGGATAATGCTTGGGTCATTGGATGAGTGCATGGGTAGGGCCTGAGTGAATGGTTGAGTGAAAGACTAGTGCCTGAGTGATTGCTGAATGCATCATTAGTACATGGGTGATTGCAGGAGTGCATGGGTAGTGCCTGAGTGAATGGTTGAGTGTAAGATTAGTACCTGAGTGATTGCATGAGTGCATGGGTAGTGCCTGAGTGAATGGATGAGTGCATACGTAGTGCTTGAGGGAATGGATGAGTGCATGGGTAGTGCCTGAGTGAATAGTTGAGTAAAAGAATAGGGCCTGAGTGATTGCATAAGTGCATGGGTAGTGCCTGAGGGAATTGATGAGTGCATGGGTAGTGCCTCAGTGAATGGTTGAGTGAAAGAGTAGTGCCTGAGTGATTGCTTGAATGCATCATTAGTGCCTGGTTGATTGCATGGATGCAGTGGTAGTGCCTGAGGGAATTGATGAGTGCATGGGTAGTGCTTGAGTGAATGATTGAGTGTAAGAATAGTACCTGAGTGATTGCATGAGTGCATGGGTAGTGCCTGGTTGATTGCATAAGTACAGGGATACTGCCTGGGTGATTGGATGAGTGCATGGGTAGTGCCTGAGTGACTTCATGAGTGCAAGGGTAATGCCTGGGTGCTTAGATCAGTGCATGGGTAGTGCCTGAGTAAAATAATGACTGCAAGAGTAATCCCTGGGTCATTGGATGAGTGCATGGGTAGTGCCTGAGAAAATGGAGGAGTGCATGGGTAGTGCCTGAGTGAATGGTTGAGTGAAAGAGTAGTGTCTGAGTGATTGCATGAGTACATGGGTAGTGCTTGGGTAATTGCATGAGTGTAGGGGTAGTGCCAGGGTGATTGGATGAGTGTATAGGAAGTACAGGAGTGAAAGTATGAGTGCAAAGGTAATGCCTGGGTTTTTGGATGAGTGCATGGGCTGTACCTGAGTGAATGGATGAGTACATGGGTAGAGCCAGAGTGAATGGTTGAGTGCAAGAGTAGTGACTGGGTGATTGCATGACTGCATGCATAATGCCTGAGTGATTAGATGAGTGTATGGATAGTGCCTGAGTGGAAGGATGGGTGCAAGGGTAATGCCTGGGTCATTGGATGAGTATATAGGTAGCGCCTGAGTGAATGGATGAGTGCATGGGTAGTGCCTGAGTGAATGGATGAGTGCTAGAGTAGTACCTGAGTGATTGCATGAGTGCATGGGTAGTGCCTGGTTGATTGCATAAATACAGGTGTACTGCCTGGGTGATCGGATGAGTGCATGGGTAGTGCCTGAGTAAAAGAATGACTGCAAGAGTAATCTCTGGGTAATTGGATGAGTGCCTGGGTAGTGCCTGAGAGAATGGAGGAGTGCATGGGTAGTGCCTGGGTGAATGGTTGAGTGAAAGAGTAGTGCCTGAGTAATTGCATGAGTGCATGTGTGGTACCTCCTTGATTGCCTGAGTATTGTCTGAGTGAATGAATGAGTGCATGAGTAGTGCCTGAGTGAATTGTTGAGTGCAAGAGTAGTACATAGGTGATTGAATGAGTGCATGGGCAGTGCCTGGGTGATTTCATAAGTGCATGGGTACTGCCTGGGTTATTTGATGAGTGTATAGGTAGTGCCTGATTGACTTCATGAGTGCAAGAGTAATGTATTGGAGCTTAGATCAGTGCATGGGGAGTGCCTGAGTAAAAGGATGACTGCAAAATTAATACCTGAGTCATTGGAAGAGTGTATGGGTAGTGCCTGAGAGAATGGATGCGTACATGGGTAGTGCCTGAGTGAATTGTTGAGTGCAAGAGTAGTGCCTGAGTGATTGATTGAGTGCATGGGTGGTGCCTCCTTGATTGCATGAGTAGTGTCTGAGTGAATGGATGAGTGCATGAGTAGTGCCTGAGTGAATGGTTGAGTGCAAGACTAGTACCTAAGTGATTGCATGAGTGCATGTGCAGTGCCAGGGTGATTGCATAAGTGCAGGTGTACTGCCTGGGTTAATGGATGAGTGCATAGGTTGTGTCTGATTGACTTCATGAGTGCAAGAGTAATATCTGGGTGCTTAGGTCAGTGCATGGGAAGTACCTGAGTGAATGCATAAGGGCAGAGGTACTACCTGAATGATTGGATGAGTACATGGGTAGTGCCTGAGCGACTTCATGGGGGCAAGGGTAATGTCTGGGTACTTAGATCAGTGCATGGGTAGTGCCTGAGTAAAATAATGACTGCAAGAGTAATCCCTGGGTCATTGGATGAGTGCATGAGTAGTGCCTGAGAGAATAGATGAGTGCATGGGTGCTGCCTGAGTGAATGGTTAAGTGACAGAGTAGTGCCTGAGTGATTGCATGAGTACATGGGTAGTGCCTGGGTGGGTGCATGAGTGCAGGGGTAGTGCCTGAGTGAATAGTTGATTGCAAGAGTCCTGCCCGGGTGATTGCATGACTGCATGGGTAATGCCTGAGTGATTGGATGAGTGTATGGATAGTGCCTGTGTGAAAGTATGAGTGCAAGGCTAATGCCTGGGTCATTGGGTGAGTGCATGAGTAGTACCTGAGTGATTGCATGGGTACATGGGTAGTGTCTGGGTGATTGCCTGAGTGCAAGGGTAGTGCTTGGGTGATTGAATGAGTGCATGGGATGTACTTGAATGAAAGTATGAGTGCAATAATAATGCTTGGGTCATTGGATGAGTGCATGGGTAGGGCCTGAGGTAATGGATGAATGCATGGCTAGTGCCTGAGTGAATGGTTGAGTGAAAGACTAGTGCCTGAGTGGACGCTTTGCAGAGCGGATTACAGACCGTGAGGGGAACGGCCACTGTAAATCCTTTTTGCCGTGAGGGGAACGGCTTTCCTTTTCTGGTTCTCCGCTTCTGCCACACAGCCGTGAGGGGAACGGCTCGAAGGAACCACAACTCCCGGCAGGCAAAAGCTGCACGCCTGCTCCTGCTACTACGCAAGCGCCAGGAGGTGCTTTTAGCCCAGCTGAGTCTCCCGCTGCGCGGGACGCTTTGCAGAGCGGATTACAGACCGTGAGGGAACGGCCACTGTAAATCCTTTTTTGCCGTGAGGGGAACGGCTTTCCTTTTCTGGTTCTCCGCTTCTGCCACACAGCCGTGAGGGGAACGGCTCGAAGGAACCACAACTCCCGGCAGGCAAAAGCTGCACGCCTGCTCCTGCTACTACGCAAGCGCCAGGAGGTGCTTTTAGCCCAGCTGAGTCTCCCGCTGCGCGGGACGCTTTGCAGAGCGGATTACAGACCGTGAGGGGAACGGCCACTGTAAATCCTTTTTGCCGTGAGGGGAACGGCTTTCCTTTTCTGGTTCTCCGCTTCTGCCACACAGCCGTGAGGGGAACGGCTCGAAGGAACCACAACTCCCGGCAGGCAAAAGCTGCACGCCTGCTCCTGCTACTACGCAAGCGCCAGGAGGTGCTTTTAGCCCAGCTGAGTCTCCCGCTGCGCGGGACGCTTTGCAGAGCGGATTACAGACCGTGAGGGAACGGCCACTGTAAATCCTTTTTTGCCGTGAAGGGAACGGCTTTCCTTTTCTGGTTCTCCGCTTCTGCCACACAGCCGTGAGGGGAACGGCTCGAAGGAACCACAACTCCCGGCAGGCAAAAGCTGCACGCCTGCTCCTGCTACTACGCAAGCGCCAGGAGGTGCTTTTAGCCCAGCTGAGTCTCCCGCTGCGCGGGACGCGCGCGGGCCGCGCCCGGTCGAAGCCCGGGCCAAGGGCGGGCCCGTCCTTGCCCGTCATAGCCTGGAAGAGGCTGGGCTGGGCCACCTCTCTTTCCCCTAGAGTAGCTCGTGAAAGTTCCCCTTAGAGCGTATAGGACGTCGATGAGCTTACCCCTCACTAGGTACAGACGAAGTCGCATGTTTAATTTTTATCCTTCTTAACTGGAACTATTGCATTTTAACTCTCTCCCCAAGTGGTGTTGCTTTTTCGGTCTATCAGGACTTAATAGTGTTGGACAGTTCTACTTTGTCTGGACATATTTTATCTTGTACATTGTTGGCTTCTTTCTCTTTGTTGTATAAACCTATGATAGTTGTTAGGTTTTATTTTTCGCAGGTACAATAATAGTGCCGCATGTTGCTTGTTTACATTGCTTATTTTGCACAAATTGTGGGTTGCTTGAACTGCTGCTAGTTCTGTTTTTTCATAAGGACTGTATGTTTATTACACATATTGTATACACTGCTTATTTTGCACATTGAAATTTTATTGGTACAAGTCCTAATCTCTGCTTTTCCCCCGGAACTGTATTATTACACCTATTATAAATTAGCTTATTTTATTAGGTGTTCGAATTTGTTCTTAATAGTGTTTTAACCAGGTTTTTTACTTCTTGGCATTTTATGAACCTGTAGTCTTGCCAAGTCCTACTAAGCGCCAATCCTTTTGCTGCTTTGTCCTTTCCCTTGCCATACACCTTGTATTAGTCTTATCATTTTGGGAAATGAGCAAACGGAAAATGACCCCCGGTAAGAGTGTGATTGGGACCCTGGACGCATTTTTCTCAAGAGCTGAATCAGTTCTTATACATGAAATTCAGCTTACGGAAAGGAGATTATCATTAGAGCCCCTGTCTTTAGAAGATAGAACTCCTATTAAATTGGCAGCTCCCATAGTAGAAGGGATCAGGAATGCCGATCCTTCTCGGCATACTCTTCCCTTCTCTCCGGAACTAACTCCAGTCTCGACGCAAATTTTACCTAGCCCTGGCATAGAGCTGATAACTACTTCCAGCCCAGTAAAAGCCAAGACAAGAGGCCAAAAGGCCAAATTAGGACAGCTTAATAGTAGTGACCCACAGGCAAGGAAAAGAAAAGGGAAGAATGGTGGGTCCTCGAAAAGTAGTAGATTAGCCCACAAGTTAGATAGCGGTATCGAGGCGTCTTCTTCTCCCTTAGCAACAAACAGTTCGAATGACTTACCTTTACTTATCCCTAATGCATGTACGTTGCCTGGGTCTTGTTCTATTAGAGATCATGAGGACCATTTTTGGGGGAAAATGGAAAAGTTGTTGTCTTCTTCTCTTGATCCAATAAGGCAGAAAATTGGGGCTATCGAGGAAGTTTTATCCAAATTCGAGGGACGGACCGGTTGTAACTGTTTAACCTCGAAAGTTGAAAATTCTAACAGGATATGTGTTACACAGACTGCTAGGGATGCAGTAGTGGGAAATGCACTGCAGGGGGATGTTGAGGCGGTCATAGACCCAATGGAATCAAATAACGATAAAATTACCACTAGTAGTTGTGGTGGAGTGATTTCTCGTTATCCATCTAGGGTAGTGACGCCTAGATTGAAGGATATGACAGGGTTAGCACTCCAGGATTCTCAATCAACTTGTCTTCCTGTAATTAACCTCCCACCTGAATCTACCCCCTATGTTGTTGTTTTAGGGGATGTTCCACCGCTTGAAATAGGGGCTACAGAGGATTTTAATCAACTAAAAAACAAATTAACACATTGGTTTGCCCAAAATACAGCTACTGGTCTGAGTATTGCTAACAACATCATTATGGCACGTAGGGTGAGTTGGGTGGGGCCATCTGCTAAAGTGGGTATTAAAGATTGTATTATTGTGAATTTCAATAACCCTAATCTAGTGGCTAGAATCCTCCATAAGGGCGCTAACCGCAATCCCCCCTCAGGTGCTATCAGAACTTTCCCCTTGGGTTTTTTTTATAAGCCCAGGGTTTCCACATGTCCTATTGACTATAATGTAAGGACAAATACTGGACCAGGAAGGTTGCATAGTTCCGTACCAGCCGCACAGACAGTAGTTAGAATGCATCAACCACTCTTCCCGCAGGTTCAGCCGGCAACTACTCCTTTTTTGGAAGTACAAAACAGATTTTCTGCATTAAGTGGATTAGAAGATTGCGACTGACTATTGCCAATAGTAATACAGGAGCCAGGGGGTGGTCACAATGCAGTGCCCTTAGTTGATGCCGTGGGGAGGTCAAGTGTAGTGGCCTCTCGCAATTTTATTTCTTGGAATATTGCTGGGCTGGCAACTAAATTTCAAGATCCCTCTTTAGTCAATTTCTTAAAACAGTTTAAGATAATCTGTCTTCAAGAAACCTGGCTGGTTGAAAGTAATCTGTTTTTAGAAGGATACAAGGCTTATTTTGTCCCCGCTACCCCGTCTTCCAGTGGGAGAGCTAAAGGGGGCTTAGTCACATATGTATCTGTGGCCTTAGACAGCAAGATCCAGGTTGTTCCCATTCGGTGTGGAGGGATATTGGTGCTACTTTTTAACACTAGAGGCACCAGATGGGGACTGGTTAATTTTTATAACGCAGTATCCAGTCCCGTACGTGATTGTAATATAACTGCCTTATGCTCCTTTTTTAGACGTCCTAACAGATTCCCAGTTTCTGATTTTTTGGTCTCTGGGGATTTTAATGCTCACCCATGTGGTAACCCTGCGGTGTCCTGTTTATCTGAACTGGGATGCCAGCGAAGGAGTGGTTTCCATTTTGATCACCACACACAAGGGGAATTGATTAACAACATGATCCAGGAGTTCAACATGGTGTGTCTGATGGCTCTCGTGGCCCCAAACATTAAATTTTTAACTCCAACCTACAAAGGGGTTAGGACAGGATCTTTTATTGACTACATATTAATTTCCTTCCCCTTGCAGTTGTGGATCACAGGTTTCTCTATTGATGAGAGTATTTTTAGCGATCATAACCCGCTTTGTGCCCATATAGCCGGACCACTCATTAGTCATATCGAAGGAGTAGCCACAAGGGGCGTTATGACTCTGACTGACAATAAACGCAGATTGAAATGGACACAGATTGACCCAAAGTTGTTTTATGACAAGGTTAATAGGTTATGTGCCCCTGAACTTTTAACATGTCAAAATTCTTGTTCGTCCCCAGATTATCTGTTGGCAGCTTTTGTGACCTTAGTAGGGAAGATGGGAGACCTTTTAAGTGCGCCGACCGTGAGGGCTAGAAATCTTGGGCCTAAATGGTTTGACTCTGATTGTACTCGAGCAGCTGGTAAGTTGAAGGCAGCTCTTGCATCTATACCTAGAATACAATCAGTGGTCTGTAACTATCGTAGAGAATATAAGGCCGCTTTAGCGGGGCGCAAGACAAAACTAAAAGATGAAGCCTGGCGGGATCTTATCGAGGCAAGTGTATTGAAAAATAGTTCCAAATTTTGGCAAGTGGTGAATCGCCCAGCCATTGGTAGGGATAGGGACCCCGTTTTAGGAGCCTTTATTACAGAAGAGGACTGGGTGTCCCATTTTAAAATTATTTTTGATTGTCCCCCTGATTGTTGTGGCCCAGAGATAATAGATTTAAATGCTCCAGCTTTATCTTTTAGTATTGATGAGGTTATTGCAGGGATTGAAGGGCTCTCTGCTAAAAAGGCCCCTGGACCAGATGGGATTCCCCAGATTTATTTAAATCTGACCCTTCTTTTGGGCCCCCATCTTGGTTAATGTTTTTAATGCTGCAGCAAAATTTGGATGCCCCTCTTCCTGGGCTATTTCCACTATAGTCCCCGTTTTTAAAAAGGGTGACCGGGGTAGCCCCCATTGTTATAGACCCATCTCCCTTTTAGATTCAACAGTTAAGGTGGTGGGTCGGATATTATTACAGCGGCTGCAAATCTGGGCAGAGGAAACCGAAATATTGTCAGATGTCCAATATGGTTTTCGCCCCGGTCGATCCACAATTGCCCAGTGTTTAAATATTCTTATGATTTTCAGTAAATATACTATAGCACGCTCGGGGTCCATATTTTGTGCCTTTATGGATCTGTCATCAGCTTTTGATCGTGTCAACAGAACTAAACTGTGGCAGATCCTGAGGCTAACAGGTGTGGATCCTAGCCTAGTGAACTTCCTGGTGGATCTCCATAATTCTACCCAGGCAAATGTTAGGTTCGCCCAGGATTTGCGTGTTACTGAGAATTTTGATATTAAAAGGGGCGTCCGCCAAGGTTGCATTTTAGCCCCTTTTTTGTTTAATTATTATCTTAACGACTTGGAAAAGGAATTATTGGAAACCGGGGTTGATTACCCGTATGTTGGCCGTCGCGGCATCCCGATATTGCTTTATGCAGATGATGCCGTCCTTTTATCTAGAACAGAGGTTGGTTTACAATCTCTTTTAAAGGCTTTTGCGGGGTATATGGGTAAACGGGACCTGTCAATTAACAATTCCAAGTCCTATGTGCTGAGAATAGGTAAGCAACCTGTGAAGCCCTTTAAATTTGCAATTGACTCAATTGTGGTCCCTCTCACGAAAGTTTTCTCATATTTGGGGGTTCTTATTGACAACAAATTAAAATGGGGACCCCAAATTGAGAAGAAGAAGGGGAAGTGGTTCGGGCCAATGCGGCCATTTTTAAATTCTCATCAAGAATAGGGAAAAAACCAACTGGGGCCATGTTACAAGTTTATAAGGCTAAAAGTCTTTCCATTGCCACATATGGAAGTGAGATATGGGGATATACAGTTGCAGATTCTCTGCAAGTAGTGGAAAATAATTTTTAAAACGCCTACTGTGTGTCCCTCAAGGGACCTCCAATTTAGTAGTGCATGAAGAACTGGGGGTTCCCTATATTAGTGACATCCTTGCATTACGTCCACTGATTTTTTGGCTGAAATGTTGGTTAAATCCAGATCTGTCTTTTAACCATTTATTATTAAGAGAGTGTATGCTGTTAGAACAAGCCTCACGTATCCCTTGGCTAAATTATATTCAAAAGAGTTTTAAAGGGATAGGGCGTGGCGATCTGTATAGCAAGCCAGAATGCATAGTTAAGCAGGATGTCGAATCAAGCAGAATAGCTTTTACGAGTTTGTGGAGGATGGAAAGAGAAGCGAAGGAGTTGCTGAAACCCAGTGTACGCAATTTTATATTAACCAAAAAACCACCTTGTCAACTGAACCCTATCTTATGGGGTGTTTGTCTTCTCATGAGAAATATCTTTTAACAAGGTTTAGGATGAATCTATATCATCTCCTGTTGGTTAGACCAAAAGACCATAAGAGGGCAAGTGTGTTACCATCCTGCGGCTGCGACGGTGTGTCTCCGCAGGATTTGTTGCACTTCATGTTTGCTTGTAGATTTTATGAAGTTCCTCGTAGGACTTTTTGGTCCCTTATTTAAAACGATTGAATTTTAGACAGGTTCGCCCCGCACTTCTGCACCTACAGATGTTGTCAATGGAGTCATTGTTTTTTACACTTGGCTATCTAAAAGCTTGTGTTAAATCGCGATCCTTTATGGATGTTTAACTTGTTATTTTATCAATGCATTTTTATTGTTCGAATGTACACTTCTATGTTTGCACTTATACAACGTGCATAATTTATACAAATGGGGGTTGCAGTTTTTAACATTTCTGTGGACTGTACATATGTATTTATTGCACATCGCACTTTACATCTTGAATTGCACTTGGGGAGTATGATTTTAATCTGACTTTTTTACCAGTTTAAGGAGATTTGACTTATATATTTCAATGTCTTTGTGTAACTTTTATGGTTTTGTTGTTAAAACCGAATAAAGTTTATTGATGATGATTGCTTGAATGCATTGTTAGTGCGTGGGTGATTGCAGGAGTGCATGGGTAGTACCTAAGTGAATGGTTGAGTGTAAGATTAGTACCTGAGTGATTGCATGAGTGCATGGGTAGTGCCTGAGTGAATGGATGAGTGCATAGGTAGTGCCTGAGGGAATGGATGAGTGCATGGGTACTGCCTGAGTGAATAGTTGAGTAAAAGAATAGGGCCTGAGTGATTGCATAAGTGCATGGGTAGTGCCTGAGGGAATTGATGAGTGCATGGGTAGTGCCTCAGTGAATGGTTGAGTGAAAGAGTAGTGCCTGAGTGATTGCTTGAATGCATCGTTAGTGCCTGGTTGATTGCATGGATGCAATGGTAGTGCCTGAGTAAATGGATGAGTGCATGGGTAGTGCCTGAGTGAATGGTTGAGTGTAAGAATAGTACCTGAGTAATTGCATGAGTGTATGGGTAGTGCCTGGTTGATTGCATAAGTACAGGTATACTGCCTGGGTGATTGGATGAGTGCATGGGTAGTGCCTGAGTGACTTCATGAGTGCAAGGGTAATGTCTGGGTGCTTAGATCAGTGCATGGGTAGTGCCTGAGTAAAATAATGACTGCAAGAGTAATCCCTGGGTCATTGGATGAGTGCATGGGTAGTGCCTGAGAGAATGGAGGAGTGCATGGGTAGTGCCTGAGTGAATGGTTGAGTGAAAGAGTAGTGTCTGAGTGATTGCATGAGTACATGGCTAGTGCCTGGGTAATTGCATGAGGGTAGGTGTAGTGCAAGGGTGATTGGATGAGTGTATAGGAAGTACAGGATTGAAAGTATGAGTGCAAAGGTAATGCCTGGGTTTTTGGATGAGTGCATGGGCTGTGCCTGAGTGAATGGATGAGTACATGGGTAGAGCCAGAGTGAATGGTTGAGTGCAAGAGTGGGTGATTGCATGACTGCATGCATAATGCCTGAGTGATTGGATTAGTGTATGGATAGTGCCTGAGTGGAAGGATGGGTGCAAGCGTAATGCCTGGGTCATTGGATGAGTGCATGGGTAGTGCCTGAGAGAATTGAGGAGTGCATGGGTAGTGCCTGGGTGAATGGCTGAGTGCAAGAGTAGTACATAGGTGTTTGAATGGGTGCATGGGCAGTGCCTGGGTGATTTCATAAGTGCAGGGGTACTGCCTGGGTTATTTGATGAGTGTATAGGTAGTGCCTGATTGACTTCATGAGTGCAAGAGTAATATCTTGGAGCTTAGATCAGTGCATGGGAAGTGCCTGAGTAAAAGGATGACTGCAAGAGCAATACCTGGGTCATTGGAAGAGTGTATGGGTAGTGCCTGAGAGAATGGATGCGTGCATGGGTAGTGCCTGAATAAATTGTTGAGTGCAAGAAGTAGTGCCTGAGTGATTGCTTGAGTGCATGGGTGGTGCCTCCTTGATTGCATGAGTAGTGTCTGAGTGAATGGATGAGTGCATGAGTAGTGCCTGAATGAATGGATGAGTGCATGGGTAGTGCCTGAGTGAATGGTTTAGTGCTGGAGTAGTACCTGAGTGATTGCATGAGTGCATGGGTAGTGCCTGGTTGATTGCATAAGTACAGGGATACTGCCTGGGTGATTGGATGAGTGCATGGGTAGTGCCTGAGTGACTTCATGAGTGCAAGGGTAATGTCTGGGTGCTTACATCAGTGCTTGGGTAGTTCCTGAATAAAAGAATGACTGCAAGAGTAATCCCTGTGTCATTGGATGAGTGCATGGGTAGTGCCTGAGAGATTTGAGGAGTGCATGGGTAGTGCCTGGGTGAATGGTTGAGTGCAAGAGTAGTACATAGGTGATTGAATGGGTGCATGGGCAGGGCCTGGGTGATTTCATAAGTGCAGGGGTACTGCCTGGGTTATTTGATGAGTGTATAGGTAGTGCCTGATTGACTTCATGAGTGCAAGAGTAATATCTTGGAGCTTAGATCAGTGCATGGGAAGTGCCTGAGTAAAAGGATGACTGCAAGAGTAATACCTGGGTCATTGGAAGAGTGTATGGGTAGTGCCTGAGAGAATGGATGAGTGCATGGGTAGTGCCTGAGTGATTGCTTGAGTGCATCGGTGGTACCTTCTTGGTTGCCTGAGTAGTGTCTGAGTGAATGGATGAGTGCATGAGTAGTGCCTGTGTGAATGGTTGAGTGCAAGTGTAGTACATACATGATTGCATGAATGCATGGGCAGTGCCTGGGTAATTGCATAAGTGCAGGGGTACTGCCTGGGTTATTGAATGAGTGCATAAGTAGTGCCTGAGTGACTTCATGAGTGCAAGAGTAATATCTGGGTGCTTAAGTCAGTGCATGGGAAGTGCCTGAGTAAAAGGATGACTGCAAGAGTAATACATTTGTCATTGGAAGAATAAATGGGTAGTGCTTGAGGGAATGGATGTGTACATGGGTAGTGCCTGAGTGAATGTTTGAGTGCAAGAGTAGTATCTGAGTGATTGCATGAGTGCATGTGTAGTGCCTGGTTGATTGCATAAGTGCCTGGGTAGTGCCTTGGTGATTGCATGAGTGCATGGGTAGTGCCTGGGTGATTGCATAAGTGCAGTCGTACTGCCTTGGTGATTGGATAAATGCATGGGTACTGCCTGAGTGACTTCATGAGTGGAAGGGTAATGTCTGGGTGCTTAGATCAGTGCATGGGTAGTGCCTGAGTAAAATAATGAGTGCAAGGGTAATGTTTGGGTTATTGGATGAGTGCATGGGTAGTGCCTAAGAGAATGGATGAGTGCATGGGTAGTGCCTGAGTGAATGGTACTATAAAGAAGAAGAAAAACTGTTATTTAATAATATGTTACAGAAATTATAATATATTTTTAACCGCTTCGCCGCGATCGGAATTCCGCCCAGGTGCTGGACATTCCGATCGCGGGTGTGGTCGTGACGAGCTCAGCTCGTCATGCGCACAGCCCGACCGCGCAGCATGACGAGCTGAGCTCGTCATGAGCATCGAAGGGGTTAAGAACACAACATAAATTTAGAATTACATAACATTTTCAGGCAATAGAGTGAGGAACATGGCGGTCGCAAGCTAAACGGCCGCGGTCCACCCCGGGGGATGTTTAATGGTTTTTATGGTGCCCCAACGGGTCTAACTGCAATGTATTCCCTCCCGCACCGAGGCTAGGCTTCTCCCCCCCCGCTAGTACCCTAAGGGAGTTATGCGTAACGATTTTCTTCTTTTCTGCCCCGTCGGGGGCTCGGATCGAGTTACCTGCGGTGATGATGGCATGGCCGGCGGCTGGCGCTGGGAAGAGGCGGCGCTGAGGCTTCAAAGACAGGATCTGGCCCGATTTCGGCTCCGGACCATCGGGGCAGAGTCAGCACTGGTGCTGGAGTATACTCGAGCTCCTGGGTCCGTACACAGTGTGGGTGGAAGTCGGGATTCGACGCCCAGGAAGGGAGTCCAGTTCAGAGCTATCTCCTCCCCGAGAACGCCGGATGGGACAAAGGTGAGAGGAGGCTCTTTTTTTCTTTGTCTGGAGGCTTGGGTGGTAATGTGCGTTTCCCTTACAAGACGGTCAGTATAATTTCCAAATTGCTTACAGAGGAGGAGGCTCATTTTAACTGCATGGAGATAAGTGGTGAAACAGGGACAGTGATAGCGGGCGCCTCCCACCTAAAATAAATAGGTATATTTTGTGGGCGAGAGTGGCGCACTCGTCTAATAACATTGATATTATTAAGCCTATTTTACCTCCAAGAGTCTCCCCACCCGTCTCCGAAGTAAGAGCATCAGTGTAACAGCGTAAGCAGAAAGAGGTCATGAAGGACAACGGGCAGTCCCTAAGGGAGAAGAGGCTGGTAAGAGGAAGGGCAGAAATAGGGGCAAGAAGGCAACACCCCCCAAAATAAAAATAAGAATTACCCCCTCATTGAAGACATATTATAAGGTCATGTCCTCCTCAACTGCCTCAACTGTTTCTGGCTGTGACCCCTCAAAAAGCGTGGGCCAAGATAGTCCGCTGGTAGGTGAGCATAGCCTTCTGAGCCATCCCCAGGAGGAAACATGCATAGCACATGAGGGGATGCTTAGCACTCAACAGTAAGATACAGCAGGGAGTTTTTATGGTGCACCAGCTATACATCCAGAAGTGAGCCTTTCGAATAGATATTCCGCTCTGGCTACCCATGACTCTCAGGAAACACCACAGGAAACACCACAGAGTGCTTTGGAAACCACAGATGACCATGTGACTATAGACCCCACAACACACTCCTTGGCAGATATATTACTCGCCTTGAAGGATGAAATGTCAAGTAGATTTTCCGTCTCTGAGATGAACCAGGCTGAGATGGCCAGTAGATTTTTGGTTTCAGAAGCAAACCAGGCAGCCATCCAAGCCTCTTGCGAAGTCCTGACTAAGAGACTAGACAAAGTTACCTTAAGAACTGATGCAATTGAGCTGGAGATTCCCAAAATTAAAGTGACTATGCATTCTACCTCCGCAGAAGTGGCCAAGCTATTGGCCCAGAACAAAGAACTTAAGGAAGATCTTGAACGTTTAGAAAACCACTCCAGGAAGAACAATTTAAGGCTCTTGAAAGTTCCCGAAGCCCTGGAGGGGTCAGATATAAAAGGGTTCGTGATTTCCTTATTAAAAGGGACAGTTTTGAAGAACTCATCCGATGTGGACCTTGTTCGTGAGATACAAAGGGTACATCGTGATCCCTTTAAGAGGAACTTAGCCAGGCAAAAACCCAGGAAGATCCTGGTTAATTTTCTGTCATACTCCGTTAAGGAGTTGATCTTATCTTTAGCTCTCAAGGAAGGCACGATATCATCTGAGGGTCCAAGTCCCTTTTCTTTTTCCATAAGATCTGACATTTCACATATTACCGCAACGAGACAGTGGGAGCTGGGGAAGAGGCTCGAGGAGCTAAACAACATGGGGGCTAAGGCTCAGCTGAAGTTTCCTGCACTTTTGCGTGTAATGTGGAATAATCATATGCACCAGATTCGCACAATCGAGGAGGCTGACGCTCTCATTGCAAAAATCAAAATAGAGTTGGGGGGTAGAGAGGGGGGCCGCTGAGGTGGGAGGACTTATAGACAGGAATTTATAGGCAGTAGGACTCAAGTAAGACCCTAGATTAATGTATTTTTTTTAAGCCCCGGGGAGAGGGGACCGAATAGGCTTCACCTATTGGAAGGGAGGGTTCCTCATGGGAATGGGGGGTTGGGTCACGGGAGGAGGGGAGGGCAGGAGGAGGGGAGGTGGGGGAGGAGGGAGGGGTTCACAAGGTGGGGTGCAGTGGGTAAAATAAAAAAATGAAACCTCATCTCACTCAATTTTGAAGAAGGGCTGTCTTGTTGATATAAAAAGTTTGCAAGCTAATGGTAGGATCCTCATTAAAAGATAACAAGGTCACCTTTATTTCTTGGAATGTTAACGGGTTAAGGTGCCCTCGTAGGCAAAGATTGATTATGAAATATATAGAACTTTCCCCAGCTCAGATCTGTATTATCCAGGAAACACATTTAAGCTTTGCAGAAAGTCGTTTAATTTTTTCCAGAACTCCCTGGATAAAATGCTATTGCACCTCACAACAGATGATTAGCAGCAGAGGTGTTGCAATTTTGATTAAGCATGGGGCTTATTGCTCTATCAAATCAGTGCAGACAGATCAGACTGGGAAGTGGGTAGTTGCGCAGTTGGACTTTGGAGGGGTGGAGCTAGTATGTGCCTCGTTCTATGGCCCCAATGTTGATGACTCGACATTTATTTGCAAGCTACAATCTAAACTAATTTTGGCAACTCCCCCTTTGATTATAGGTGGTGATTTAAATGTCCTCTTAGAGCCATTAAAAGACAGGTCCAATCAAAGTCATTATGTAGGGGCGCCTCGTGTTCGCCGTGCAATGATAAATATGTTGCATGATTTGGACCTGGTTGATGTCTGGAGGGCAAAGAGGGGAGACCTTCAGGGGTTTACATTCCATAGCAAAAAACACGGTCACTCATCCAGGATTGACTATATTTTAACAGATAGGGCAACTTTGGTTGGCCTAACGGAGATTTCAGTTTTACCAAGTCATCTCTCCGACCATGCCCCAGTTCTTCTTTCCTATCTCAGTAAAACATATAAATTACAATCCAGATGGACGCTTAATAGAGCTAGGCTCCTGGACTCTGGGATAATTCAGGCCATTAAGCTATCCTCTTTAGAATTTTTTTCTCTGAATATGGGCTCTACCTCCATGGACTTTATCTGGGATGCCTTTAAGGCTAACCTGCGGGGTAGGCTTCATGGACTTATATGTTCCAAGAATAGGGCTGAGGCCCGGGAGCTCCATGACATCGAGGAGAGAATACTCCAGTTAGAGGATGAGAGGAATAGACTTATTCATGGGAACCCAGGAAAGCTGTCCCAAGTCCAGGGCGACCTGGATCGTGCTAGGCAAGAATTTAGGGGTAAATTAGATGTAAAATGTAAGGCACAATGGCTCACAAAGAATATGCAAAACTTTGAGTATGGGGAGAAGGCTGGTGCCCTTTTGGCCTGGAAAGCAAGAGCGGATCACGCTAAAAATAACATCAATGAATTAATAATAAACAGCAATGGAGATAAGTCTAGTAATGTTGAGGACATGCAAGCCTGCCTGCTTTCGCTTTTTTCAGATCGCTATAAAGAAGATTTGGGCCCGTCGATTGGTCATATACAAACCTTGTTGAAGATTAAATCTTTACCAACTCTTACTGATGAGAGCCGTGATATCTTAGATGCTCCCATCACTCCTGAGGAGATTAAAGACCAAATAAAAAAAATTAAGAATAAAAAGGCAGCAGGCATGGATGCACTTCCAAATGAAGTTTATAAACTTCTGGCAGAAGAACTGATCCCAGCATTGGGTACCACCTTTGACTCAGTATATTGCCTTACGGGTAAAGTCCCTAAGTCCTAGAAGGAGGCTACTATAGTATTGATCCCAAAGCCTGGGAAGGATCCTTTAAAAGCTGACTCCTATTGCCCAATCTCCCTGCTGAATGCCGATTATAAGATCTTTATGGGTATATTGGCGGGGAGATTGGCTAAATTAGTCCCTAAACTGGTTCATATTGATCAGAAGGGCTTTGTATCAGGGAGGTACATCCAGGAACAGACACAACTGTTAATAGGTAACATCGACTTGGCCATTGGAAGATCTGATCCTCTGGCCATAGTGGCCTTGGATGCGGCCAAGGCTTTTGATAGGGTCTGTTGGGTGTACCTCTGGGAGGTATTAGAGGTAATGGGCTTTGGCCCTATCTTCATTCAAACCCTGAGGAACTGCTATCAGGGGGCCTCTGCTAGGATCCTTCTAAATGGCATGTTGACCTCTAGTTTTAATATCCAGAGAGGAACCCGACAGGGTTGCCCTATTTCCCCTCTCCTGTTTAACATCTATATAGAGCCATTAGCGCAAGCCATTAGACTAGTCGACTCAATCTACCCTTTTAAGTCTCAACAATATAGCTGTAAGTTAGCTCTGTATGCTGACGACTTGATCTTATATACCAACAACCCTGAGGCGACTATCCCTTGGGTTGAAGCTCTACTAGAGGAGTTTGGTTCTCTCTCAGGTTACTTAGCCAACACCTCAAAAACAGAGGTGATGTGTTGGAACATTGACCAATGGGAGGGTATAACCAGCAATGAGTTTAGGTACCTGGGTATACACATTGTTAAAGATCTGGTTAAAATCCCCTTGATTAATTTGAATAAAATCATAAAATAAATAGACCGCCTTTTTAGTAGATGGATGAATCTTCCCTTGACTATCTATGGGAAGGTAAACTTGGTTAAGATAGTTATCCTCCCTAAGTTGACCTACCTGTTTAATGCGGTCCCATTGGGGTTTCCCAATAAAAGCATAAGTAAGGTTCAGGGTAAGATTGGGAGCTTTATTTGGGGCGAGAAAGGTGCAAGGCTTTCCTGGAAAAAGCTGAGGCGCAAGCTTATAAAAGGGGGTTTGGCCCTCCCGGATATTGGTTGATATTTAGTTGCTTTCCAATTTAAAGGTATCCGGATGTTACTTTCAAAACCAGAGGAGTCAGCGTGGGGAAGGCTGTTGGGTGAAATGGCTATGATGAAAGGTGGAGGAGGTGGAGAGGGCTTTCTGTATAAGTTTGGGGCCCCGAGGTACTTCAAACGAGTATGCCTGAAGATCCCTAGGGCAGCCTTGGAAAT
The DNA here is from genome assembly GCA_963921515.1 of Calotriton arnoldi. NCBI lineage: Eukaryota > Metazoa > Chordata > Amphibia > Caudata > Salamandridae > Calotriton > Calotriton arnoldi. The sequence goes on from CAWUFW010010952.1 coordinate 152,199, forward strand.
GTGGTATAAAGTGAGACGTAGATGGGGAATTGCTAGACGCAGAGGGGATCCATCCTTTGGAGTTGTTAAGGGCCAAGATCGGTATTGGGTTTTCCAGGTTTAAATATTTACAACTTGTTACATGGTTTAAAGCAGAAAAGGAGGAGGTCAGAGGAAACTGGGAAACGGAGCTATCTCTTCAAATATCGCATCCAATTAAGCAGGAGATATCTATGTGGTACAACAAGTTTTTGGATGCGGAAGATCGGGAAACTCCATCACAACTCTCAGTGTGGGATCAATCCCCCTTGAACCTACTATAGATGCCCTGTTCGAGCCTTCGCTGAAATTATTATATAAATTTATCAAACCAGCAAGCCTAAAAAGAATCACTTTTTCGTTATTAATAGGCTTTACTATACGCCCGCCCCACTAACTATTCCTAAATGCCCTAGATGCATGACCTCTAATGCCAACGATATTCACATCTTTTATGAGTGTCCCGAACTGAGAAATTTTTGGAAAAGGGTGGGAGACGCTATTTGTGGCATTTTTAATGAGTGCATTGAAGTCAACTTGTCTCTAGTGTTTTTTGGTTATGATGGATTGTTTAGCCAGATTGCATCACAGACACAATGTGGGTTGTTATTATATTTGGTGCTTCTCGCCCGGAGAGAGGTCTGCAAGAAGTGGAAAGACCCTCTACCCCCGAAGAGTGATGACTGGCTTAAAGCTGTCTTTGCCATGGCTCATTTAGATCAGGATGGAGTAGGGGAAAGCTTGATTAACATTTGGCGGCCTCTTTTGAGTTGGGGACACAATCTGAGATTAATATAATCAGTCCTATGATTACACCAAGCTCTAAATAAATTGGGCCGGTCCGGGTGACCTAAGCAAGTGCGGTAAGCCGAAGGGTGCACAGATCGAAAAATCGGCTTTATAAGATTCGCAGAAGCTTATTGGTGAGATGAGGACAAAAAAAAAAAAAAAAAACATTTTCAGTTTCCCTTTTTTGCTGTTCTTAGATTCCACTTAACTTCACCGTACACAGTGATTTCAATGTAGTATGAAAAGCGGGGAAAACACAATTACATCGATTGTAGAAAAAAAACAAATCAGCGTAGAGCATCATTTTCAATATGTGTAGCTATGTGTTTTTCTAACTTCACTTTGTTAATTACTTCGTTCATCTACATTAACTCTATTATTTATCTCAAACACATTTGCCAAAATGTAGACTCTCATTTACATCTGGTACAGTATAGACAACAAATATATAAACTATTTCCTTTTAAACACAATTTTCCAAATACAATATCAATTAGTGCAAATAATATTCCAAACACTAAATATAAATACTAGTAGTTTGCACTCCTGTCTATTTTCTGTTCACATCTTCCCAATAGGCCAAATGATGTACTCAAATCTTTGGCTTCCAAAATACCAAACATGAATTTGGTAATTCATAAGGCAATCTAAGTTTGAATTCCAAGTGGGCATCATTGCAATGTGTCCATCCTTTATTACACTTTAAATACACAGTATATTGCCCAGATGTTGTAGTAGTTCCAATATGGAAAATAATAGCCACTGCTATAAATGTTCTTCCTGAAATAGATATTTGACTTGCATTAAAAGTTTTAATTTTGGTTTCCAATTTTCTTTCATTTGCTCTACAACGTTGTAGCATTAAAATCAGATATTTTCCAAATCTTTCTATATGTAATATAGAAGACATCTCTGATCTACAATGTGAACATCTCATGTCCTGATTGGCTGTTTTTATCTATTTGTTAAAAGGTACTGATTTGCAGTTTGGTATGGTCAAGTATATGAATCATTCTGTTTGTATTTCGGTGGTAAAAGTAAATGAAAACTCTTCACATTTATGATCCCATCTGTAACTTAGTCCAAATAAGTTTTCAATCTGTATTCCTTCATGTTCTAATACTCCAAGCATAAGGGTTAGAAATTCTTGTGCATCTTGTTGTATATTAAGAGTAAATGTCAAAGAACCAGTACATATATCCAAAAGATGCCGAATGCCAGAAGCAGTATGGATTTTACTTCTGTCAGTTACCAACTGTTGAAATATATGATGTAGTAAAGAACAGAATCTTTTTTCATGATTTCCCATAATTTCATGATGAAGATCTTGTAGATAAAACACAACATTCAGAATCACATTAGCATAACAGTTTATACCTGAACTATTTTCCAACTGGTATCCTTCAAAGCCATCAACAGTTTCCATTTTCTTTTTCTTTACGCCTTCAAGTTTCTCTTCATTTGTTTTCTTTTTTTGAACCTCAATTGCATCTTTGACATGTTTTCATTTTGGACACACTATACGTTTCTCATATGTGGGATATTCACCTAAATCAGGATTATAAAGTCTTCTTAAACGATTGTACTCTATTACACAATTTGAATCAGCAATAAACTTTTTGTCATCAAAATCTATCAAAAACAAACCAGATAATGTTCTTACTCGAGACAATGCAACGTATGCCATTCCCTCTTTGAACACTCTACTTCCAATATTTATAAAAGCAGTGTCTATACTTAAACCTTGATATTTATGAATAGTTACTGCATATGCTAAAGACAGAGGAAACTGTTGTCTGCGAACATACAAAGCTTTTACAAGCAAAAAACCTACAACACATCGCCCAATCTGTCTTACCTCTTTAATCTGATCAAATTTGATATTCAAAAATTCTATTCCATCTCTGTTCTAAAATTTAACAAAATCAACAACTTTTCCCATTGCTCCATTTACTAAACCTTCTTTTCTTTTACATTCAAATTACACAGTAAAATAACCCGACAGTTTATACATACATGTAAAGTCTTTTCTAAGCCTGCAGTTTTAGATATTGACTTTTCCAAAGAATCCAATTTAGCCTGTAGTTTCTTTGTAAGAAGAATAGTCACTTCCTGGTATTCAATTTTATCAATAGCTTCAAATTCCACTATTTGTTGTTTTTCCAGTTTGAGAATTTATTGATTAAATATAGAACATTCTTGCAGTGTAGGCATTAGGCAAACTATAGACTGCCTTTCTCTATGCATGTTGTACATTACTTCAGCTGCTGTGTTTCCAGTTGTAAACAAGTTCCTTAGTAGCCAACTTTCTAAAGCGTGTTTACTATGTTTCGTCAAGACACCAATTCTTATGGCTTGAAGAATATTTCCGTAATCTACATCACTTGCTTGTCGCATATTCTTAACAAGTTCTTTATATTCAAAATGTAACCAAATGTTCACATTTCCAATACTTCCAAAAGATTTCCTAGTGTCTTCATGGACAAGTGTTTTAAAAACAGGTTGTCCTTTTACAGGAGTAAGTTGTAGTAGATCTCTGAATACAATTAAATATTTTCCTCCAAACAGAACATCGTAATCTGTTTTTAAAGTCTGTTGCATTCTTAAATATACAAAGACAAGCATTAAGTTTGAGACCATGCTCACCTCCTAAATGATTAAAAGTGTAATTTTCTTCAGTACTCCTGAGACTTCAGAACAAGCTTCTCCAGATAGCTTCTGATATTCCAATTTATTATCATGTTCAACTGGTAGCATAAGTAATCAATGTAAAGTAACCCCTTTAATGTTGTGTGCTGCTAATCCAGTTGGAGCTGTTACAACACAAGATAAATGTGATTCTGTAGTTTTGTGTAGAAAGCTGGTCAAAACTTTAATTAAGAAACTTTTTCCTGTTCCAGCTTGACCACTGATGTACATTAGAATAGGTTTAAATGATGAACATTGGCATTCATTTTTTCGTGCAGCAAACCATGTTGTATCTGTTGTTTGACTTGTAGATATATTTCTTTCTGTTCAATATTTAGTTGTTCTTCTAACTTTTCCAACTGAATAATATCCTGTTGTGCTTGTTGCATTGTGGTTTCTACCTCATTCATGGCTATTGATGCTTCATTTTCGATAATTGGTTGTCCCAGTGGATCTTGACTCAGTGGACCAGAACTTTGACTATCTTAAGAACTTCTCTAGCTATTTCAGGTGCAATAGTACCTTCTTGTTCAATCTCATCATTTAACATTTATAGATATGTAGGGAAAATTGTGCACTAAATACTATCTTACTTGCATTAAAATAATCTTCATAGCAGTCGAAATCTCCAAGTAATTCCGTTTCACTACGCCAAGGCTTGAACAGTTGCAGAAGTGCTAAATAGAAATATTCCCTCTTATCTGAACTTTCACAACTGAGTTTTCTGTGGTTAATTAGATTTCATTTGGCATGTTTTACCAAACATCCCTTACATCCAATTGCTGCATATTTTTCTTCTTTTATATTTTCTGTAACTTTTCTTTTAAAGCTGTAATGTTGAAGTATTTCATACAGACATAGGTTTTCGAGATGTCCACTCCTTTTGGGATGGTATGTATCCAACATATTAGTTTTAACAATATCTGTACTTTCTGGTTCATTCTGTGCTTGAAAAGATTTCAATACTCTATTTCATGTGGCGGCAAGACCTAGACTTACCCAAATGATCCCTCTTGACTTTGAATATAAACTGGCTGAGCTCAAGCGATCCGAACATTCATAGGATCCAATCTCTCAATGGGAAAGCATTTTCAAGCTGAAGCTGTACAATTTCTTGCTAAGACTCTTCTCTTGTGAAATTTCTTCCTACATTTCTTTCATCTCTGTCTTTTCAGATTTGGTTATATATGATGTAACAAAGCATGCTACAGCAATTGAATTATCTGCTACGTACTGGATATACATTTTTGCATTTCACATTTTCAAAATAACTGGGTTGTAGTTATTAATGTACTTTGAAGCTTCTGTTCTTTTTAAGTTGTATGTATTCTTGGGAGATTTCCGAGTTATTGTCTGCGTTACTGCTGACAAAAACTATTTACTCTTCCTTTAGAAATTATAGAACGTGGGAATCCAAAACGACATTTTGTATAACATTTTTCTTTACACTTGTATTTTCATCAGCAGTATTTCCCACATCGATGACTGAAACCGTAAAACATGTTGTCTCAAGCTCTTTTCTCCTTCATCTCTTGGAATGGCACATGTAACATACTGTTCGATGAAAGACAAAACAGTTTAATCAGTATCAGTTCCAAATTTTGGTGCATTCTTTATCCATAATAGCATGTGTATATGAGGAACACCTCTGGCTTGGTACTCCTTTCTCCAAAAGAAATCTGTTACCTCTCCAAGAGGTGTATTATTTTTATTGCAGATAAATGACATCGTAGCTTGAAACCTATGATTAAAATATCTGCACACATTTACAGGATCCACGGAACACAGTTCTCCAGCTGTCTTCAATTCAATGTTTTTAACATTTGAATTTGCTTCTCGTAGAAATTCAAGTAAATCTTCCCAAATATATTCAGCACAACTAAGTGTTACAAACCATGTAGGTGTACCTAAGTTTCTTAACATGCATTTAAGTTCTCCATGACGATGATAGCAACACTCATTGGTACGACGTTGGCACGCCATCAAATTAATTAACTGAGATTCAAAATTTTAATCTCTTTATTCAACTTTGTCCATGAACTCTTTTGCAGAAACATGTTGAAAATGAAGTCATGTTTTTAATATGTGGTTCACTGCATACGAAAGTGCAGACAACTCACTTTCAAACAGAAGATGAAATATATATGGAATTCACTGCCGAAATCTAACATCTTCACAAAATGTTCTTGTTGATCTGTATTCTGAAGCTGGAATCTGTATATCTTGCTCATCAAATCATCCACCTTCTCCAGTGGGGAATAGCTGGGGAAAACAACGAGCTTCTAAACTTTTTTCCCATACACTCATGGGACTTCCCTATGTTTTTTTCATTTGAAATAATTCAATACTGTTTCCAATTATTTCTTTTCAATGCAGAAGATATATTGTATAATGTTCAGAAATCTCTTCAGTTCTGCACTTGTCCACTTTTTCAATTTGTCCAGCTAAAATTACTGTTTCATCTTGTAAGCATATTACGTCTTCATCAACATTCACATTCTTATAATAAATGTTATTCTGTTTCAGATATATTGTAGCCTTTTGAAGTTTACTAACATCTACAAACTCTTGCAAGAGTTTTTGACTCTTTGTTGGTACACCATTTTCTAGAATACCTACTGGCTCATTTACTTCTCTGTCTACACCACCAGTTTCAATGTTTTTCCTAAAATCTAAAGGTAAATAGACAACTCTTCCTTTCAGACCTTTTTTTAAATCTGTTGGTGGTAGCTTACCTGTTTTAGGCTCCATACGAACTATAGTCTGAAATGGGTGTACAGATTGAATAGGAATAGACTCATATGTATTTAAATCAGTCAGTTCTTGAGGAATATGTACCAACTCTAAGTTGTTATGTACTGCTCTAGCTGGCATTTTGTTTTCTTCTAATTTGTTGTAACAATATTTACAAATGAATTGATCAGTACCCAATTCAAACTGACCTTCTACCAACAAATAAACACCAAATTGCTGCCATTTAGCATTATTTTCTTTTTCACTTTTTAAATATAAATCAACATTCCTAATTTGACTTCTATAGTGAGTATGACAACAACAAATACAAACAAAGTTTTTTTTTCTAGATGAAACAGTCTTAAACGTTATACTTTCTTATGCAAACACATCAATAATAATTTCTTTCTCCTGCTCTATAACACTTATCAAACTCTCAGTTTCTCTACACTCATCTTCTGATCCCAAAAAAATAAAACTGTATGTCATTACAAACTTTTTTTTATATCTGATTCAGAACAGTGCAAAAGAGCTGTGTTCATTTCACTTACACATAACACAGGAGTTTTTACATAGTAGAGTCTCCTTACCAACTTCTCATTTCGGAGTGGTGTACAGCTAACATTCTTAAATAATGAAAAGTACTTTGGCAGACTTTTCTTGAAAGACAAGCCAGAGAATGACCTTGCAACTTAGTATATTTTCTTATTTTACATAGATCTAGTCCTTGTAATATATTAATTTTCTGTTTAATACTTTTTTTGCCATAGTCTCATAAAAAAATCGTAATATGTCAATAGACTCCTGTTGAATACTGCAAATACTGCTACAGTCCCACTTAAATACATCAGCTTGTGTACGCCTCCATTGAACTTCTTCAGCTATTACTTTTTGTACATTCCTAGGAATAATTTTTTCCTTTGCAATCGGAGAACCATCTTTCATCTCATAGCATCGACCAATAGTATCAACTGCATGTACTAATGTGTTCTGCTGAAAATAGCTTTCTTCATTAAAGAAAAGGCACAGTACTAGAAGTGTGCTTCTATTCACCAGTGAAAGTTTTACAAAAGTTACTTCTATTAACCAGTCTTTTTCTTTTGCTTTTCTCCTTCATAAACAGCATTGTTTTATTGAATGTTTTCGTTCTGTTCAATATTAATACAAATAATTTTCGTTTTATTTCAAAAGCTTTATTTACTACACTTTGTCTGTTGCTTTTTCTTATAAGCTGCTGTTCTTTTTTTAATATTTTTTACAACCTTTCAATAAGTTTTGTAGTACTCTACATCTATACATTCTCCTCCTTGGGTCTTTATGTTCTTTCAGCCTTCTTTTAATATGCAGTGTTTTCCCATAAAATGATTTTTCTTTTATCATCTCCTTTTTTCCTTTTCTTCTGATTTGTTGTTGAACTTTTCTTTTTCTTTTCAACATTTTCAAATTGCTTTACACTCTGTAAAAGTCTTTTAATAAACTGTTTAGTTCTCTTACCAGAACAATTTTTCGTCTGTGTAACATTTTGCACTTCATCGAATTTCCTCTTTTCTTCAAATAGTACTGTTTTTTCTTTTGATATTTTTTTGCCATTCTCAATGTTTTTTACCAATAAAAGGAAATATCTGAAAAACAAAGATAAGTTTCAATAGTTTGCAAAATAATTTTATACTTTTGAAATAATTATATTTTAACATTCATAACAATAAATAAACAAAAGCTTTAAATTACATTGGAAATGTCTCCATAACACGTAAATATTTAGTATATTGTCCTTTATACATTAGCAAACCTGTCACAAGAACACGCACCTTTCAACAGTAGCATGGTTCAGATTGTTGGTTTAAATTTGGCTAGTCCCAAGATTCTGAGCAGTTGTGAAAACTGAAGGTACAAGAGAAAAGTGAGGTATAAGATATGTTGGCAGAAGTATTACTGATTAAGCTACTTCCTATAAGTTTGTGGAAAGCTACGCTTAAAGTAGGCCATTTAAATTTAGGTGTCTGCTTGAAATAAGAAATGCATAGACATACCTCAGTCACAAGACCATGAAGTCCTTTAAACTTGACAGACTGCACTTCCCATTTCAAGCAGACACCTAAATTTATGCAGCATACTTCAACTGCACCTTTCCACAGACTCATACAAAGTAGCCTAATCACTAATCCCTCTGCCAACATGTCTTAAACTTCACTTTTGTGCTGCAGCTTCACTATTCAGCGTTTACTCTGAGTGTTGGGCCTAGCCAAATTTAAAGCAGCAACCCTTTGCATGTGCCTGTTGTAACTCTCAGCATATTCCTGAAAGCATGCATGCATGTGTTTGTACCTTTTGCTAGTGGCATCATGTATAAAAGAAAAATACAAATAGATGTATACCTATGTTTTATACGTCTATCATCTTCAGATGCATAACACGTGTGACAATACATGTACAAGTAGAAGCATACCTCAGTCGCAAGACCATGAAGTCCTTTATACTTGACAGAATGTACTTCCCATTTCAAGCAGACATAAATATATGCGGCGTACTTCAAGTGTACCTTTCCAAAGACTCATACGAAGTAGCCTAATCACTAATCCCTCTACCAATATGTTTTAAACCTCACATTGTGCTACAGCTTCACTATTCTGTGACTACTCAGAGTGTTGGGCCTAGCCCAATATAAAGCAGCAACCCTTCGCAAGTGTCTGTTGTAACTCTCACCATATTCCTGAAAGCATGCATGCATGCGTCTGTACCTTTTGCTAGTGGCATCATATATAAAAGAAACAAACAAATAGATGTATACTTGTGTTTTCTATGTCTGGCCTCTTCAGATGCATAAAATGTGTGTAAATACATGTACAAGTAGGGACATACCTCAGTCACAAGACCATGCAGTCCTTTAAACTTGACAGACTGCTCTTCACATTTCTAGCACACACCTAAATTTATGCAGCGTTCTTCAAGTGTACCTTTCTACAGACTCATATGAAGTAGCCTAATCACTAATCCCTCTGCCAACATGTCTAAAACCTCACTTTTCTCTTGCAGCTTCACTATTCACCAACTTCACAGAGTGCTGGGCCTAGCCAAATATAAAGCAGCAACCCTTTGCATGTGCCTGTTGTAACTCTCACCATATTCCTGAAAGCATGCATGCATGTGTTTGTACCTTTTGCCCGTGGCATCATGTACAAAAGAAAAATACAAATAGATGTATACCTATGTTTTATACGTCTATCATCTTCAGATGCATAACACATGTGACAATACATGTACAAGTTGAAACATACCTCAGTCACAAGACCATGTAGTCCTTTAAACTTGACAGACTGTACTCCCCATTTCAAGCAGACACATACATTTATGCGGCGTACTTCAAGTGTACCTTTCCACAGACTCATACGAAGTAGCCTAATCACTAATCCCTCTGCCAACATGTTTTAAACATCACTTTGTGCTGCAGCTTCACTATTCTGTGACTACTCAGAGTGTTGGGCCTAGCCAAATATAAAGCAGCAACCCTTCACAAGTGTCTGTTGTAACTCTAACCATATTCCTGAAAGCATGCATGCATGTGTCTGTACCTTTTGCTAGTGGCATCATATATAAAAGAAACATACAAATAGATGTTTACCTGTGTTTTATATGTCTAGCATCTTCAGATGCATAACACGTGTGAAAAGACATGTTCAAGAAGAGACATACCTCAGTCACAAGACCATGAATTCCTTTAAACTTGACAGATTGCACTTCCCATTTCAAGCCGACACCTAAATTTATGCGGCGTACTTTAAGTGTACCTTTCCACAGACTCATGCAAAGTATCCTAATCACTAATCCTTCTGCCAACATGTTTTAAACCTCTCGTTTGTGCTGCAGCTTCACTATTCTGCGACTACTCAGGGTGTTGGGCCTAGCCAAATATAAAGCAGCAAACATTTGCATGTGTCTGTTGTAACTCTTACTATATTCCTGAAAGCATGCATGCATGTGTCTGTACCTTTTGCTAGTGTCATCATATATAAAAGAAACATACAAATAGATGTATACATGTGTTTTATATGTCTAGCATCTTCAGATGCATAAAACGTGTGTAAATACGTGTACAAGTAGGGACATACCTCAGTCACAAGACCATGCAGTCCTTTAAACTTGACAGACTGCTCTTCCCATTTCAAGCAAACACCTACATTAATGCAGTGTTCTTCAAGTGTACCTTTCTACAGACTCATACGAAGTAGCCTAATCACTAATCCCTCTGCCAACATGTCTAAAACCTCACTTTTCTCTTGCAGCTTCACTATTCACCAACTTCTCAGAGTGTTGGGCCTCACCAAATATAAAGCAGCAACCCTTTGCATGTATCTTTTGTAACTCTCACCATATTCCTGAAAGCATGCATGTATGTGTCTGTACCTTTTGTTAGTGGCATCATATATAAAAAAAACATACAAATAGATGTATACCTGTGTTTTATACGTCTAGCATCTTCGGATGCATAACACGTGTGAAAATACATGTACAAGTAGACACATACCTCAGTCACAAGACCATGCAGTCCTTTAAACTTGACAGACTGCTCTTCCCATTTCAAGTACACACCTAAATTTATGCGGCATACTTCAAGTGTACCTTTCCACAGACTTATACGAAGTAGCCTAATCACTAATCCCCTCTGCCAACATGTCTAAAACCTCACTTTTGTCCTGTAGCTTCACTAATCAGCGACTACTCAGACTGTTGGACCTAGCCAAATATAAAGTAGCAACCCTTCGAATGTGTCTGTTGTAAATTTCACCATATTCCTGAAAGCATGCATGCATGTGACTGTACCTTTTGCAAGTGGCATCATATAAAAAAGAAACATACAAATAGATGTTTACCTCTGTTTTATATGTCTAGCATCTTCAGATGCATAGCACATGTGAAATTACATGTACAAGTAGAGACATACCTCAGACACAAGACCATGAAGGACTTTAAACTTGACGGAGCGCACTTCCCATTTCAAACAGACACCTAAATGTATGCGGTGTACTTCAAGTGTACCTTTCCACAGACTCATACAAATTACCATAATCACTAATCCATCTACCAAAGTACACATATTAGTATGCACAACCTATATCAATCGTCATTTCAGTACAATAAAACAAACTACAATACACATTTGTATATTTTGTAACATATTTCAAACATCACACTTCTCTAATAATTTCCAAACTTTGAAAATAATGCTTTTCAAAGTTAAAAATATCACTACAAAGAGTGAAGCACTACTACATAATACATAACACACCTTACAAATTTGAAAATCACCTTTCAAATAGAATTGCAGAATATGAAATATCAGAAACTCATAAAAGATTTTCTTTTTCACACAATAAATGTAATGCACCACTCTCAACAAGGTAAAACCAGTAAAGGCAAACTTTCCCTCTCTTTCTGCACCCAATTAAAAGTAAGTAACAAATCAAATTGCTTCTTTCATTATTTCAAATTGTGAAACACTTTTCTATTGGTTAGACATATTAACCCTTTCTAAGTGTCTTCTAAAAGTACCCAAACTTGTTCTGTAATTTACTGGAGTCGCTACTCCATTGCAGCGCCTCAGTGTAGCATTGCGATGGGGCCGCCAACCCTTACAGGAGTTAAAAACCTATTTCCAATAATACTAGTATTATTTTTTAACAACACACTACTTCTAAACATACTACTGATTTGGAAAAACTTAATTTAGTAACAACTCACTTATATATAACTTATCATTTCACATTTTAAACTACAGTTAAGTTTCAACCCTTCCTCCATTCTATTTAATCCTAGTTTCCATAGTAACACTTTCTGCAACATCCAACTGTTCCAGAAGGTCGCAAGTTTACCACATTTTCAAATTAAGCACACAAGCTTACAAATGCAAAAAGCAGGTGGGGTTGAATTTTGCAAAATATTACCTTATCCTATCTACTCTACCTTTCAAACAATTTTAATAACCAATCAGAAACATGATTCTTCCGGAAAGTAACATGCATCCTATTTTTCAGTGCATAATGTTGATGAGCAGCCAATCAGTTATCTTTTTTTCAAAACCAGCATGTCTCCACCATTTTAGATACCTCTCGCTCTGCCAACTGACTACCTCAGCTACAGACATCTTTTCATTCCTTCCAGACATCCCTTCAAGATGCTAACAGAATGGATTTTAGGGCACAGCTATGTTTTCTGGTGCAAAAGGTATGCTGAACACAGAGGTATTGACAATGACATAGGTTTGAAAATCATGGATATTAAATGGATTGCACAGAGAGGATTAAAGTAGCACCAATTGATGCCTTTGGTTAAAACCTGTTTGCATCCCCAACCCCCTGACCTCATGATTGTGCACTGTGATGGCAGTGACCTAGGCACATTGACTGGGATAGGGCTGGAAATCCTAAAGAAGGATACCTTTGCAGAATTGATGTTGCTTTTGTCTCAAACTGTCTTTGTATACTCTAATGTATGCCAAAGACAGAAATGGAAGTGGCCAAATCAATTCTGTCCACAGATTGAGAAAGCTAGGAAGAATTTCAATAAAGCTGTTTCTGCTTACCTCAGAGACCATAGGATGTGCTCCATCTATAACAACAATCTACGTTTTGACATGCATGACATCTACAGAAGTAATGGAGTTCATTTCACAGATGAAGGAAACAGAGTGTTTCTTAACAACCTTAAGCTGGGCATCCGCACTTATATCTAGCTCCAACAAAGTCATAATGGAAACAAAGACTCTTTTTGAGGCACCCCAGATACCTACAGTGAATCTTATTTATTTTTAACATACATACTTTTTTAAATTTTTGTGGAGTCGCGACCGGTTCGCGACTCCACAAAAATTTAAAGGCACAAATTCAATGTACTACAACACGATACACTTTTCAAATTTTACTTTTAATTTAAATTTTTTATATTATTTCTAACTCTATCAAATTTAATGTAGTTATTAACTTCAATCTCACTAGCTCTATAAAAAAGTTCACAAATACAACACTACCCCAGGGCTTGCCCAATTTTTTAATTTTTTTAAAAAATGAATAGGGGGGCCTCCGCTGCCTCCCTACCTGTGCCATTTTGAGCCCCAGGGACCCCATCCCCAAGGCTTGGCCTCACGTTGGGGAACGCGGGGGAGCCTCAATGCCCCCACGGTCCCTGCCAGCTCCCCGCCTCCTGCAGGAGCCGGTATTGCTTTTGGGCAGAGGGAGCTGCTGCAATGCAGCTCCCTTTGCCCAAAAGCAATTCTGCTTTGCTTCATGAAATCAAGAGCAGTTTTCCTGCTCTTACTTCTATGAAGCGAAGCAGAAGTTTGCTATGGCATGGAGGGAGCAGTGCTCCTGCCTTCCCATAGCAAACTGCAATGTCCCGGAGGTGGGCACCACCCGGACATTGCTGGAGCCGGTCCTGGGGGGTGGCGGTCCCCAGGGCCATGGAGGGCTCCACAAGGGGGGGTCGCGCAGCCCCCCTCCAACACGTTTAAAGCAATGGGGAGGTGGTGGTCCCTGGGCCTGGGGGGATGCAGCGGACCCCCACGTTTACATAATATATGCCCCGGGGAGGTGGCGGTCCCCAGGGCAGCATGGGGCAGGCAGGAGCCCCCCCTGCATTTTAATTAAAAGAAAGCCCCTGGGAGGTGGCAGTCCCTAGGGCTGCGAGGGCCCCCACGGGCCCCCTCACCACATTTTGACATTGCCCTCGGGACCTGGCCCACCAAGGGACTTAATTAAACGAAGCACGGGAGACTGCGCTTTGTTTTTGTTTTGTTTTTTCAGCGGGCTTTGCAGAACTTACATCAATGCCGCTTATTTTATTTTTTTTTTAAATGCTTTTTTTGGGCTCTCGGGGTCCCTGTAGGACCCTCTGAGCTGGCCTAGGTGGTCAGGGTGTTACTGCTCTGCCCCCTTTTCTTGTTTTTTAACCTTTTTTCTTGCGACTCAGTTCATCTCAGTCACAAGAAGCTGCCAACACTTCCTGGTTTGAAGTGTTGGCAGCCAATCAGAGTCAAGCTCAAGATCGGGAGGGTTCACGGATCCACCGCGGTCACCTTATACTAATATTTCCAAATATATGAATTTCTCAGGAAATACTGAACTTATTTACACTAGGCCTGGGCGGTGAACTTCGCTCCGTTTGTGGAGTTTGCGGAGTTTTCTGCACTCCGCGGAGCTCACGGAGTGCAGAAAACTCCACTTTGCGATGTGCAGCAGGGTTTTTTCCCCGCCCGTGATCGCGAACAGTAAGTTTGCGAGCGAAAACGGTAAGCTTGCGATCGCGAATGGTAAGTTCGCGAGCGCGAGCTGCTGCTCTGGTAGAATTTCTACCCGAGGGGCAGGAATACCAGCACAAACTGCAGTTCGCACTGCACTCCACTACTCGCAGAACTTCGCTGAGTTTTTTTGTAACTTCGCGGAGTTCCGCGTAGCAAAACTCTGCGAACTACGCCCAGGGTTATTTACACCATTTAACAAAAAAGTCGCTTTCTGAACCAAGAGCTACCATTTTGCAAAATTTGGTGTAATTCAGTTCAGCAGTTCGGGCTGTAGCCTTGTCTAAAGTTTCCTATGGAAATTAACATGGAGAAAACGTGTTTTTGGAACCCCCTTTTTTCTCGGCCTCCACTTGATGAATCACCCCGAACCTTTCAAGACAGGAGCTGACCGGAGACCCCCATTAGTTTTGAAAATTTCACCAAGATTCGTTAAACTGCCCCAAAGATATTGGCAAATCAAAAAATGCTTTTCCTATGGAAACTAGGTCCTAACTATAACTACCTACTGGCGACCGCCAGTAGGTTATATATATATATATATATATATAACCGGCGTATTCAGAGGCTAACTAAGGCTGCACAAGATGGCTGAAACGCGTTCCTAAAGCAAGCTGCTGAATTTTCCAATAAAGCTGATGACAACTTGCGCCCTGAGTGCAGACTCCTTCTTGGATGTAAGAGGAATCAGGTTAATATAACAGACACCAGCGGTGACATCTTTTTCTGCACCACCAGCATTCAGGAGCGCTCATGGAGAACTGCAAAACTGCCTTGGTCACGACTTGTGAAACGTGAGGGCCCCCGGGGTATAGTGACGGAAGGAGCAAAAAATCTCGACCTGATGACAGAGGTACCTACGGAGCTGGTGTCAGACAAGGCAGCTGCCTTATGGTGAGGCGCAAGGTAGAAAACAACATGTCAAGAAAGACTGTAATTGTTTAGAAATAATGGTACATCTACGGCAACTTGAAATGAAAGTCAGGTTTTTTATACAATGCGTAATTTGCACAGTGAACTATAAAATGCTCTCGCACTTCATAGGCAATAGCCACAAAATGATTTAAAGAGACACTAGTCTGGGACTGTTTGAATGAACAATGAAGTGCAGGGAGCAAGAGTATTTACACTATGGCATTCTAATTAGAATCACGTGCACAACTAATTTAAATGAATCAAACCGGCGCATTCAGAGGTTGACAAAGGCGGCACAAGATGGCTGAAACGCGTTCCTAAAGCAAGCTGCTGAATTTTCCAATAAAGCTGATGATAACTTGCGCCCCGAGTGCAGACTCCTTCTTGGATGTAAGAGGAATCAGGTTAATATATATATATATATATATATATATATATATATATATATATATAAATATATATATATATATATATATATATATATATATATATATATATATATATATACATTGTATGTTCTCGCTTGTAGTTTCCTTCCAAGAATTAAACGAGCATAGACCCAAGTCAGTGCATAGTATTCTTTATTGCCACCAAGCTAGTCCGCCATGACGCGTTTCGGCCACCCCACGGCCTTGATCACATGACCAATATATATATATATATATATATTCACTGAAAAAACCATAGGTTTCAGGGATATTATAGTTAGAAATTAGCATTTAAAAAACCTTTGAAATTCACTGAAAAAAACACAGGTTTCAGGGACGTTATAGTCAGTTGGACATTTCACTCGTACAAAACCAGTGAAATTTGGTCGTTATAGTTAGTTCAGTTAACTATAACTCGCGCCCCCGCAATGCACTGCTGATGACGTCACATATTACATCATTCATGACATGGTCAGTGACATCACTGATGACATCACTGACGACATCTTCCAGTGACTGTGTGTTTCTGAAAAGTTTAATTATTTTTTTATATATATATGCCAAGGTGTATTGAAGAGTAAGTGGGTGTATAAGTGTTTGAATGGATGATTTAGTAAGTGCGTGACTGTCTGTATAAGTGAGTGATTAAACGTGTCTTAGTGAATGCATGGGTTAGTGACTAAACTGTGTAAATGTCTGTATCAGTCTGTCAGTTGGTGTGTAAGCGATTGCATGGGTTGGTGAGTAGCTAAATGAGTGTCTATATGGGTTATTGATTGGTTGTCTGAGTCTCTGTATGGGTGCCTGAGTGTCTGTGTGGGTGGGTGAGGGGTGTGTGACTCTGTGCATAGATGTGTGAGTGGGTGATTCACTGGGTGTATGGGTTCAAGAGTGCATCTGTGAGGGGCTGTATGGCTGGATGAGTGTGTGTATGGCTGTGTTGGTGAGTGAATGGATGTCTCAGTGGTACATGTGTGAGTATCTACATATGTGAAAGGCAGTGTATGTGAGTTTTGAAGTATATAAATGACTATATGTGAGAGTGAGTGATTGTGAAAGTGGCTGTATGGATGAGTGTGTGCTTGTATCTGTGATTGTATAAGAGAGTAAGTATGTGTTAGTATATGTATGAATAAGTGAGGTGGTGTGTGTATAACTGTATAGGTGAGTAAATAAGAGTGTGATTGATTCTTTGCATGACTGACTACGAGTGTGAGTAACTCTATGGGTGAGTGGCGGTGTCTGAGTGTCTGTATAGGTGTATGAGTACATATAATAGTGCTGTATTGATGAGTGACTGCATGTATGAGTGACTGTATGAGTGAATAAGTGGATGTGTGTGTAGACCTAGGAATCAGTGAGTGGGTATGTAGTAACTGGCATTGGTGTGTCAATGGTTTCAAAAATGGTAGTCTGTATTTTAGAGTTGGTGTATCAAAGGTTATATTAGGGTGTGAGGAGTTGCATCAGATTGTCACATGGATGATGTCATCAGTGATGTCATCAGTGATGTCATTTGAGATGTCATCAGTGATATCATCAGTTATGTCACTGACCATGTCATGAATGATGTAATACGTGACGTCATCAGCAGTGCATTGCGGGGGCGCGAGTTATAGTTAGCTGAACTAACTATAATGGCCGAATTTCACTGGTTTTGTACGAGTGAAATGTCCAACTAACTATAACGTCCCTGAAACCTGTGGTTTTTTCAGTGAATTTCAAAGGTTTTTTAAATGCTAATTTCTAACTATAACGTCCCTAAAACCTATGGTTTTTTCAGTGAATTTCAAAGGTTTTTTAAATGCTAATTTCTAACTACAGCATCCCTGAAACCTATGGTTTTTTCAACAAATTTCAAAGGTATTTTAAATGCTAATTTCTAACTATACCTACAGAGGTAGGACATGTGCAGAAAGAGAAAGAACGGCGCAGAAAGAAGCAAGAGGTGCATCTGCAGAGTGGTGGAGAAAGGGGGCGTGGCCTGTGTCCACCTCTCTGCAATCCCACTGTGTGGGGCTTACTGGAGGTAAGAGGTAGGCTAGTTGGCCCCTAAAGGACCCCCAGCAGCGAAGGGGACTTCAATCCCCATCCAAGAGCGCACCAGGGAGCGTGTTTGCACAGTGGTGGGCAAAGGGGACGTGGCCTGCTATAAGAACTTAGCAATCCTGCTGTGTAGGACTTACTGGAGGTAATAGGAGGGGTAGTTGGCCCCCAGGGATGTCCTTGGGGGCCAAATACCCCTCTTGTTACCGCCAGTAAGTCCCACACAGTGGGATTGCTAAGACGTCTTCGAAGGCCATGCCACTTTTTCTCCACCACTCTGCAAACGTGCCTCCTGGCAGACTACGGAATGGGGGATGAAGTCCAATTTTCTCCTGAGGGACTTTGGGGGCCAAGAAGGCCTCCTGGTACCTCCTGTAAGTCCTACGCAGCGGAATTCCTGAGCGCTGGTCGGAGGCCCAGCACCCTTTCTCTACCACTCTGCAAATGTGACTACTACTTAAAGAAGTATCTTCCTGCACCTCTGACTTAGAGGTAGTTTTAATCCCCCTGCCCTATTATGTACTAGGGCCTTACAGAGGTGGTCATGCCAATAACTGGGGTACCCCAACATATAGTGTTCCCTAGTGTATGTAGGTGTTTTCACTGTATTCTAAATGTCTTTTAGCATAGCACTGGCTCTAGGCCTGGTTAGGCAGAGTCAGTTACCACCATTACCAGTCAGTAAAAAGTTGGGGGCACAGGATGACTTTGAAACAAGGCATCTTTCTGCACCTTTGTTGGTTCTTTCTGCATATCTCTTACTTCTTTCTGCACTTTTCTTCATCTTTCTGGACTTCTATTGCCTCTTTCTGCATTTCTCTTGCTTCTTTCTGCGTGTTTCTTCCTCTTTCTTCACATGTCCTACCTCTGTAGTCGTTGTTAGAAATTAGCATTTAAAAAACCTTAGAAATTCACTGAAAAAACCATAGGTTTCAGGGACGTTATAGTTAGAAATTATCATTTAAAAAACCTTTGAAATTCACTGAAAAAACCATCGGTTTCAGGGACGTTATAGTAAGAAATTAGCATTTAAAAAACCATAGAAATTCACTGAAAAAACCATAGGTTTCAGGGACGTTATAGTTAGTTGGACATTTCACTCGTACAAAACCAGAGAAATTTGGCCGTTATAGTTAGTTGAGTTAACTATAACTAGCGCCCCCGCCATGCACTGCTGATGACTTCACATATTACATCATTCATGACATGGTCAGTGACATCACTGATGACATCTCAAATGGCATCACTGATGACATCACTGATGACATCATCCACGTGATAATCTGATGCACCTCCTCAGTCCTCACACCCTAATATAACCTTTGATACACCCACTCTAAAATACAGACTACAATTTTCGAAACCATAGACTCACCAATACCAGTTACTACATACCCACTCACTGATTCCTAGGTCTACACATGCGTCTACTCATTCACCCATACAGTCACTCATACATTCAGTCACTCATCAATACAGCACTATCATTTGCACTCATACACCTATACAGACACTCACACATCGCCACTCATCCATAGAGTTACTCACACACCTAGTCAATCATGCAAAGAATCATTCACACTCCCATTTACTCACCTATTCAGTTATACACACACCACCTCACTTATTCAATCAGATACTAACACATACCTACGCTCTTATACAATCACTGATACAAGCACACACTCATCCATACAGCCACTCTCACAATCACTCACTCTCACATATAGTGATTTATATACTCCAACACTCACATATACTGCCTTTCACATATGTAGTTACTCACACATGTACCACTGAGACATCCATTCACTCACCAACACACCCATACACACACTCACCCACCCATACAACCCTTCACAGATGCACTCTTCAACCCATACACCCAGTGAATTACCCACTCACACATCTATGCACAGAGTCACACCCCCACCCACCCACACAGACACTCAGGCACCCATACAGATACTCAGACAACCAATCAAAAACCCTTATAGACACTCATGTAGCTACTCACAAACCCATGCAGCCGCTTACACACCAACTGACAGACTGATACAGACATTTACACAGTTTATTCACTAACCCATGCATTCAGTAAGACACGTTTAATCACTCACTTATACAGTCAGTCACGCTCCTACTAAATCATCCATTCATACACTCATACACCCACTCATACTTCAATAAACCATGGCGTATATATATATAAAACATATTTAAACTTTACAGAAACAACAAGTCACTGGATGATTTCATCAGTGATGTCATCAGTGATGTCATTTGAGATGTCATCAGTGATGTCACTGGTCATGTCATGAATGATATAATATGTGACGTCATCAGCAGTGCATTGCGGGGCGCGAGTTATAGTTAGCTCAACTTACTATAACGGCCGAATTTCTCTGATGAAATGTCCAACTAACTATAACGTCCCTGAAACCTATATTTTTTCAGTGAATTTCTATGGTTTTTTAAATGCTAATTTGTAACTATAATGTCCCTGAAACCAATGTTTTTTTCAGTGAATATATATATATATATGTATATATATATATATATATATATATATATATATATATATATAATACACATACTGATATCTCCCTAAAACCCCACTACCCCTCTCAACCCATATCCACCCTGAACACAAAAATGACCCTTGCCAACTCAAAACCAATACCCACCCTAAACCTAAAAATTCCCCTTACCACCCCTAAACCCATACCCACCCTAAATCCTAAATATTCCCTTGCCACACCAAAACCCATACCTACCCATACCTTTGCCACCCCCAAACCCCACACCCACCATAAACCCTAAAAATTCTCATGCCACCCAAAAACCCATACCCACCTTAAACCCTAAAATTACCCTTGCCATCCCAAAACCCATAACCACCATAAACCCTAAAATAACTTTTGCCACCCAAAAACCCACACCCACCCTAAACTCTAAAAATGTCCTTGCCACCCAAAACCCCATACCCACCCTAAACCCTAAAAAATTCCATTGCCACCCAAAAACCCATACCCACCCTAAACCTTAAAATAACCTTTGCCACCCAAAACCCATACCCACTCTAAACCCTAAAATTACCCTTGCACTCCAAAACCCATACCCACCCTAAATCCTCAAAATGCCCAGCATCAACCATTTAAACCAAAAAACATTCCCCAATATATACTAAGTTATAATAGCTCTGGTGACTATAACTTCTGAAATTAAATAATAATAAATAAATATTTCACCTGTTTTAAGCAAGTGAAATCTGAGCCTAACTAGAAGGTGCCTTCAACCTTATTTTTTTCTGTGAATTTCGACTTTTTTTGTCTATTTCTTAACTATAACGTCCCTGTAACCTTTGTTTTTTCAGTGAACTTCTATGTTTTTTAAAATTCTATTAACTAACTATAACGTCCCTATAACCTTTGATTGTTTTAAGTCAGTTTGTACGTTTTAATTTTTTTTATTTCCTAACTGTAATCTGTAACCTTGGATACTGAGTGTGTGAGTGAGTGCATGAGTGTTTCAGAGGGTGATTAACTATCTGAGTAGGTTTGTAAGTGGGTGTGAGAGATTAAGTGGGCTGTAAGTGAGTATATGAGTATCTGAGTGGGTCTGTGAGTGGGTTTGTAAGTCTGAGAGAATCAGTAGGTCAGTGCATGAGTCTCTGAGCAGATCAGTGAGTAGGTGAGAGAGAGTATAAGTGATTCTGTAAGTGGGTGCATGAGTGTCTGACTGTGAGTGGGTGTGTGTGTCTGAGATCATCTGTGAGTGGGTGCATGAGTACCTGAGTGGGTTCTGCTCTTTTTGTGCTTGTTTCGTGCTTTTTTCCGCTCATTTCTAACCTTTATTTTGCCTCTTTCTGCTTGTGGCTGACCTTTATTTTTCCTCTTTCTGCTTGTTTCTGATCTGCATTTTGTCACTTTCTGCTTGTTTCTGTCCTTCATCTTGCCTCCTTCTGTTCATTTCTGACCTGTATTTTGCCTCTTCCTGCTCCTTTCCAAGGTTAATTTTGCCTTTCCCTGCTGATTTCTGATCTCTATTTTGCCTCTTTCTACTCACTTCTGACCTTTATTCTGCCTCTTTCTCATTTCTCACCTTTATTTTGCCTCTTTGTGCTCGTTGTTGACCTTTATTTTGCCTCTTTCTGTTTGTTTCTCACCTTTCTTTTTCCTCTTTCTGCTCATTTCTGACCTTTATTTTGCCTCATTCTGCTCGTTTCTCACCTTTATTTTGCCTTTGTCTGCTCATTGTTGACCTTTATTTTGCCTCTTTCTGCTAGTTTCTCACCTTTATCTTGCCTTTTTCTGCTTATTCCTAATCTTTATTCTGCCTCTTTCTGCTCGTTCCTGACCTTTATTCTGCCTTGTGCTTCTCGTTTCTGACCTCTATTTTGCCTCTTTCTGCTTGTTTCTGACCTTTACTCAGCCTCTTTCTGCTCGTTTCTCACCTTTATTCTACCTTTTGCTCCTCGTTTCTGACCTCTATTTGGTCTCTTTTGCTCATTACTAACCTCTATTTTGCCTCTTTCTGCTAATTTCTGGTATCTATTTTGCCTCTTTCTACTCATTTCTGACCTTTATTGTGCCTCTTGCTGCTAGTTTCTGACCTTTATTCTGCCTCTTTTTGCTCTTTTCTCACCTTTATTTTGCCTCTTTCTGCTCATTGCTGACCTTTGTTTTGCCTGTCTGCTCTTTTCTCACCATCATTATGCCTCTTCCTGCTCCTTCTTGACCTTTATTTTGCCTCTTTCTGCTCGTTTCTGACCTTTAATCTTCCTCTTTCTGCTTGTTTCCCACATTTATTTAGCCTCTTTCTGCTCGTTGCTGATCTTTATTTAGCCTCTTTCTGCTCCTTTCTCACCTTTATCTTGCCTCTTTCTGCTCAGTCCCTATCTTTATTCTGCCTCTTTCTCCTCGTTTCTGACGTTTATTCTGCCTTGTGCTACTAGTTTCTGACCTCTATTTTGCCTCTTTCTGCTCGCATCTGACCTTAATTCAGCCTTTTGCTCCTCGTTTCTGTCATCTATTTGGTCCCTTTCTGCTCACTTCTAACCCCTATTTTGCCTCTTCTGCTAATTTCTCACCTTTATCTTGCCTCTTCCTGCTCGTTGTTGACCTTTATTCTGCCTCTTTCTGCTCTTTGCTGCCTTTATTTTGCCTTTTTCTGCTTGTTTCTTACCTATATTTTGCCTCTTTCTGCTCATTTCTCACTTTTATTCTACCTTTTGCTCCTCGTTTCTGACCTCTATTTGGCCTCTTTTTGCTCGTTGCTGACCTTTATTTTGCCTCATTTTGCTCATTGCTGACCTTTCTTTTGCCTCTTTCTGCTAGTTTCTGACCTTTATTCTGCCTCTTTATGCTCGTTTCTAACCTTTATTTTGCCTCTTTCAGCTTGTTACTGACCTTTATTTTGCCTCTTTCTGCTCATTTCTGACCTTTATTCTGGCTCTTCCTGCTTGTTTCTCACCTTTATTTTGCCTCTTTCTGCTCGTTTCTAACCTTTCTGCTTCTTCTTTCTGCTTGTTTCTCACCTTTCTCTTGTCTCTTTCTGCTCGTTGCTTACCTTTATTCTACCTCTTTCTGCTTGGTTCTGACCTTTATTCTGCCTCTTTATGCTGAATTCTCCCCGGGACCATGGGGGGAGCCTGAAGGCCCCAGCAGTCCCAGCCAGCTCCCCACCTCCTGCCGGAACGAGTATTGCTGCTGCATGCAGGGAGCTGCTGAATATGCAGCTCCATGGGTGCAGGAGCAATAGCTTCACCTCTTTCCCTGCCCGTATGTCTGTGGGCAGGGATAGAGATGAAACCTCTGCTTCCAGGAAGTTGAAGCACTTTGACAGCTCCTGTCCCCTGAAAGCGGAGTATTTGCTTTAGCTTTATTAGAGCTGTCAGCTTTTCCCAAGCGAAAGCAAACAGCTATGTCCTAGGAGTGGGCACCCCGGGACATAGCAGGAGCCAGCACTAGGGGGTGGAGGTCAGCAGAGCCATAATGGCTCCAGTTGGGGTGCCACACAGTTCCCTCCTTTGTTCTACACAGGCTGGCCCTGGGAAGATGGTGGAACCCAGGACCATATATGGCCTGGAAGAGGGGCTGCACATCCCCCTTCCACTTTAAAATGTTATTTTGACCCCAGGAATGTGGTGGTCCTCGGGGGTGGGGGTCCGTGTGGACCCCTGCAATATTGTTGAACTAGCCTCAGGGAGGTGGTGGTCCACATTGCCCGTAACAGCCCCGGAGGGGGTCCTTGTGGCCCCTCTCCATTGATTAAGAAAGCCCCGGGAAGGTGGTGGTCCCTGGGGCTCATTTGAGCCCATGAAGTGGGGTCCCCGCACCCCCCTCCATTAATTAAAATAAAGCCCGGGGTAGGTGGTGGTCCCTGGGTTTAAATATCCTAAGGAGGGGAGCCCTATGCAAACCCTCTTTTTTCACAAAATGCCCCTGGGTCCTGGCCCACCCGAGGGCTCTTTTCAAAACTAGCGCGGGAGCCCGTGCTTTGTTTATTTTGCCTCAAATTTCACGAATTCATAGCAAAAATTATTTTAAAAAAATGCTTTTTTGCCCTGACAGGGTCCCTCTAGAACACCAACAGAGTTAGAGAGTCCGGGTATTTGTCCCTTTTTTGCTTTTTTTATGGGATTTTTTGGGAACTCGACAATGTCGAGTCCCAAGACGGTTGCCAACACTTCCTGCTTGAAGTGTTGACAGCCAATCAGAGCTATGCAGATCTCTGCACAAGCTTGTTATTATCCGCAAATTAGCCGCAATCATAGAAATACACATTTGAATTTCCTTTAATAGCTCACAAACTACTGAACGGATTTACACCAAATAATAAAAAGCGCAATCTGCAGATCGAAAGCTAGCTTTCTGCCAAATTTGGTGTAATTCCTTTCAGAAGTTCAGGTTGCAGGTGTGTCTAAAGAGTCTATAGGAATTACCATGACAAACACACTTTTTTTGTTCCCCCCTTTCTTTCAGTCCCTGCTTGATGGATCAACCCAAAACCTTCAATACACAACAAGACTCGCTGTGACACATTTATGTGGAAATTTTGTCAAGATTCATCAAACGGCATAAAAAAACCTTTTTCAATGGAAACATGGTCCTCGCTATAACTACCTGCTGGTGACTCTGGTGACTGGAAGTATGAAATATATATGAGTTCTGTAATGGCTGCCACAACAAATTCTCCATGTTGTTGCTAATAAATCAGGATCCACCAATCTACTTTGAATGGGCAAATCAGAGCATATCTGGACATCAACTGTACTCATATCTCTAACTTGCTACCATTGTTAACCCCTTCATGACCATCCCAAGCACATTTGTAGATGCTACTTTTCCAGCCATTCCCCCTTGTTCCTCCCACATTCACTACTAAAATATCCATCTACATGTACAGATATCTCCCTACAGAAAAGATAAGAGAAGCAGACATTTTCAGCTGTAGGGCTGTGAATAGCATTTTATAGATGTGATAAGTATTACTATAGTACTATTTTATGACTTAGAAAATGCAGTTTGTGAATAGTCCCCTTAATGTGTAGGATAATATAATTGTTTTCTGTCTGAACCATTCATCAGCAAAGAAACAAATAATACACAAAAAATTTAAATGAATATACAACAGAATTTTTGGACATAGAGGGTGCTGCTTCAATCCATAAGTGCAAACCAAATACTTTTCAAAGGGCAAATATACATTTTCAGAATATAAAGGGGCACACTTACTAAGGCCCTTGCAAACTATGAATGGAAATATTGATATATGCCAGTGAGACCCAGGGAACATACCAGGACTCCCCAAAATTGCAGAATGTAGCAGGCAGGACAAGTAGGAACACACAGGGTGAAGTGAGTGATGGCAGGAACAGGAAAAAGAAGTTATTTGAGGAGGATGTGAGGACCAGTGCTAAAGTGCATGTGCTCTCTTCACTAAACATGGTAATATTGCCTCAAACCCAATTGGCATATTTAATTTAATTATAGGTCCCTAATAAAGTGCACTACATGTGCCCAGGGCCTGTAAATTAAATTCTACTAGTGGGCCTACAGCACAGCTTGTGTCACCCACTTAAGTATCCCTCTAACCATGTCCCACACCTGCTATTGCAGAGTCTGTGTGTGCAGTTTATACCGCCTTTTCGATTTGGCAAAATAAACCTTTAGGTAGGCCCAACTCTCCTCTTTTTATACATATAAATCACCCCTAAGATAAGTCCTGAGCAACCCAGATGGCAGAACATGCACTTTTACGTTTCAAATGTCCATGTAATGAAAAACGCTCAAATAAGTTGTTCACTACTAAAAGGCCTATTTCTCCTGTAGAATAATATTGGAATTACCTTATTATATTTCATAAATGTAATTTCCAAATGGGAAGATATAACTTATTCTAGTTTGGTGTCTCTGGCATCCTAATTTAAAATCCTAACTTATGATGAAGTCAGATTTCAAATTACAATACTGAAAATGCCACTTTTAGAAATTTAGCAGTTTCTTGCTTTAGCCATTTGGTGCCTGTCGCCTGTTTCTGATCACATGACTGGCTGTAATTGGGCTTTGCATATTCCTCCTAGACTGCCACACAAAATGGGAGCATAGGTGTGTCTCAATGAGCCATCTCTGGCAGTATGGCGGAAGGAGATGGGCATAGCCTCTCCTACTACTGAATAGGCTGTGTTCTGTCCACACACAAAGGACTGCATAATCCCCTGTAGTAAGTCTGGAGTCAGGGCATGAAGGGAGGACATCTGTGCACTTCAAAGGCATGTCTTTGAAGTCTCTGGTACTTCAAAGGCACCACTGGGAATAAGTACTGGACTCCAAACACCACCACTTTAGTACACTTCTGGGCCTGTGGATACTCTGCCAGGAAAGAAAGGGTGCTGTGCTAATGAAGGACTGCACTCTGCTGGACTCCTGATTTGTTGTGCTGATCTGCTGCCTGCTGCCCTCTTGCCTGGGTGAGAAGGACTGGACCTGCATCTCTTGACCCGAGAACACAGAGTGACTAGAAGGGCTAGTTGGCTGGCCTCCTGATCTGAAACCTCAGGGACATAAAAGTCTTCCAACTCCTGCACTCAGATTCTGCCATTGCCATTTGTGAGTCTACCCTGCCAAGTGGTGCCACCCCAGTCCTGGACCCTTGGAAGTGGGCCTGAGGTGCTTGCCAGAGGAACCGAAGCATCAAGTCTGCCACCTTCCCCGAAGACTGGAAACTCGAGGAGATCAAACCTCTGCTGAAGAAACCCTCTTCCGACCCGATGAACCAAATGAACTACAGACCCATCTCTCTGCTCCCCTTCCCAGACAAAATCATTGAAAAGGCCATCAACGCCCAACTCTGATTTAAACCAAATGAACCACATCCTGGTCCTCTCCCAGTCAGACTTTAGAATCAACCACAGCACCGAGACTGCAATACTTGCTGCTACAGAAGACATCTGCACCCTCCTCGACCGAGGCAAAACTGCAGCCTGAATCCTACAGGACCTCTCGACACTGTCGCCCATCTCACCCTCTAATCAAGACTCCATGAAGCCAGCATCTGCCACAAAGCCCTAGAATGGATCCACTCCTTCCTCACCGCCGTGTGCAACGCTTTACCTGGTGCAAGATCCTCGCATCCCTCCTTAACAGCAACCTTGATGACGACGATGAAACTCTGCATTACTGTTTCACTGTTCATTGCAGCGCCTGTGCATCCCATCCTCAACACCGGGTTTTGCATAAGAAGCTCTGTCGACAAGATCCTCAAAATCAATGCATCAGGACCTCGCACCGCAGCCTCGCCGCATCTCGGAGACAACACATTGCCTCTGCTGCGTGATGCGACTTCAATGTGGATCTACACAATGCTCAGCACCCAGGATTTAAGATACTTTGATCAGTGGCATAAGTGGGTCCCTGTAGCCAGCCCACGCTCCATTGCTGTCAACCTGAACTTGTGGCTTTGTCCCAGTCCGGCGCGACCAGATATCCCGAATAGCACTATGGTACTTTTTGGTGCTATTTTTCACTATAAACTTTAAACATTAATATATCTGGTTCTACTAATTGGATTTTTTTCTTGTTTTATTAAAAGCAGAGCTATTTTTCCAACCTGGTGTGGAATATTTTTGTGCAGTGTTTTCACTCTTTTGCTGTTTGAAGTGGTGCACAAATACTTACACATTGCCTCTAAGTTAAGCTGACTGCTCTGAGCCAAGCTAGTAGAGGGCGAGCACTGGTTGATTTAGGGTTTGTCTTCCTCTTAACCTGACTAGTATTGTGGTTGCTACTTGACCAGGGCTCATACCCCAGTCAAGCAACAACCAAATTTCTAACAGTCAGCATATCAGACACAGGTCCTTTGCATCACACTATGGTGAAAGGCATATGATTTATGGCAAAGAAACCTCGGTGTGTGATAGATTGGTTAACAAATCCAGTAATCCGATAAAAAAGCAGCATTAATCTGAGTATATAGAAGGTGACAATGCAATATGAGGAATGGTCAGTAGAGCAAACTCATCAGTGGATGGAATCAGAGTGAATGTAGTCAGCCCCCAGACAACCAGGACACAGCTCAGGAATCCATTACAAACGAATGCTCCTGTAGTAGGTATGATGGGTATTATGGGTGCAAGGATGACTTGAAGAGTCTTCAGCTGAGGAGGAGGGCAGGGCGGCAATAAGCATGGCATAGTATCTGAGAAACAAAGGTAAGCCTGAGCTTTCCTAACAACAAGAAGGCTCTTAAGGGAAAGAACAACATTTAAAATGTGCAGGGGACACAAATAATGCAAACTAGTGGATCAGAGAAGAGAACTCAATCAACCACTGTTGCAAGACAAAGTGTGCTTCTGTGACTGATGTTTAAATCTTCTTGGTTCTTTCTGACCCCAAAGTACAGTGTGGTTCAGCTCTTCCCTCCTTGCCCTGGAAGTAATGTTGTGCACACTGCTGTAATACCCTCCCCCTCACCTCCCCAGCTGCAAGTGGGCTGTCTGCTACAACCTCCTTTAAGAGATTCTTCTCTTGTAGCAAATCCGTCAGCAGTGTTAGCGCCCAAGGATTGGCCCAAAATAGGGTCTTAAATCAATCATCCCAAATTTACAACTGGGATACTCAAAATTCTGTGGTGCTTCGTTGTCAGGTTGACAGACCTTTGCCACCTTGTTGGAATGGAGCTAAAATAAAAGTACAACTTATTTATCATCAACTGTCAAGCTCTTAACTATCAGTCAATGACGAGAGGTTGAGGAAGTTTCTAAAACCATTATTTGTCTTTAAAGGAGTAGTATTCTTTTGTTGATTTTTTTCAGGTTAGTCCAATTGCAGAAATATTGAGAAAAGGTTTGATTAGTGACAGAATAAATCAACAAAGTGTTCCATAAAGTAACCAGTCCCTATCTATCTAAAGAGCCTAACCTAACCTATAGAAATCCATGAAGAGTCTCTTCTGGAAAAGAACAAGATTCTCGAAGCATAGATGAAGTCTCAAACTTCCCATAAAGGGTTGTTCTGGAAAACTAAACCGAGTTCCCCACAGCTGCAGTAGCAACCTTTAAAATAAAGTCAGAGAGAGAAGAATGATCGCAGCAGTAGCATTGATCAAATGCAAGAAGAAAATCTCCCTACACCAAGAGTCAGGGAAAAGGAGGGTAAAATCACAGTCAGCAGTAGCTTTCAGTAATAAGGGCAAAACGCCTTAAGTGTCAGACGTGGTGGAAGGTAAAGGGTCTTCTCTCCTCGGGTTTTCTCCCGTCTGTCCTCTCTAGCTAGGAACACTCGATTATAATATGAAATACACAAATAATGTAGCGAAAATTAGTAGGTTTAGGTCATCTTCATCCAATGGAAACCACTCTTCCAATGGTGTTGTCTCCATCCTTTCCTTTTCCTCCTGATTGCCACTGTAAACATTCACACCGGTTCATATTTAAACTAATATTGCAGTTTTAGATAGGTGGGAGAAAGTTCTCCTGAGAACCTTCATACCTAAGCTGTTAGTTGCTTCCAATATCCTGTTGTGGAGAAATTGGCTAGTCAAATGTAATGCAGCAATTCTAACAGCAATGTCCTGGTTAAGTATACACATTATTTATCTAGTTTGTTCTTTATTCTAACAGTTAATTCATTATAAACCAACAGCAACCTCATTGTCAAAGCAGGGTGAGCTAATGTAGTGTGATGAAGAAAAAGAATATAATCTTAAAGTCAGCAAATTCTTCATTGGGATGCTGGTGCTAGGCAAATATTCTAAAGAAACCCCTATTTAACTGCATGCAAGAGTCGTAAGAAAGTATGGCTTGGGCCTACTTTCAGAAGCACATTGAAAATTAAAGCCTACTGCATTTTGCACTTCAAGTTAATTTTCTTACACAAGCACATTTTTCCTACATGAGATTTATTTTTGCAGTTTCTTAGCACTGTTTTAATTGCATTCTAAAGTGAAAGTCTAATAAGTTTATGCAAGTCTCGTTTGATTTTAACATTTTAGTTCTAAGAGCAGAATTCCCTTCACTTTAAGGATAGCATCGAAGAGTTGATTCTGATAGCAGATTACCCACTGACTGCAATCCTGCAGGGTTGGATTCAGCACCTCTTCCACCTGAAGGAGGTTACAATCTAAATCAAATAAAGTCTGAATTGACCACAAAGGACCTCGTTACAAGGTCCTCTAGAATTACTAGCCAGATTTGGATTAGAAGATCTTCCGCATCTCCGTAGATCTGCAGAGCTTCACCGATAGACCACCACTTGATAAAACCTGGTGAAATACCGGCGGAAAAATAGGAAACATGGGAATCTGGACTGAAACTACTGATTCCTCTAGTCATTTCTAATATCTTAAGGGACTCCAATGTTCCCTCTTGCAGCCCACAATAACTCCATCCACCCTGCAAAGACACTGATGATTAGTAACCCAGGTGGATCAGAGTAACCAAGCATTTTTCTGGCTACATGTAATGCATTTGTAATACAGTTATATGTACATTTAGTAAATGCAGTGTATCATAGTTTGTGCATTTTTTAATATTGCTCCCAACTGTGACATTCAAATGTGGAATATTATTCATGGGCAAGTCAATATTTCACAGTCGTTTTTATTTGGCGTGGCTTCCTCACAAACAGAAGCTCTTTAATTGAGGAACAATTTAACATGAACATATTTTTTACACATCCCTGGAGGTACGTGTCTTATAAAGGGAATGTTTTGTCTCATAAAGTCGAATATAAGTACCTTTGAATCCTAAACACGTGTTAGCTTTGAAGTGAGTTAACCACTCATCGCGGCTGTTTATTTCTAAGCCTGCATTCAAAAACAGCAGGAATAAAAGCGTATGGTTGAACGGCTCCTACATCAAAGAACGACGAATGATGATAATAAGAGGTGTTTTAAAGAGCACTGCACTCCAAGGTACATACAGAGACATGAATATGAAAAGGATGGATTGCAAGAATATAAATCAATGGGGTTTTGCGTGTTATTACAAGCAGATCAAATTTCCGTCTTGCTCTCTGCGATATAATAATGAATTAACCCTCTCATTGATTTGCACAGGTGCGATAAACCTACATTAGAAACCTTTCATCCTGTGCCTCTCTGCGACCAAATCTGTTTGTTTGGGGTTATGCGAATGGAGTGGTACACACGAAGGGAGAGCATGTTTATGCCTGAGCTGGGGTTACAAATGTGATCAGCCAAAGCGAGGCTCTGTGCTGCTAATTGAATGCAATTCATAACAAAGGTACACTGCATCTGGCATTCATAGCCTTCCTTCCAGCCAAACGCAGCTTCAGAATTCAGCTCGGCTGCGCCTTGCACAAAGGAACCACCGGCAACGCAAGAAAAACCTAATTCTTATATGTTGATCAAGTGGAATTTTTCTAAAATGGAAAACGAAAAAAATTAGCAAAGGGCTTTGACGTCAATCCAGCTTCACAGATGCCCGCTTCTCACAACGTCTCCAAATATATTAGGGCTGTTGTAATTGCCAGCCTAGTAGATGTCCTGGCGACAGAGCCAACAAAGGCGGTTTCAGAGACTTTGCCACAGACCTAGACGGAGATGTTGGGAACACACACAGTGGTGCCTTCCAGAACGTAGCATCTGGCCGATACTTTTGTCAAATTGTCCCTGCTGGTACCCGCAGCTGTTTAACGTGTTTCTGGAAAGGAAACATAAAAAATGAAATTGATGACAGAGAACGGTCAAGCAGCCATGAATGGTGTCGTAAAGTCAAATCCCATCTTCCCAGTTGCGTTTTTTTCCTCGAAAAATGCATAGCGATTCACTTCGAAAGCTCTAAAATGAGCTATGTTCCCAAATATGCCTTCTGTTTTCAATGCATAAGTTCGTGAACGGCATGAATAAGAAATGAGATTGAATTTGGAGTTTCTTAGTAGTAAGTTCCAGTATACAAATTGCTGACACATGTTTATGGATTACTATAAGTATAATGAAACTGAATTTTAGATAGCAAAACATATTCATAACACTGTTTCATATTTTTTAATTTTGGCATTCCATATTTCCATTCACATTTTCCTAAATGCACTAAGCTGGGTCATGTAAAGTTCAATCGATAAAAAGAGAAAGTGGTGTATCGCAAAATCTTATAAATTATATACTTTGGCCCTCGTTATGAATGTCAGAGTAATTCCCAATCGAGTGCAAATAGTTCACTACCCATGATTCAGACGTTTTCTGAGTTAAGATTTTGTCAGGGAAAAACCTGGGGAAATTTGTATGATGCAAGCTGGTCGGCGAGAGGTAAAATATGCCATAATCAGGTCACTCACTTTAATACCACAGGCTATTTCTTATTGTGTAGTCATTTGTATCTCTCATGCAAAAAGAACAATTGATGGACAGAATGCAGAACAATGTCATACATTCACCCTAGTACAGAGATCTGGGCCTAAATCCATCGCTTTTTTTGCTCACCATGCCATTCCAGTTTGAACTCAGCCATATGCAAATCAGTCTTGACCCTGCACCCACTGAAAACAGTCCAGCCGAACTGCCAGGCCAGGTCTTCCCTGGAAAGAAACAAGCATCCTAGGACCAGTTTCAGGATTTCAACCCTCGTCAGCCAAGATAGCTTGACTCCAGTGACATGGAGAGCGCAGGACCCACTTCTGGGCATACCCGTCCTATTCGGGGTGACAAATGCAGAAACAACAATTGATGGACAGAATGCAGAACAATGTCATACATTCACCACAGTACAGAGATCTGGGCCTAAATGCATCGTTTTTTTGCTCACCATGCCATTCCAGTTTGAATCCAGCCATTTGCAAATCAGTCTTGACCCTGCACCCAATGGGAACAGTCCAGCCCGAACTGCCAGGCCAGGTCCTCCCTGGCTTGGCAGTTCGGGCTAGACTGTTCCCATGAGGCAAAGGGTCAAGCTTGATTTGCATATGGTCAGATCTAACCTGGGGTGGCATGGTGAGCAAAAGAATGATGGATTTAACCCAGATCTCTTGACTGGGGGTGAATGTTTTGATTTTTTCTGCATTCTGTCCATCAATTGTGGGTCTTTTGCTTTCTCACCCTAAATGCGCCGGGTATGCCCAGACGTGGGTCCCGGGCTCACTGTGCCACTGGGTTCAAGCTATCCTGGCTGATGAGGGGTGAAACCCCGAAACCGGTCCTAGGATGCTTGTTTCCAGTCCAGGGAGGACCTGGCTTGGCAGTTCGGGCTGGACTGTTAACATGAGGCAAAGGGTCAAGACTGATTTGCTTTGGGCCAGATCTAAACTGGGGTGGCATGGTGAGCAAAAGAATTATGGATTTAACCCAGATCTCTTGACTGAGGGTGAATGTTTTGATTTGTTCTGCATCCCTTCCATCAATTGTGTGTCTTTTGCTTTCTTGCCCTAAGTGCGCCAGGTGTGCCCAGACGTGTGTCCCGGGCTCACTGTGCCACTGGATTCAAGCTATCCTGGCTGATGAGGGGTGAAACCCTGAAACTGTTCCTAGGATGCTTGTTTCCGGTCCAGGGAGGACCTGGCTTGGCAGTTCGGGCTGGACTGTTCCCATGACGCACAGGGTCAAGACTGATTTGCATATGGCCAGATCTAAACTGGGGTGGCATGGTGAGCAAAAGAATGATGGATTTAACCCAGATCTCTTGACTAGGGGTGAATGTTTTTATTTGTTCTGCATTCCGTCCATCAATTGTGTGTCATTTGTATCACTCATGCCTTCAATAAACTTGCGTGTACTTGCCAAAATGTGTTACCCTGTGCATATCTGTAACGACACACCCACATTTATTTTGAGTAAATTAGTCTCTTGCTCAACCCTTGGTAGCTGACAACGAGCAGCCAGGCCTAACTTAGGAGACAGGTATGTACAGCATTTAAAAATACCAATGCATCAAACAAGCAAGACACAACACACAACACACAATAAAAATCCCACACCAATTTATACAAATATTTTTATGTCTACAATGACTTCAAAACAACAAAAATACAATGAAGGGAACCGGAGATATGAATTTTTAAACATTAACCACTTTATAGTGCTTAAAAACGTATAGCACCACTATGGGACATCTGGTTGTGCTTGACCGGGACAAAGTCAAAGTTTGAGGCTGACCGTGATGGGGCCCTGGTCGGATACACTAAGCAGGAGGCCCCGGTCAAAATTTTACCTTACCTTTCTGGGGCTTTTTCTTCCAACGTTGATCGACCGTCCACAGCAGGCCGGATTCGGTGAAGGTTCACTGGCTTGACTTTCTTCGAGGCCAAGGTCAAATCCTGGAAGTATGGAGCTTTCAGCGGGACAAACCTGAAATCCAGGCCGGGTCACGGTTGAAGGTTGTCTGCTTGACTCTCGACGTTGGGTTGGTCACCTCATGGAGCTTTTTAACAAAAGTTCTCCAAACCTCAGGAGGTGCTTCCTGAAGGTATCCATGTAGATTCCAAGTGTTCAAAATCAATCAATCAATCATGGGTTTGCAAAGTGCACTTCTCACCTGTATCTCAAGGCGCGGGGAGGTGTGTGGGTGGCTCCGTTGAGGTCATTCGAAGAGCCAGGTCTTGAGGTCTTTCCTGAATTGGTGCAGTGTCAGGCTTTGCCAGAGGTGAATGGGGAGATCGTTCAAGTTCTTGGCTGCGAGGTATGAGAAGGACCTTACCCCGCTCTGTTCCTGTAGAAGCGTGGGACGGTGGCTAGGGAGAGGTCGGCTGAGAGGAGGTTTCTCTATGGGGCGTGGAAGGAGAGGCGGTTGTTGAGGTATTGAGGTCCGATGTTGTGGAGGGCCTTGTAGGCGTGCGTGAGCAGCTTGAAAGTTATTCTTCTTTCAATGAGGAGCCAGTGAAGGTCGCAGAAGTGTTTGGTGATGTGGTTGTGCATTGGGATATCGAGGATTAGTCTGGCTGCGGCGTTCTGGACAGTTTGTGGAGGAGTTTTTTGTTGATTCCGGCGTAGAGGGCATTGCCGTAGTCCAGTATAACTGTTATCCTGGAGTCGGGGGTATCCATTTGAATCTTTTACGTAGTATGCCGAGGGTGTTGAAGCATGCGGAGGAGGCGGCGTTGATCTGGCGATTCATAGTGAGTGATGAGTCCAGTATAATGCCGAGGTTACATGCATGTTCTGTCGGGGTGGGTGGGTTTTCTGAGTGCAGGGGGCCACCAAGTGTGGTCCCATGTGGAGGGGTTGAAGCTGAGGATGAGGACTTCTGTTTTCTCTGAGTTGAGTTTCAGGCAGCTGTTCTTTATCCAGAATGCAACTGCTTTCATCCATTCTTGGAATTTGTGCCTGGTGATGTTAGGTTCCTTGGTGAGGGAGAGGATGAGTTGGGTGTCATTGGCATAAGAGATGATGTTGAGCCCATGGTTTCTCACTATGGTTGCTAGGGGGGCCATGTAGATGTTGACGAGGGTGGAGTTGAAGGAGGATCCTTGGGTTTCTCTGCATCTGGTCGCTGTCAGTTCTGAGAGGAAGGGCTGGGGTCTTATTCTCTGTGTTCTGCCCATTAGGAATGAGCGTATCCAGTCTAGGGCCTTTCCTTGGATGCCGGCATCGTGGAGTCTGGTGGCTAGTGTGCGGTGAGAGACGGTGTCGAAGGCTGCTGATAGGTCAAGGAGGATGAGGGCTGCCATTTGGCCTTGCTCCAGGAGGGTGCGGATATCATCTGTGGCAGGAAGGAGGGCGGTCTCTGTGCTGTGGTTGCTGCAGAATCTGTAGTGGGAGGTGTCTAGGATGTTGTTGGCTTCAATGAAGTATGCTAGATGGGTGTTGCCATCCTTTTTGATGACCTTGGCTGTGAAAGGAAGCAGTGAGATGGGCCTGAAATTCTTGAGGTCCGTCGGGACTGCGGAGGGTTTCTTAAGAAGGGGTTGACTTCAGCATGCTTCCAGTTGTCGGGGAATGCGGTGGTCTCGAGGGAGCAGTTGATGGTTCGACGTAGCTCAGGTGCGATTGCGGTGGTTTCCCTGTGGAAGATGTGTGGTGGGCAGGGGTCTGAAGGTGCTCCAGAGTGGATGTTCTTCATGGTCTTTAGGGTGCCTTCTGTCATGAGTGGGGAACAAGTAAGTAGGGTTTGTTCATTGCCGTCGCTGGGGGTGGGGGTTGGGGCAGTGCAGAGGTCTTGGTTGTCGAAGTTGTCGTAAATCGTCTTGATCTTTAGGTGAAAAAAGGTGCTGAGTCTGTTGCAGAGGCCTTGGGAAGGAGGGACATCTGTTATTTCGCTGTTGGGTTTGGCAAATTCCTGTATGATGGAGAAGAGATCCTTGGAATTGTGTGCATTGGAGAGGATTCTGTCTTGGAGGAAGTTCTTCTTTGTGGATTTGATGAGTTAGTGGTGTGCAGTGGTGGCTGTTTTTTAGGCTGTGAGCGTTTCTGGAGTTTTGCTGTTTCTCCACGTCGTTTCCAGTCATCGGCAGGAGCGCTTGGATTCCTGGAGTGCAGTGGTGAGCCAGTTTGCTTTCTTGTTGTGTCGTCTTGTTGTCTTCTGGAGGGGGGCGAGTGTGTTGGCGCAGTTGGCGATCCATTGGTGGAGGTTGCATGCCGCAGTGTTGGCGTCTGTCGCAGTTGGGGGTGGAGAGCAGGTGATGGCAGAGGTGAGGTGCTCCTCAGAGACTTTGTTCCAGATTCTGCGTGGGAGGCGGTGCGGGTGCCTGTGTGTGGTGGGTTTTCTAAAGGAGAAATGGATGCAGTGGTGGTCAGTCCATAGCAGTTCTGTGGTGTGGCTGAAGAAGATGCTGTTTCATCTTGTGAAGATGGGGTCAAGTGTGTGTCTTGTTGTGTGAGTGGGGGCGGAGACAAGTTGCTTCAGTCCTACGTTGGTGAGGTTTTCAAGGAGGGCGGTGGTGTTGGGGTCGTCATGGTTGTCCAGATGGAAGTTTAGTTCTCCGAGTAGTATATAGTCTGTGGAGGCAAGGGCGTGGGGTAGTATGAGGTCAGCAATGACGTTAGTGAACAGAGAGCGGGGCCCATGCAGTCTATAGACTAGGGTTCCGCGGAGTGTCGTTCCGGGGTTGGTCTGGATCTGGAAGTGGATGTGTTCCATGGGGGGCGAGGCATCGTCTTAGTTGGTGGTTGTCGTGCGGAGGGAGCTTTTGTGGATGTTGGCGAGGCCTCCTCCTGGGGCAGTCTTTTCTCAGGATCTTGTATCCGTCAGGGATGGCAGTTGCGATGTCAGGTGCGAAGCTGGCGTTGGACTCTGTGAGGAAGGCAACATAGAGTGTGTGAGTGTTGAGGAGGTCCCAGATTTCTACGGCGTGTCTGTGCAAGGAGCACACATTGAGGAGGATGCAGTTCAGTGGTTTGTGTGCTCTGGTGTCTGGTGGGCTGGGGGCTACTGTTGGGGTCCGGAGGTGGGTGAAGGTGCGGCGGCAGTGTTGACAGGAGATTAGTCCTTGGGTGTTGCTCGGCATTGAGAGCTGGCAGTTGTTGCTGCGTCCGGGGTCGAGAGTGTGGAGGGTGCTGGGGTCGTAATGGCGGGGGGTCGGGGGACCAGGGTCACTGGCGCTGGTCACGGCCGGGTGCAGATAGACTTGCCTTTGGCACGCCTTTGGTGCATCTGCAGCATGGCCACCAATAAGTAGGGGTCAGGGGGAGGGCGATCAGGTGAGAGGCGGGAGGCGTAGCAACATGCTGGGGAGGGGCCGAAGGTGCAGCAGCGGCAGGGAGCACAGAAAGAGGGCGCGAAGCAGAGGCAAAAAGAGAAAAGGGGCAAAGGAAAAGAGAAATGAGGCAAAAGAGAAGCATGGCAAAATTGAACAGAGGACACAGAACAGTGCGGAATAGCAGAAGAGCAGGGTGCTCTCCCACTAGACCACCAGGGATGAGGTGCAGGCAGGAGCCTGCCGATGGAGGAGGGCGTTGAACACCTACCTGGCAAGGAACTAGGGCTCAAGAGCAGACCCTTAACAGTGGAGCTGCACGGGGAAGAGCAGGACACTAACCAGGAAGGTCAGAGGTCTTGCTATTCTTGCTGCACAGCGGCTGCCATTATGTAGGCATCGGGGAGGGCGATCAGCTGGGAGGCAGGCTAGACACGCTGGGGGGGAGGGGGTGTGGGGGAGCAGAGGTGGGGAGCGGGGGAAGTGGGTGTGAAGCAGAGGCAAAAAAAGAAAAGAGAAAGAGGCAAAAGAAAAGAGAAAAGAGGCAAAGGAAAAGAGAAAAGAGGCAAAAGAGAAATGTTGCAAAAGAGAACAGATGACACAGAACAGAGCAGAATAGCAGAAGAGCAAGGTGCTCTTCCACTAGACCACCAGGGATGAGGCGCAGGCAGGAGCCTGCGGGTGGAGGAGGGCCTCAAACACCTACCTGGCAAGGAGCTGGGGCTCAAGGGAAGTCCTTTAACAGTGGAGCTGCAAGGTGGAATATAGTGACACTGACCAGGAAGGTCAAAGGTCTTGCTCTTCTTGCAGCGCAGCAGTAGCCCTTAAGCAAGGGTTGGGGTAGGGCGATCAGCTGGTAGGCAGGAGCTGGAGCGACACGCTGGGGTAGAGGGGCCGATGGGGCAGCAGCGGCGGGGAGCACGGGAAGAGGGCACGAAGCAGAGGCAAAAGAGAAAAGAGAAAGAGGCAAAAGAAAAGAGAAAGGAGGCAAAGGAAAAGAGAAAAGAGAAAAGAGGCAAAAGAGAAACGAGGCAAAAGAGAACAGAGGACACAGAATAAAGGCAATAGTAGAAGAGCAGTGTGCTCTTTCACTAGACCACCAGGGATGAGGCACAGGCAGGAGCCTGCAGGTGGAGGAGGGCCTCAAACACCTACCTGGCAAAAAGCTCAGGCTCAAGGACAGACTCTTAACAGTGGAGCTGAATGGGGGAGAGCAGTGACACTGACCAGGAAGGTCAGAGGTCCAATCCAAAGGTCTGGAATCTCCTAGATGGTCTCTGGGATGTCTGGACTACAATTCGCACATTGCACCTGGACAAATCCTTAAAAGTTCACTGGACGCACTCCAGGATGGGGACTCTTGGTGGAGATGATGCAGGTGGTTAACCTGTAGTTTCCAGGGAGTCCACTCCTTAATCCTTCTTGAGGCAGGGTACAGTCCACAGATCTGTAGTACCAGATTGTGCAGCAGGTACAGTCAGTCAGAGTGCAGGTCTTTGGGTGCAAATCCAGATTCAAGTAGAGCAGTCCTTGTAGTTTCTGGCAGCAGATGTGAGAGACTATGCAGCTCTCACATATTTATTCAGTGTTCTGGAGTGCCAAGCAGGGGACACCTCTGTCCTATGAGAAGCTGTGTGCCACCTAAAAGCATGCCTACTTCCTCCAAAGTGTGGCATCTTCTTGTCCTACAAAGCACAGCACTTCCAAAATCCAACATGGATGATTTCTCTCCAGAGGAGTAAAAGTTGGCTAAACCAGCCGACAGCGTGGCTCATTTCCATCAGCTCTCCCCTCCTTGACCTCTTAAAATTCCTGTCCTGCGCCTGCCATCTGACTGGGGGCACAGGATGTGGGGGTAGGTACGCCTGGCATTCCTTACTCATCTGCTCTCTCTTTGAGCTCAGTTTGATTAGCCCAGCCCTCTCTTTATGACCTATACTCCTCAGCTTCAGAGCTCTCTCCATCAGATAACCTTTGCTCCAGCCAGGCCACTTATCACCTAGTGAAAGCAGCCTGGCTAAGCCTGTTAAGGCTGAAAAATCAGCAGAGACTACCAGAAGGCTTGATTTTGGCTTACAGAAGAGAATGTTCTATAACTTCTCTTCTGTACTAGTTATGATAGATTCAACAGTGGCAAGTTGTTCAATTTATCAATACCAATCTTTTAAGTATTTGAATGACATTTGCTCCTTTCACAGCAATAGTTATACCTAAATAAAATATTGTAATGTTAGCCTATGAATCAAAATATCTTCAACGGGGGGCGGGGAAATAGGCAGTATTTCCCTCACCAGGGCATATAAAACATCTTTTATAAGGTGCCTGTTTAAAGTCACATGGCCCCCACCCCTGGGACACCTAGGGGAGACCTTGGGGTGCCTAATATGTAAAAATAAGGAAGATTATCACTTTTAAAGAAGTGTCCATACCACCAAAGCCGAACTTGCATACAATTTACTTTTATAGACAGTCTGCAAAGCCAGGCTGCCTTTAAAATAACAGTAGGCACTCAGTATTGCACAAATGCAAGTGCAGGAATTCTGCTGGGCCTCTAAACTACCATGCCCTATTATATACTAGGGACTTATAGGTAGTTTGAACCCCCTAGCCCTATTATATGCAAGTGACTTATAGGGCCTGACAGTACCAATTGAGAGAATTTACTTTTGAAGACAGGCTGCAAGGCGTGGCCAAGATGGCTTCTGCTATAGACATGTAAGTTGGTACTCCGTATCGGGCTAGCCAATCATTTATCCCTGCATCCCTACCATCCTCGGTCCCCACACCTGCTGGTGTGTCGCTCTTGACTCAGGGTAAATCCAGAGCCAACACCTGCAGGAACAGGAGCATTCTACCAGAACTCTTCGTGGCAAGCACAGCCCGGCCTGGAAGAGTGGCCCAGCTGCAGACCTGGAGAATGGATACACTTGGGTTGAGAACAACCAGCACATTGGACCGAGGTCTTGACACTGTAGAGCACCCAGAGCCGTGGATGCCCCCTCCTGAGTATCCGGTGAGTGTACGGACACTGCTCATTGCTGCATGGTGGAAGGCATGTGCCTAGCCTGTCCAGCACCCAGCCAGACGCCCTGCACTGGGCCCCTGACGTCTTGAGAGATCCGGACCTGCTGCCCTCTGGGCCAAACATTGTGGTGTCAGGGGGGTCTCCCGCCTACTCCAAGTGTGCCCCGCCCTGGTGGGACTGCGCGGGGGTGAGGAACTTGACCACGACCACCCGACTCTTCTGACCGGACCCCCACAGAGGGTTTGACCTGAGCCGACCCCGTGTGATCGGCGCAAGACCACCTGGCTGCACGGCCCGCAGGTCCACTGCGCCTACACTGTCGGGAGCTGCATCGCTGGTTTTTGATGAAGCAGGATCCCGCCACCATGCTCTCCTGGGTGGGCCGGCGCCCTGCCGGGTGCCCTAGGACCTGTTCGTGTGCGTACCTGTTGGAGGAAGGGGCGGCCTCGCCAGGGCTGAGTCGAGGATCCGCTGCGATGTGATGCAGGAACAAGAAGTGTGGCCCTCCAATCTCCCTGAACGTATGCCTGGAATTCGTGGGGCAAACAGAGGCACTATCCCTTCTACCTACCTTCTACAGTGCTGCTGCCTTGAGAGCCGATCAGCATCCACTGCTGAAGCTGCTGGGAGGTGCCTAGTGGTTCCCTCCACGCAAGGATCCTATGGTGAGGACAGAGGCTGCACAGTTGCAATGGGTCCTTCTGGGCTTGGACGCCCGCGCACTCCCCCTCCACTGCAGATAGAAGTTGCACCGCGCATTGGTGGGGGAGCCCAAGAAGACTGGAGTTACATATCCTTGGTGGCTCTGGGTGCCTCTGTTGACTTTCATGCCCCGGCTGCTCACTCTCTAGTGCCACATTGGGCTCCATTATATAGAGCCTGAACTTGCTGCCCTGGGGGTGCTTGCGACGTTGTTGAGGGGTCATTCTTCCAGAGATCTCCACCTTGGACTACTAGTAGGTGCTGACGCATTGGGTGCATGTTGGCCATGGGGATGCAGTATATCTCTGTGCACTGAATGGTCACGGATGCTTGCTGCTGCTCAGGCCCCTGCCTCGCCCATGCGAATTGGATGACAATGCTCTCTCATAACTGTCTCACACCTCGATTTCTTGCAACTCTCTGCACCACCCTACATGGCCCTTTTCCACCTCTTGGCTGTGACCACCCGTAGCCTGCATATCTGGAGATCTGACCTGTCTTCTGGGGTGGGCACCCTTTACAGCAGCAGGCCCGAGGGATCAAACTGCCACATGGACATGGTAAAACCTAAAACCGCCAAACAGCAACACATGCCGGACGAGGCTGGTGCGATGGATTCGGTATGAGGGGACAAGACCCTCAGTAGCCTTCAACACCTGGAAAAGACTCTCCAGGCTCACACAGCGCAATTTGACAAAATGCTCCAAGGTATCCTGGACACCAAGACTTCCCTGGAGGCCTGCATTGACACAGTTTCGATAGAGGTGAACCTATTAGTCGCCGACCACCATAAATTGATGAACTGAGTAGACGAAACTGAATCTGTGTTAACGGTCCTTCACCCCTCCAACAAGGAATTACAGGAACATCTAAAAAAAGTGGAAGCGGAAATTGCGCTCCTACATCACAGGGCATAGGATGCTGAGGGTAAGTCCAGGCACAATAACATCCACCTGCTGGGCTTCCCAGAACGCTGGAGGGTCTTAGCGTGGAATTGTTCCTTGAGAAATGGCTGGTGAAGAATGTTCTTTGAGGCAAGGCACCAAATTTCTTCTCAATTAACAGGGCACACCGCACTCTGGGCCGTTTCCCCCCTCCTGGGTGCCCCACCCCATTATAGTACATCTCCTCAACTACCAGGATTGCGACTTGCTCCTGCAGAGCTTTCGCAACAAAGGTCCA
This sequence comes from Calotriton arnoldi, assembly GCA_963921515.1. Classification (NCBI taxonomy): domain Eukaryota; kingdom Metazoa; phylum Chordata; class Amphibia; order Caudata; family Salamandridae; genus Calotriton; species Calotriton arnoldi. The sequence continues at coordinate 195,099 of CAWUFW010010952.1, forward strand.
TGGTCTTTTGAAAATGCTCAAATCTTGGCCTATCCTGACTTCACACTGGAGGTGCAACGCCGCCGCGGATCATTCTTGCGTGTCAAACAACGCCTGCAGGAACTGGTTATCAAGTATGCACTATTATTCCCTGTCAAGCTGTGCGTTGTTGATGAATCACATCTTTTAATCCCCAGAAGATGTCTAGACATGGCTCCATGCAAAGGATTAGTTGAAAACAACTACCCCGGAGTGACCTGAGGATGCCTTGCTTGACCCCAAGCCACGGTGGCGCAGACATCGCCCACTGAGAGCACACCTTTCTAAAGACCAGGCTGCAGAGGAGCAGGCCCTTGCGGTGGCGAAGGCCACCCTTCACAGCACAAACCCCTTCTCTCTTCTGCAGGACAGTCACCCTACGGAGTCAGGGTCAGATTCAGGTGGCTCTCGCTCCATGCTGGGCAGGGTTCACCGAGGACCATCGATGACTCCCTGATCGGCAGATGATCTGTAAGTAATGCTGTGGAGCTGTGCCGAAGTCTTGACGTTGGCTGGCGCCCCCCACATCAATTGCTGTTGACCTGTAAGTAGCGCATCATCGGCGTGGGACTGAGAGCTGTTTCCACTAACTGGGCCCTCACCACCACTGTCACATTAGACATTGCTGTCACAGCATTGTTGCCGTTTACACTCCTTAATCTGGACCCATGCCTCCCGCAGGTTCCTATGTGGACTCTATGTTGCAATGTAGTGATGTTGATGTTTATGCACTTTTTGCTGCCTATGTTATTTGACTTATGGATGTTTAACTGGACGGGGCCTGCATGGCAATTGTCCTGGGGGTAATTCTTTTTTTTGTGTTATTGTTACGTTTTTACAAGATGCTCTACTAGAGACTGATTTGTTCCTCAACACTTACCGCCACGACCTGGGTTCACCTCACACTTCATGGACATTTTTGGGTGGGGTAATGGGTAGGATAGCGTATTACGCATTGCTCCCTCCTTGACAGACGATACACTACCTATGCCTAATCTCCTATTGAATACACACATACCCCAATATCATATAATGACCTGGAATGTATGAGGTATGGCTACACCAATCAAACGCCATTGTATATATGCTTATCTTAAGAGGCGCCATATCCACATAGCAATGCTCAGGAAACACACCTCACCACCACTGAAGTACACAAACTCTGAGTGCGCTGGCAGGGACAGGCAAATGGCACCACGTCCTCCTGTTTTGCCCGGGGAGTTCTTATTTGGATAGCACCAGGAGTTCCATACGTTGTGACTACTCATAGGGTGGACGCGGGGGTAGATATGCAGTGCTTGAGGGTCACCTGGACCACTTCCCCCTAACCCTTGCTGTGCTATACTCCCCCAACAAATGTCAATGTGAGTTCCTTGACACCCTAACCCTAGTACTTCTCCGTGACCCGTCTTCTCCTACCTTCTGGTGGGGTGACTTTAATTGTGTCTTGGACAAGGCCGCAAATCACTCTACACCCCCACTCCGTGCAACACCATCCGAATGCACCGCTCGCCATCTCTGTTGGTGGGTGACCCAAATGCATCTATACGATGCCTGGTGACTCATACACCTGATAGATCGCTAACATTCTTTCTATTCTCCTGTACATGACGTCCACACCAGAATTGATCTCTTACTCTGCACGTCCCACCTCAATGCTCAATTGGCTGGAGCAGAGTGACTGGCGAGCACTTCTTTTGACCACTCTCTTCTGATGCTCACAGTTCACTGGAGGCATTCCCGCCCTCTCATACCCATGTGACACCTTCAAGTGGAGGCTCTGTATGACCCACCCTTTCATGCGGACCTCACCCAATGTATAGAATGCTATTTAACACTTAATACAGGCACTGCATCGACCCATGCTGTTGAATATGATGCTCACAAGTCAGTGATACGAGGCCACTGCCTCTCGACCACATGGGGGATACACAGAGATTGACTGAGGAACTTTTGACTATTGAACTCGACCTTTGCCTCCTAGAGGTGAGACTGGGCAACCAGGCGGCTGCCAATAAACAGCTTACACAATTATGTAAACAACGGTCCGAAGCAGAACAGACTCTGAGCAGGCATGACTGCAAGCAGCGCTTAGCATTACAGAATGCTGAGAGTGACCGTGCAGGGAAGCTGCTCGCATGGCTGGTACATGAGGACCAGCAGCATGCACCTTTAGTCTCAATAAGATCGAGGGACGGCACGTTGTTGTCCACACAGTTGTATATTAACAGGGCCATCCGGGATTAATACAACGTTCTTTACTCCACCCTGGCTGCAGCACAAACCAGTGTTTTGTGTCGTTTCTTTGATGCCTTCCATCTGCTGCACCTGAACGTGCTGCAGAGTGCTGAATTAGAGGAGCCTCTTTGCCTAGATAAGGTGTGCACCGCTGTGTCCCAGATTGCCCATGGTAAAACCCCTGGCTCTGATGGTCTACCCATCAAGTACTAAGCCACATTCCCCACCCAGACCACACAGCGCCTCCTGGACATTTTTTATGAGGCCAGGGAACATGGCCACCTACCTGACTTCCTTGAGGCTCTTATAGTGGTCCTACCTAACCAGGTAGAGATCCCCTCAATGTCCATTCATACAGTCCATTATCCCTCCTTAGTTTAGACTGCAAGAAACTAGGCAAGGTCCTAGATGACCGACTTCTCCCTCTTGTACAATCACTGATCCACCCGGACCAATCTGGGTTTATCCCAGGCCACAGCACTTTTTTGAACATTCGTCGTCTCTTACGCCTTCTGCATCACATTGCATCAGATGCTCACGGCCAAGTGGAAGTGTCGTTGGATATCGAGAAAGCATTTGACACACTGGCCTGGGAATATTCTCAGCTCTCACTAACATAGGGTTCGGCCCTGGATTCCTGGGCTGGGTGCGCACTCTTTACGTCGACCAGGAAGCACGAGTTAAGACAGGGCAGATGATCTCTGATAAGTTCCCAATCGGCATGGGCAGGAGACAAGGCTGTCCCTTATCTCCCCTCATCTTTGCCCTTGCCATGGAACCCCTGGCCTGCCGGCTTTGCCAGCATGCAGTGGACTGGGGCATACGCGAATATGACCAACACCATATCATCTCGTTATACGCTGACGATGCCGTGATCTTCTTACAGGATGTGGAATCATCCCTCTCCAACCTAATGCGGATTCTGGAAGACTTTGGTTCACTTTACGGCTTACAGGTAAACAGGTCCAAATCTTGTCTGTGCCCACTGATGCACACATTGATTACTGACCGTCTGTTACAATACTTTCAAGTATCTGGATATACAGATATACCATTCAGACCGTGATCTTAAGGAGGGCAATCTGGACACGGCCATCAGTTTCATATGTCGCTCTCTCCCTTTCTGGCATTCACTCCCGCTGTGTCCTCTGGGTCAGGTTGCTATTTCTAAAATGCGAATACTCCCCCGAATGTTGTATTATTTCACGTCTCTACCCCTCGTGCTCCCAGGTCCCTCTTCCACGACTTGAACGGACTGCTGCTAGAGTTAATTTGGAGCTCGGGCCTCTGGAGGATGGCTCTGTCAATACTGCTGTGCCCACTCACGGAAGGCAGGCCGGGGGTGCCCTCCTTTGAGCTGTACTACTCTGCGGCACAACTGCAATTGCCCATGTCTTTGCTGGGTGCCCCAATGTGCCCTGAATCTTTGCTTGTCCATACAGTTCTGCAGGGAATTAGCTACTTACACTTGGGGACTCATTATGATAACGGGCAGAAAGCCTCCGCCTATCCTGAATCGGGACAGACCAACTTGCGGTCGGCGGTTCCAACCGACAGATTACGATGTGACTGAACAGTGTTCAGTCGGAATCCCATCATTCCCTATGGGAGCTCGTATTCTGCCCGACAACTGGCCATAACACAGGCTCCTATGGTGAAATGGGGTGTGTGCGGAAAACATTGCACCCTATCACGGCACCCCATTGTGCCTGCCACACAGTGCAGGGTTTTACAGGGGGGTCTTTTAGGTACCCCCTCGGCCACTAACCGGAAGGTTTCCGACAGCCTTTCCGTGTAGGACAGGCCGAATTGGAAAGGCTGTTGGAAACCGACATCATAATCCCGAGGACAGAAACGCTCTCCATAGGGGTGTACGATGCGGTTCCGACCAACACAGATACTCTGAGAGCCGGTCGGAACAGATTTGGAATGACCGACTGGTTTACGTTCCGACCATGAACATCGTAATCAGTCGGTCATGATGTAAACCGACCGAGGTGGTCACAAGGGTTCCGGCGCGGTCAAGGAAATTCCGACTGTTGGTTGGAGGCTTTCCTTCCGACATCATAATGAGGCCCTTGGTTGTCTGATTCCACTATCCACCCTACACTTTAATTCCATCTAATGCCGGTGGCCTGCACTTGCTGGCACCAGTATCTGCACCCCAAAAGCCCCACTCTACCATATTCTCCCTCCATTCCTTTTTGGGACTTACATCTATTGCACTGGACACCAAGGAAAATTGACTCACGCCCATGGACCGATGCTGTACTCACTCAGGCAGAGGTTCTCTATAATGAGGGCACACTCATGCCATTCCTAGACATGGTCGAGACATAGGGACTGCATGCTGGCCTATTCCTATCATATCATGCTTTTCGACGGGTGTCCCACGAAACATGGGGTGCGGGGGAGGCTGAACCACCACTGTACTACGCTCTGTCAATATTGTTGACATCTGACTCCACACACCAGGCTGTCATGTTTCTGTGCTCTGCCCTTAACACTACTCCTCCTGATAACTCCACGAGGGTTCGCACCAGAAAGGATGCAGTGCTCCACCAACCTCCAACTGACACAGTGTGGACCCGTGTCCTACGATTGACTAAGGATATTTCTCATAATCCCAGGTCTCTCTTCACCCAGTTTAACTATCTACACCACACACACTTACCTTTCACCTCTCTGCATTCAACAGATGTTTGCAAGGAGCTCCCCGAAATGCCCCCGATGCAGACTACAGCATGCAGACTTCATGCACATGGCATGGACTTGCGTTCCATTATTACAGAGGTGGGTTTAGGTGACATCATTAGTGGTGGAATTGTCCACTCACTCCCTCACCCCTCCCCTGAATCCTGCTTACTCTGACTCCGACCCCGTGTGAAGGGGAACAACAACTTACACCATTTCATCAACCTAGCCTTCGTTCTGTTTAAACAGAACTTTGCCATGGCATGGAAGTCTCCTGCCCCCCCAGATGTTTGTGGTTTGTTCTGGGTATTGTTGACATGGACCAGAGCTGAGGCACACACTCTAAGATTACTCCACATATAGGGTGCTTCCCGCAAAGGAGGTGAGGAGTAGGAGACGTTCATGATTGCAGTCGAGGCCAAAACTGATGACCACCAGTTACCACCAGTAACATTCAGCAAAAAATAGGGGTAAATAGGGTAAAAGGATGACTTTCTAACAATCATGAATTCTACAGCCCTCAAGGCATGCTTCCCTCCTCAGAAGAATGTATTTGTTCACGGTGCCAGCTCTACCGAAGGTGTGTGGGCCTCCCATTCCACTATTTTAACAACCTAAACTTTCCCAGAAGGATTGTTTTGACAGATTTTCATGCAAGATGCCGCACAGAACAGTTCTGAACCACAAATTAAGTTCCTTCTCCATCAACACAAACAAGTTCAATCACAGAGGCTTGTATCATCACAACATTGTTATGTTTCAAATGCAAACTGCATTATTCCTCCGGGATTAATAGGTGCTTAGGGCCTGATTACGACTACGGTGGTACATTGGACCGGCGTAGTTGTGATGGCAGTCTGTGGACTGCCAGACTGGTGGTCTGCCCTCCGTATTATGGCTTTGGCAGTTAGACCCCCACAGCACCGCTGCAATTGCAGAAGATCTGTGATCCTGCAGCGGTTTTGCAGTGGTCAGAGGCTGCAATATGCTGGTGGGGCCACTGTGGCAACACCGAACGTATTACGAGTTGCCTCACCTCCATCCTTTTTATGGTGGTGAGACAGCAAAGGGGTCCCTAACAGGGCCCACTAGTGCCTCTCTGCATGGGGGTGCATGCATGGGGCACATGCTGTGCCCCCTGTATTTTTGCACCCTCAGTTCCTGCACAGGAAGGAATGCACAACATGGTGCATTCATTCCCATGCAGGAACATACTGTGGTGTTCCCATGGCAGTTCCTTTCTAAGGCTCTCCTATCAGCCTTAGAGAGGCACTGCAGTGGGACCACCGCAGCACGCCTGCCCGCCAAGGAATAAAATTGTAATCCGGCAGGCGGTGTGAGAACAGCTTTGGTGTCCCTCCCGCGGAGCGCAGGTGTGGCGTTCAGCAGGATGCCCACCAAAGTTATAATCAAGTCCTTACAGAGCTATTGCATCTCTCCTTCTAAATATTAATAATCATTTACTTTTAAAAAAACTGTTAGCTGTATTTTACATAAGAATGCACTCCAAATTATTTTAGGAAATTGTAGATTTTGACAAAAAGGAATAACAGTTTCACAAATATCAATTACTATAAACAATCTAGGTGTATTTCTTATCTACATGAACAACGACAACAGTCTATGAGTTAAATGAAAATAAAAACTCTGAAAAATCTAACAACAATTAAAAATAGTATTCCAAAAATGCTGTTACAATGTTGGCTAATTCTGTAATTCTATGATATCACCATATCCTTATTGTAAAACAATTTTCTAATTGTTCATTTACTCAACAATGTACACTGACTCTATATTCTTTGCTATATTAATTCTACAGACTCCACTACCATTTCTATGGAGAATTGTTTTATGAATTCATAATTGCAGAATAAAAGATCACCTTATTTTTACATTCATAATTGAATAATAGACTGGAAATGCACACTCAAGTGATGATTCATATAGAATTAACCCAGTGATTGAAATTCATTAATTTAGAGGAAGGCATGCAGTTACTTTTGGGTTTTCATTTCTGATGGACACAAACATGGTAAACAAAAAATCTAGTTGGTCTTGAATTGACAAATGTTCTACCCCCTGCATTTTTAGTCAATAGAAAAACAATGAATCTGTCTCAATTGTAGTCAATAGAATTAGGAGTTAACCGCAGTGGGTTGGGGGCAGGGTCTAGCCAGCAAAAAGAAATGGCATGCTATCAGGAATAGTTTCAGAGGATTCAGATGATGAGGACGAAAATGTAGTTACGCCTCAAGCCCCAGAAGAGGATGCTGTCAGTGCAGTTGAAGGCTGTCCATGCAGGGCAAATTTGACAAAATTAACATTTGGAATTAAAATGTTTAGTTATTGTAATATATTTTTATATCATGATATTATTATTTTTATCCTTCTTGAAATAAAAACTTGACATTTCTTTGGCTACTCAAACAAAATGTGACAAAAAGAAATTTTCCATCTACATAAATATATTACATTTTTAACAAAGACTTTTGTCTTATTTATGCCTTGAACTTCGAATTTAATTTTTAATTGCACAAGGCATTACAGTAGACTCTACCTTCTCTCTTTGGCTACTAGTTGTTCTAAAGGGGCAAGGCTCATGTAAAGGGACAAACTACCAACAGTAGAACATTCTTCTCTTTCTTCATTTGCAATATTAGATCTATTTAATACTTCAACTGCTTGAATTTCCTCCAGAGTAGGTGCGATTTATGCTATTGCTTTGGCTACTTCATTGCTTTGATGCACCATTACAACCTGCATATTAGACGATTGTCTACATTGTAGTAGCAAATGCCAGTCTTTCTACAAATTAGCCTAAAGCCTTTAGGTGCATATCTGTATGTATTTGTCTACACCTATTTGCCCGTAGCTCTGTGGTTATTGCTTGGTATAGTTTCTGCACTGCCTGACAAATATCAAACATCCCAATCCATAATATATTATTAAACTCAGAAAAGGTTTTTTGAACTTCCTAAACCTCTTGTCAGAGCTCACAAATGGCCCAACATTTTTTTCTTTATATTCTTAGCATCAATTTTTCTAACAAATAAAATTCAGGTGGTGTTGGAGTACCAACTAGAATACTTTCAATTAATGCAATTTCTGCTTGTCTAGAGTTACTTCCCTGACTGTTTACGTCCCAAACATCTTTGAGATTTAGGGAAGCCAATGCTTCTTGGAAATGAGTTAGCCAGAATTTATGAGTGATTTTGTCCCATAATGGACTGCTTAGCATATTTTGGGGGCGTCACACAGATTTGTAAATAACTTAATAAAGGCTCCCTGCCAAGCCACATGTTTTTTCAGAAGGTCAAACACATGAGGCATCTGTGCCTGTTACATGTTTGTTTACTGCTTGAACAGATGCCTAAAAATGTTAGCTTATAATATATCCAATGTATTTGCATACTTTCTGAATTATAGGAGTGTGTGCTGATGAGCTTGCTTATTTTAAGCAAGGAGGTCAACGATGGACAGCACAGATTTTTGTGCAAAGGTTTAAAAAGCAAACAACAGAGGTCTTGCTTTTCCCCTTATTGACTGTTGGTGGACCTTGACGTTGTTGCTGTTATTAAAAGTCACTCCTAAATATGTGTAATTTGACACCTGTAGAGAGAATCCCAAAGGGCTTGACCTCTTAAACAAATAGAGAAGAGTGAACTCCAAGGGCTGGTTGGCTAGCCTCCTATTAAGCTACAGGGACACAAAAGCTGCAAGAAGCCCACCTTCTTGAAGAGCCCAGCTGACCAGTTCCAACTGAACTTCCGCTGGACCCTGTTGGTGGCTTACACTGGAGTGAGTCCTGACCCCCATGTGGTGTCCCTAAGGTCATGGGGCCCTTTGGATGAGTGTCAGTGTGTACTCCTCCCACCTAACCCTAAAAGCTGGGACTTTTTCAAGGATTTTAGCAAAAGAACCAGAGGCTACCATCGGAATGCTGCAGAGCTGCAGCCACTGATGTTGAACTGCTACTCAGACTCAGCTTGCTGGTTTGCCCTGCTAACAGGATCCTTTCTTCCAAAAACATTTCTAAGTCCAAAGGTTCAAAGCTAGAAACCTTCACTGAGAACAAATTCCAAAATTATAGGCCAGCAAGGGACCTACCTTCAGCGTGAACTTCACATTTTTCCCCACTCTGAGCTTTCGTGGCAAACGTTACTGGCTTCACTGGAATTTTGTCCAATGACTATCTGGCCTTGTGGAACCTATATTTGCCAAAGCCTGCTGACTTGCCCCACTAAGGATTTCAAAATTCCATCTCAGAAACTAAGTCGGAAGAAAAAAACACCCACCAGACCAATCCTGGTCCCTGTATCCAACCTGTGCCCCATCGTGGTCGGCCTTAACTTTTGACTTTGACCCAATCTAACATGACAAGATTCCTACTATTCATGCTTTTTGGTGCTAGAAACCACGAAAACTTTGCAAAATCATATCTCCGATTCCCTACATTTGATCAAGTTGCTCATTAACATTTGCTCTATTTTTATTAATTGAAGTGGGATTTTTATTGTGTTGTGCTTGCTACGTATTAACTCTTTTGGTACTGATAAATGCTTTAGACATTACTCCTAAATGAAGCCAGTCTTCTCTGTGCTACAGCAAGCAAGGGTGAGCTCAGGTTTAAATTATTTAGACATAACTAGACCTAGTAATGAACAGTCCAATTATTACTTGAAGAACACTACCATGCACTTCAACTAATAATATACTTTCTTACAGTTACCTCTGTCAATCAGGCCTTTGGAGTTTTTAATGTGGCATCCAGAGAACTACTTAAAAGGGACCATAGTGACAGAGCATCCAGGTCATGTGGGTGTGGACTTTTTAATGCGGTTGTGGTGGGGTCAAGTTTAATGTTGCTTGGTGGGCTATGGTTTGTAACTGTTTCCAAGCCCACTTTGTCATCCAAGGCTAGCTGTAAAGCAGGTTGATCCAACTAAGTGAATTTTAATAAGACTTGGACTCTGGAAGTAGACTAATAGGATTGTACATCAGGGGAGTAGGATGTGCAAAATTATAAGATAAAGTGAGAGCACAATGATGTTCAACCTTAACTAGTGAGAATATATTAGGATGTGGATAACTGGATTCATTGGAGCAATGCTTCATCTTTCAGTTGAAGTCAGTGTTTAAAGAACACATTTTTACAATTGACCATCAAGGTTTGATGGGTTCTGAAAATATTTAAAGAGCGCTGCCGAAACTGTGTTTTCTTCTGAGGTTTTTGTAAGACTCCAGTGTGCCTAGGAGTTTATCCTTGTGGAGTCTTTTAGTTTTGTATTTTATTAAAGGTACTCCTTGTGTTCTGATGCGTTCAGACCATATGATAAACATTTTTGTAATTCTTGATATTTTACAAACAAATCCCTTTTTAAGTATTCACAAGCTGTTCCTAAGTGTGTGCAGTTGTCTAATAATAGCCTTGTTACAGACACTGAAGATTGAACCTCTAAAGTCAATAAAGATTTATAGTCAAGATGAAAGATGTGGTTGTACCCTTGCCCCCATGGGTACTAGTCTTCACTGGTTTCTAGGGTGCTGAAGGCCATTAAACATTGTAGTTGGATTTCTGAGCTTTGCAGGAGAGAAGGAGATGCTTTACAACTCCCAGCAGCATTACCACACAAAGTAATCGGATTCTGGCCTGGGATCAGGCATCCACTGAGGCCTGGAGTTAAAGACCTCTGTCATCCACTTCTTACATTTCCAGTGTCTTAGGAGAAGCCCGGTGACAGCCCCTTCCTCTCTTCCACAAGCCACACTGGAACTGCCTTCTTCTGGCAGGTCAATGCCAGCCTTGCCACGTTCACCAGAGAGCCAAACTAAAGTAACTGCTGCACCAGGCTGCATACGGTAACACCACGACACCCTCCGCACTGGCTGCCCAGCAGTGGGGAAGGGAATCTGATAGATACACATGTGAAGGTAAGCAGGGACTATGCGTAGGCCTAGGTGGGGGAGTGCAAGAGTCCAGCAAGGAAGGGCACAAGCACAATCTAGATGCTTCTGCAGAAGGGGTGGAGACAAACTTTCCAATTCTCTTCCTCTTCCAGTAACTTGGTTCATCATCCTTGTAATAGGCTCATTAAAATCAGGAAACATTGTATCCCTATCTTCCTGAATGTAGACTTCCCTGGAATTGGGGACAATTTCTAAGGTCAGATGTTCAGCAACATCCTGATCTCTGGGAAGGTGGATCTGTATAGGAACATATTACTCTTATAAATGTGTTGTTTCATAAGAATGTTCATGGATTTATCAAGTTCAATAAAAAAGTTTTACATTAGAAAATTGCATTTTAAAATAATTTTCACATTTTAAAAGTTTACATGTTTTTTACTTTCATTTTCAAATGCCTTCATTAATTTTATTTTTTAGTAAGAAAAGTAAATAATATAATAAATTACCATAATTATTTGTTGAGGTTAATATAAATCCGACATGAATCATTGCAAAGAATAAATTCTTTGTTTTTTTAACAATAATTATGTTTATTATATAACACTATGGTTGCTTTTTGACCTAAGGCTAAGTTCTTGACCTAAGGCTGTACCACTTTTTCCTGATTTCCTAACATGTCGCTTTGTTACCCCAACAACATTAATTATAATATGGATTTATTTTTAAATTTGTTTTTGTTGGCTTTGGGTACTGTTAGAGATGTCTTTCCAAAAATCTATCATTTTCGGCCACATACTCCTCTACTAAGATTTCCCCGCTACTTGTCTTTTCATTTTCTTTTCCTCTACCTAGAAGAGTCCTTCTGTGGCTCATGTGTTGTCTTATGTTTGCCTTCAGAGATATTTGGAGAACTCACAGTCTGCTCCTCTACCAGGCTCTCAATGAATAGTTCTGAAACATTTCCTGGTTCCATCATGTCATCATTCACTACCATTTCAACATTTATGATTTGCAAATAATGACTTGTTATTAGGAATTCTTTATTCAGAAACAGTGAATAGTAAAAAAAAAATCACTATTTTAAAATTGTTAAACAGTGCATATTATTTTGCGAGTCAAAAAGAGTGAGTCCTTAAAAGCACAATTTCAGAATTGCAAGAACACATTTTCATAGACAAGGCCCCACATTTTAGGAACAGAGCAAAAGCACTATGACACTAAATGGAAGTGCCGCAAAACAGCCTAATTCAGTAAAAAAAATAAAAATGCAAAAAATGAGAAATTTGAGGGGGCTATGCAATAAAGGGGCTTTGCAACAAATGGCATATTGTAACACATTAGAAAAAATATTGTAAAGTTTTTAAAAACAAATAAGTGAAATGGTCCTGCGTTTCCCTCATATGATTTTTTCATAATGTGCTAATAGAAAATCAATAATTATTAGGGGATAAATGGTCTACACACGAGATAACAAGCTACTGAGTCGTTGGTATCACTTAGAAAGACAGCTGTTTGAGACAATTCAAAATGTTAGCTAAATAAACCATATACTGCAAATGAAATGTGCAATGTGTGAGGTATTTTTGATTCTGATTTAGTATTAAACACGTGGATGTGAAGAAAGTATTTACAATATTTCAAGAACAAATTGACATTTGCACTTCTAACTGCGAATAAAGGAAACGCTTCAGATAGGAAACCTTGAACCCAACTTGCTTTTTGTCATTCGGCTATTTCCTCTGAAGTTGCGAGATTAGCTGGAACACCAGGCAGGTTTGCACTGCTCTGAAATCCACTGATCATCATAGCGATCCACAGGGTGAAACGGTCCAAAGCTCTCTAAGATGGACATAGAAGAGAAAGCCGACAGTACGCCTCTAATGTTTACCAGGCAGCGGGCAGCTGCGTACTCTGTAAATCACCCACTGTAGGTCACATTTAAGCAACTTCTACGAGGGTCAAAGGTTCAAAACAGAAGCTTCTGTAAGTTACAATTTGAGAGTCCAAGTCGGTGACTCTTGAAGGGGAGCATCTCTCCAAATGTGATACCAGCTCCATGCTCTCTAATTATTGAAAGGGGGCCTGCTGTGGGAAAGCAGCCGCCATTAGGCACACAAATCACAGGCATCATGAGGCCGGTGACAAGGCAAGTCACCGTCTTGCTTCACAGCACAAATGGTTTTTCCTACAAATGACCGATCTTTTCTGTAAAATTCCCAAGTGACTTCATCTCTTCGAAATCTCCGCTCATTAAGGCGGGAGTCTCGGGCTTTCGTACCTCGTTATAAACTTTAGAATCTCCTTAGCACCGGCAAAGGTGTTTTTTGTAAGTTTCACGAATTACTATTTTAAATGCGGAGGGGATGTGGCATAATGGCCATAGCTGCTGACGTTAGAACTATGGAACCAAGAAATTAATGTGCCTTTGCAGGGCCAGCTTTAGCACTGATGGCGCCCTGTGTGACAATGTTTGTTGGTGCCCCCGAATGACCACATCTATTCCCATACTACCACCATTTAACAGTGCCCCTCAAGTCTCTATAACCACTCTCTCTCAGACTGATTTAGTTTTATAGCGCCACTCATACCAGTGTAGGGTGTCAGAGCACTTTAAATCACACACACATTGGCACAGAGACAATCATACATGTGTAAATCAGTGTACAGGAATGAGACATAAGACAGAGGACTACAAGGTGTAGGAGTCACATGTCACTTATACTGGTAGGCAGTATAGTTTGAGTCCTTGGTCTGGAAAAGCACAAATTCAGAATTGAAAGCATAACATCGTTAGGGGTTTTCTTTAAGAATAAGAATTGATTTCTACCCAAATGAACCCTTTTTGCAAGTTTAGGATAATGAAAGACAGGGCAAAAAGACATATAGCTCTAATATATATCTTGGCGTTTGCATGCAGCTCTTTGATGACACTTAGTAGCTTACTATGCTATATTAGAATTTTACCTTATAAACTGCAAGTAATTAAAAGATTCCTTGGACACAAGCATTAACCCACTGACCTATTTACAATATATGGACTTTGTGATCTCCATGGTACACATTCTTTGCACCAGGCATTTTAACCCACTGCACTACCTTAGGATGAGTTAAAACTTCCACTAGACAAACCTCCGATCTCTCTCCAGCAGGAATATTAATCACTGGAGTGATCTTGACGTTGTTATTGATGGCTGAAAATTGCTGGAAGCAAGGAACGCGAAAGCAGCTGCTTTTAAAACAAAAATATACTTGCAAACAGGACGCCCCCACCCCAAGTCAACGCCTGGTGCGGTGGCACAGATCGCACCGCCCTAGAGCCGGCCCTGTGTCTTTGTGCAATGTAAGTGGTGCTCAGGTAAAGCACTCTAAAATCTCCGGGTCGGGTTTGCACTATATAAAACTACAAAAAAATAAATAAAATACAAAGTACCTGTCCCTGCCCATACTGAAATGTCATTGCTTGCCAGATATCACTGGAACTACAATCTTTTCAGCTGCTGTGCCGTGGTTGCAAAAGAAGGCTGTGGTAGCTACAATTTCTCGTTTCCTTAGCAATTACAGAAACTGAGTTCTGCATTCTTTGCATGCACACAATAATCTCTCATAATTCTTGTCAGATTCCAAACACACAAAAACAATATCCTGAGGTGTATAAGGGGAATAATCCTGGCCCCCTGATATACCTCCGTAAAAAAAATGTTGTCCAGAGATTTTCATGTTTGATTTGTGTTTTTAGAGAAGTAATTTAGCTTGGGTAGACATTGCTGATCTGGGCCGAATTTTTCTGGAGGACGTTTTGAAGAATGGAGGATGTGTTGCAGTGATGATGTAATATTTCAGGAACCATGAGACCTATATATTGCATTTTGGTGTCAAAACATAGGTTTTTGGGGGTCAAGTAGTATTATAGAAAGAGCAAATAACTCATCAGAGCAACCCTTACACCATTTTCCAAAATGGCGGATATAATAGAGGAAGTAGAGACATTATATAGAAATGAAACATATAATAAAGGTTTTTAATCCTTTTATGTGTACACCAAACAATGTTTATGATCTGAATATGAAAACAAAACAATGTGTATTACTCCTGTTTTAGATACGTTTTTATGGTTCATTTTATGTATTTGTTTGTTTCGGCAACCGCTCGTGGTACATTTGCATAATGTTGAACATTTGACGCAGTGAACGGATGCATTTTACTCCGAGAAACTTGGTACCTCAGCGGCCCTTTGGAGTTTTGACTAGCACATAATGATGTCAGCTTTAATTAGCGAGTGATTGGGAACCGTTGGATTTAATCTCGGCCCTTCTGTTTGAAGTGAACGTTTTTGGAAAACAATTTCAAAAGAATATAATGGAAATGTGTAATTACCTAATAAGTTGCCATCTGTCCGCTCTTTGACCAGGGAGCCTACAGGCCCACTACTATCATTCCAACCACCCAGCCAATGGTGGTTCACGGTGCCCCTTTTTCAGTCCTGAGGAAGACCCCATTGTAAGGATCAAGGTTACCTACGTCTGTCGGGGGTCAAAACGTCGACATTTTGTTGTATAGGTGCCAGTGTGGGCAACACTGCCTTTTCGTTGTGCCTTGTTAGCGACATAATGGCTACTAATTATTTTGTTTTTATTTAATTGTCATGTTGGACAAACCATTTCTTTGTGAATAATATTGTTGATGTATATACTGTCACTCCCTTCCGCCCTTATTTTACCCTCACTTTGCACACGTTGCCTTCCTTTCTCCCTTCTACACATCCGGGGCACTTTTGTGTACATGTGTTCCAGATGTTGTGCTGGATTTTGAGCATTCTGATTGATGTTCAATACGAATAAAAAACATTTGGCAAGAATTTCATAGTTCAAGTAATTTAATGGATGCTCCGGCATCAATATTTGTGTTTTTTTAAATTGTCCCACTGGGACCGTCTATTTTCTGTACTGAACATTTGACAAGAGCATATATCGACAGGGACATCGTTTTGTAGCACAGGTTTTGCAAGTTCATGTACGTGTAAGTTCTGTATAGAGGCTTTCAAAATTCCGTTGGTTTTAGCACCCCATCAATACCTTCCAACCGAATTCACATGGATCTTGCTCTACATTTGCATGATCCAAAAGTTACACATTTTCTGATTAGGTAGAACTCCCTTTTAATGTGTCCACGCACAGAAAATGACATCAGTGGAAGGTCACTTAGCAGGACTCACTGTACTGAAGATCGTCAAATGTGTGACTGTCAGAACTTGTTTTCCGCACATGCACAAGGTATTTTTCTATGTCTTTAAAGTCACATTCTTTATCTGTCTCAACAAAACCTTTTAGAAATTTCACAGGTTCAGCAGTTAAAGCTTCAAGCTTTCTTCCAATTTTGCTCATAGTGTCATCACCGGTAAAAATATGTGCCTTGATAAGAACACTGGGCATCCCTGGGTCATTTTTTGTACAGAACATGAAGCAGGATTAAGTGTCTTTTCTCACTTGTTCCATAACGTATCGATAACTCTGACAATCCTTGACTTATTAACATTGCAACAAATCTAAGTAGCACAATAATAACATGTGTGTAATTTGACAGTACAAAGACTCGATTGGAACCATTTTAATCAGCCCACTCAACATGTGGTCAGCTGCCTCCAATTTGCTTTTTAAGTTGTTGAATAATAAGGCCCATACCTTTTGAATATATCTATGCAGGCACCAACTCCTCATTGACAATCATTCCACTTGCAATAAATGGATCTTCAGTGTTCACTGAAGCATCAGCAATGTTTTGGTGAGTTAACATCACCGAGGTCATCTACTTTATCAAGCTGCACATGTAAAGGGGTCAAATTTTTGATGCAGGAAAGGTCAATTGTTCCACTTGTAGGCATTCGTCAGAATCTCTCACATTCTTTGACAGATAGTTCAAGATAACTGTCAAAAAGTATGTGCAGTTCTTGCAAGGTGCACACTGACTTTGACATCTGTAGAACAGTCTGAACAACCTTTGATCTCCCAGAATACCGTCCCTCTGAAGTTTTGCATGGATGAAATATTGACCATTCGTAATTGTGACATAGAGTCCTCAACAACAGCAGTTTTCAATGTGGTCACCTTTTCAAATTTAAATTCTTCAGGTGAAAGTTTTTTTTCTAGCTCTTGTACGAGTTTGTGCTTCACTGGTATGGTTGCAGCATCCCCATCAAATAAAGCGTTTGTTGGAAGAAGATCATGCCAGAGTGTCCTTAATAAATTTACCCCTTTCTTTTGCTACATCCATTCCTCTATGTGCATGCAAAAGTTGTTCTTTTGTAACCTGTTTTATAGTGGCTGGTTGGATGAAGCCTTTATTATGGCAATTAAAGCGTGGACGTTTAGCTTTAGTGATTATGTCAAACAGCTTTTTTCTGTTTCAATACAAATCTCTCTTGCTTCAGTTCTGCATATAGTTTTGTTACATGTCCCAGGACATCTAGTAGACATGTCTCTATATCATTATCCACATATTGTTTGGTCACAAAATTGAGTACTACCACAGGCTCAGTCATTTCAAATGGGTTTTCTTGCTGCTGCCTGAAATGAAGAATGCTGTCAACATATTTATTAAAACTTTCCCCTCTCTTTCCACAAATTCGTGGTGAGGAACAGTTTCACAATGGTAAATTAATTTTGAATTTGTTATCTCTCTTAAAACATTGCAAATGGAAAGGACTTTAAGATAAACTAGCTGCCACTGAACAACATATTCACTTTTTTACGTGTCTGACCAACAATTCCCTTGGAGCTTTTCTGTGATCTCTGGATCGTCTGTTCCAGTTTTATATCTGGAACCACAGGTTTGAACCTTCCCTCACTTTCACCACAAAATGTTTTTGTATGAAATTTCTGTAGAGGTATGCTTTTTCCACCTCTATCTTCTTCACTCTTTCCAAATACCAGGACCCATATCTCAGGTAGTTTATGCAATCAAATTCGCAAAACACAGTAATCAGTGACTCCACAGTCTTCACGTGCAGCTCTCAGTCAGCTTCCCGATCAGTATGTATCAAGTTTTTCACTAAAGCTATCATGTGCAAAACATTTCCCCAGTACTTGCAAAGTTCTGATTTTTCTTCACATTCTTTCACAAACTCTATGAGCTTGGTTTTCAGGTTTTCTGATTTTGAACTGAGTGTATTGAACATTGCCTGGCTTTGCATTATGTATTTTGAATGAAGTGCACCCTGTGCCTTGTTCACTTCTGAGATAAGATATGCAAAACCTGATTTGTCATTCTTGTCCCAGAAAGCATTCCAACGCAATGTTTCTATAGCCTCTGATATGATGAGCATTTCTTGTAACGATCAAACATAATGAATTCCACTCAATATTGACTGAACAGTTTTGCTTCCAAAGATTTCAGCCTCCCATAAGTGCATTGTCTATTCCACATCCTCTGAGATAACTTCCTGCACACTGCAACACAAACTTTGTCATGTGGAAAACACCCATCACTGGATAAAGATCATTAAATTCTGCTGAATTGCTCATACAAATGTCTGCTACAATACAGAAAACACCTTCATTGCAGAAAATTGGCATGATAGACTGGTCTTCAAGCTGAGCAAACACATTTTGGAAATTTATTAGAGCTGTGTATACTGTTGCATAGTTTGTGACTGGAGATGGCATTTCTGGTAAAAACCCAACCTTCTTCAGTGGGACTGTATTCTGGGAGAACAGAGCATGAATTCCAGCCAATGGTGGAACTGGCTTTTCTTTATTCTTCAGTCTGCACCGAATAAGCGATACGATAAATTCAGTTAAATCAGCTTTGCCGTCTGTAGCATCAAGTAGAAGAAGATCCATGTCCTCAGCCACTTTGAAAGTTTTTGGTAGACTGGTATGTGTTGATGGCTTGTAGGGATTTTGCTCACGTTGTGAAGGCAGTTGAGTTATAAGTTTGCAGCTGTTTGTTTATGCCTACAGCTGACAAAGCTTGTTTTCCAGAAGCTACTTCATTGGTACAGTCTTGAAAAAGCACCTTGGCTGTATCATGTATGCTGGATTTTCCAGAACAAATCAAAATTATCAAGAGCAACAATTGTAAATCCTTTCCTCGTAAAGTGACTTGGAAATGGTGTGCTGTCGGATTCACAAGATTTTACAGCATGAGCTGCTAATAAGTTCTGCTCCGTACTATGTCATTATAACTTGTTGATATACAAATCCTATTCATTTAAGTGATTAGCTCTCTACTTTTGCACTTGTCAAAGATTGCATGGGCAGTGATCATGTGTAGCAGAGTTTTCTTTTTGCCGTGATATATTTCAATAAACATGATTTGGAAGCATAAGCCTGTCGCTTCATGGGATTGTCTTCCAGTTCTTCGCATATATCTTCAAAGCCATCATCAACGTTGTTGGCTTCAGTTCCGAACTCAGGAACTTCTGTTTGTAACAGTTTTGCTTTGCTGATATCAAACAATGATGTAAAACATGTTAAGACAACATCAGGCATTCTTGATGACTCCCATGAATTACAGAGCTCTGGGGCATCACAAAATTTGTAATTAAGTCCAAAATCTAAATCTTTAAGGACATTTCTTAAAATGGTTCCTGCTGATTTTACTGCATGCTGTGATCTTATTTTGGCAGCAAGAAATTCAGGAGTCAAAGCAGCCGAGAACACCATAAGCGGCTAATTTTGTTTGTCTTGCCATATTTCTGCAGCATCTCGAACTCTCTTCTGTCCAGCCAGAGTTGACGTTAGCTTTTCTTTCAGATTAGTTTGGCATAAGACACATTTTTCTTTGTTAAGGAAGTCCTCAGATGTTGTAGTTAGCAACACTCTGTCAGGAGGTAATGATCCTCTGCTACCACCTGCTTAGCTCATGTTTACGAATTTGAATCAACGGAAATCCTGAAACAAAAACAATATTAAAATTACGAAAGCAATTTAGTCTAGGGGCCGTACTAATACTTGGAGGTTTGTTCATCCTAACATTATGGAATCTAATTCTTATTCTACCACTCCCCAATCTACCTCCAGGATAGACTACATATTTGCAACACATAATATTCTTCAACACTTGGCACAGGCTGCATTAGCTCCATCGTCATATCTGATCATGCGCCCATCATCGTCGACATACTTACTCCCACACCATACGCGCACCAATATATGGTGATTCAACAACTGCTTATTACAAGACAGTACCTGTGTAGAAAAATGTTATTTGAGCAACTCTCTAATGAATTATATGCCCTTAATACAACCAAAGAGACGTCAATGAATTCTACCTAGGACCTTAGAAGGAAGCAGCCAGAGGCTTCTTCATTAATTTTGTCACTTCTACCAAGAATCTTGCTCAAAAAAGCATAATCCTCCATGCTGAAACATATTAAATCCCTGGAACACAAATCTTTCACTTCTTTTCATAATGATACACTATTATGTCTCATTACTGCTAAATTTCAATTTAACAAAAATTCCATTGAGCACACACAATGTTGCCTCTTTAAAATAAATGCCAAATACTATGGGGAACGTAACAAACTACTTATCTAAAAATCAAAAAACAAAAGTCTAAAATGAATGTTATTAAAGATACATATGGAATAAGCCACCACACTGACTCAGATATTTTTTAACATGCTTTCAAGATTTCTACTCCAATCTATATAGTTCTGAAATCTCTCCCACAAAGGAAACTCTAGATAATCTGTTGGCTCTATTCCTCGACATCGCAAAAGTCTATTGACCTTTCATCCCTGGATAAAGACCTTTTGGTAGCTGAGTTCCTAAATACTTTGTCTAAATTACCCAAAGATAATGTTACCGGGCCAGATAGACTTTCTGTGGAATTTTACTCTGAATTCTCTAAACTACTTCTTCCCTAACTCTTTTCACTTTTTATCATTTCCTCTCCCCTAACAAAGCACATAGGTCCTTTCTTGAAGCTATGCATTGTCTGATTCCTAAAAAATACACAGATTTAACCCAGTGTGGTAACTATAGACCGATTTCTTTTATTACTACGGATTGATAACATTTTTGTGGAAGCGCTGGCATTGTGTATTAACTGTGTGATCCCAGATCTTATTGGCACAGAGCAATCTGGCTTTGTCAACGGGTAATACGTTATTGATAACTCCAAAACTTTTAAAAATATTATTCATCTTGCCTCTAAATGCACATCCCCAACTGAGCCATCACACTTGATGCGGGAAAAACATTTGATTGGGTGAATTGGGACATTATGTTTCAATCTCTGCAATGGGATGGTTTTGACCGGCATTTTTTTTATTTTATTTTTAGAGTTTTATATAGCGCGAACTACACCCGAACCACCGGGTATCAGAGCGCTTTACATGAGCACCAGTTTCATTACAGATGAACACATTCATTTTTGTTAGGCACGGGGAGATTAATTGATTTGCCCAAAATCACAAGATGTTGAGTATCGTTGCCGAGACTCGAACGCGGTTCCCAAGCTTTGAGGTCGACCGCTCTAGCCGTAAGGCTACATCCTCTCCTCCCCTTTTAAAAAACATAGGTCTTTTATACTTCTCTCCTACCCCTTCCATTTTTCTTACTGGTCATTAGTCCTCTTATTTTCAATTACAAAGAAGCACTCGACAAGGATACCCTTTTTCCCCTTTTATTTTTCATCCTTTCCTATGAATCGTTTTTGGAAAGGATACGCCAATCAAGCACTTTTTCTGGCTTTAGATAGAAAGACATTGAGGTTAAATTTGCGACCTATGAAGACAATATTCTCCTTTCTGTTTCTGGTTCTGTACACACTATTCCAGAATTCTTTAATCTATTACAAGAATATTTGCTGATTTCAAGCTATAAATTAAACATTGATAAATTGGATGTACTTCCCACTTAAGGCATATTGTCTGAAAGAGATGTTTGCAGACTCGGGCTTCACTTGGTGCTCAATTTCTATCAAATGTTTAGGTGTTAGATCTTCCTTTTCCCTTACAACAAACTATATGGATCAATGTGTCAAAAGATCTCAGAGCAGTAGCCACTATTAGAGTTTGTCATGGCGGGCCGATTAGACACCATTAAAATGATGATGCTGCCTATAATTAACTTCTAGCTAGCCATGTTTCCGCTAAAGCTCCCTCAATTTATTTTCAATAATTAAATAGTTCCATGAGGAAATGTTTGTGGAAAGGCAGGAAGGCACGTATTTCCTTGCAAAGACTGCAACAACCTAAAACCCTTAGTGGAGTGAAGTTCCCCAAGTTTAAGACAAATAATTCTGCTTTTACTCTCAAACAAATGTGGATCCTGACTTCATCCCCAATATTTAGCAATGGCTAGAAAGATCTATTCACATCTTCTTCCCCCTCCACCATTTGGGATGTATCTCACAACCTTCTAAATCTGTTCCTTCACCTCTATTACTTTTTCTATCTCTCTAGCAAAACCTCTAATTACTCAATCACACAATGATTATGACAAATTTCTTTTATTCCCTCTGTTATAACAAAAACATTAAAAAAATATAGAGTTATATTTTGGTGAGATTGATTCAAGCAAGGCATCATCACAGTAAATCAATTCCTCTCTGATTGCGGTTTTCTTCCTTTTTCTACACTTCAGACTTGATTTGGTCTACCCACCTCTTCCCTTCCCTAATATATTTGGTGGATTTACCTCGCTTGTGCTTGCCAACTTCACGTTGACGAGCGCGAGCGAGGAAAATCACTCTGCTCTGCTTCACGGAGTGGAGTTTTTGGGAACTCCGCATGCTCTGCGGAGTGTGGAGTGTGTAAAACTCTGCAAACTCCGCAAACTCCACAAACGGAGCTGAGTTCACCACCCAGGGTTATTGCCATGCATGCCTCAATTGTATGTATTTATAATATTGCACATTACCTAGCTGATAGTCTCATTGAAGGGAGCTGAAAGGAATTAGCTCTCCATTTTCGATAGGATCTCCCAGTTTGAAAATCCTGATGACGTACCAAGCTCTTAAACTTTTCAATTTGCCTATCTCCTTAAGCCTCGCCCTTAACCACAGCAGTGTCTCCCGGGTGCATCCCTTCTCCCATCCCAGACATCTCCCTATCTTGTTCCAGGCTGTAACGAATGAATAATTGCGGTGCTAGTACCAGCTTTGTCACTCCTTCACCTCCATATAAGTAATGCAAGAATGATCTATAGTGGTACTGAAGACATTCCAGAAAATAGGTGGGGTGGTCTCCAGGTAACTATCCCCAATCAATAATGATGATAAAATGAGTCACCCATTAATATGCCCTGATGTCGGGGAGGACAATACCCCCATTATATTGATTCCACTGTAAGGTCTGCATCACTACCGTGAGATGGCCTCCATCCCATAGCAGCTTGCGCAACTCATCGTTTATTTTGATAAAGTACTCATCTGGGATAGAATAGTAATTTTTGGGGAGGATATGTGGGAATTTTGGCAGAGTAATCACCTTGAACATAGCTGCTTGCCCCAGCAGCGTCAGTGGCAATTTCCTCCACTGGTCAACATCTGTCTGGAACTCTACCAGCACTCAGTGCAAGTTGCAATCCAAATCTCGCTCTCTATCTAGGGTGACAAAGATGCCAAGATACTTTAATCCCTCCCGCATGATCTGCAGTCTTCTAGGTAGCTCTTCTAAGTTTTGTTCTTCTCCCAGTGGGGAAAAACCTGATCTATCCCAGTGCAAAGTGTACCCAGAATGAGCACTGTAATCATCAAACACTTGAAGTATCACCTGGCTAGTGTCCCTTGGGTGGGTCGCATAGAGAAGAATATCATCCGCGTAGAGTGAAATTCATTCATCCTCGCTCGACTCTCTTTCCACTTGGGAGCCCTTTATAACAGGATTCTTAATCAGACAGGCCAAAGATTCCAGGACTAAGGTGAACAGGAGGGGGTAAAAAGGTAGCCTTGTCTGGTACCTCCCCCAATGGAAAATTAATTCGCCAGCACTCCATTTACTCTGACTGTAGCTACTGGGTCACTATATAGTAATCGTATCCACTCATGAAATGTAGGCCCAAAACCGTACTTTGTGAGTACCTGCGACAAAAAGGGGCAGTGGAATGCATTGAATGCTTTCTCCATATCCAATTTGGGGAATACATGCAGATCTTTTCCCTTTCTGACTGTCACTAGCCAGTTGTACAACCTACGCAAATTAAGTCTAGTAGATCTCCTTGGCCTGAAGCCAGATTGATCTTTAGAACTCAGCTGGTATCCCCTTAGAGCCTGGGACTTTGCCCGATCTAAGTTGAGTAATCGCCTTTGCTATCTCCAAGAGAGTGATGTCTTTTTCAAGGTCATTACGGTCATCCAGTGGGAGAGTTGGCATTGGAATGGCCGCCAAGTAAGCCTGCATCTGAGGAGTATCCGGTAACAGGCGTGACTCATAAAAGGCTGCATAATATTGAGCGAATGCTTGGGCAATTCATACCAGACCTGGGCGAAGTTCGTGGAGTTCTGCTATGCGGAACTCCGCAAAGTGACAAAAAAACTCAGCGGAGTTCTGCAAGTGGTGGAGTGTGGTGCAAACTGCCGATGGCGCTGATCTTCCTGCCGCTCGTGTAGAAATTCTACCCGAGCGGCAGCTCGCGCTCGCCAACTTACCATTGAACTATGCGGAGCAGAGTTTTCTGCACTCTGTGAGCTGCGCAGACCGTAGAGTGCAGAAAACTCTGCAAACTCTGCTAACGGAGCAGAGTTCACCGCCCAGGCCTTATCTCTATGTCAGTGACATGGACTATATTAGCATCATCTACTATGCTATGCACCTAATGAGTCTCTATCTCTTTACACCCTAGCCAGGACAGCAATCTACCCATCGTATCTCCTGCATCATAAAGCTTATGCTGTGTGGCTAGGATTTGAGCACGATATTCCTCCTGAAGGATTGCCTGGGTGTGGAGAGTCAGGGGTTCTTGTTCAGCATCAGTATGCTCTTCAAGGGCTATGAGTCTACGTTCTATGTTTTCCATTTCTTGTGTTTCGCTTTTCCGTTTGTGTACTATATTATTCAGGGCTCTATCTCTAAGAACTGTTTTATACGCTTCCCATAAAACTACTGCCGAGTCTACAGAGTCTTTGTTTTCTGCAAAGTGCAGTTCTGTTTCGAACCTTATTCTTTTGAGACTCATGCGTCTCACAGTTCCCAGGCATTTAATCTCCATCCTGTGCCAGGGCGACGGACTTTAGCTCCTAGAGTTATCAAAAGCGGTGAGTGATCCAATATCCCTCTCGCCAGATATTCAGCTTTATCTATTGTAGCTACCTCCTCTGCCATTGCAAAGATATAATCCAGGTGAGAGAACACTATATAGTGCTAGAGAAATAGGAGTATATGCGGCTTTGAGGGTGACATCTATGACAGAGGTCGGAGAGTCCTAGTGTGTGTGCAAAGTTAGCCAGTGGTGTGTCTCTTGGGGAGTCCTGGGTGGTCGTGACCTATCTAAACTATGTAGCATGATGTCATTAAAATCTCCCCTCATTACATGTAGTGAGGAGTCAGTTTCCAATAGTATCTCTGCCTCCTTCTCCAGAGTGATCTGCTGCAATTTTGGGGCGGCATAAATACTGATAAGTGTAACATCCCTCCTGCTCCACACTCCCCATACCACCACATATTTCCCAACCAGAACTATCCATGTCTTTTGGACTCTAAAAGGGGGGAACTTCCTAATTAAAATCACCACTCCTCATGACCCTGAGGTGAAGTTAGTCTGCGCAAAGGTAATGCAAGCTCCTCTATTAAGAAAGCTGCATCTAGATCCTCTCAGGTGTGTCTCTTGCATTAGGTGTAATTACAATTGGCACTGACAACCTACCTGTGAGTCTCTAGTATATGGTAGGGCATGTAGGTTTAGAGGTCCAGCAGCTTTGAGGTACTTATGTGTGCAGTGCTCTGTTGCCTGCTGTCATTTTAAAAGTCAGCCCTGCTTTGCAAGCTGCTTTTAAATTTAAATTAAATGCAAATTTGACTTTGGATTTAAAGGTACTTCCAAAGTCTTAAACTAACTTATTTTTACATATAAGTCACCCCTAAGGTCTACCTTGGTGCCCCCAGGGTAGGGTGCCATGTAATAAGCAGGGACATTTTAAAAGATTTTTAGAAACCCTGGTGAGGGAAAAACTACCAATTTTATTTTCCTCATTGTAGCCCTTTAGCTCCTTAGGCTGACATGGGAATACTGTAAAACAGTGTATCTATTGACTGGGGTGAGCTAAAATAATATTTCAAGGACTTGACAGATTGGTAATGATAAATCGAACAACTTGCCACTGTTATAGAACTTTCTTTTCTGTGAGCCAAAATCCAGCCTTCTTTAGAAGCCTCTCCTGATTGGCCAGCCTTAACAGGCTTAGCCAAACTGCTTTGATGAGGTGATAAGTGGCCTGCTTAGAGGCAGAGGATATCTGATGCAGCTGCAGAGAACAGGCCAGGAATGGGGCTTGGTCAATCAAACTGGGCTTGAAAGAGAGCAGGACAGTAAGGAATGCTAGCCAGGCCTACACCTTTGTCCTGTACCCCCCAGACATATGGGACTCACAGGAGTGGAATTTGGAGATGATATGGAAAGGAAGTGTTAAGGGAAAAGAGCCACACCATTAGGTTGGCTTGGACAGGTCTCGTACCACATTGAAAGATTCTACATTTTGAATTTTAAAGTGCAGTGCTTTGTAGGACAAGAATATGGCATACTTTGGAGGACGTTGTCATGCTTTTGGGTGGCACCCTGCACCCCATTGGTCAGGGGTACCCCCCTACTTGTCACCCCAGCACATTGGATGAATATGTGAGAGCTGCATAGTAACTCAGATCTACTGCCTGAAACTACAAGGAGAAGAAGGACTGCCCTGCTGGAACCCTGGTCTGCACCACACAGGTTTATACTCTGAAGGACTGCTCCTGATGCACACTTTGAACTACAGCCCTGAGGACTTTTCCTTGCTTCAAAATGGATTAAGGAGTGGACTCCCTGAAAGCAACAGGTTAACAGAGCTTACCTACACCATCTCCCCCAAAGAAGTCCCAAGCTTGTAGTGCGTCCAGTGGACATTTTAGGATTTGGCCAGATGCATTGTGGGAACTGTAGTCCTAACATCTGAGGAGCAACTCAGAGACTCTGGAGCATTGGAATTGTGTTTTGGAAGAAGTTCCAGAACTTTGGAGAAGTTTTGGAAAAAGCTCCATAAGGTGAGCTATCCGACGTCGATAGTTAGGCTGACTACCTTGCACGGTGACCTGGCCTGGATTTCAGGTTCGTCCCGTTGAAAACTCGAGAGCTCAAGACTTCCAGGAGTTGACCGCAGTCTCCCGCTGAACCAAGCCGATGAAGACGCTGTGAATCTGGCCTGCTGGAGAGGCCCAATCGACTTAGAGGCAAAATCTTCCAAAAACGTTTTTAAGTGCAAAGGTAAAATTTTGACTGAGGCCTCCTGCTTAGTGTATCTGACCAGGGCTCGATCGCGGTCGGCCTCAAACCTTTACTTTATCCCAGTCAAGCACAACCAGATGTAGCAATTTGGTCTATAAGTTTTTAAGCAATAGAAATTATTTATTCTTTAAAAATTATATCTTCAGTTCACTACATTGGACTTTTATCAGTTTGGTATCATTTTAAGGTTTAAATATTTGTATTGGTTTCCTAACAATATAACATAGTATCATCATGAGCACACAGAGCTCCACTGTACAGTGCAGTGCGAAGACACATAACAAATTCACAAATTTCCCCTTACTGCCTAAGAACCAAAATGATAGCAAATGATGTGAGTGACGGGATCGTGCAAATTGTCTCTCTTCCACCTAATTAGTACTCTCTGAGGGTGGGTTAGACATAATATCTGTCAAACGAAGAAATGGAAATATCTGTTGCATGTAAGCTCTCGATATTCAGAAGATAATAAGGCAATAAAAGGGTGCCAGAGCTAAGTGTACGACGTGCCCTGTGCAAAAAGTGTGTCATTCTTTCCATCCCCAGTATATATCAGAGGTGGTGAAGCCACCCCTGGTGGGTAGGAATCCAGTCAGAGCCCCAATGAGTCAGAATATTCTGTAAGGCGGCTTCTATAGCCAGCCCAATCTGTCACCTTTGCATGATTTTATGGGGAAGGTAAGTGGATTGGGGAGCCCTAAGATAACATAGGCCAGGAATCTGGGGAGCTGGGTATTAAAGTGGGTGTTAACTACATCCAAGATTTGGGTCCAGCAGGTGGATCATTTCGGACATTCCCACAGCAAGTGCAGAAAGGTTCCATGGGAACCGCATCTGTGTCAGCGTACAGAAGTGAGATACCAGTACATTGCTATTTTAGTAGCCGTTTCTATACTGGCCATATTGCTGTCTGTGTGGTGAGCTCCATAATATATATTCTCCCATTCTCTGGGGGACAAGGAGCGAACCAGCTCTACCTCCCAGCACTTCTGACCTGTATGCATAGCCCGTGGGGTGGGCTGATGTAGAAGGCTATATAGTTCAGTAATCAGATGTCTATCGGAAGACTTGGATACTAACCACTTCTCAAATGTGGTGAGCGGGCATTAGGCTCCAGGACAAACTATGGGATGCATCAGCCAATGCCGAATTTGAAGGTAGTGGAATCTCTCTGTTTCAGGTAATCTCCAAGGGGTAGAGAGCAAAGGACAAAAGGCCCTCTGCATCAAATAGGTGGACAATGAAATGGCACTCCGGTCATTGCAAAAGGTGGAACTCTACCAAATTCAATCCTGGGGTGAAATTCACATTACCCATGATCAGTGTGAGTGGGGAGGGGAATGAGGTCAAACCTTTTTGTTGACTGACTCTGTTCCAGACGTCGAGTAAAGATTTAGTAATGGGTGATGAATAAAGGCTTCTCGATCTGGAGCTTTTGGGTAAAAAGGGGATTTTCCAGAGATGCTGTCCTGACACAGCTCTGTCCATGATAAGCCAGTGCTTTTCAGAATCCTCCCTATACCATTCGAGAATGAATCAGAGCTGTGTTGCTTGATATTATTGTAGAAGGTTTGGTATGCCCAGGCATTCCTCCTTTGGTGGTCTATAACTCAGCACCGCACTCATGCAAGATGGCCATTGTCCCAAACAAAGCGATTGATATCGCACTGCAGAAGTTGAAGCATACCCATGGGAGACTCCACTGGCAGTGGCTGAAATAGGAATAGAATCTTAAGTAAGACTGAAGTCTTCAGTGCAGCTACTCATCCCAACCAAGAAAGGTGTTATGGACTTCACCTAGTAAGGTCCGTTTTGCTCTGTTGGTGTACAAGTTTGTAGTTGAGGGATACAGTGGTTTTAACCGAAGGAGTCAATTGTATACCCAGATATAAGATGGGGCGACTGCCCACTGTAACTGGTATTTGGACAATAGAGCCGATTGAGTGGCCAGGGCAAGAGAGAGATCCAGGGCTTGAGATTTATGTACATTTATCCATAAACCGCTGCCCGTTTATAGCCCTCGAGCTCACCTAGGAAGGGGGGGGCTGGAGGGCTCTCCAAAGGCCATTAAGACATCATCGGAATAAAGACTAATGAGGTGTTCCTCCCTGCCAAAGAGTATGCCCTTAATGTTAGGGTTGTCCATGACTCGCTAACATTAGCCCTTCAGGCTTTTCGTTCAGTCTCAATTGCCCTGACTGAGTCCTCGCTGTGCAGGAATTGACTGCCTCGCCTTCCCATTGTGGACTACTTGACCTTCCACTGTCTCTGTATCACATACTTTCCAGGGTGAGTTACCCTTTCACGACGCTTACATGCTTCTGCCCCTCCCTTCCCCCTTTGTTCCATCCCATTCCAATCCCTTAATGTCCTCCTCTTCCGCTCCTTAGGTCCACAATGTCCCCCCTGCCTTTCAGCCCGGACGTACCAGCTCTCAATCATTGAGCGCCACTGCAGGTACTCCATACTAGCTAGACGCTCACTACAAGCATGATTAGAAGATACCACTTTTCAATAAGTACCCCATCCCATTTCTATTCTACAAGAGTCAGACGCTCTCAACTAGTATGATTAGATGATAGCACGTATTGATAATTCATTCTCCAACCTTAGACACATCGTCACAAGGGCATTTTGATAATATTTAGGTCTTGCTCTATAATTTTGCATGGTTTACCGCGATCTCTTATTACTCTCGCATCACTGGTTTTTCCCGTATTTTAGGTCTTTCCACGCGTAAAATAGATCTTTTTACTATCAGACTGTGTTCTTTTAGTATTAATTAATGCAAACCATACCCTTGACTTACTATTCCTTTTATTTCTTTTTCTCTTCCCTCTTTCTCTCTATTTGTATCTAATGTTTCGTTAATACGGTAATTTACAGGCATATGCTCTCAGGCACTTTAATTCTTAGTCCTGAAGATGATCCAATATCTTACAGATAAGGATCGAAACGTCGTCGACACAGTTGTCAACCTTATACACAGTGATTGTTAATATATGATATGTGTAAAGGTGACCTTTATGATTGTTGTTTCATTATACGCACAATATTCATCAGAAACACGTATAAACTGCCTGAGCTTTTCTATGTTGTTTGTTTGTTTAGATCTGTGAGATTCCTGATACAGGCTTGTATCCCACTGTCATTTTTCCTCACATTTCTTAAGTTTTATTCAAATTATTGTGTATATTAAACTTGCCTCTGTCCGGCTGGACATGCGCCAAAAATATAGTACTGATTGAGACTATATTAATTGTTTAATGAGTTTTTCCTTACTCAGGGACCACTGTCTTCAGTAACAAACTCAGTTCCCAAGGTCCCTGACCTATTCTATTTGGGTTCCCTTGTTTGTTATACATACTTAGCGCAATCGCTTGATTGCAAGGGTCTTTCCCTATTCCCCTTGTTCACAAGTGGGCTACTCCCTCGTTTCCTTTACCCTCACAGACCTTTCCTACTTCTCCTGACTCTGTTTTTCTGAGTCATTAGGGTAATGTCAGATCACGCACCACTCTACACAGATGACTATATTAGAAAGATTTTAGAAGGACCTTCACTTTTCAGTGACATAGCGAATGCACCATCAGAAATTAACACCTCACTTCCTGAGCAATTGGAGAAAATTAAAAAGAAATCTGTTAGATTGCAACTTATGATCCGCATGCTGACGGAATATTTAAAGGCAGAAATTATCCCCCTGGCCTACAGGTCAGGAATATCCCTGTGATCTTCACGGACATCCCCAAATATATTACGAACTTTAGCTATATCGGTACCACTTGTTCCAGACATTGGATGGTACTTGGTATCGATATAGCTACAGAAGAGCTTAAAAAACTATTAGACAAAATAACTGAGGTTGAAAAACAAATCAAAGAAAATAGTTCTACTGCCGAGGGCAAGAAATTGTTAGACCAAGTACAGAAAACAGTTAACAAGTTTTTTAGACTTGAACAAAATAAAAAATCAGTTAAAGTTAAAAAGGACATTAAATCCTATACGACAGAGAGAACTTACCCTTACCTGACTAAAGACTTCTATCTTAATAGATCATATAATAATCCACGCAACACAAGACCGTGGGGCAGATTCAATCGCAGGAATAACTTGGTGGGTTTTTCAGACACCTCAGCCGACTCATCTGACAATTCTGACCCAGGAGATGGTCCTAGCACATCCAACAGAGCGACAAACAACTCTTTTTTAGGACGAGGCCAACAAGAACCCCAAAAGAAAGGTGGCTTGAAACGCACTCACTGGCAGAATCCTCCAGGGGAACGATACACACGACGGAACCACTATCAATGGTGACCAACCTTAACTCCAACCATATAATGGTTCCTCCTACCTCAACTGTGACTGTAGATACCACTGCATCGGATACACTCCCCAATCTGTTGCTACCCATTTTTAATCTAACTAAGCACCAACTGAATGTCTCTGAACTATCTATACTGAACAAAGGGTTATCATTTGTTCCCACCACCCATACAAATTTTCTTGATCTTCAAACCGAAGTTTTAAGATTTTTTCGGAAAATAAGGCTACACAGTTATTTTTTACTTAATCCAATGCCACTCAAAATATCTAACACTCCTCTTAGACCACCCTCTACTTTTTCCCCATCCTCTAACATGGTCCCCTCAGAAATTTCCACATTTGAAAAACTGGTACT
Source organism: Calotriton arnoldi (assembly GCA_963921515.1). Lineage (NCBI taxonomy): Eukaryota > Metazoa > Chordata > Amphibia > Caudata > Salamandridae > Calotriton > Calotriton arnoldi. Next base: position 227,058 of record CAWUFW010010952.1, read on the forward strand.
TAATGATCTCTACGAGATGGAGAAGGGACGTCATTTTGTCCCATATAATATCTCTAGGGCAGAGAAATCTGCCCTGAGCACGCTCAAATTGAACAATGACATCGTTATAAAACCTGCAGACAAAGGTGGGGGTATAGTGCTACAAGAGCTAGCCAGCTATAAAAATGAGATAATAAAACAACTACAAAATACTGATCATTACTGTAAACTTCCTGTGAATCCCACTCCGGAGCTTCAGAAACTTATTTTGCATGTGACTACAGCTGGCCTCGAGCAAGGTTTTCTGACTAAGTTGGAACACCAATTTCTCAATACCAAATCCCCACGCATACCTGTTATCTACACTCTTCCGAAGGTGCATAAAAACCAAGAAAACCCCCCTGGACGCCCTATCGTGTCAGGATGTGGTTCCATTCTAGAACCCTTGGGTCTTTATGTTGATTTCTTTATAAAAGAATTTGTTCCCATTACTACCTGCTATGTCAGAGACAGCATGCAGATGATATCTCTGGTTGAAAACCATCCCTTCAACCCACAAACTGATACCCTATGTACTTTGGACGTTGAGTCATTGTACACTAATATACCTCAAATTGACTCTCTACTTGTGATAGAGAATATTCTTGATAAACGCCCTAGACCACATGCAGTCCCCACAACTTTTATATTACAATTGTTGGAAATCTGCCTCACAAAGAATTTTTCTTGTTCGATGGCCAATTCTATCAACAAACCAATGGTACATCCATGGGGGCTGTTTTTGCTCCAAATTTGGCTATACTTTATATGGATGCCCTTGAAACTAACTACATACTTGCACTGGGGAATCCTTTCCACATTGCTATTGCAATGTGGAAGCGTTACATTGACGATATTTTTATGATCTGGCATAATAACCAGGACACGCTAAATCAGTTCCTCCACTGGCTGAATAATAATTGTGGAGGTCTCAAATTTACTCTATCCCACAGTAAGACATCTATCCCTTTCTTAGATTTAAATATTGTGCATAAGGAGGGCCAGCTTATCACCAGCTTATTCAGAAAGCCTACTGAACGCAACACTTTACTTAAATATGACAGTAATCACCCGAGAGCACTTAGAGACTCACTACCTTATTCCCAGTTTCTTAGAATTAGACACAATTGCACATTGAAAGAAGACTATTTCACAGAAGCCAAAGTGCTCAGTTGCAAACTTACAGTCAGGGGTTACCCTAAAAGACTTGTACGTAATGCTCTGAAAAGAGCTTGGTATTGCCCCAGAGAGTGTCTTCTGGAACCAAAACCCAAACAACAAATGGAACGCATTGTATGTGTCACCACTTTCTCTCCATCCTCACACAAATTACGCAAGAGTATACTAAAGCACTGGAATGTAATTAATGCAGGAATACTGAATTTAGACAGACCCCTTTTTGCATTCAAGAAGAGTAAAAACATTAAGGACCATTTGGTCAGGGCAGCACTACCATGCCCACCCGTTCCCAACACACTTGACGATCACTGGGGACGTCCACGCCTTATAGGACATGCCAAATGTGGCAACTGCACTGTGTGCAGATTTACCTCTGATTGTAAAGAATTTGTGTTCGGCACCATCAAATCTACTCATAGAGAATTCTCCAACTGTAATACGAACAATGTTGTCTACGCTATTTTGTGCCCATGCAATAAGATCTATATTGGTCAAACGACTCAAAAAATACGTATCAGGATCTGCCAACATAGGAGCAGACTTCGCTGCAAGACACCTAACGCCCCATTGGTGGAACATTATGAAACTCTGGGCCACACTGAGGACGACATTCGTTGGACAATTGTGAGTGTGGTGAAAATACCCCCAAGAGGAGCTGATCTCACGCAACTGCTTAACAGAGAAGAATTAAAATGGATCCTACGTACTGGAAGTATCCATACGGGTCTCAACCGACTGGAAGACTGGACAACACTGTTGTAGTTTGAACAGTACCGTTACTGTAAAGACACATATCTATGCTATGGTGCCTAACTTGTCTGCAAGCGTCTTCACCAACACCATTAGCACTCAACATGACTGTTAAAATGTACTCTGTTTTCTATGCAATCCTCGGCTGATCGTCACACCTTTGGTCACATATCACCTGTTGATTGGCCTAAGAGCCTTGCTTTATCTCTGACTTTTATGTAATTAAGGTTTTTCTAATTACTAATAGCATTCAAAATGATTGTTAAAATGTACTCTGTTTTCTATGCAATCCTCAGTTGATCGTCACATCTTTGGTCACATATCACCTGTTGATTGGCCTTATCTCTGACTTTTATGTAATTAAGGTTTTTCTAATTACTAAGCCCTATCTGTATATATACTTGTTAATGCATTATGACAACTGGCATTAACAGCCTCACTGAATCCTTACGTCAAACTGTCAGTCTATCTCTATTGCCACGTTACGTCGTTTTTTCTAAATTACAAAATGATACCCAATAAGTGGAGATCTGTATTCTTTAACAGTATATTACTTTTCTATGACCACTTCGCAATTTATTTTGCTGTATATAATTACAATTTCCATGTCTGAACCGTTCCTGTCAGTAATTCCATGCTTATCTATTGCTTTTACCATAACCTTGCCTATTCCAAGATGGCCTCTGCGCTTTAGCTTCATTACACCCTGAATCGCGCGCGACCCCACCTACACTGTAGACCACATGACCTTCCCTTGAGTCACGTGATCCACCACTAGTCGCCATAACGCAACCCCTTGGTAGCGTCCTCGTCTCCTGCGTTCACGCCATTCACTTGCAGGTACCACAAGCGCCACATCAGGTAAGCGTCTTTTCCAGGTCCCGTTAACTCCACGCCAGATGCTGGTTGGTAGATTCCACTAAATTAATTCCTATATACAATTTTTAGGCCCATTACGGACTTTTTTGCCGATTGGAACCGACACAATCCGACATTGATAATTAGGTAAGTTCTCTCCCCTTTCGCCCTCCTGGTTTCCCTCCAGGCCCACACCCTCGTTACTTCTCCAATTGCTCCCCTTCAGGCTTTTCGTTCAGTCTCAATTGCCCTGACTGAGTCCTCGCTGTGCAGGATTTGACTGCCTCGCCTTCCCATTGTAGACTACTTGACCTTCCACTGTCTCTGTATCACATACTTTCCAGGGTGAGTTACCCTTTCACGACGCTTACATGCTTCTGCCCCTCCCTTCCCCCCCCCTTTGTTCCATCCCATTCCAATCCCTTAATGTCCTCCTCTTCCGCTCCTTAGGTCCACAATGTCCCCCCTGCCTTTCAGCCCGGACGTACCAGCTCTCAATCATTGAGCGCCACTGCAGGTACTCCATACTAGCTAGACGCTCACCACAAGCATGATTAGAAGATACCACTTTTCAATAAGTACCCCATCCCATTTCTATTCTACAAGAGTCAGACGCTCTCAACTAGTATGATTAGATGATAGCACGTATTGATAATTCATTCTCCAACCTTAGACACGTCGTCACAAGGGCATTTTGATAATATTTAGGTCTTGCTCTATAATTTTGCATGGTTTACCGCGATCTCTTATTACTCTCGCATCACTGGTTTTTCCCGTATTTTAGGTCTTTCCACGCGTAAAATAGATCTTTTTACTATCAGACTGTGTTCTTTTAGTGGTAATTAATGCAAACCATACCCTTGACTTACTATTCCTTTTATTTCTTTTTCTCTTCCCTCTTTCTCTCTATTTGTATCTAATGTTTCGTTAATACAGTAATTTACAGGCATATGCTCTCAGGCACTTTAATTCTTAGTCCTGAAGATGATCCAATATCTTACAGATAAGGATCGAAACGTCATCGACACAGTTGTCAACCTTATACACAGTGATTGTTAATATATGATATGTGTAAAGGTGACCTTTTATGATTGTTGTTTCATTATACGCACAATATTCATCAGAAACACGTATAAACTGCCTGAGCTTTTCTATGTTGTTTGTTTGTTTAGATCTGTGAGATATCGGATACAGGCTTGTATCCCACTGTCATTTTTCCTCACATTTCTTAAGTTTTATTCAAATTATTGTGTATATTAAACTTGCCTCTGTCCGGCTGGACATGCGCCAAAAATATAGTACTGATTGAGAGTATATTCATTGTTTAATGAGTTTTCCCTTACTCAGGGACCACTGTCTTCAGTAATAAAAAAAGGGGCTCCATATAGAGCGCAAAAAGTAGAGGTGAAATCGGACAACCCTGGCGGCTGCCTCTGGAAATGGGGAACGGGGCAGAAGTCTGCCCATTCACCCTGACCATTGCTGTCAGGCAGCCATAGTTTCTGAGAATCCAGGAGCGAAACCACACTCCAATCCCCAAGGAGTTGAAGTGTCTCTCGCATATGCGGCCAGTGGATCCGATCAAATGCCTTCTCGACATCCATAGCCAAGATCATTCATTCCCGGTTTGAGCGCTGGGCCTTGTCAATAAGGTGGAGAATTCTTTTTGTATTGTCGCTACGCTGGTGATGTGGTACAAAGAGGACCTGATCGGGGGCAATGATGGTGGGAAGAAGGGGACCCAGGCGGGCAGCCAGGATCCCAGTGAATAGTTTGTGATCAACATTAAGAAGTATATTGACCGATAGGAGGCACATTGATATTTGTCCTTGCCTGGTTTTGGTATGACCACAATAGATGCCTCGAGTATGGAGGGCGGGATCGAGTCTGGACCCTCAATAAAACTAAACAGTCTGATCAGTAGTGGGGCAAGAGATGTGCAAAACATTTTATAGAAAAGTGCCGGAAATCCATCTGGGCCTTGTGATTTAAGAAGGCTCTGCTGGGAAATGATAGAGATAATCTCCTCAAATCCGTATTGGGCGGTTTAGGTCAGCCGCTTTGGCTGGAGTTATTTTTGAGGAATGGGCATTGTGAAGGTATAGGCTAGGGTTCTCAGGAGGTAAGTCCTGGCTCTGGTGGAGTTTGCTATAGAAATCTCAAAATGTGGAGGCAATGTGGGTATCAGCTCTGTGTTCAGTACCATCTGAGCGCACTATAGAGGATACTCCAGAAGACTGTCACTGTGCCCGTAATCTATTAGCCAACAGGCATCCACACCTATCTCCCTAGACATAAAAAGAATGCCGGAGGTGGAGTGCAGCATACTCTGCTCTATCTAAATCAATGTAAAAAAAACAGGTTTTGAGAGCAACAAGGATGACTAGATGCGCCTCGCCCAGCAAACGAAAGGCACCACGTACAAGAAGCAAAAATATCTCACTTGTAGGAATTCAGCAAGCTAAGGACTTTAATTAAGGAAGAGTAAACGGGAGACAAAGTGACCCTGGTTTTAATAGGAATCCTGATGGGATCCAGCTCATAGGAACCAACAAAGGCTTATGCCCCAGAAGAAAGAGGCTAAAAAAGATTTTTGGGGAAAATATTGGGAGTAACGAACAATGAATTGACACATGAAGAATTCGATTACAATATTGGAATACAAAGCTGAATTGTATATTTTTTACACTATGGGTGATATTAACTGATCCTGAAGAAGGTGGTTATAATCATTGGGACCCACCAAAACGCGTCAATGTACCTACTACACTAAATCTGATGGGATGTGAAGAACACAGTGGATTTTATATGTTTAATAATACCCTGTGTAATGAGCAATAACAAGAACAGATCAGTGACTCAATAAGACACACTGATTGTCAAGTATATTCTCCCTCTTTGTTTCTGTCCCTGATTTCCGTGTAATGTTTATATTTTTATGTAACGAATTGTCTTTGAATGTGAACTAGGACATGGAGGATTAGCATTTTAAAATGGTTTTTAGAGAAGGAATTTCTTTTAGTATACAAGGATAATGATTTTTTTTTTAGATGACTAGGAACTTTTTTGGTTATTTGTGATATCTATATGAAATGTGGTTCTAATGAGATCTGATGATTTTCTAATAAAGTGACAATAATATTCTAAATATTTTATATATGTGTGGTACTCAAACTCTAACAAAACCAGTTATGAAGGTATGATGTAGAGTGTAAGTTGAAAAAGAGTTTGACAGTGGAACTGTTAGTTCCCAACTCTGCTACCAGGCACAAACCACCCAATCAGTGATTCAATAAAGTAACTCTAGTCCAATCAGGGAACGGGGAGAGGAGGAGCAAGACAATACTCCAGTTACTAGGATTATTGTGGTCCCTTCTGGGGTGGGTTGTGATGGGTATTTACTCTGGTTCCAATTCCTGTAAAGCAGGGTAAACCTGGTTAACTCTATGTGCAGACAGTGTTATTCCACCTTCTTATCACTGGAAACATAGTATACATGCTGATTCCTTTATTCCTGCATTTACTAGTTGACCACAAATGTGTTCTGTTGAGGGAGTTGAGTTAGAGTAGTGAAATACTCTAGAACTGACTAAACCTTGACCTTGACACACTTACAAAATATATATATTACCTACTGGCGGTCGCCAGTAGGTAGTTATAGTTAGGACCTTGTTTCTATTCAAAAAGCGTTTTTCTTTTGCCAATATCTTTGGCGCCGTTTGAGGAATCTTCGCGAAATTTTCAAAAATAATGGTTCACTCAGATCAGCTCCTGTCTTGAAAGTTTTGGGGTGATTGGTTGAGCGGGGGCCGAGAAAAAAGGGGGTCCCAAAACAAATTTTCTCCATATTAATTTCCATAGGAAACTTAAGACAAAGCTACAGCCCGAACTGCTGAACGGAATTACACCAAATTTGGCAAAAAGGTAGGTCTTTGTTCAGAAAGCATTTAAATGCTGTAAATCCGTTCAGTAGTTCCTGAGAAATTAAAAAAATAAAAATATCGATATCTGGTGGCCGAGGAGGATTCGCGAACCCTCTCGAGCACGAGCTTCATTTTGATTGGCTGTCAACAGAAAACAGTAAAAAAAAGATAAAAAACAAGAAAAGGGGGCAGAGTAGAAACACCCTGACCCTCTAGGCCTGCTCAGGGGGTCTCACAGGGACCCCCAGGCCCAAAAAAAGCATTGTTTTAAAAAGAAATTGGCAGAATTCGCACTGGGTGGCTGAATCCCGCTGAAATTTTTTTTAAAACGAAGCACCGTCTCCTGTGCTTCAATTTAATCAGCCCCCGGGTGGGCCAGGTCCCGAGGGCAATGTGATATATATATATGGGGGCCGTGCGGGCCCCCGCAGCCCGAGGACTGCCACCTCCCCGGGGCTATTTTTATTAATGGGCGGGGGCCTCTCGGGCCCCCCAAGCCCCGGGGACCGCCACCTCCCCTGGACTTTTTTTATTAATGGGTGGGGGGCCTCGCAGGCCCCCCCAAGCCCCAGGGACTGCCACCTCCCCTGGGCTTTTGTTATTAATGGGTGGGGGGGGGTCTCACGGGCCCCCCCAAACCCCGGGGACCACCACCTCCCCGGGACTTTCTTTATTATTGGGTGGGGGGCCTCGCAGGCCCCCCCAAGCCCCAGGGACCGCCACCTCCCCGGGGCTTTACTTAATTATGGGGGAGCCTCGCGGGCCCCCCAAGCCCCGGGGATGGCCACCTCCCTGGGGCTATGCTAAAAAGTAAGTGTGGGGGGGCTTGAGCCCCCCACACTGCCCCGGGGACCACCACCTCCCCGGGGCACTAATTATTGAAGTGCGAAGGTCCGTTGCGGACCCCCGGCCCATGGGACCACCACTTCCCTGGGGCTATTTACATGTTGGGAGGGGGGCTGCGTGGCCCCCCTCCTGGAGCCCTTCATGGCCCTGGGGCCCCAGGGCTGGCTCCAGCATTGTCCCGGGCTGCCCAACCCTGGGACATTGCAGTTTGCAATGACAGGGCTCCCGCCCTGTCATTGCAAACTCTGCGTCACTTTATGGAAGCGAGAGCAGGAAACCTGCACTCGCTTCCATGAAGCAAAGCAGAATTGCTTTTGGACAAGGGGAGCTGCATGTCAGCAGCTCCCCTTGTCCAAAAGCAATGCCGGCTCCCGCAGGAGGCGAGGAGCCTGCTGGGACCGCGGGGGCATTGGGGCTCCCCTGCGGTCCCCAACGTGAGGGCGGGCCCCAGGGGATGGGGTCCCTGGGGTCAGAAGTGGCAAAGGAAAGGGGGGCCATGCGGCACCCCTCCCCTAATTAAAAAAAAAAGAGGCCAGGCCCTCAGGGGATGGGGTCGCCAGGCCTAATAGTGGCCCAGGGAAGGGGGGCCACTCATACCCCGTCCCGTAAATAATAAAAAAAAACAGGCCAGGCCCCGGGGTATGGGGTCCCCAGGGCCAGAAGTGGCCCAGGGAAGGAGGGCCATGCTGCCCCCTCCCATAATTAAATAAATAATTAAAAAAAATTTAAAGAGGCAAAGCCCTGGGGGATGGGGTCCCGGGGCCACAAATGGCCTCAGGAGGGGAGCCGCGTGGCCCCCCGCCTATAAAAGTAAAATATATAAGTGGCCATGCCCCGGGGGATGGGGTCCCCGGGGCCAAAATCGGCCTTATGAGGGGGGCCACATAGCCTCCTTTCCATTTTTTTTTTTTTTAAGTTAAAAAAAATGTCTCAGGCCCGGGGGGATGGGGTCACAAAGGGCCCAAAGAATAGTAAGAGAATAGGGGCCACACAGCCCCCCTTCTAAAAATATCTAAAGAAAAGAAAAACCAGAGAGTCAGTATGTTCACAGTAACTGCTATCTCTACAGAACCTCTGGTCATGTTATAGTCAATATCGTCAACTGCACTGCACTAGAAATTTGGTATTTCAAAATTCCTTGCATGATAGTTTAGTTATAGCAATTAATGCAAATACACCTAGGTGCAAGACTATTTGGGACTACAATATATGTAACAATTACAGTTCACCTACCTCCCTCTGTTAGTAGCCACGTTATGCACGAGTCCCTATACTCATACATATGTATATAAAAATTCCTTTACCGTAAGTATAACGGTCATTACAATAAGGTCTATCCGAGTAATTCATTAATGTAAGGGTACTATACTCGAATAATTAATAAAAAATGAATAAAAAATGTTTGAGACACTTCAAGGGGCACTAGACCCATCAGTCAATGTTCAGCAACAGCACAATATGATGTCAATGTTATGGTATGAATTATATATCATTAATTGATGACTAATTGTATAAGGTAAAATTTAGATTTATACTTTCATTTACATATTAACTTTGAAATGCATTTGTGCTAATTAACAATGCCTTTTGTTTTTAATTTTAAACAACTTCAGAAATCACTGTAGTATTTTCTTTATGTCTCACTGCACGCTGTGCCGTGCATGTCAGTATGTCTTTAAATATATGTGGAACTGACTAAGAGGTCATGTGACCAAGATCTCGCTAGAGATCGAAACGCGTCGTTTCTGTTGCCGTAAATAAACCTGGAATACTTTGAAGCCTTGAAACTGGAGTGGCTCGTTTTTTCCTGCCAGGACTGCAGGGATCTGCTTTGTATATGTCAGCGGTGGCGTCCGCTAACGAGCCCCAACTCGGAAGGAAGGGCAGTGTTTTTCCGCCAGCCTGTCATATATATATATATATATATATATATATATATTAATGCTCCTGAATTGCCCCCTAGGCGAGAGGCACTCGTGCAGCAGTGTGAGCCAAAAGCCCTTCGTTGGGAATAGAAACGATAAACCAAGCAGTTTCCTTTTCGCAGCTGTCTTCGCCGTATAAGCCTGACGCGTTTCAGAGTCCTTCGCTCCTTCCTCAGAGGCCGGCGATGCAGTGAAGCATATCCTGGACCCTCCCCTTCCTTAAATACCAATGATTGCACGCCCTGCATGGGCTACTCAAATGAGGTTGTGCACAGGATTGTGGGAGTTGCAGTCCCAGGAATGTCTCACAATGTTCTGCGGGTTACAATGCAAGCCCTCGGATGGGCCTCCGCTTGGTTAACAAGTCCTCAATCCACCACTGTTGCTCCTGAAAGAGGATCGGTGTATACCAACCCTCACGGCCCCCAGGTTCCCGGGGTGGTGCACTCTCGGCGGCTGGGACCGCCGCCATGTATTAATGCTCCTGAATTGCCCCCTAGGCGAGAGGCACTCGTGCAGCAGTGTGAGCCAAAAGCCCTTCGTTGGGAATGGAAACGATAAACCAAGCAGATTCCTTTTCGCAGCTGTCTTCGCCGTATAAGCCTAACGCATTTCAGAGTCCTTCGCTCCTTCCTCAGAGGCCGGCGATGCAGTGAAGCGTATCCTGGACCCTCCCCTTCCTTAAATACCAATGATTGCACGCCCTGCATGGGCTACTCAAATGAGGTTGTGCACAGGATTGTGGGAGTTGCAGTCCCAGGAATGTCTCGCAATGTTCTGCGGGTTACAATGCAAGCCCTCGGATGGGCCTCCGCTTGGTTAACAAGTCCTCAATCCACCACTGTTGCTCCTGAAAGAGGATCGGTGTATACTCAGGGTAATTCCCAAGTTTACGTGGAGCGCAGATCCTGTATAGTGCATCCTACAACATGAGCAACACTCTAAATGTGCTCTCCAGAAATGTCTATTTTTCTATCAAAGGATTAGGACAGTGCCATCCATGCTGAGACAGAAAGGGGCACATTATTTTTTCATTTCTACAGCAAAGTCTCTAAGCAAAGGATTAGCACAGTGCCGTCCACGGCGAGCTGTAAAATGACAAAAGCATTTTACAACTCCATGCACAGTATTACAGCTTTGAATTGGTAAAACACCAATCAAGCCAATCTGAAATGAATAAAAGCAACCCCTGACCCATGTGTTGCTATTATAGCTCTTCATATGGGTTTAGCTTTGCCCAGACACAAGGCAGCACCCAGTATAAGTCAAAACAATACCCTTTCAGGCATAGAGTGATGCATAAATTATGCAAAAAAGAAGCAGTGAACTCTAGTTAGTTCCCAAGTTTATGCAGAGAGCAGCTCCTGTATAGAGCACCCTACAACACCAACGACACTCTAAATTTGCTCACCTCAAATGTCTGCTTTTCTTTGAAAGGCTTTCAGCATAGAATAAGCACAGTACCATCCACACCAAGATAGGAAGGGACAAAGTCTTTTGTCACATCCATAGCAAAGTCTTTTAGGATAGGATTAGCAAAGTGCCATCCATGCAGAGCGGTAAAAATGACAAAAGCCTTATATATATTCACTGAAAAAACCAAAGGTTACAAAGACGTTATAGTTAGGCCCAGGTGTCACTCATACAAAACCAGAGAAATTCAGCCGTTATAGTTAGTGAGCTAACTATAACTCACGCCCCTGCAATGCCCTGCTTATGACCTCACATATTACATCACTCATGACATGGTGTTAGACCTGGCATCTTTTGGTGTGTTTCCCCTGTCTTTTTCCTTTCTGACCTCTCGGTTTTGACTCTGTTTTTGCTAGTTTAGTGTCTCTGCGCACTTTCTCACTGCTGTTCAATGTTAAAGTGCAAGTGCTCCTATTGTGAATTGTATTATGGATTGGTGTTTCCATGATTTACATATTTGATTTACTGGTAAGTCCCTAGTAAAGTACACTGAGAGTGCCAGGGCCTATAAATCAAATGCTGCTAGTGGGCCTGCAGCACTGACTGTGCCCCCCACACAAGCAGCCTTTCAAAGGGTTTTCAGACCTGCCACTGCAGTGTCTGCACACAGTTTTTCCTGCCATGTCAACCTGGCAAGTGCACCCACTTGCCAAGCCCTAACCTTCTCTTTTGTTACATGTGAGTCACCCCTAAGGTAGGCCCAAGTTATCAATATGGGCAGGGTGTGGTGTATTTGAAAGGTAGGACATGTACTGGTGTGTGTGACATGTCCTGATAGTGAAATACAGTATATTTCATTTTTCACTATTGAAAGGCTATCTGTCCCATAGGATAGAATAGGAAGTACGGGGTTACATTTTTCTAGAATATCTTCCCATTGGGACAAGATAGAGAAATGGATTTTAGTATGCCTGAACTCATAATTTAGAAATGCATCTTTTAGACACGCCCCAGCACCCAAGCAGTGCGCAAAAAAATTGGGTGTCCTTATGGACAACAAATTATCCATGCAGGATCATGTTCGGACTATATGTGGGAAAAGTTTTGCCACATTGAAGCTTCTAAAAAGACTCTTCCCTTGGATTCCTTTAGAACACAGGAGGACAGTCACTCAGGCTCTGCCTGTAAGTAGGCTGGACTACGGAAATGCCCTGTTTGTTGGTATGCCAGACTACCTGTTCAAACGCCTGCAGGTGGTGCAAAACGCTGCAGCAAAATTAGTATGCAATAAGGGCAGATACAGCTCAGCAACTGACTGCCTGAAACAACTTCACTGGCTGCCTGTGCGTCAAAGAGCTCGATTCAAGCTCCTGGGGCATACTTTTAAGGCACTTCATCGTACTGGCCCCAAGATTCTTCACAGTAAAATCCATTTCTACACCCCTCCTAGATGCCTGAGGTCACACCACCAGGCTCTCGCCAAGATAAAAAGGATTAAAAAGCTAGGGCCGGGGGACGCTCCTTTTCTTACCTCGTGGCATTACAGTGGAATGGGCTGCCAGTAGAGCTGCGGCTGGCCACAGACTACAACACCTTCAGGAAAAAACTAAAAACATTTCTATTCCCTGTCTGAGTAGTCCTTTATATTCTTAGTTCCACTCCTCAGTTCTAGGATCTGCCTCCTCAGCGCCGTGATATCCCTCTGGGATGAATGTTGCGTGCTACAAATAAATAAATAAAATAAATAAGTAAAGATGATTTTTATGTTTTTTAGAAAGTAGGTATTTTCTTGCTTAGCCATCCGGTGTGCCTCTGCTGGGTTCTGGATTGACTGGCTTTGGAGTGACAAGGGCTGGGGATGTGAATTCTCTTCAGACAGCCACTGAGGAGGGTTGAGGTGTGTCCTGCCCTTCCTGGATGAGTCAGGGCTGAGCTGGATAGACATGGGCTGCATTTAGAGTAGTGAGAGGATATTTCCTTGCACCTGCATGGGCCTGGTCTGCCTTGGACAATGCTGTCTCTACCTCCTGCCAGGAAGCTGGGCCAGAAAGGACCAAACTGGTTTGGTCTGAGCGCAGGCACTCTCTGCCCAAGAGACCAAAGAGAAACCGAGTATAAATATTGGAGCCCAGACCCCAGAACTTTAGAACTCGCTTGGATCAAGGAACATGCCAAGAAGAAGAGCTGGAAGAGCTGCCAGGGGGAGAACTGCCCCTTTGCTGTGTTGTTGCTTTGCTCGGTTGGCCTGCAGTCGCTGCTTCTTCCTTGGGCAGTGAAAGGACTGGACAGAACTTTCTCCACCTGTCACTGAGTATCTTCAAGGGCTTGAAATAGAGCTGATCTCCTGTTCACAAACTCTAAGGGACAGCAAAGACTTCACTTACCTCTGGGTGCCGCCTCTGGAACCGTAGGTTTCAGTAGCCACAGAGGGGGGAAAGCAGCCAACACTGTCACGGACACCGCTGATGGCTCTGTGTCCTGAAGGCACAGCAGAAGGCACCTCCGCACTTCGCTCCGCAACCCTGGTCTCACCGACGACGACAACCGCCGCCGCCACCGAGCCGCTACTTGCACCGCGACCTATGGGCACCTCACTCTGCACCACCTTGCTTCATCAGCCACCCTGGTCTCATCGATGACGTTGCTGTACGCTGACCTCGACACCCTTGACTACCCCGTGGATTGGGGGTACCACTCATTAGTCACACAACGCACCGCCCCGTCCCACAACAGAGTCTGGGCCGACCCACGCCAGCTCCCATCAACTAGCACTGCCATTTCCACCGTGACCTGTCAGCACCGCAATGAGCACCCCTCACTTGACACCACAGCCCTGGTTTCACGACGCTGCTGGATGGCCGTCACTGAGCCGCTGCATGCACCGCTACGCTTCACATCACAACCGCGACAGCTACCGCGACTGGCCAGCACCAATGTGATCAACTGCAATCTGAAGGTACTGTTTACAAGTCTGCTGACACTGATGCCGGTCTGCACCAACGCGGTCAGCTGGAAGTGTTGGATTCTGTTGTTTTCAGCACCGCGGTATCCCCGGATGGAGCTACCAACTTCAAAGAAGTGCATTTTAAAGTCATTCTTACAAAGTTCACATTTTTGATTACTGTATGTTGGTCTATTATTGTTTTGATCTTGTTGGCACAGATAAATATTGGTTATTTTTCTAAAACTGGTGTGGTGCCCTTTTGTAGTGTTTTCACTGTATTACTGTGTGTTATGTGCTAATGCTTTACACATTGCCCCTGAGATAAGCCTGATTGCTTGTGCCAAGCTACCAAGGGGTTGAGCAGGGGTTATTCTAGATGTGTATCTCCCTTATCCTGACTAGCAGGAAGGGTCCCTATTTGGACAAAGGTGCAAACCATTGCCAACTAGAGACCCCCATTTCTAACACATGGTCAGTGACATCACTGATGACATCCCTGATGACATCTCAAATCACATCACTGATGACATCATCCGGTGACTGTGAGTGTTTTAAAAAAAGTTTGAGTGTTAAATTATATATCAAGGTGTATTGGTGAATCAGTGGGAATATGAGGGCCTCTTTGGATATTTCAATGAGTGTGTGACTAACTGTATACGTGAGTGTTTAGATGTCTCAGTTAATGTATGGGTGAGTGGCTGGTTGTGTGAATGTGTGTATATGTCTGTCAGTTGGTGTCTAAGTGGCTGTATGGGTGTGTGAGTGGGTATGTGAGTTTCTGTATGGGTGAGTGATTGGTTGTCTGAATACTTCTCTGGGTGTCTGAGTGTCTGTGTGGGTGGGTGATGAGTGATTGGGTGAGTCAGTGGCTCTATGGGTTAGTGACTACATGTGTGTGGGGCTATAAGGGTGATTGAGTATGTGTATGGCTGTGTTGGTGAATGAGTGAATGTGTCAGTCATATATGGCTGAGAGACTGGGTATGTGGGAAGGCAGTATAGGTGAATTATGGTGTATATGAGTGACAGTATGTGTGAGTGAATGAATGTAAGAGTGCTGTATTGGTGAGTGTGTACTTGTGTCAGTGACTGTATAGGATAGTGAGTACACATTAGTATCTGTATGAGTAAGTGAGTGAGTGTGTGTGTAACTGTAGGGGTGAGTAAGTGGCTGTGTGATTGACTGTATGGCTGAGTGAGTAGGTGTTGAGTAGCTCTATGGGTGACTGACTCAGTGTGTGAGTGGCTGTATGGGTGTATAAGTGGATATGTCAGTGGCTATATTAGTGAGTGAGTGGGTGTATGAGTGGCTGTATGGTTGAGTGAGTAGATGTGTATGTGTTGATCTATGAATCAGGGAGTGGGGGTGTAAGTACTGGTATGTGTGTAAAAATGGGTTTGAGAATGATAGTGTGGTAGTTGGAGTGGGTGTATGAAAGGTGATATAGGGACTGAGTGGGTGCTTCAAAGATTTTGTGGATGATGTAATCAGTGATGTCATTTGAGATGTCATCAGCGATGTCATCAGTAATGTCACTGACCATGTCATGAGCAATGTAATATGTGAGGTCATGAGCAGTGCATTGTGGGGGCATGACTTATAGTTAGCTCACTAACTATAATGGCTAAACTTCTCTGGTTTTGTCCGAGTGACACCTGAGCCTAACTATAACGTCTCTGTAACCTTTGTTTTTTTCAATGGATTTCTAAGGTTTTCTTTTTATTCCATTTCCTAACTATAACATCCCTGTAACCTTTGGTTTTTTCAGTGAATTTTGAAGATTTTTTAAATGCTAATTCCTAACTATAACGTCCCTGTAACCTTAGTTTTTTCCAGTGAAATTCTATGGTCTTTTTACTAGTAGTCGCGTTTGCAGAGTGGAGGAGAAAGGAGGCTGGGCCTCCGACCACCTCTCAGGAATCCCGCTATGTAGGACTTATAGGAGGCACTAGGAGGGCTTCTTGGCCCCCAAGGTCCCTCAGCAGTAAAGTGGACTTCATCCCCCAACCAGGGGCAACACAAGCCACTTTGCAGAGTGGTGGAGAAAAGTTGTGTGGCCTCCAAAGATCTCTTAGCAATCCCACTGTGTGGGACTTACTGGGGGTAACAGGAGGGGTAGTTTGCCAGCAAGGACGTCCTTTAGGGCCAACTATCCCTCCTGCTAACTCCAGTCAGTTCCACACAGGTGGTTTGTTGAAAGGTGTTCGGTGGCCACGCCCCCTTTCTCCACCACTATGCAAACACTCCTCGTGGCGCACTACCAGTTGGGGGATGAAGTCCCCTTGGCTCTTGAGGGTCCTTGGGGGCCAACTACCCCTACTGTCACCTCCAGTAAGACCCACACAACTGAATTTCTGAGAGGTTGTCAGAAGCCATGCCCCCTTTCTCCACCACTCTGCAATCATGCCTACTGGCACACTACTGGTAGGAGGAAGTAGTCCAGTTTAGTCCTGAGGTCCTCAGGAAAAAAGTGGAATTCATTCCCACACCAGAAGCGTGGCCTCAAAGTCCTCTCAGCAATCCCACTGTCTGGGACTTACTGGAGATAACAGAAGGCGTTCCTGGACCCCAAGGACACTCAGCATCTAAGGGCACTTCGTCCCGCTACCACCAATGCACCAGGATGCACATTTGCAGAGTGGTGGTGAAGGCGGGGTGGCCTCCAGCGACTTGCCGAAGAGTTTTTTCTTCTATTTTTTATTGTAAGGGAAGGGGGCTATGTGGCTCCCCTCCCCCAGGCCGATTTTGGCCCCGGGGGCCCCATCCCCTGGGGCCTGGCCTTTTATTTTTATATTTTTTTTATTTTAAAGGAGGGAGTGGAGAAAGGGGGCGTGGACTCCAAGTCCTCTCAGCAATCCAGCTGTCTGGGACTTACTGAAGGTAACAGAAGGGGATCCCGGACCCTAATGACACTCAGCATCTAAGGGCACTTTGTCCCACTACCACCAATGCACCAGGAGGCACATTTGCGGAGTGGTGGTGAAGGGGCATGGCCTCCAGTGATATGCAGGAGGTTTTTTCTTCTTTTTTTATTGCAAGTGAAGGGGGCTGTGTGGCACCCCTTCCCAGGCTGACTTTGGCCCTGGGGACCCCATCCCCTGGGGCCCAGCCTTTTCTTTTTGATATTTTTTTAATTTTAAAGGAGGGAGGCCGAGCGGCCCCACTCTCAGGCCATTTTTTACTTTGGGGACCCCATCCCCCGGGGCCTACCCCTTTTTTATTTAAATTTTTTTAAAAAAGGGAGTGGGTCGTGCAACCCCCTCCAGGGCCAATTTTGGCTCCGGGGACCCCATCCTCTGGGGCATGGCCTTTCGTCTAAATTTCTTTTTCCTAAAAGAAGGGGGCCACAAGTGCCCCCTCCTAGGCCGATTTCGACTGTAGTGACCCCATCCCCCGGGCGTTGCCATTTCCTCTTTTTTAATTGAGTTTTAAAAGAGGGGAGGGGGTTGCATGGACTCCCTCCCCAGACTGATTTGGCACGAGGACCCCATCCCCCGGGGGACGGTCTTCTACAAATAGGGAGCGGGCTGTGTGGCCCCCTACCTGGGCCATACCTTGGGGCCTACTTATTTAACCCCTTGACCGCGATCGGAATTCCGCTCGTGTGCTGGACATTCTGATCGCGGGTGTGGTCGTGACGAGCTCAGCTCGTCATGCGCACAGCGCTACCGCACAGCATGACGAGCTGAGCTTGTCACGCGCATCGAAGGGGTTAAAGTGGGAGCCTCCATGGCACCCACTCCCCAATTGGACCGCAGGGGAGCCCCCATGGTCCTTGCAGGATTCCTGCCTCCTGCGGGAGCCAGCATTGCTTTGGGATCCAGGGATCAGCTGAGAAGTAGCTCCCTGGGGCCCAAAGCAATGTCTGTTTCCCTGCTCCCTTCACAGCAAGCAGGGAAACAGACAATGCTCTGCTTTCAACAAGCGAGAGCATTTTCTGCTCGGACTTGATAAAAGCAGAGCAGCTGTTTGCTATGGCTTGGCGGGTGCTGTGCTCCCCCCAAGTCATAGAAAACTGCAATATCCCGGGAGTGGGCACCCCAGGACATTGCCGGGACTGGCTCTTGGGGCGTGAGGAGGTGCATCAGATTATCATGGTATGACTTCCATGTGGTGCTTGAGAACGGTGAGAGGTGGAATTGCCGGAGAGTGGCGTTGTATCAGAAGGGTGGTGACTGTAGGATTGGTGACCGAGATAACAGTAACGGTTTTATGTCATTGAGCGATGGTGAATGTGTCAATACCTGTCCTATACTTCCTGACACCCAAGGTTCCTCTTTTACAATGAATTTCCCCAATCGACTTTCAGATGTTCAAGAGTTCACGGTTGGGAAGAGGAGTACCAGGATGTGTAAACCACCCACCTTTTTAAAGGATTATGTAGTCTATTGTTTGACTTTGCTTATTCTTAAACATGCTTTCTTCTAGTTTTCTATTGTCTCTTTTCTTCTTCTTTTACTCTTGTCTATTCTTTGGGTGTGTGGGAGGAAAGGGGATGTGTTATAAAATGTTGTATGTGTTCATTTGCCTTGCATACTAAATGTGGAACAATGCCAATGTTGGCAGTTGCTCTGGCCAGCTTGGGATGTAGTCACAACTGCTATGAGTTACACTAAAGCTGAAGATAAACTTAACCTGTTTGGAAAGTCTCCTTATTTGTATATGGCAGTGTGGTTACAATATAATTCAAAGACTGGTCAGATACATCATGATCCAAATTGAAGTCATTAACAAAATCACCTTAATGTTCAGAGACTGGCCTGACAATAATTTGTAAGATGTATTACCGTAAATATAGCAATTATGGGTTTTTAAATATATGCAGAAAAATGACTGAAAACATGAAGATGTAATGTAATGTAATGTAATGTAAATAGTTCTTATATAGCGCATACTGTCACCCTACTGGTATCCTGGCGCTTTGACTGACAAAATCGACATTAGAGCCTGTGAGCATCTTACCCAGGAAAACATTATTGGGAACTCAGCCAGACCCTACCTGGGAAACAGCCAGGTTTTTAGCTGCTTTCTAAATAGGGGCAAAGATTGAATTTGCCTAATGTCTAGGGGGAGTTCATTCCACAGCCGTGCGGCTGTTACACCGAATGCTCTGCCCCCCGACTTTATTTTCTTAATTCTTGGAATGTTCACTAAGTGAGCATTTGCTGACCGAAGGTCTCTCACGGGAACATACCATAAGAATTTCCTCTGCAAGGGCTTTGGGCCCATTCCGTGCAATGCTCTAAACACGGTACACAGGGATTTAAATTGTATCCTCTGGCAGATCGGCAGCCAGTGGAGATCTTTCAAGGCTAGAGAAAGTGAAGAACTACGCTGCCTATTTAGAGCCAGCTTAGCTGCAATTGACTGAATCCTTTGCAGCTTTTGAAGTAGTGACTTTGAGCCCCCAAATATAGTGAGTTGCAATAATCTAATCTGCTCAGGATTATACACCTCACAATTTGGGGTCTGATGGCAGTCGGTAGTAGCGGCAGAATTCTTCTCAGAGCTCTAAGCAGAGAGAAACATGTACCAACTACTTTGGTAACTTGTGATTCTAGCTGGAGATTATCATCCAACAAAACTCCCAAGTTACGCACCGTTTTAGCTGGCACTACAGGTTTGTCTGTTGGTGTTATTTGGAGCTCTATAGGAAAAGGCCGGGCAATCCTGGACGTGGAGCAGTATACAATCTCCGTTTTTCCTCCGTTAAATTGTAGAGAGTTGTTTCTGAGCCAGTTTGCGGTGTTCTGCATACACTCCTGAAAAATATCCAGGGTGATTGCCTGGTTCCCCTCTAAAGAAAACACCAATTGCGTGTCATCCGCATAGTTTACAAGATCCACGCTAAAGGATCTAATAATGGAGATGAGAGGGCGCAAGTAGACATTAAACAGAATCGGACTTATCGCCGAGCCCTGTGGTACCCCATGACACATGGGGATTTTAGGAGACGTAAAAGGGGGGATTGAGACTGCCTGTTGTCTATCAGTCAGATATGATCGTAGCCATTTCAGTGCCAGGCCGTTCACCCCCATTTTTTCTAGTCTGTCCAGCAAAATGCTGTGGTTCACCGTATCAAATGCGGCTGACATGTCCAATAATACCAATATACTCGAGTTACCATTGTCAGCACGCATCCTCAGGTTATCTAGTACAGTCACTAGAGCGGTCTCCGTTCCGTGTCCCGGGCGAAAACCAAATTGGGCCTCGTCTAGCAGATAGTTTTCTTCAAGAAAGAGAGAGAGAGATTTGCTAACTGCCCGCTCCAGTATTTTAACTGGATAAGGGAGGAGGGAGATAGGCCTAAAATTGGCTGGGCAGAGGGGGTCCAATGTAGGTTTCTTAAGCAGCGGAGTCACCACTGCCTGCTTCCACCCCTCAGGTACTACTCCCTGTTCTAGGGATTGGCAACAGATATGCCATAGCCGTGGAAAAAGATCAAGTTTAAATTCTTTCCATATCCTCTGTGGGACAGGGTCCAGAGGTGATCCAGAAGAGACACTCAACGCTAATAAATTAAAAGCTTCTTCTGTGGGTGTTTGAAAATATCGGAGTACCGCAGGACAGTCATTATTGCTGTCTTCGGCCTGTGGCTTTGTCGCTGATGTATCCGATAATACTTTTTCCAACTCCGGACTGATATTATTGTTAAACTTCAGCCCATTAATAATCTTTTTAATCTTCTCATCGAAGTGGGTCGCAAGCTCATCGCATAGTGTTTGAGTTGCTCTAATCTTATTACCCACGCACGCCGGGCTGGACAATTCCTTCACTATAGTGAACAGGGTTTTTGTACTATTCGGTGCATGTAAGATGGTTTGGGCATAGTATTCAGCCTTCGATTTTCCAATCGCTTCCTTGTACAAAATTTGTTGTATTCTCAAGGCTTTTTTATCTATGTCCACGTAGAGTTTCCTCCATTTTCTTTCCGCTTGCTTACAATTTTTCCGCAATATCTTTAATTCCTCATTATACCACGGTGCAGATGGTTTCTTCCTGTTTCTCAGTTTTTTACCAGTATTATCTGATCTAGCGTCAGATTTAGTTGATCGCAGAAAACTTGATAGTTTTCTTACACAGGTTTATCAGATTGAAATATATTATGTTCTGACAGCAGCAGCGGCGTCTGTTTACTATTTGAGAGTTTAGCCCAGTCCCTTCCTTGCCGGAAGGTTGCCATAAGCACCAAAATCTGCATGTAATTCCCCACAAACTTGTAATTGGGTGGTATTCCTCTCATAATCAGAACCAGGGTTGGACTGGGACAAAGAATAAGCCTTGGGCACTGTTGGACTTGGCCCTTATTGTCCTAAATGTTTTTGCTTTTCCCCCCTAGCCTTTTTGACCATGTGTGAAATGATACCTGCTGCGCAATGGCGTGCGCAGATTTATTTGTACTGTTGTAAAGAAATGTTACTTTTAAAATGGACGCCATGGCTGTGTGCTTGTGCCTGCCTGCAAGAGGTGGGTTACCAGTCTAGTCGTTTGTTTCCCAGCACCCCCAGCTTTTGGAGGGAAGCCTGGCACCCAGGGTGCTCTACACCTCCCCCTAAACCAGTTGGGACCGGTTCCCCAGGGAACCTTCCAGAAGCCTCCAGCCCTTTCTGGCAGGTGGGGTGAGGGGTGTATAAATAACGGAGCTGGGATGCCATGTGCTCAGACTGAGCGTGGACTTGATCGCAAGGGGACACTCTGCCAGGAGGTACCGCCGCATGGGCCTGTGTGCTGGCCCCTGAGCCCATCTGTACCCCTCCGCTGTCCACAGGGCTAGTGAGAGCCTGCTTCTGGAGTAAAGACTGCTGACCCAGGAGGAGTGCCACTTTATGGGGGATGACTGTTCCTAGGAACTGCGGCCCTGTACTGATGAGTGCCCACTGACCACTGATCTTGCCCAGTAGTGCCTGATGCTCTCCTGCCCTAGCGCCTCGTGAGCGCTACAACTGTGCCCTGCCTGCTGGCTAGCGCCTGGAGAAGGAGAGCGCTGTATCTTACTGCCCAGGAGGTGAGGCGCTGACACCTGCAGCGCTGTGCTGCGAGAGCGCTATATCTTAAGTGATTGTGCTCGGCTTGTGAGGGCTGCAGTCCTAGGTCCCTGCCTGCCTAGCGCCTCATGGGCACTATTTTCTGATTCCCCGCAGAGGAGCGCTATTGCCTTTATTCCTGCGCCCCTCTGCTATCTAGCGCCTGGTGAGCACTATATATCTCGCCCGCATTGTGGGTGTCTGCAGCAGTGCTTTCAGGCTTATTCAAACCAGCGGGAGCCCACCCCGTGGTTTTTATGCTAATTTACCGGGAGCCTACCCCGTATTGATGTTTTATTTAAAAATGGGAGCCCACCCCGCGTATTGACGCCAAGAAAGAAATCACCGCCGCAGCCCGGGCGCAGAGAAAACCCCGGGCCGCTGTTCTGCTCGCAGTGACCCGGAAGCCAGGCCGGAGCGCGCTTGGTTGGGGGCGTGGCCTGCCGGCAGGAAGGAGAGCGCCGGAAGCCAGTGAAAGTGCTGCCGGTCGTCGGCGGGGCTCCCGTGGGGGAAGGAGAGCCCCGCAAGCCTCACATCAAAGTCCCGGGTCCCAGGAGGGGGCCCGGGTGAAGTCCGGAGAGGAGAAGAGGTCCCGACCAGCGGGAGAAGTGCTGCGGAGAGTCGGCGGGGCTCCCGTGGTGAAGGGAAGCCCCGCAGTGCCAGCAGCCGCCTGGAGAGTATGGCGTAGGGAGACCTCGAGGCACATGGTCGGTGCCTGCCCCCCCCGCGTTGAAGTCCCCGTGGACCCAAGGAGCGGAGTCCTCCAGTGAGCCCGGTGAGTGGGGCCCAGTCTGCTGGTGGTTGGGGGGTGTGTCGGGGCACATTGCCGGTGCCCGCCCCCGGGACCAGGGCCCATTTTACTTCCCAGCTGCCCCACTTGATAGCGGGCAGCTGCAACGTTTTGGGCAGTACTGAACCAGTAGCCCTGGAGTGGGGCCCCGTCCTTAACTTGGTGGGGGGGGTGGTGTCGGGGCACATTGTCGGTGCCCACCTCCCCCCTGTGTTGCGCTGACTTTACAGCTGCCCCGTATAACAGTGCAACGTTGAGGGGCATTGTTTTGCCAGGAGCCCGGGAGTTGGGCTCCCCTGTGTAAAGTGGGGCAGCAGTAACTTAGAGTCCCAGAGAGGGGGCTCTCCAGGCGCAGTGGCGCACCGGCTAATCTGCAGCGAGGGGCATGCCAGGCTTGTAAGGCATATTGTGTTTACGCTGATGATTCCTGCACCATGGTTTATGCATAACGCATCTATTTTGAACTGGGGTGGTGGAGAGAGCTAAAGAATGATGATGGATTAAACCCAGATCAGTTGACTGGGGGTGAGTGTTTGATTGGCTCAAACGTTCCGTCCATCATCCCCTTTTGTATCGCAACGCATCTATGCTAGCAGGGCCTATGGTAATGTGGTTTATGCTCCGGTGATTATGCCAATGCCATACTATAATGCTAATCAGGTTATGCCTAATGGTCATGGGTTCAGGCCTGATGCAAATGTGATTCCTGCCCCATAATTGAGGTATAATGCGTTCTGGATGTCTAATTGGGATGCCACAGGGTTAGCCCACTGCTAATGGGAGTGATGCCTAATGATAACGCCTAATGTTTCTACACTGAGGTTGATGCCGGATGTTCTTTTTCCCCCAAGGCGTATACTGTTGGTGTTCTGCCTAATAATTTCTGCCTCGCGCTAATGTGACCTATGCTAATGTATTGATGCCTAATGCCTTCCCCCTAATGCAGGATGTGATATAGGCTCATGGTTTAGGCCCCCGCGGGTTGGAGATACCCCATGCAAGTAGGCCTCATGTCATGGGGTTCATGCCTCCTTCTACTGTGATGACGGTATGTTTATGCCTAATGCATTGATTCATGATAATGTTTTCCCCCTACTGTCTACACGGCTAGTTTTTATGCCTGATGAGGTGCTAAGAGGTTCTAGATTCCCGCCGGATCTAGTATGATTAGGCCTAATGTTGCTGTGACTCATGACCTAATGTGTTTTTGGCCCATGCTATAGGGATTTATGCAAACGTGACGTTGCTCAGTGCATGATTGTGGCAGTAGCTACTGGCCGTCACACCCTGGTTGCTGATGGACTGTACATTTATTCTTGGTACTTAGTGATGGTTCTGGCAGCGGCCCGATTGGCCCTGCCCTGTAAATAATTCCCCCTGTATATTGCTACCTGGTGCCAGTTGGCACAATGTGTACACCTGTGATTGCATTCTAATGGGTTCTGCATAATACATATGCTGTTTTTTCACCTAACCTGGTGTGGAGTCTCTTTTTGTAGTGTGCCTGGTGTGTCGCCTGTGTGTGCTGCGCAGATGCTTTACACATTTCCTCTGGAGTTTGGCCCGCCCGCTCTGCACCACGCTACCCGTTTCTAACAGGCACCAAAATAAAAGTGGTCCCATTTAGCAAACTATATAGATAAAAAAAAAGTGGCCCACATTTGCAAATCAGGCCTGCTCTAGCTTGTAAAGACGCTCTGACTGGGCATTTTGCAAGGTATGGGAGAATGCTTGCATTTGTGTTTGCTACAAGCAATGTTTGTGGTGATATCAGGAAAATCTACAGTGAAACCCAGCCCAGCAGACCATAGAAAAGGTCCTCATATTGCTAAAAAACCGCCCCACACACTGATCCCTCAGATCAGCCCATTGGACATTTCGTGATTGCCTTGTAGGCCAGTCCGACCCTGAGCAGGAAAGAAAACAGAGATCATTTTAAGCGATAGAGTAACAAATTAGCAAATGGTTACTTGGCAATTTCACTTTTGTACAGGGAAACTAGCTGTGAGCACATTGAAGCACCTCAATGTCTACTCATTTTCTAGTCTCTCTTAAACTTCAGCCTTTAGGGCTGTGGTGATTGTTCACACAATGTGTGCAATGGTTTCCACTTTGCCTTTTAAAGTATCAATCTTATCCTTAGCTTCATTGAATCAGCCAAACCATTCATCAATGATTTCTTTGCAAAAAATCCATCCTTAAGTAAACAATGTCTACTTTTTTAGATATTTCTCTATGACTTGCCTCACTGCTGCAGTAACTCTAAAAGACACTTTGTAAAATTTTTGTAAGGTCCATAAGTAAAATATTTTTCCCATGAAAATTTACTGTGACATACCAGTGGTACGGCCGGATTGGCCATTTAGTGCATCAGTCATGTTTCTGGAGGGCTGAAGCCATTGGAGGCCGGTTTTTAGGGTCGATGACTGCCCCCTCACTCTCCAGCTCCCCAGAATTTAAAGCAACAGGCAAAGAGAGACAGATAGTGAGATTGAGAGTGATATTGCAAATTAAGAAAGAGTCAGGAAAGAGACAGGAAGGGAAAGGAGGCTTGTTTGGACATTTTTCCAGGGTTGCTTTTGATTCCAACCCCGACCCCAAGCAGTGGTAGTATTAGAAAGACGTTTTATCACAGTTTCAGAAATTGTTTCATGCAATTCAGTGATGCGATGTGAAAAGCAATGATAGAGCCACCAGGAACAAATTGGGCTGCTCGCTTTATTATAGTCTTTTAAATATTTTCCAATGTGAATGTCTGTGTAGCATTTAATAATGATGATACACTTGGCCCAAAATGTCTTAGTTGGAATTCATTAGCAGCGACGAGCCAGTGGTTTTCGCGGTGTAAGACACGACCAGATACTTGTACTAACAGCAAACGTCTCACAGAGGGTACTGTTCGTGAATTATATTGACATTTATATATTTTAATCGAATTTCAGTTCTACGTGTTGGGCAATCTCGTTCAGAAAACGGTTCTGATATTTGCTGCGACAACCAGGCATAGTTATGAAGAACATTTATTTTGGCATGAAGGACATTGCATTTTGCGAATACGCTGGAAATATGTCTTCAGTGTCTGATTAGCATTCAAAATATGTGCTGCAGCATTTGACAATATGCTGGCACTTTGCTCTGACTAGAAATAAGACATGAATGCTCTGATTCAATGTTGGGCCAGAAACAACAGATTTTCAATCAGTACTTCCGCTCTGCTTTGGTATCTATGACTCTGAAAGCCTGCCCTGTATCGTCTTTTACATAATGTTGGTCGTGAAATATCTAATGCACTAGTTTTTGTATCTCTGGCAATAACGGAACACAGACGGAGAATTACACACTGAACAGCCGGAATCCATCCACAGCCTATTATAGCTTCTTCAGTGCCTATTCAGAGGGAGTGAGCTATTAGATTCTAATATCTATCTTAACTGATTACCTATAATCAGCTATTTAGAGAACTGCTAATCAAATTACAAGCAAAGGCTTATCGTTTTCAATTCATGACAGGGTTTGGCAATTCTGTTTGTATATATGCAAATAATACAACAATCAAGTTGTGTTTTGCCAAAGTAATGTTTTTATTTGTTTCTCTCAGTTTATTACTAAGGTGTATTTAACCATGAAGCAATGTTCTCATAGCAGTCATACATTGCAAATCCAACGGCCTAGGAGAAGTTTGTCAGCCCTTATTGATAGCGCTGTTACCCCTGTCAGTAAGCAACAAGACTATAGAGAATAGTGCAACGCATAGACAACCTTTACATCAACCACCAGGAAGTACAGCTGAAAATGAGCACTGAGGCGTTAACTCTGGATGAAATAACACAAGTCACAATTATAGCCTTGATTCACAAAGGTAACTTACACTTTTAAGTAAGTTTACACTTTTGTGTGAGGTTACTACTTTTCAGTATTCACAAAGAGGGCTTTTGCAGTAAATCCAGCACTACACATGCCCAACCACTAGTGCTGCAATACCCTCCCATAGAAGATAATGGCAGTAGAGACTTACTCCAAAAGTGCACTACAAAAATGTAAGTTACAACAAAACAACAAAACTGTACGTTACTACAAAAGTGCAGTTTGTGAATACCGAAAAGTAGTAAACTTACTAAAAAGTGTAAGTTACTACAAAAGTGCAGTTTGTGATTAGCACTTTGTAGTAAGTTTTGTAGCAATATGTGGATCAGGCCCTACATGTATTTTCGGGTTGAACTCCCAAGACCTGATGACTTCTGTGCCTGGAGATACCAGGCCTCTCAGAGAGGCTGCAAGCTTTTTGTTGTGGCAAGCATGTTAGCACCACTCTGCCAACTGCCTGCAGCAGTATTGGGAGCAGAAAATGCCCCGTTCGGACAAGGATATGCGTGCCCTTTACCTTGCCCCCACATTCAGCACTCACACCAGCAATCCCAATGACATTCCTTGTCTGCTCATAGCAGATACACATGGCAAGTTTATCTGGAGCACAATTAGTTGCTCGGAGCACAAGGGGTGAACAGGGAGACAAATGACTTAGAATGGCAACACAGTATTTGTTGAATATATTACTTCATATATTTTAGAAAGACATGAAAAAGCACTGCGTTACATTCAATGGCATGTAACCTATGTGATACTGTGTACAAGTGCACGTGAAATAGTGAACAGCGCAAAGGGACATGTGAGACAGTATATACAGCTACAAGGAGGGGCGCAAAAACAAAACAAATAGTGTACAGAATTTAAACATAGAGATACCCAAACAATAAATGTAATTATATAAAGAAGGTTTAGGTGGGTATCCTTGAAGGATTGGCGCCGTAAATTATGCTGTGAGTGTCGACGGCGTTTCGGCCTTTAGGGATGTTAGGCCATTATCAAGACCAGGTTACAATTATATAATTATATAATTATTAATTATATAAAGTTGTTTGATCTGCAGTTGGTAAATGTTTTTAGTGGGTAACTATGTTCGTAGAACTATAAGTGTTTGGTGTTGAGTGATGTGGAACATGCTACATATCGCTGACATTTATAGTGGTCTGAGGCGGGTTGTAGGCCCCAGACACTTGTAATGGATTCCTCTCTGGTATCGCCTTTGGGCCATGTTATGGCATGTACAGATGGTCTGGCATATGGCATATAGCAGATGGTCTGCGAGATTTCTTCCCCTGTGGTAGGAGAACAAGGGTGGTTCTTGAAATATCTTTAGGGGGGTAAGAGTGTTCCAGTTTCTTTTGATGATTTTGGATATCTTGTTGCTTGTCGGGGGAAAGGTAGAGACAAAGGGAATACAGGTGTTGCTCCTTTTCTCTTTTGGTGTGAGCAGGGTATCCCGGTGGTTGTACCATGCTTGTTTACGGGCTCTGGTGACCAATTTCTTGGGGTATCCATGAGCGTTGAGTTTTTCAGTGAATACTGCTGCTTCGCGGAAGAAGTCCTTCCTCCACTTACAATTGCGGCGGATTCGGAGGAATTGGCTTAAGGGAAGCACATCGCATAGTCCCCGTGGGTGGAAGCTGGAATATAGTAGCAGAGTATTGCACTCTGTGGGTTTTCTGAACAGGGCTGTGCCTATTTTATTTTCTTCCACCTGTAGTGAAAGGTCTAGAAAAGGAAGATGGTTCTCTTTTGGATCGATGGTAAACTTCAAATGAGGTTGACAATTGTGGAGCCATTCCACAAACCGTAGTAGAGTCTCATTGTTCCCTGTCCAAATTAACAGAATGTCGTCTATGTAGCGACGCCAAAAGAAATGTTGGTTCTGAAGGGGTTGAGGGGGTCAATATTTTAGTTTTTTCCAAGTTGTGGACATAAAGTATTGCAAAATTGGGGGCAAAGCAGGCCCCCATTGAAACTCCTTTGATCTGTAGGTAGTAGGTGTCTTTGTATAAGAAATAGTTGTTTCCTAAGGCAATCTCCAGTAAGGCCATGACAAATTCAGTGGGAATACGTATTGGATGTGGTCTTGTGTCAAGTAGTTCCCTTATGACCAAGAGTCCTTCCATATGGGGAATGTTGGTATAAAGTGACTCAATATCCATGCCAACCATCAGATCGGTACCTATTGTGAATGGGGTATCCTCAATGAGATTTATAAGTTTCATGCTGTCATGGACATAGGTGTTGGTAAGCGGGACAAATTCCTTAATTATACTGTCTCTGTACTTGCCAATTGGCTCAAGGATGGAGCCACATCCGGATACTATGGGTCTTACTGGAGGATTGTGTACATCTTTGTGTATTTTTGGCAAGACATAGATCACAGGCGTGCGTGGATAGCTATTGTTAAGGAAAGCGGCTTCTTTGTCTGTGATAATGTCCTGAGATTTAGCCAGTTCCGTCACTCTTTTGATCTTAGCTCTTATTAACGGTAGTGGGTCGCATGGTAGTGCGCGGTAGTGATTGGTATTACCCAATTGTCTTAGAATCTCAACATCTTATTTTGCTTGATCCATGATGACGATGCCTCCGCCCTTATCAGCTGGTTTTATGGTTATATCCTAGTGTGATGCGAGGCTGTTGAGAGCCTGCTTTTCGTCCAAAGTAAGGTTGTAGCGCACAAATTCATGTTCAGATTGGATGGTTTTCATCTCATGTAGGACTCGTCTCTCAAAGGTGAGAATTTCAGGGGGCATTAGGGCAGAGGATGGATGGAATGTAGATGCTGGTTAGAAAGGTGAACGACTAGATTGCTCCTGTGGTGGTCTTTCTGCGAAGAATTGTTTGAGTCTGATTCTTCAAAACAATGTCAGAAGATTTTCCTGTAATTTAAAGAAATTACTTTTGTCGGTGGGGACAAAGGAAAGTCCTTCACTCAAGAGGCTGGTCTCTTGGGGTGAAAGATCATGTTGAGAGAGATTGAAGATGGGGAGGGAATTGGGAATAGTCACGTTGTTGATGGTGGTTCCGTTCGTTAGTTTGGGCCCCATTGGTAAAAGTTGCGGCGGGTCTGGCACTCTCCTGAGTGTTGGTACTGGTAGTTGCCCCTCGAGCGCCCCTGCCGAGGCCTCGGTTTGTGTCTAAAAAACCAGCCGGGAGTAGTGGTTGTGGTCTTTGTGGTTGTGGTCTCTGTGGTCTTGAAGTACTTGGTCCTTCACCGGGGCTAGAGTCTTCGGCTGAAGTGTTCGAGGAGTCCGAGAAGGATACTTGTTGGTTGTTGCGGAATCTTCCGCAATTCCTTTGTTGTCTGAGTGGTTGATATGGTGTATCATAGAAATCGTCCCGAAGATACGGGTACGTTTGCTCGTTACTGTAATTCCTAATGTCTTTTTGAATTTTGTTAATTTTCTTATTTTGTTCAAATGTGTCAAAGTTGGAGATAGTTGCGTTTATTTTCTCTAGAAGGCCTTTGGCGTCCAATAAGGTATTATCTTACAGAATAAGTTTCTCTAGTTCAGCTATTTCCTCGAGTTCCTTGCGGCTGTGTTCAAGGGCTGTGTCGATACAGAGGACCATCCAGTGTCTTGAGCAAGTAGTAGCTAAATGGCAGAATCAGGATCTGAACTTGGGCTCCTGGGTAAAGATAGTTTTGTTTTTTGCACCCCTCCTTGTCGCTGTATATACTGTCTCACATGTCACTTGCGCCGTTCACTATTTCACAAGCACTTGTACACAGTATCACATAGGTTACATGCCATTGAATGTAACGCAGTGCTTTTTCATATATTTCTAGAATATATGAAGTAATATATACAACAAATACTGTGTTGCCATTTTAAATCATTTGTCTCCCTGTTCACCCCTTGTGCTCCGAGCAACTAATTGTGCTCCAGATAAAATTGTCCTGTTACTTACACCCTTAGAGACGTTGTTCTATGTTACACATGTTGGCCCTGGTCTCTATAGGGTTTACGGGCTACCTCCTGCAGTCTGATACTGCATAGCAGATACACAAGCAGCAGTCTTTTTGTTGCTGACATGGTGGAAAACTGCTTGGGAAACACCCGATAAATATGTATGAAAGAAATTCTTCTCCATTTTGAGGTCAAAACTCGGAATGGCGAGGCTTTGCAGCAGAGATATTGGCTGGTAAATGTATTTCCTGCCCTCTGGCATGTCCACTGCAATATCTGGCCTACTCATAATAAGGGCTGATAAAGGAATGTGTAGTTGCTAGAACGGGAGCTACACTCCAGCATTCTATCTCTTCTCTATTAGGAATCCACAACAGAGATAGACATACATTTAATACATCCTTAGTGCCTGCAAACCTGACATTGAGAAAGGTTGACACAATCACAAGTGTAAACCTAGCGGAGCGAAGCACTGCACGTTAATGTGATAATGGGATACTAGAAGCTGGGATAATTTGCTCTTTATGGTATGAGGTCATAGTTATCACTATAACATGCTTTCCTAAGCATTCTTTGAACGTAAAAAAATGTGGCACAGTAAAGAAAGTTCATCATCAGTGGAGAGGTGTGGTGCAGCGGCCAGGGCAGCTGACTTCGGAGCACAGGGTTCACGGTTCGATCCCCGGCTCCGGCGGCAGCTCAGCTCAGCACCATGTGACTCTGGGCAATAGCTCACTTAATTTCCACGACGGCCCCCAGCGCCTTGAGACCCGTAAGGGTGAGTAGCTGCGCTATATAAAAACGGACTTACATCATCCCTGGAGACTACAGAAAGAGAGAGAAAAAATATCGACTGAATATGTTATTCCACATCACGAGATCAGGCATAATATTTGTAATCCTTTTCTTTACAGTGTAGGCATATATTATCTAACTAAAATATCACTTTAAGGGAGTACTTTTAGAGGCATTGATGCAAAAGTGAAACATAATCTATTAAACTATGTTCTGTGAGTATAATATACCTTTGTAAAAACATTTAAGGAGCAATGTGCTGACCTTCGGTCATGTGTTAGGTACTTTCCCTACTCCAGCGCAACTTGTTTTGTAAATAAAGCAGTGCTTTATTTATAAAAAAAGAAAGTAGTTTTAGGGCCCTCCTTGGGAGGCCCTGCAGCTTGCACCACCCATTGCCCCTGCCATCCACGCCAGTGACAGTACCAACACAACTACTAACTATCGCACTCCTACAAGAGTGACAATTCAGACAAATCCAGGCCCCCAAAGCCATGAGAATGGCTGGGGCAGCAGGTATTAGTCCTTTAATATGTACATTTAATTAAGGAACAACTGTTGTGTGCTCATCTTTAATTAAGACAAACAGTGCCACCATGTGGCAGACTGTCATAAGTACCGGTGTTGGCAATTAAGTGCCAGTGCTGAGCACCGGAATACAATGGCTCAAATTAAGCACTGAAAAAAAGCTAATTTTAATCTTTATTTGAACCTAAGAGTAAAACAGCAATGGAAAGGTGGGTACCAACCAAACCAAAGATATACAGATAGAAGACTGTAGAATGGTACAGGGAGAAACATACAAGACAATGACACTAGCACAGTCCTCTGAGCAATAAAACTGAAGGCGATTTTTTAATGACCGTTGCATACGATCGCTACGTCAGAGAATTCGACTACTTCAGACTTTGAACAGACCTCCAATGGCACAGCATGAATGAAGTGTGCCCGTCCTTAAGTGTTTTTCTCTTTAAGGAATCTGCATGAAGTTTGGCAGTTACACCCAGTGCAGGAATCATAGGTTGAATCTAGATTCTGGGGAGTGGAGGCTGGGGGCAAAGTTAAGGGGTGGTTCAAAATCCCAGTATCATCGATCTGTTTGAAACTTGAAGGATTCTTAGCAATTTTAGCCTCTTTTTGTTTTCTAGCGTTTTGTGCAAATCTGTCAAGGAGGGTCACAGTTAGAGGGGGACAGGAAAGTCTTGTCTCATAATAGATCTAGTGCTGTTACATTAATATGCATACAATGTCACTGGTTGTTAGAAAGTAAAGCCCAGTAAAAGGATCCCAGGTTTCAATAAGATCCAACAAGAGTGGACAAGTTACAAAGGGGGGTTGTAAAAAATGTGTTCGCAGCAGAGGTTGGAAACTGGGACTGGAGTATGGCCAGGTAGTGTGTTCAGTCCACTACAGGTGGCCAAATAGTGGTTGACCCCTATAATGGTCATGAGGCAGGTAATTTTTTTAATGTAACTAAAGCAACATGTGGTACCACACTGTCATTTACAGGCAGCACATTTTCCATTGAAAGAGCCACTAAATGTACACAGACATTCAGTTTTACTTATAAAACTACATCTCACACAAATGATAATATGTGAAAATTGGGTTCAGTGAATACTTATGATTTGTGCATCACCAAGTAAAGTGTCTTGATTTATTTTGATCCTATTAAAATCTTTGTTTCCATCACACTTCTGAATTACAAAAAATTGTTTCATTTTTGTTTTCCTAACTGCTGGATGTGTACAGTTGATTTACAGATGTTTGCATTTTGTTGTCTGTTACAAACAAATTACATCCTGCATCCTTCCCATTTACAGTTCCTGGTCCCCAGCAAGATTATTACATACCATAGCCTGACATTTGACCTGTGTTTGAAGCACAGCAAATGAGACAAAATGAATACAGAATTTAGTGGTGTCATTACTTATTGCTTGGACTTTCGTGACCCACCAAAATCTGCTCCAGAGTTTTGAGACCCACAGTTTGAGAAACACTGCCTTAAAGACTTATAGCCCCTTGTTGGACTTTCTGCATAGCAACAAAGGTAGACAAATGTGGATGTAGGTCCACGAACCCAAAAGTGGGAACTAAAATGTATGCAAGAGCACTCCCTGTGGACCTAGGAGATGGTTTTATGAAAATCGTAGTCTTGATCAAACCGTTAAAAAAAAAAAAATATATATATATATATCTTTATTGACTTTTGAAACAAAACCAACACGTGTAGTATGGACATTCTAAGAAGTATACTTTAAGGAACATCCGATATCTATGAACACGGAGAAGAGTGGGGTAAGTACAGGTTACACATATACATTATGTTAGTCATATGAGATTCATAAACCCTCCTTATTGCTTCCCCCCTTCCAGCTCCTGCCCCCATGAGGCCTCATTTCTCGGCAACTGTCTCTAAAATGTCCAACGGCAATCCTGTGAAAGATGAAGTGAACTTCCCCCCCTCCCATAATTAAACATACCCCCTGTCCATGTCTGGTTGTGTGCCCTTTAATTTGAGACATTCTCCCTTCCTTTTGTCTGCAGCAGTGTGCTGTCTAGGGTTTCTAGGGTAAGTATCCTTTCGTTTCTCTTAATCACCATCTGGCCTACTCCCTGCCTGTTCAATCTAGGTGTCCTCATTCCGGGGTATATTACGTGCCTCATCACTTTGCATATCCCTCAGCATTGCCCTCCATGCCTGTAAATCGTTCTCTAGTTTTTCATCTCGCCTGGTTTGCTGCATCCGAACCACCTCAGCCGTCGCCCACTCACTCATGTCTCATACCCATTGCGCCACTCGAGGCTGTCTGTGGCTCAAGCACGAGATAGCTATCCGGCGTTTCGCCAACACCAGCCCCAAGGGAACAAATTTCCTGCTGAAATTCTTGTTTTTAGGTCGGGGCAGCAAACCTAGCAACACCACCCGGATCTCCTGCAGGACTACCCATCCCTTCACCACCCGCAGCGTGGCCAAGACCTCCGTCCAGTAAGGCTGCAACTATGAACAGGACCAGACCATATGAATAAAGGCAGCATCCGCCTCCCCACATCTGGAGCATCGCCCCGACCGTATCGGATAAATCCTATGTAGCGTCCTGGGAGTAAGATATGTCTGGTTTACAAAGTTAAATTATATTAATTTAAAATGGGTGTTCGAACTCACCTGTTTAAGCCCTTCTTGAATTTTAGTCCAGTCCTTATCCGTTATGGGGTCCCACGTCAATGTTTCCCATCTTGTCTGGACCAGGAGTGCCTGGACCGCCCTTGTCTTGATCAAACCTTTATGAATCTGGACATAGGGTGCACAAACCCCACAACAACATTTGCATATTTTCAATTTGCTTTTTAAGTAAAGAGGGGGTCCCCATATTGTCCAGTTGATAAAGTGATACTCTCCCTGTCCCATTTTTCTCCATTTTTAAAACGGATGCGAGAACAGAGCCTAACATCCTGTACATGAAGTTGCAAAAGAAACTTTCTGTTATGGCCAGCTAATTAGAGCCTGCAGGCCCATGAACCAACTTTGGGAATGTGGACATGAAATTGATGACAGAGCATATAAGCTCCTGTATCCAATTGGAAGCTTATATTTTCTTTTAATTTCTATCCATGGACAGTCTGTGCAACCAGGTTTGAGGACTGTCTGAGTACTAACAGTCAAGATATCTCTAACATATTCCCACTTTTAAGACAACCTAACACATTTTGACTGGTAAGTTCTTGGAAAGTACTGAATCGATTTACACCAAACCAAGTAAAAACAATTTTCTGATTAGAGATCTAATATCACACCAAGGGGCATATTTACAAGGATTTAATGCCACCGTAGCATCAAAGTTTTAACGTTACTGCAGCTTTTTTTATTGCCAATTCTTACAAGTTGCTGCAAAGTCCAGTTAGTGGCATTTCTTCAGCAGTAACTCAAATTTTTCACAGCGCCACTTCTGTTAGCGTGACTTACCAAAAATGAGATTCAAGGTAGGCGTTCCTGCGTAAAAACACCTGCAAAACACACAACGTGATATTTACAAAGATGTCCTTGTCCGTCGCTAAAAAAGGAAAACTGCGGCTAAGTCACATTAGCAGCAGTTTTTCAACGTCAGAAATTACCTGGTCTTAAAAATGATGCAAACACAGTTGGGGCCTTATTTAGGAGGTTTTGGTGCAGGACAGAAGTATAGGAATGCGCCCTATCAATAAGATAGGGCACATTACTGTCTTTTCCCCCAACGCTGGCGCACAATGGCTGCCATGTGCCATTTTTCTATGTGTGCTGCAGAATGGCATGCCCTCAAATCTTTGATAAAGTAGTAAATGCTTAGTTGACACATATGTGTGTGTCTCAACCCCATGGCAGTGGTACATACCTTACTGGAATGGGGTAAGTACTTGCCACATATGTAGTCACACATACAACATATGGAAAACAGTTTAACTTGTACAGTTGCATGCGCTGCCAAACAAATATTGTGACGTATGGTGCTGCATGCATCTGTGAAGGTTTGCATGTTGAGGATTTAAAACCAAAGACATCTGATCAATGAAAGCCACGTACACAACATATATCATATGCCATTGCCATTGACTGTTGCCAGACATGCAACAGATAAAATACGGGTCACATACTACTTAGTGTTAATTTTTTTGTCGCATTACATGCTAGCGTGAAATTTTTATAGCCACAATAGAAAAAACTCACAAATTACATGAATTGTCAATGGAAAATCTAATCTAAACCGTTAGCGGAAAAAACAATTAACACAACCTACAATGGACTGTCACCTCCGGTCTCCAATGCAGCCTGTCGATTGATAGCCAGTTTCTGCTTATTTTTGCACTTGATATCATGCCAGCACTTCTTGCAGTCCATGACTGTCCTCTAAACATCTGTGATGGAGTTCACTTTGTTGACTATGGACTGCCATATAGCGTTTCTGGTACCCAATGACACCTTGGAGCTGACCAAGAGCTGTGTTAATGCTCTGTCACCTCCACAATCAGGATCTCATTTCTCCTCCTGACTGAGGCCCTTATTTATGAGGGCTTGTGCCTCCATTGCGTCACTTTTTTGTAATGTGGCCGCAGCGTAAACAATGTGCCACACTGCGCCCAATTTACAAAGTGACGCATCTAGGCAGATGCGTCACTTTGTAAAGCCCTGCGCTACATTATACCTGCATCAGATATAATGTATGCTGGGTGGGAAATGGTGCAGTGAAATCTTTGAGATTTCACTGCGCCACTCCTACGACTTGGCTGCATCACAATCAGAGTGACGCAGGGCTTTTCACATGGGACTTGCCCATGTATATTGACACATTGCTGGAGTTGCGTCAGTTATCCGACACTGTTCAGCAATGTTTCATTATAGTGGCACCAGATACATCAGGATCCTGACGTGTCTTTTGAGTCCTTGCGACATGGAGCGCCGTACTGTAAATACAGCGCATCCATGGTGTTGCAAGGATGACGCAATGAAAAGTGACGCATCACTGGTTTTCCCCAGCGATGCGCCACTTTAAAAAAATGAGACCCTGAATCTGCATTTTCTCTTCCCCTGGGACTCTGGCTGGTTATCCTGGCTGTTGGGAGGTTTGGGGAATTGTTGACCTGTGCAGATCTTGGTCCTGGCTGCTCCATTCTGCATTCCGGTGTTTTTTATCTTCCTTGGAGGTGTATTTGTAAGCTCATTTTGCCTCTAGATGCTGAAAAGTGACGTTGGGCTGACTAACGTGAATTTTTTTGCCGCTACTTGGTCGGCTCTCACTTTTTTAGCGCTACCCTTTATTTTTCTATCGCCTTGACGCTAGTGTTAGCGATAAGTTTCCTGGCCACTAGCTGATCCTAATGCCATGTAGCGATGTCTTGTAAATACGTCAGAAACATGGTGTTATGATTTGGCAATCAGCAGCGGTAAAAAAAATGGCTGCTAAGCAACATGAAAACTGCTTAGCTGCAATCCTTATAAATTTGCCCCCAAGTTTGATGTAATTTCTCTTAACCTTTTTTTTTTTTCCTGTTTTCCTGTGGCAGAGAGCAAAGATTCTTATACGAGTTAAAATGAGAAACCCTTCTTTTTTACTCCCAGGTTTTAAAATTATCCATCAATGGATTTGCCTGAAACTCAGAGCATGATGAGTAAGCTAAACACGGTAAGTGTCTGTCAAATGTTGTGCAGAACTGTACTATTGTATCAAAGTTATTAGCAAAGAAATTAGTTTTTACCCACCCATTTAACTGTGCTCCCTCCCCCTTGTTATATCTGCATAAAACCTTCAACTGGCCCGCCAAATTGGATGCACATTCAATAAAGTTACCAAAGTTATTAGCACAAAAAAACTATTTTGACCTCCCTTTTACCTCTGACTCTCTGTTGTATCTACATAACATTTACAGTACATACAAAAGACTAAATATGATAAATGTTTGACTAATTACTTGGGAATTCGTTAAATAATGTCACAATTGTTCACAAATGAACCCCTGACATATTGCAAGCAAATTTATCAAACAATGCTCAGCAGTCAAGTTATCAGTAACTTTTTAATGATTTTAAGTCCACCCAATACATTTTGAATAATAATTTTGTGAATAATTCTGAATGGATGTACACCGAACCAAGCAAAGGTGTTCCCTGAGTATAAAGTTCCAATTTCATGGAACAGTTAGTGTGGTTTAATTCAGCATTTTTCTGCAGTGGAGTACAAAGAGCCCATTGGTAGTTAAAATTTGAAATGTCGCTTTAGTGTTAAAAAATGTGTTGGGTGGGCTTGAAAGAGGTATAAACCTAGTGACATCCAGGCAGAGAGTTTGAGGAAGATGTTAAACCCAAGTTTGTGTATCATCCATGGAGCCAAATGTGAAAAGTAATCAAATTCATTTTATTAAGTAACATTCTTACCCATCATTCATTTTGGTTCAGGGAATCAAACTCATTGTATAGCTGGGTTGTCTGTCTATGAAGGGCTCTGTGCAGGATGTGGACAAGTGCCAGGCCCAAGTGCCACCCCCATTATGCACAGTGGAAGGCCATGTGCAGTTGGGAAGGGCATGTTTTCATAGAAGGTGGATGTAGAATATCTTTAAAAAAAATGATATTCACTGAAATAAACTACAGTTTAAGGGTAGATATGGTTAGCATAGTGTTAGACCTGTAAGCTTTAGGGTGGGCTTTCCCTATACATTTTGCCTTCTCCTCTCCTATTTTGCGGAATTTGTTTTTGTTGGCCTTAGGACTCTGTGCACTTTACCATTGCTAGCCAGTATTAAGGGCTTGTGCTCACTCCCTAAAACCTGGGGAAATTGGCTTACACCTGATTGGCATATGTAATTTACTTATAAATCCCTAGTAAAGTGGTATACCATGTACCCAGAGCTGTTAAATTAAATGCTACTCGTGGGCCTGCAGCACGTATTGTGCCACCCACTTAAGTAGTCCCTTAAAACATGTCTCAGGCTGCCATTGCAGCCTGTGTGAAGTTAAAGACTGCTAATTTGACTTCTCAAAGAAACATTTTGGCAAGCCTAAAACTCCCTTTTTAATACATATACGCCACCCCTAGGGTAGGCCCTAAACAACTCACAGGGCAAGGTACATTGCATTCAGAAAGTTAGATGCGTACGTTTACGTTTTAAATGTCCTGGCAGTGAAAAACTCACAAATTCATTATTCACCACTGTGAGGCCTACCTCTCCAATAAGATAACATTGGGTTATCTTATTACATTTAATAAGTGATATCTTTGGTTTGAGAAGTGGTAGAAATGTCCTCTTCTTTGATGTCTAAAGGATTGCAATATAAAACCCTATTTATTGATAACGTCAGATTTAAGTCATAATTCTGAAAATGCTACTTTTAGAAAGTGGACATTTTTTTCCTAACCATTTGGTGCTTGGGTCACAAGACTAGGACTGACTGGCAGTTGGGCTTTTTGTATTCTTCCCAGACAGTCACACATAGGGGAACTAGGTGCTGGTAGGATGGGCCAGCATGGCAGGTTGTGAGGGGCAGAGCTGTGCACAGCACTACGTACATTTCAAAGAAGGTGATTCAGTACACAGAGAGAACATACTAGCCTTTTGTGACCCCAACCCCAGTGCCAGGGAGGCAGGAAATTCCAGAACCATCTGTGAAGGGAAAACTCTAGAAGTTTCTTCCAATTCAAAGCTGGCACCAGGTATTGAAATAGGACCCTCAGTCACATTGTTCAGTTCACTTCTGGACCTGACTAGGAATCTCATTGGACTGCTTTACTCCCTAGGCCTGCTCTGTACTTCAGAGAACTGCCCTGCTTCTCTAAGAGGACTGATCTGTTGCCTGAAGCCTGCCCTGTGGCCTCAGAGGACTGCCCTGCTACTTAGACCCAGGACCACCAGAGTGACTCAAAGGACTAGTTTGCTGGCCTCCTGTTCAGAGCTCCAGGGACACAAAAAGCTCCAACAACTTTAATAGAACAACATGACTCAGGCTCAAGTGAGTCCTGACTCTTCATACAGTGCCTCCCAGTCTGGACCCTTGAAAGTGGTGCCAAAGGTGCTCAACTAGCCAAAATCCCAAACTTGGGGAATAGAGAATTTTCTGCCAAAAAGGACCTACCTGCTTGCCGAACCACCCAAGATGCATTGCCGAGTAGCCTTACTTCAATGTAGCTTCCAATTCGTCCTTCTCCAGAGCAAAAAATTCCAATCAGTGACTGCTTGTAGAAGGGATACCTGGCCTCGTGGGGCCATCATTGGGCACAGCCAAAAAAGAGACTACGTCAGAATGAAGAAATGTTCACTGCGACTTTGTCCAGAAGCTCCCCATCGATGACGCCTCTTCCTCAGATACCGCCGGCTGTCGAGCCCTGCTGAATTTTATCTTCTCAGACATTTTTCTTTGAAATTTCTTCTAAGTCCAAAGGTAAGCTGAGACTAGGCTCAATATACTTCTTAAATCCGGCTTGCGCTCCAGAACGGTCATTCATAACTTTCCACTTTGCCCTGGCATTGCACGACTAGCTGTCCGCAGTTGGCACTTTGATCTTTTAGGCACTATGGCCTTTCAAAATTCATAACTCTGGTTCTACAATTTGGATTTTTGTCATTTTAGTGTCAAATAATTGATTACATTTTACTTTATCTTCATAAATTAATGTACTTTTTGTTCTTGTGTTGTGTCTTCACTTTCATACTTTCATACTGTTTAAGTGCTGCATCAATTCTTTACACATTGCCTCTAAGTTAAGCCTGGCTGCTTTTATGCCAAGCTACCAGAGGGTTAAACCCATATTACTTTAGTGACTTTTTCTGGTTCACCGTGACAAGGATTGTGGCTGTTGTTTGAGAAGGGCTCCCACCCCATCTCAACCAATAGCCATTTTCTAACAGATAGCCTGTAACATCTTAAATTCAAGTTAAGATAAGTTACGGTTACAAATTACACTTAAAAACCATGGAAATTCCCAATCTGCAACTCTAAAAACAGACGTGCACACCATATCTTGCACAATGCTTATCACTGCCAATATTTATAACAATATGTATAAAGTTCATAAAGCATATCATTAAATCACAACAGCAAATCTTCATGAAACTTTAAAAAGGTTTATGTACCTCAGCTCCTTCCTAGAAAGTTTTGGGGTGATCCGTGAAGTAGGGGGGAATAGAAAAAGGTAAATCTGTGTATATCTGTTCAGTAGTTTTTGACAACTTTGAGATCGAAAATATTTGTATATCTTGGTGGTTCATTGCATGGGAGTGAGCCGTCATACCCTGCCCGCACTCTCCTGTGCAGGGAACATTACTTTACTCCCTCCTGGCAGAAGCAGTTGCAAAATGTTGCTCCTGGCTGGGTGGGAGCAAAGGAAAGGAGCCGGCTCCCTCCAGCACCAAGTATGGTGTTGGCTGGGGAGCCAGCTAGGCCTGGGGTGTTTTGTGGGCACTGCGGATGGCACTGGGGCACTACCCAGAGGCCACCAGAGGCCCATCGTCGGCCTCAGGGGATGGGGTCCCCTGGGCCACTATTGGCTCAGAGATAGGGGCTGTGTGTACCCCATTCATTAAAAAAGAGAAAGGGCTCGGGGAATGATGATCTCTGGGGCCCAAAGTGATGTAGGAAGAGGCCATGCTCCCTTCTCCCTTTAAAAAAAAACAAAATGGCCCCATGTGATGGGGTGCCTGGGGTCCAAAGTTGCTTGGGGAGAAGGCCTGTGCACCCCTCCCTTTAAAAAAAAGCCCTGAGGAGAGGGTCTCGAAGAAGGGGGCTGCGTGCTGCCTTCCCAGTAATTTTTTAAAAAAAGGTGTCCCAGGTGGACACCGGGGCACCAAAATGAACAATAAATGAGCACCAGGAGACACTAATTTATTATTCACTGCTCTTTCTGGTAGCGCCCCCTGATGTCCTGTGACCAAACCCCAAGTGGCGCATAGCCGAAGGCCATGTGCGGTAAGTGGTTGGCTTCCCTCGGGGGTTGGACCCAGGGCCTGGTCATGGGCCATGCTCTGCAGGTTTTAGCTTTATGCCATGCCTTCACCATGCACAGTTAAATATCCAAAATATTGCATCACTCATGACATGTTCTATAACATCGTTGATAATAACACTGCAACATTTGCAATGACATAATTGAGGACAAAACTATGCATGGCATGGCATTACTTGTAGTTACCTTAGGTCACAAGTTATAGTTACTTGAGATAACTATGACTAGTGCAGTGTTTTTTGAGTTTAAAACATTACATTGTCACTGAAATTTGCACCTAACTATAACCTCACTTTAATCTTTATATATAGTTATAGTTAGGGTCTAGTTACCATAGGACATTGATTTTTTGTTTTGCTAGTAACTTTGGCACTGTTTGATGAATATTCACAAAACTTTCCAAAAACAAAAGTTCATATACCTCAGCTCCTTTCTGGATACCTTTGGGCTGATCTGTTAAGCAAGGGCTGAGAAAAAAGTTGAGCCCAAAAACACAATTTCTCCATGCAATTTCCATTGGGATTTTCTAATAGTGCTACAGCTAAAACAGCTGGACGGAATTACATCAATTTTGTCAGAAAGCTATATCTTTACCTAGAAAGAATGCTTTAGTATAAATCTGATAAATAGTATTTGTTAAATTAAGGTTCAGAATATATAGATATCTGGACCATTGGGTTGAAATTAAAAAATTCAACCCTTCTGATTGGGTGAGGGGTTTTTTCTCAGAATGAGCGCTCTGATTGGCTGGGCACAAAATGATAAGTAATGTTGTTGCTGCATTTACAGGACTTGGGGACTTGGTCCCCTGTCCTGAAAACGTTTTTGAAAAAGGACGTAAGGGGGCAGGGTAGGTATTCCCAAACTTCTGACCCTCTGGAGGCCACTGCCCCGGCCAAAAATGTTAAAAAAAACATTTTGGAGTGGGGGGTCCCGTAAGACTCCCTAGGTAATGTGAGGGATTGGGAGAATGAATCACAAAAACATTTGGGTGGATGTCCATGGGGGTTGGCCATCCACCTGGGCGGAGGTGAGTGGAAGGCCTGGCTGCAGGCCAGATTCTGCACCCATCTTCACTCTATGCACAGCCAAAGACCGTGCTCAGCAGTACTTTGTCCTCGTGCTGAGGTCTGGGTATGTTAATAGGATCTTACTAGAAAT
Organism: Calotriton arnoldi; assembly: GCA_963921515.1. NCBI lineage: Eukaryota > Metazoa > Chordata > Amphibia > Caudata > Salamandridae > Calotriton > Calotriton arnoldi. Next base: position 269,931 of record CAWUFW010010952.1, read on the forward strand.
TCACTGAAAAAAACATACATTTTAAAGTGATGTTACAGTTAGGTATGTAAAATATTTTTTTTGCATTTAAAAAAATCAGAAATTCACTGAAAAAGAAAATGTTAAAGTAACGTTATAGTTAGATACAATTTTCTGTTAAAAAACGTGACATTTGAGAGAAAAAAACACTGAAATTCACCATTTGTAGTTTACTGAGCTAACTAGAACTTGTGCCCCCACAATTTTTCGCTTATGGCCTCACAAATTACATTACTCATGACATGTTTAATGATATCACTGATAACAAAACCAGCCATTTATATGTGGATCTCATCATGCACGATTTTGCACTACTTTTTTACTGAGAAATGAATCTTTGCATCCATAGTGAAAATGAGGACACATTTTCTGCTAAACAGTTGTGAAAAATGCTGTAGATGCATTTCCCAGATATAATGCATAATTGAGCATCATTTTTTGGCATTTCATGCAATTTTAATAAAGGAAATTATGCAATATTTTAACCAATGCTGAAACACAGGCCTTGTTCTTAGTTCCAATTCCAGCTGCTCGATGCTTTAGACCAGATCCTGCAGCCATGTCTTACACGCAAAGCCTGAACCCAAACACCAACAGCTTAGTGCTATGTTAGGGACTGGTTCTGTGAGCTGCTTCTTGATCACCTAATCTTGCTTTGCATAGTCTGCAGGCGGCTTGTGCAGTATAAGAGGGGCTCACTCTGCAATAATACAGTTTCTGTAGTTTTTTAAGTGACTTTTTCAAGAAAGGTAAATTACATTATTGGAGCAGCATTAGGTTGTTACACTTCGCAGCCAAATAACTACTTATAGTTTCTTCATTACGGTCATTAATCAAATTCCATCAGTCTTTGTTTCACTCACTTTTTTAGCTTGTAAATATTGGTTTCTAAGACTAACAGATAGGCAAGTTTTTGTCACAGGGTCTCTAAATGTAATTTTCTTGTTGTCGCATTCCGCCCACTCTTCCATATTTTGGATATTCTACATAGCGTTCTGAACTTATTCTGGCACTTTTGTGGTAACCGATGGGCAGTGTTATATTTGCTGCTCCATCTAAAGGCACCAGGCCATACTGGAAATTACTGAATTCATTTTTTTTGTTTCACCCTCATTGTTTATCAATAAAAATAGTTTTCAATTTTCCCCCTTTCGCTAATGCACAACCTGGTTTGAGCATCTGTCCTACACGTCACACACAACATTGCGTTGTGTTTGTTTGGTGATAGCATCACATTAAACTTCAATTAGATTCTGTTAATATTTTCTGTTTTAATCTGCTCCCGAATAGTGGCCCTATTAACTGACAACTTCTTCAGGAATGTCCTCAACTCAGCCATTAGAAGTTACCTCTCGGAAATGGATCTTGACGCCTTATTACTGAAACAGCACGTTTGTGAAGTCTGCGTAACAATTCACTCCAATTGTGTTTGAGAAATTATACCCAACATTTATTTCTAGAGTAGTGATGAGTTTTCTTTACTTTGATTTCTTGGTTGCTACTGGTCTGGACATCCTGAATGGGAACCTGATGTATTACTTGCCTTTCTGTCAGAATCTACAGTAAGAGTACTTTGCATATATGTGCACACTGCCACAGCCGCCTGTTCAGACACAGCTATATGCAAATCAGTCTTGACCCTGTGCCTCATGAGAACAGTCCAGACTGAACTGCCAAGCCATGTCTTCCCTGGACCGGAAACAAGCATCTTGGGACTGGTTTCGGGCTAACAGCCCTCATCAGCCAAGCCAGCTTGAATCCAGTGGCAAAGTGAGCAAAGGAATCACGTCTGGGCATACCCTGCCAACTTAGGGCGAACAAAGCAAACACAAGGAGATGATGGACGGAGCGCTGAAACTTTTCAGACACTCAACCCCAGTCACAGATCTGGGTTGAATCCATCATCGTTCTTTAGCTCACTTCACCACCCCAGTTCAGACACAGCTATATGCAAATAAATCTTGACCCTGTGCCTCATGGGAACAGTCCAGCCTGAACTGCCAAGCCATGTCTTCCCTGGAATGGAAACAAGCATCCTGGGACCGGTTTCGGGCAAACAGTCCTCATCAGCCAGGATAACTTGAATACAGTGGCAAAGTGAGCAAGGGACCCACGTCTGGGCATACCCTGCCAACTTAAGGGGAACAAAGAAAACACAAGAAGATGATGGACGGAGCGCTGAAACTTTTCTAACACTCACACTCACCCCCAGTCACAGATCTGGGTTGAATCCATCATCGTTCTTTAGCTCACTTCGCCACCCCAGTTCAGACACAGCTATATTCAAATCAGTCTTGACCCTGTCCCTCTTGGGAACAGTCCAGCCTGAACTGCCAAGCCATGTCTTCTCTGGACCGGAAACAAGCATCCTGGGACTGGTTTCGGGCTAACAGCCCTCATCAGCCAGGCTAGCTTGAATCCAGTGGCAAAGTGGGCAAGGGACCCACGTCTGGGCATACCCTGCCAACTTAAGGCGAACAAAGCAAACACAAGGAGAAGATGGACGGAGCGCTGAAACTTTTCAGACACTCACCCCCAGTCACAGATCTGGGTTGAATCCATAATCGTTCTTTAGCTCACTTCGCCACACCAGTTCAGACACAACTATATGCAAATCAGTCTTGACCCTGTGCCTCATGGGAACAGTACAGCCTGAACTGCCAAGCCATCTCTTCCCTGGACCGGAAACAAGCATCCTGGGACCGGTTTCAGGCTAACAGCCCTCATCAGCCAGGCTAGCTTGAATCCAGTGGCATAGTGAGCAACGAACCCACGTCTGGGCATACACTGCCAACTTAGGGCGAACAAAGCAACCAAAAGGAGATGATTGAAGGAGCGCTGAAACTTTTCAGACACTCATCCCCAGTCACGGATCTGGGTTGAATCCATCATCGTTCTTTAGCTCACTTCGCCACCCCTGTTCAGACACAGCTATATGCAAATCAGTCTTGACCATGTGCCTCATGGGAATAGTCCAGCCTGAACTGCCAAGCCATGTCTTCCCTGGACCGGAAACAAGCATCCTGGGACCAGTTTCGGCTAACAGCCCTCATCAGCCAGGCTAGCTTGAATCCAGTGGAAAGTGAGCAAGGGACCCACGTCTGGGCATACCCTGCCAACTTTGGGCAAACAAAGCAAACACAAGGAGATGATGGACGGAGCGCTGAAAGTTTTCAGACACTCACCCCCAGTCACAGATCTGAGTTGAATCCATCATTGTTCTTTAGCTCACTTCACCACCCCATTTCAGACACAGCTATATGCAAATCAGTCTTGACCCTGTGCCTCATGGGAACAGTCCAGCCTGAACTGCCAAGCCATGTCTTCCCTGGACCGGATACAAGCATCCTGGGACCAGTTTTGGGCTAACAGTCCTCATCAGCCAGGCTAGCTTGAATCCAGTGGCAAAGTGAGCAAGGTACCCACGTCTGGGCATACCCTGCCAACTAAGGGCGAACAAAGCAAACACAAGGAGATGATGGACGGAGCGCTGAAACTTTTCAGATACTCACCCCCAGTCACAGATCTGGGTTGAATCCATCATCATTCTTTTGCTCACTTCGCCACCCCAGTTCCGACACAGCTATATGCAAATCAGTCATGACCCTGTGTCTCATGGGAACAGTCCAGCCGGAACTGCCAAGCCATGTCTTCCCTGGACCGGAAACATGCATCCTGGGACCGGTTTCGGTCGAACAGTCCTCATCAGCCAGGCTAGCTAGAATCCAGTGGCAAAGTGAGCAAGGGGCCCACGTCTGGGCATACCCTGCCAACTTAGGGCGAACAAAGCAAACACAAGGAGATGATGGACGGAGCGCTGAAACTTTTCAGACACTCACCCCCAGTCACAGATCTGGGTTGAATCCATCATCGTTCTTTAGCTCACTTCGCCACCCCAGGTCAGACACAGCTATATGCAAATCAGTCTTGACCCTGTGCCTCATGGGAACAGTCCAGCCTGAACTGCCAAGCCATGTCTTCCCTGGACCGGAAACAAGCATCCTGGGGCCAGTTTCGGGCTAACAGCACTTATCAGCCAGGCTTGCTTGAATCCAGCGGCAAAGTGAGCAAGGGACCCACGTCTGGGCATACCCTGCCAACTAAGGGCGAACAAAGCAAACACAAGGAGATGATGGACGGAGCGCTGAAACTTTTCAGACACTCACCCCCAGTCACAGATCTGCGTTGCATCCATCATTGTTCTTTAGCTCACTTCGCCACCCCAGGTCAGACTCAGCTATATGCAAATCAGTCTTGACCCTGTGCCTCATGGGAGCAGTCCAGACTGAACTGCCAAGCCATATCTTCCCTGGACCGGAAATAAGCATCCTTGGACCGGTTTCGGGCTAACAGCTCTCATCAGCCAGGCTAGCTTGAATCCAGTGGTAAAGTGAGCAAGGGGCCCACGTCTGGGCATACCCTGCCAACTTAGGGCGAACAAAGCAAACACAAGGAGATGATGGACGGAGCGCTGAAACTTTTCAGACACTCACCCCCAGTCACAGATCTGGGTTGAATCCATCATCGTTCTTTAGCTCACTTCGCCACCCTAGGTCAGACACAGCTATATGCAAATCAGTCTTGACCCTGTGCCTCATGGGAACAGTCCAGCCTGAACTGCCAAGCCATGTCTTCCCTGGACCGGAAACAAGCATCCTGGGACCAGTTTCGGGCTAACAGCCCTCATCAGCCAGGCTTGCTTGAATCCAGTGGCAAAGTGAGCAAGGGACCCACGTCTGGGCATACCCTGCCAACTAAGGGCGAACAAAGCAAACACAAGGAGATGATGGACAGAGCGCTGAAACTTTTCAGACACTCACCCCCAGTCACAGATCTGGGTTGCATCCATCAGCGTTCTTTAGCTCACTTCGCCACCCCAGTTCAGACACAGCTATATGCAAATCAGTCTTGACCCTGTGCCTCATGGGAACAGTCCAGACTGAACTGCTAAGCCATATCTTCCCTGGACCGGAAATAAGCATCCTGGGACCGGTTTCGGGATAACAGCTGTCATCAGCCAGGCTAGCTTTAATCCAGTGGCAAAGTGAGCAAGGGACCCTCGTCTGGGCATACCCTGCCAACTTAGGGCAAACAAAGGAAACACAAGGAGATGATGGATGGAGCGCTGAAACTTTTTAGACACTCACCCCCAGTCACAGATCTGGGTTGAATCCATCATCGTTCTATAGCTCACTTTGCCACCCCAGTTCCGACACAGCTATATGCAAATCAGTCTTGACCCTGTGCCTCATGGGAACAGTCCAGCCTGAACTGCCAAGCCATGTCTTCCCTGGACCGGAAACAAGCATCCTGGGACCGGTTTTGGGCTAACAGCCCTCATCAGCCAGTCTAGCTTGAATCCAATGGCAAAGAGAGCAAGGGACCGACGTCTGGGCATACACTGCCAACTTAGGGCGAACAAAGCAAACACAAGGAGATAATGGACGGAGCGCAGAAACGTTTCAGACACTCACCCCCAGTCACAGATCTGGGTTGAATCCATCATCGTTCTTCAGCTCACTTCACCACCCCAGTTCAGACACAGCTATATGCAAATCAGTCTTAACCCTGTGCCTCATGGGAACAGTCCAGCCTGAACTGCCAAGCCATGTCTTCCCTGGACCGGAAACAAGCATCCTGGGACCAGTTTCAGGCTAACAGCCCTCATCAGCCAGGTTAGCTTGAATCCAGTGGCAAAGTGAGCAAGGGACCCACGTCTGGGCATACCCTGCCAACTAAGGGCGAACAAAGCAAACACAAGGAGATGATGGACGGAGCGCTGAAACTTTTCAGACACTCACCCACAGTCACAGATCTGGGTTGAATCCATCATCGCTCTTTAGCTCACTTCGCCACCCCAGTTCAGACACAGCTATATGCAAATCAGTCTTAACCCTGTGCCTCATGGGAACAGTCCAGCCTGAACTGCCAAGCCATGTCTTCCCTGGACCGAAAACAAGCATCCTGGGACCAGTTTCAGGCTAACAGCCCTCATCAGCCATGTTAGCTTGAATCCAGTGGCAAAGTGAGCAAGGGACCCACATCTGGGCATTCCCTGCCAACTAAGGGCGAACAAAGCAAACACAAGGAGATGATCGACGGAGCGCTGAAACTTTTCAGACACTCACCCCCAGTCACAGATCTGGGTTGAATCCATCATCGCTCTTTAGCTCACTTCGCCACCCCAGTTCAGACACAGCTATATGCAAATCAGTCTTGACCCTGTGCCTCATGGGAACCGTCCAGACTGAACTGCCAAGCCATATCTTCCCTGGACCGGAAATAAGCATCCTGGGACCAGTTTCGGGCTAACAGCCCTCAGCAGCCAGGCTAGCTTGAATCCAGTGGCAAAGTGAGCAAGGGACCCACGTCTGGGCATACCCTGCCAACTAAAGGCGAACAAAGCAAACACAAGGAGATGATGGACGGAGCGCTGAAACTTTTCAGACACTCACCCCCAGTCACAGATCTGGGTTGAATCCATCATCGTTCTTTAGCTCACTTCGCCACCCCAGTTCAGACACAGCTATATGCAAATCAGTCTTGACCCTATGCCTCATGGGAACAGTCCAGACTGAACTGCCAAGCCATATCTTCCCTGGACCGGAAATAAGCATCCTGGACCGGTTTCGGGCTAACAGCTCTCATCAGCCAGGCTAGCCTGAATCCAGTGGCAAAGTGAGCAAGGGACCCACGTCTGGGCATACCCTGACAACTTAGGGCAAATAAAGCAAACACAAGGAGATGATGGATGGAGCGCTGAAACTTTTTAGACACTCACCCCGAGTCACAGATCTGGGTTGAATCCATCATCGTTCTTTAGCTCACTTTGCCACCCCAGTTCCGACACAGCTATATGTAAATCAGTCTTGACCCTGTGCCTCATGGAAACAGTCCAGCCTGAACTGCCAAGCCATGTCTTCCCTGGACCGGAAACAAGCATCCTGTGACCGGTTTTGGGCTAACAGCCCTCATCAGCCAGGCTAGCTTGAATCCAATGGCAAAGTGAGCAAGGGACCGACGTCTGGGCATACACTGCCAACTTAGGGCGAACAAAGCAAACACAAGGAGATGATGGACGGAGCGCTGAAACTTTTCAGACACTCACCCCCAGTCACAGATCTGGGTTGAATCCATCATCGTTCTTTAGCTCACTTCACCACCCCAGTTCAGACATAGCTATATGCAAATCAGTCTTAACCCTGTGCCTCATGGGAACAGTCCAGCCTGAACTGCCAAGCTATGTCTTCCCTTGACCGGAAACAAGCATCCTGGGACCAGTTTCGGGCTAACAGGCCTCATAAGCCAGGCTAGCTTGAATCCAGTGGCAAAGTGAGCAAGTGGCCCACGTCTGGGCATACCCTGCCAACTAAGGGCGAACAAAGCAAACACAAGGAGATGATGGACGGAGCGCTGAAACTTTTCAGACACTTCATCCCCAGTCACAGATCTGGGTTGAATCCATCATCGTTCTTTAGCTCACTTTGCCACCCCAGTTCAGACACAGCTATATGCAAATCAGTTTTGACCCTGTGCCTCATGGGAACAGTCCAGCCTGAACTGCCAAGCCATGTCTTCCCTGGACCGGAAACAAGCATCCTGGGACCGGTTTCGGCTAAAAGCCCTCATCAGCCAGGCTAGCTTGAATCCAGTGGCAAAGTGAGCAAGGGACCCACGTCTGGGCATACCCTGCCAACTTAGGATGAACAAAGCAAACACAAGGAGAAGATGGACGGAGCGCTGAAACTTTTCAGACACTCACCCCCAGTCACAGATCTGGGTTGAATCCATCATCGTTCTTTTGCTCACTTCGCCACACCAGTTCAGACACAGCTATATGCAAATCAGTCTTGACCCTGTGCCTCATGGGAACAGTCCAGCCTGAACTGCCAAGCCATGTCTTCCCTGGACCGGAAACAAGCATCCTGGGACCAGTTTCGGCTAACAGCCCTCATCAGCCAGGCTAGCTTGAATCCAGTGGCAAAGTGAGCAAGGGACCCACGTCTGGGCATACCCTGCCAACTTTGGGCAAACACAAAGGAGATGATGGACGGAGCGCTGAAACTTTTCAGACACTCACCCCCAGTCACAGATCTGGGTTGAGCCCATCATTGTTCTTTAGCTCACTTCGCCACCCCAGTTCAGACACAGCTATATGCAAATCAGTCTTGACCCTGTGCCTCATGGGAACAGTCCAGCCTGAACTGCCAAGCCATATCTTCCCTGGACTGGATACAAGCATCCTGGGACCAGTTTCGGGCTAACAGCCCTCATCAAACAGGCTAGCTTGAATCCAGTGGCAAAGTGAGCAAGGTACCCACGTCTGGGCATACCCTGCCAACTAAGGGCGAACAAAGCAAACACAAGGAGATGATGGACGGAGCGCTGAAACTTTTCAGACACTCACCCCCAGTCACAGATCTGGGTTGAATCCATCATCATTCTTTTGCTCACTTCGCCACCCCAGTTCCGACACAGCTATATGCAAATCAGTCTTGACCTTGTGTCTCATGGGAACAGTCCAGCCTGAACTGCGAAGCCATGTCTTCCCTGGACCGGAAACAAGCATCCTGGGACCGGTTTTGGGCTAACAGCCCTCATCAGCCAGGCTAGCTTGAATCCAGTGGCAAAGTGACAAGGGACCGACGTCTGGGCATACACTGCCAACTTACGGCGAACAAAGCAAACACAAGGAGATGATGGACGGAGCGCTGAAACTTTTCAGACACTCACCCCCAGTCACAGATCTGGGTTGAATCCATCATCGTTCTTTAGCTCACTTCACCACCCCAGTTCAGACACAGCTATATGCAAATCAGTCTTGACCCTGTGCCTCATGGGAACAGTCCAGCCTGAACTGCCAAGCCATGTCTTCCCTGGACCGGAAACATGCATCCTGGGACCGGTTTCGGTCTAACAGTCCTCATCAGCCAGGCTAGCTTGAATCCAGTGGCAAAGTGAGCAAGGGGCCCACGTCTGGGCATACCCTGCCAACTTAGGGCGAACAAAGCAAACACAAGGAGATGATGGACGGAGCGCTGAAACTTTTCAGACACTCACCCCCAGTCACAGATCTGGATTGAATCCATCATCGTTCTTTAGCTCACTTCGCCACCCCAGGTCAGACACATCTATATGCAAATCAGTCTTGACCCTGTGCCTCATGGGAATAGTCCAGCCTGAACTGCCAAGCCATGTCTTCCCTGGACCGGAAACAAGCATCCTGGGGCCAGTTTCGGGCTAACAGCCCTTATCAGCCAGGCTTGCTTGAATCCAGTGGCAAAGTGAGCAAGGGACCCACGTCTGGGCATACCCTGCCAACTAAGGGCGAACAAAGCAAACACAAGTAGATGATGGACGGAGCGCTGAAACTTTTCAGACACTCACCCCCAGTCACAGATCTGCGTTGCATCCATCATCGTTCTTTAGCTCACTTAGCCACCCCAGTTCAGACACAGCTATATGCAAATCAGTCTTGACCCTGTGCCTCATGGGAGCAGTCCAGACTGAACTGCCAAGCCATATCTTCCCTGGACCGGAAATAAGCATCCTGGCTGGGCATACACTGCCAACTTAGGGCGAACAAAGCAAAAACAAGGAGATGATGGACAGAGCGCTGAAACTTTTCAGACACTCACCCCCAGTCACAGATCTGGGTTGCTTCCATCATCGTTCTTTAGCTCACTTCGCCACCCCAGTTCAGACACAGCTATATGCAAATCAGTCTTGACCCTGGGCCTCATGGGAACAGTCCAGACTGAACTGCCAAGCCATATCTTCCCTGGACCGGAAATAAGCATCCTGGGACCGGTTTCGGGATAACAGCTGTCATCAGCCAGGCTAGCTTGAATCCAGTGGCAAAGTGAGCAAGGGACCCACGTCTGGGCATACCCAACAACTTAGGGCAAACAAAGCAAACACAAGGAGATGATGGATGGAGTGCTGAAACTTTTTAGACACTCAACCCAAGTCACAGATCTGGGTTGAATCCATCATCGTTCTTTAGCTCACTTCGCCACCCCAGTTCCGACACAGCTATATGCAAATCAGTCTTGACCCTGTGCCTCATGGGAACAGTCCAGCCTGAACTGCCAAGCCATGTCTTCCCTGGACCGGAAACAAGCATCCTGCGACCAGTTTTGGGCTAACAGCCCTCATCAGCCAGTCTAGCTTGAATCCAATGGCAAAGAGAGCAAGGGCCCGACGTCTGGGCATACACTGCCAACTTAGGGCGAACAAAGCAAACACAAGGAGATAATGGACGGAGCGCAGAAACGTTTCAGACACTCACCCCCAGTCACAGATCTGGGTTGAATCCATCATCGTTCTTTAGCTCACTTCACCACCCCAGTTCACACACGGCTATATGCAAATCAGTCTTAACCCTGTGCCTCATGGGAACAGTCCAGCTTGTACTGCCAAGCCATGTCTTCCCTGGACCGGAAACAAGCATCCTGGGACCAGTTTCAGGCTAACAGCCCTCATCAGCCAGGTTAGCTTGAATCCAGTGGCAAAGTGAGAAAGGGACCCACGTCTGGGCATACCCTGCCAACTAAGGGCGAACAAAGCAAACACAAGGATATGATTGACGGAGCGCTGAAACTTTTCAGACACTCACCACCAGTCACAGATCTGGGTTGAATCCATCATCGCTCTTTAGCTCACTTCGCCACCCTAGTTCAGACACAACTATATGCAAATCAGTCTTGACCCTGTGCCTCATGGGAACCGTCCAGACTGAACTGCCAAGCCATATCTTCCCTGGACCGGAAATAAGCATCCTGGGACTGGTTTCAGGCTAACAGCCCTCATCAGCCAGGCTAGCTTGAATCCAGTGGCAAAGTGAGCATGGGACCCACGTCTGGGCATACCCTGACAACTTCGGGCGAACAAAGCAAACACAAGGAGATGGTGGATGGAGCGCTGAAACTTTTTAGACACTCAACCCCAGTCACAGATCTGGGTTGAATCCATCATCGTTCTTTAGCTCACTTCGCCACCGCAGTTCCGACACAGCTATATGCAAATCAGTCTTGACCCTGAGCCTCATGGGAACAGTCCAGCCTGAACTGCCAAGCCATGTCTTCCCTGGACCAGAAACAAGCATCCTGGGACCAGTTTCGGGCTAACAGCCCTCATCAGCCAGGCTAGCTTGAATCCAGTGGCAAAGTGAGCAAGGGACCCACATCTGGGCATACCCTGCCAACTAAAGGCGAACAAAGCAAACACAAGGAGATGATGGACGGAGCGCTGAAACTTTTCAGACACTCACCCCCGGTCACAGATCTGGGTTGAATCCATCATCGTTCTTTAGCTCACTTCGCCACCCCAGTTCAGACACAGCTATATGCAAATCATTCTTGACCCTATGCCTCATGGGAACAGTCCAGACTGAACTGCCAAGCCATATCTTCCCTGGACCGGAAATAAGCATCCTGGACCGGTTTCGGGCTAACAGCTCTCATCAGCCAGGCTAGCCTGAATCCAGTGGCAAAGTGAGCAAGGGACCCACGTCTGGGCAAACCCTGACAACTTAGGGCAAATAAAGCAAACACAAGGAGATGATGGATGGAGCGCTGAAACTTTTTAGACACTCACCCTTAGTCACAGATCTGGGTTGAATCCATCATCGTTCTTTAGCTCACTTTGCCACCCCAGTTCCGATACAGCTATATGCAAATCAGTCTTGACCCTGTGCCTCATGGAAACAGTCCAGCCTGAACTGCCAAGCCATGTCTTCCCTGGACCGGAAACAAGCATCCTGGGACCAGTTTCGGGCTAACAGTCCTCATCAGCCAAGCTAGCTTGAATCCAGTGGCAAAGTGAGCAAGTGGCCCACGTCTGGGCATACCCTGCCAACTAAGGGCGAACAAAGCAAACACAAGGAGATGATGGACGGAGCGCTGAAACTTTTCAGACACTTCATCCCCAGTCACAGATCTGGGTTGAATCCATCATCGTTCTTTAGCTCACTTTGCCACCCCAGTTCAGACACAGCTATATGCAAATCAGTCTTGACCCTGTGCCTCATGGGAACAGTCCAGCCTGAACTGCCAAGCCATGTCTTCCCTGGACCGGAAACAAGCATCCTGGGACCGGTTTCGGCTAAAAGCCCTCATCAGCCAGGCTAGCTTGAATCCAGTGGCAAAGTGAGCAAGGGACCCACGTCTGGGCATACCCTGCCAACTTAGGATGAACAAAGCAAACACAAGGAGATGATGGACGGAGCGCTGAAACTTTTCATACACTCACCCCCAGTCACAGATCTGGGTTGAATCCATCATCGTTCTTTTGCTCACTTCGCCACACCAGTTCAGACACAGCTATATGCAAATCAGTCTTGACCCTGTGCCTCATGGGAACAGTACAGCCTGAACTGCCAAGCCATCTCTTCCCTGGACCGGAAACAAGCATCCTGGGACCGGTTTCAGGCTAACAGCCCTCATCAGCCAGGCTAGCTTGAATCCAGTGGCATAGTGAGCAACGAACCCACGTCTGGGCATACACTGCCAACTTAGGGCGAACAAAGCAAACAAAAGGAGATGATTGAAGGAGCGCTGAAACTTATCAGACACTCATCCCCATTCACGGATCTGGGTTGAATCCATCATCGTTCTTTAGCTCACTTCGCCACCCCTGTTCAGACACAGCTATTTGCAAATCAGTCTTGACCCTGTGCCTCATGGGAACAGTCCAGCCTGAACTGCCAAGCCATGTCTTCCCTGGACCGGAAACAAACATCCTGGGACCAGTTTCGGCTAACAGCCCTCATCAGCCAGGCTAGCTTGAATCCAGTGGCAAAGTGAGCAAGGGACCCACGTCTGGGCATAAACTGCCATCTTTGGGCAAATAAAGCAAACACAAGGAGATGATGGACAGAGCGCTGAAACTTTTCAGACACTCACCCCCAGTCACAGATCTGGGTTGAGCCCATCATTGTTCTTTAGCTCACTTCGCCACCCCAGTTCAGACACAGCTATATGCAAATCAGTCTTGACCCTGTGCCTCATGGGAACAGTCCAGCCTGAACTGCCAAGCCATATCTTCCCTGGACTGGATACAAGCATCCTGGGACCAGTTTCGGGCTAACAGCCCTCATCAGCCAGGCTAGCTTGAATCCAGTGGCAAAGTGAGCAAGGTACCCACGTCTGGCCATACCCTGCCAACTAAGGGCGAACAAAGCAAACACTAGGAGATGATGGACGGAGCGCTGAAACTTTTCAGACACTCACCCCCAGTCACAGATCTGGGTTGAATCCATCATCATTCTTTTGCTCACTTCGCCACCCCAGTTCCGACACAGCTATATGCAAATCAGTCTTGACCCTGTGTCTCATGGGAACAGTCCAGCCTGAACTGCCAAGCCATGTCTTCCCTAGACCGGAAACAAGCATCCTGGGACCGGTTTTGGGCTAACAGCCCTCATCAGCCAGGCTAGCTTGAATCCAGTGGCAAAGTGACAAGTGACCGACGTTTGGGCATACACTGCCAACTTAGGGCGAACAAAGCAAACACAAGGAGATGATGGACGGAGCGCTGAAAATTTTCAGACACTCACCCCCAGTCACAGATCTGGGTTGAATCCATCATCGTTCTTTAGCTCACTTCACCACCCCAGTTCAGACACAGCTATATGCAAATCAGTCTTGACCCTGTGCCTCATGGGAACAGTCCAGCCTGAACTGCCAAGCCATGTCTTCCCTGGACCGGAAACATGCATCCTGGGACCGGTTTCGGTCTGACAGTCCTCATCAGCCAGGCTAGCTTGAATCCAGTGGCAAAGTGAGCAAGGGACCCACGTCTGGGCATACCCTGCCAACTTAGGGCGAACAAAGCAAACACAAGGAGATGATGGACGGAGCGCTGAAACTTTTCAGACACTCACCCCCAGTCACAGATCTGGATTGAATCCATCATCGTTCTTTATCTCACTTCGCCACCCCAGGTCAGACACAGCTATATGCAAATCAGTCTTGACCCTGTGCCTCATGGGAATAGTCCTTCCTGAACTGCCAAGCCATGTCTTCCCTGGACCGGAAACAAGCATCCTGGGACCAGTTTCGGCTAACAGCCCTCATCAGCCAGGCTAGCTTGAATCCAGTGGCAAAGTGAGCAAGGGACCCACGTCTGGGCATACCCTACCAACTTTGGGCAAACAAAGCAAACACAAGGAGATGATGGACGGAGCGCTGAAACTTTTCAGACACTCACCCCCAGTCACAGATCTGGGTTGAGCCCATCATTGTTCTTTAGCTCACTTCGCCACCCCAGTTCAGACACAGCTATATGCAAATCAGTCTTGACCCTGTGCCTCATGGGAACAGTCCAGCCTGAACTGCCAAGCCATATCTTCCCTGGACTGGATACAAGCATCCTGGGACCAGTTTCGGGCTAACAGCCCTCATCAAACAGGCTAGCTTGAATCCAGTGGCAAAGTGAGCAAGGTACCCACGTCTGGGCATACCCTGCCAACTAAGGGCGAACAAAGCAAACACAAGGAGATGATGGACGGAGCGCTGAAACTTTTCAGACACTCACCCCCAGTCACAGATCTGGGTTGAATCCATCATCATTCTTTTGCTCACTTCGCCACCCCAGTTCCGACACAGCTATATGCAAATCAGTCTTGACCCTGTGTCTCATGGGAACAGTCCAGCCTGAACTGCCAAGCCATGTCTTCCCTGGACCGGAAACAAGCATCCTGGGACCGGTTTTGGGCTAACAGCTCTCATCAGCCAGGCTAGCTTGAATCCAGTGGCAAAGTGACAAGGGACCGACGTCTGGGCATACACTGCCAACTTAGGGCGAACAAAGCAAACACAAGGAGATGATGGACGGAGCGCTGAAACTTTTCAGACACTCACCCCCAGTCACAGATCTGGGTTGAATCCATCATCGTTCTTTAGCTCACTTCACCACCCCAGTTCAGGCACAGCTATATGCAAATCAGTCTTGACCCTGTGCCTCATGGGAACAGTCCAGCCTGAACTGCCAAGCCATGTCTTCCCTGGACCGGAAACATGCATCCTGGGACCGGTTTCGGTCTAACAGTCCTCATCAGCCAGGCTAGCTTGAATCCAGTGGCAAAGTGAGCAAGGGGCCCACGTCTGGGCATACCCTGCCAACTTAGGGCGAACAAAGCAAACACAAGGAGATGATGGACGGAGCGCTGAAACTTTTCAGATACTCACCCCCAGTCACAGATCTGGGTTGAATCCATCATCATTCTTTTGCTCACTTCGCCACCCCAGTTCCGACACAGCTATATGCAAATCAGTCTTGACCCTGTGCCTCATGGGAACAGTCCAGCCTGAACTGCCAAGCCATGTCTTCCCTGGACCGGAAACAAGCATCCTGGGACCGGTTTCGGCTAAAAGCCCTCATCAGCCAGGCTAGCTTGAATCCAGTGGCAAAGTGAGCAAGGGACCCACGTCTGGGCATACCCTGCCAACTTAGGATGAACAAAGCAAACACAAGGAGATGATGGACGGAGCTCTGAAACTTTTCATACACTCACCCCCAGTCACAGATCTGGGTTGAATCCATCATCGTTCTTTTGCTCACTTCGCCACACCAGTTCAGTCACAGCTATATGCAAATCAGTCTTGACCCTGTGCCTCATGGGAACAGTACAGCCTGAACTGCCAAGCCATCTCTTCCCTGGACCGGAAACAAGCATCCTGGGACCGGTTTCAGGCTAACAGCCCTCATCAGCCAGGCTAGTTTGAATCCAGTGGCATAGTGAACAACGAACCCACGTCTGGGCATACACTGCCAACTTAGGGCGAACAAAGCAAACAAAAGGAGATGATTGAAGGAGCGCTGAAACTTATCAGACACTCATCCCCATTCACGGATCTGGGTTGAATCCATCATCGTTCTTTAGCTCACTTCGCCACCCCTGTTCAGACACAGCTATTTGCAAATCAGTCTTGACCCTGTGCCTCATGGGAACAGTCCAGCCTGAACTGCCAAGCCATGTCTTCCCTGGACCGGAAACAAACATCCTGGGACCAGTTTCGGCTAACAGCCCTCATCAGCCAGGCTAGCTTGAATCCAGTGGCAAAGTGAGCAAGGGACCCACGTCTGGGCATAACCTGCCATCTTTGGGCAAATAAAGCAAACACAAGGAGATGATGGACGGAGCGCTGAAACTTTTCAGACACTCACCCCCAGTCACAGATCTGGGTTGAGCCCATCATTGTTCTTTAGCTCACTTCGCCACCCCAGTTCAGACACAGCTATATGCAAATCAGTCTTGACCCTGTGCCTCATGGGAACAGTCCAGCCTGAACTGCCAAGCCATATCTTCCCTGGACTGGATACAAGTATTCTGGGACTGGTTTTGGGGTATCAGCCCTCATCAGCCAGGCTAGCTTGAATCCAGTGGCAAAGTGAGCAAGGTACCCACGTCTGGCCATACCCTGCCAACTAAGGGCGAACAAAGCAAACACTAGGAGATGATGGACGGAGCGCTGAAACTTTTCAGACACTCACCCCCAGTCACAGATCTGGGTTGAATCCATCATCATTCTTTTGCTCACTTCGCCACCCCAGTTCACGACACAGCTATATGCAAATCAGTCTTGACCCTGTGTCTCATGGGAACAGTCCAGCCTGAACTGCCAAGCCATGTCTTCCCTAGACCGGAAACAAGCATCCTGGGACCGGTTTTGGGCTAACAGCCCTCATCAGCCAGGCTAGCTTGAATCCAGTGGCAAAGTGAGCAAGTGACCGACGTTTGGGCATACACTGCCAACTTAGGGCGAACAAAGCAAACACAAGGAGATGATGGACGGAGCGCTGAAACTTTTCAGACACTCACCCCCAGTCACAGATCTGGGTTGAATCCATCATCGTTCTTTAGCTCACTTCACCACCCCAGTTCAGACACAGCTATATGCAAATCAGTCTTGACCCTGTGCCTCATGGGAACAGTCCAGCCTGAACTGCCAAGCCATGTCTTCCCTGGACCGGAAACATGCATCCTGGGACCGGTTTCGGTCTGACAGTCCTCATCAGCCAGGCTAGCTTGAATCCAGTGGCAAAGTGAGCAAGGGGCCCACGTCTGGGCATACCCTGCCAACTTAGGGCGAACAAAGCAAACACAAGGAGATGATGGACGGAGCGCTGAAACTTTTCAGACACTCACCCCCAGTCACAGATCTGGATTGAATCCATCATCGTTCTTTAGCTCACTTCGCCACCCCAGGTCAGACACAGCTATATGCAAATCAGTCTTGACCCTGTGCCTCATGGGAATAGTCCAGCCTGAACTGCCAAGCCATGTCTTCCCTGGACCGGAAACAAGCATCCTGGGACCAGTTTCGGCTAACAGCCCTCATCAGCCAGGCTAGCTTGAATCCAGTGGCAAAGTGAGCAAGGGACCCACGTCTGGGCATACCCTGCCAACTTTGGGCAAACAAAGCAAACACAAGGAGATGATTGACGGAGCGCTGAAACTTTTCAGACACTCACCCCCAGTCACAGATCTGGGTTGAGCCCATCATCGTTCTTTAGCTCACTTCGCCACCCCAGTTCAGACACAGCTATATGCAAATCAGTCTTGACCCTGTGCCTCATGGGAACAGTCCAGCCTGAACTGCCAAGCCATATCTTCCCTGGACTGGATACAAGCATCCTGGGACCAGTTTCGGGCTAACAGCCCTCATCAAACAGGCTAGCTTGAATTCAGTGGCAAAGTGAGCAAGGTACCCACGTCTGGGCATACCCTGCCAATTAAGGGCGAACAAAGCAAACACAAGGAGATGATGGACGGAGCGCTGGAACTTTTCAGACACTCACCCCCAGTCACAGATCTGGGTTGAATTCATCATCGTTCTTTAGCTCACTTAGCCATCCCAGTTCCGACACAGCTATATGCAAATCAGTCTTGACCCTGTGCCTCATGGGAACAGTCCAGCCTGAACTGCCAAGCCATGTCTTCCCTGGACCGGAAACAAGCATCCTGGGACCAGTTTCGGGCTAACAGCCCTCATCAGCCAGGCTAGCTTGAATCCAGTGGCAAAGTGAGCAAGGGACCCACGTCTGGGCATACCCTGCCAACTAAGGGCGAACAAAGCAAACACAAAGAGATGATGGACGGAGCGCTGAAACTTTTCAGACACTTACCGCCAGTCACAGATCTGGGTTGAATCCATCATCGTTCTTTAGCTCACTTCGTCACCCCAGTTCAGACACAGCTATATGCAAATCAGTCTTGACCCTGTGCCTCATGGGAACAGTCCAGACTGAACTGCCAAGCCATATCTTCCCTGGACCGGAAATAAGCATTCTGGGACTGGTTTTGGGCTAACAGCCCTCATCAGCCAGGCTAGCTTGAATCCAGTGGCAAAGTGAGCAAGGGACCCACGTCTGGGCATACCCTGACAATTTAGGGCGGACAAAGCAAACACAAGGAGATGATGAATGGAGCGCTGAAACTTTTTAGACACTCAACCCCAGTCACAGATCTGGGTTGAATCCTTCATCGTTCTTTAGCTCACTTCGCCACCCCAGTTCCGACAAAGCTATATGCAAATCAGTCTTGACCCTGTGCCTCATGGGAACAGTCCAGCCTGAACTGCCAAGCCATGTCTTCCCTGGACCGGAAACAAGCATCCTGGGACCGGTTTTAGGCTAACAGCCCTCATCAGCCAGGCTAGCTTGAATCCCGTGACAAAGTGAGTAAGGGACCCATGTCTGGGCATACCCAGCCAACTAAGGGCGAACAAAGCAAACACAAGGAGATGATGGACGGAGCGCTGAAACTTTTCAGACACTCACCCCCAGTCACAGATCTGGGTTGAATCCATCATCGTTCTTTAGCTCACTTCTCCACCCCAGTTCAGACACAGCTACAAGCAAATCAGTCTTGACCCTGTGCCTCATGGGAACAGTCCAGACTGAACTGCCAAGCCATATCTTCCCTGGAGTGGAAATAAGCATCCTGGGACCGGTTTCGGACTAACAGCTCTCATCAGCCAGGCTAGCTTGAATCCAGTGGCAAAGTGAGCAAGGGACCCACGTCTGGGCATACACTGCCAACTTAGGGCGAACAAAGCAAACACAAGGAGATGATGGACGGAGCGCTGAAACTTTTCAGACACTCACCCCCAGTCACAGATCTGGGTTGAATCCATCATCGTTCTTTAGCTCACTTCACCACCCCTGGTTGCAGACACAGCTATATGCAAATCAGTCTTAACCCTGTGCCTCATGGGAACTGTCCAGCCTGAACTGCCAAGCCATGTCTTCCCTTGACTGGAAACAACCATCCTGGGACCGGTTTCGGACTAACAGTCCTCATCAGCCAGGCTAGCTTGAATCCAGTGGCAAAGTGAGCAAGGTGACCCACGTCTGGGCATACCCTGCCAACTTAGGGCGAACAAAGCAAACACAAGGAGATGATGGACGGAGCGCTGAAACTTTTCAGACACTCACCCCCAGTCACAGATCTGGGTTGAATCCATCATCGTTCTTTAGCTCACTTCGCCACCCCAGGTCATACACAGCTATATGCAATTCAGTCTTGACCCTGTGCCTCATGGGAACAGTCCAGCCTGAACTGCCAAGCCATGTCTTCCCTGGACCGAAAACAAGCATCCTGGGACCAGTTTCAGGCTAACAGCCCTCATCAGCCAGGCTAGCTTGAATCCAGTGGCAAAGTGAGCAAGCGACCCACGTCTGGGCATACCCTGCCAACTAAGGGCGAACAAAGCAAACACAAGGAGATGATGGACGGAGCGCTGAAACTTTTCAGACACTCACCCCCAGTCACAGATCTGGGTTGAATCCATCATCGTTCTTTAGCTCACTTCGCCACCCCAGTACAGACACAGCTATATGCAAATCAGTCTTGACCCTGTGCCTCATGGGAACAGTCCTGACTGAACTGCCAAGCCATATCTTCCCTGGACCAGAAATAAGCATCCTGGGACTGGATTCGGGCTAACAGCCCTCATCAGCCAGGCTAGCTTGAATCCAGGGGCAAAGTGAGCAAGGGACCCACGTCTGGGCATATCCTGACAACTTAGGGCGAAGAAAGCAAACACAAGGAGATGATGGATGGAGCCCTGAAACTTTTCAGACACTCACCCCCAGTCACTGATCTGGGTTGAATCCATCATCGTTCTTAGCTCACTTCACCACCCCAGTTCCGACACAGCTATATGCAAATCAGTCTTGACCCTGTGCCTCATGGGACCAGTCCAGCCTGAACTGCCAAGCCATGTCTTCCCTGGACCAGAAACAAGTATCCTGGAACCGGTTTTGGGCTAACAGCCCTCATCAGCCAGGCTAGCTTGAATCCAGTGGCAAAGTGAGCAACGGACCCACGTCTGGGCATACACTGCCAACTTAGGACGAACAAAGCAAACACAAGGAGATGATGGACAGAGCGCTGAAACTTTTCAGACACTCACCCCCAGTCACAGATCTGGGTTGAATCCATCATCATTCTTTAGCTCACTTCACCACCCCAGTTCAGACACAGCTATATGCAAATCAGTCTTGACCTCTGTGCCTCATGGGAACAGTCCAGCCTGAACTGCCAAGCCATGTCTTCCCTGGACCAGAAACAAGTATCCTGGAACCGGTTTTGGGCTAACAGCCCTCATCAGCCAGGCTAACTTGAATCCAGTGGCAAAGTGAGCAAGGGACCCACGTCTGGGCATACACTGCCAACTTAGGGCGAACAAAGCAAACACAAGAGATGATTGACAGAGCACTGAAACTTTTCAGACACTCATCCCCAGTCACAAATCTGGGTTGAATCCATCATCGTTCTTTAGCTCACTTCGCCACCCCTGTTCAGACACAGCAATATGCAAATCAGTCTTGACCCTGTCCCTCATGGGAATAGTCCAGCCTGAACTGCCAAGCCATGTCTACCCTGGATCGTAAACAAGCATCCTGGGACCGGTTTCGAGCTAACAGCCCTCATCAGCCAGGCTAGATTGAATCCACTGGCAAAGTGAGCAAGGGACCCACGTCTGGGCATACCCTGCCAACTTAGGGCGAACAAAGCAAACACAAGGAGATGATGGACGGAGCGCTGAAACTTTTAAGACACTCAACCCCAGTCACAGATCTGGGCTGAATCCATCATTGTTCTTTAGCTCACTTCGCCACCCCAGGTCAGACACAGCTATATGCAAATCAGTCTTGACCCTGTGCCTCATGGGAACAGTCCAGCCTGAACTGCCAAGCCATCTCTTCCCTGGACCGGAAACAAGCATCCTGGGACCGGTTTCAGGCTAACAGCCCTCATCAGCCAGGCTAGCTTGAATCCAGTGGCAAAGTGAGCAAGGGACCCACATCTGGGCATACCCTGCCAAGTTTGGGCGAACAAAGCAAACACAAGGAGATGATGGACGGAGCGCTGAAACTTTTAAGACACTCACCCCAGTCACAGATCTGGGTTGAATCCATCATCGTTCTTTAGCTCACTTCACCACCCCAGTTCAGACACAGCTATATGCAAATCAGTCTTGACCCTGTGCCTCATGGGAACAGTCCAGCCTGAACTGCCAAGCCATGTCTTCCCTGGACCGGAAACAAGCATCCTGGGACGGTTTTCGGTTAACAGCCCTCATCAGCCAGGCTAGCTTGAATCCAGTGTCAAAGTGAGCAAGGGACCCACGTATGGGCATACCCTGCCAACTTAGGGCGAACAAAGCAAACACAAGGAGATGATGGACGGAGCACTGAAACGTTTCAGACACTCACCCCCAGTCACAGGTCTGGGTTGAATCCATCATCGTTCTTTATCTCAATTCGCCCCCCCAGGTCAGACACAGCTATATGCAAATCAGTCTTGACCTTGTGCCTCATGGGAACAGTCCAGCCTGAACTGCCATGCCATCTCTTCCCTGGACCGGAAACAAGCATCCTGGGACCGGTTTCAGGCTAACAGCCCTCATCAGCCAGGCTAGCTTGAATCCAGTGGCAAAGTGAGCAAGGTACCCAAATCTGGGCATACCCTGCCAACTTAGGGTGAACAAAGCAAACAAAAGGAGATGATGGACGGAGCGCTGAAACTATTCAGACACTCACCCCCAGTCACAGATCTGGGTTGAATCCATCATCGTTCTTTAGCTCACTTCACCACCCCAGTTCAGACACAGCTATATGCAAATCAGTCTTGACCCTGTGCCTCATGGGAACAGTCCAGCCTGAACTGCCAAGCCATGTCTTCCCTGGACTGGATACAAGCATCCTGGGACCAGTTTTGGGCTAACAGTCCTCATCAGCCAGGCTAGCTTGAATCCAGTGGCAAAGTGAGCAAGGGGCCCACGTCTGGGCATACCCTGCCAACTTAGGGCGAACAAAGCAAACACAAGGAGATGATGGACGGAGCGCTGAAACTTTTCAGACACTCACCCCCAGTCACAGATCTGGGTTGAGTCCATCATCATTCTTTAGCTCACTTCGCCACCCCAGTTCAGACACAGCTATATGCAAATCAGTCTTGACCCTGTGCCTCATGGGAACAGTCCAGCCTGAACTGCCAAGCCATGTCTTCCATGGACCGGATACAAGCATCCTGGGACAAGTTTTGGGCTAACAGCCCTCATCAGCCAGGCTAGCTTGAATCCAGTGGCAAAGTGAGCAAGGGACCCACGTCTGGGTATACCCTGCCAACTTAGGGCGAACAAAGCAAACACAAGGAGATGATGGACGGAGCGCTGGAACTTTTCAGACACTCACCCCCAGTCACAGATCTGGGTTGAATCCATCATCGTTCTTTAGCTCACTTAGCCATCCCAGTTCCGACACAGCTATATGCAAATCAGTCTTGACCCTGTGCCTCATGGGAACAGTCCAGCCTGAACTGCCAAGCCATGTCTTCCCTCGACCGGATACAAGCATCCTGGGACCAGTTTCGGGCTAACAGCCCTCATCAGCCAGGTTAGCTTGAATCCAGTGGCAAAGTGAGCAAGGGACCCACGTCTGGGTATACCCTGCCAACTAAGGGCGAACAAAGCAAACACAAGGAGATGATGGACGTAGCGCTGAAACTTTTCAGACACTCACCCCCAGTCACAGATCTGGGTTGAATCCATCATCGTTGTTTAGCTCACTTCGCCACCCCAGTTCTGACACAGCTATATGCAAATCAGTCTTGACCCTGTGCCTCATGGGAACAGTCCAGCCTGAACTGCCAAGCCATATCTTCCCTGGACCGGAAATAAGCATCCTGGCACTGGTTTCGGGCTAACAGCCCTCATCAGCCAGGCTAGCTTGAATCCAATGGCAAAGTGAGCAAGGGACCAACGTCTGGGCATACTCTGCCAACTTAGGGCGAACAAAGCAAACACAAGGAGATGATGGACGGAGCGCTGAAACTTTTCAGACACTCACCCCAGTCACAGATCTGGGTTGAATCCATCATCGTTCTTTAGCTCACTTCGCCACCCCAGGTCAGACACAGCTGTATGCAAATCAGTCTTGACCCTGTGCCTCATGGGAACAGTCCAGCCTGAACTGCCAAGCCTTGTCTTCCTTGGACCGGAAACAAGCATCCTGGGACCAGTTTCGGGCTAACAGCCCTCATCAGCCAGGCTAGCTTGAATCCAGTGGCAAAGTGAGCAAGGGACCCACATCTGGGCATACCCTGCCAACTAAGGGCGAACAAAGCAAACACAAGGAGATGATGGACGGAGCGGTGAAACTTTTCAGACACTCACCCCCAGTCACAGATCTGGGTTGAATCCATTATCGTTCTTTAGCTCACTTCGCCACCCCAGGTCAGACACAGCTATATGCAAATCAGTCTTGACCCTGTGCCTCATGGGAACAGTCCAGCCTGAACTGCCAAGCCATGTCTTCCCTGGACCGGAAACAAGCATCCTGGGACCAGTTTCGGGCTAACAGCCCTCATCAGCCAGGCTAGCTTGAATCCAGTGGCAAAGTGAGCAAGGGACCCACGTCTGGGCATACCCTGCCAACTAAGGGCGAACAAAGCAAACACAAGGAGATGATGGACGGAGCGCTGAAACTTTTCAGACATTCACCGCCAGTCACAGATCTGGGTTGAATCCATCATCGTTCTTTAGCTCACTTCGTCACCCCAGTTCAGACACAGCTATATGCAAATCAGTCTTGACCCTGTGCCTCATGGGAACAGTCCAGACTGAACTGCCAAGCCATATCTTCCCTGGACCGGAAATAAGCATTCTGGGACTGGTTTTGGGCTAACAGCCCTAATCAGCCAGGCTAGCTTGAATCCAGTGGCAAAGTGAGCAAGGGACCCACGTCTGGGCATACCCTGACAACTTAGGGTGGACAAAGCAAACACAAGGAGATGATGAATGGAGCGCTGAAACTTTTCAGATACTCAACCCCAGTCACAGATCTGGGTTGAATCCTTCATCGTTCTTTAGCTCACTTCGCCACCCCAGTTCAGACAAAGCTATATGCAAATCAGTCTTGACCCTGTGCCTCATGGGAACAGTCCAGCCTGAACTGCCAAGCCATGTCTTCCCTGGACCGGAAACAAGCATCCTGGGACCGGTTTTAGGCTAACAGCCCTCATCAGCCAGGCTAGCTTGAATCCCGTGGCAAAGGGAGTAAGGGACCCATGTCTGGGCATACCCAGCCAACTTAGGGCGAACAAAGCAAACACAAGGAGATGATGGACGGAGCGCTGAAACTTTTCAGACACTCACCCCCAGTCACAGATCTGGGTTGAATCCATCATCGTTCTTTAGCTCACTTCGCCACCCCAGTTCAGACACAGCTATATGCAAATCAGTCTTGACCCTGTGCCTCATGGGAACAGTCCAGACTGAACTGCCAAGCCATATCTTCCCTGGACTGGAAATAAGCATCCTGGGACCGGTTTCGGACTAACAGCTCTCATCAGCCAGGCTAGCTTGAATCCAGTGGCAAAGTGAGCAAGGGACCCATGTCTGGGCATACCCTGACAACTTAGGGCAAACAAAGCAAACACAAGGAGATGATGGATGGAGCGCTGAAACTTTTTAGACACTCACCCCCAGTCACAGATCTGGGTTGAATCCATCATCATTCTTTAGCTCACTTTGCCACCCCAGTTCCGACACAGCTATATGCAAATCAGTCTTGACCCTGTGCCTCATGAGAACAGTCCAGCCTGAACTGCCAAGCCATGTCTTCCCTGGACCGGAAACAAGCATCCTGGAACCGGTTTTGGGCTAACAGCCCTCATCAGCCAGGCTAGCTTGAATCCAATGGCAAAGTGAGCAAGGGACCGACGTCTGGGCATACACTGCCGACATAGGGCGAACAAAGCAAACACAAGGAGATGATGGACGGAGCTCTGAAACTTTTAAGACACTCACCCCCAGTCACAGATCTGTGTTGAATCCATCATCGTTCTTTAGTTCACTTCGCCACCCCAGTTCCGACACAGCTATATGCAAATCAGTCTTGACCCTGTGCCTCATGGGAACAGTCCAGCCTGAACTGCCAAGCCATGTCTTCCCTGGACCAGAAACAAGCATCCTGGAACCGGTTTTGGGCTATGAGCCCTCATCAGCCAGGCTAGCTTGAATCCAGTGGCAAAGTGAGCAAGGGACCCACGTCTGGGCATACACTGCCAACTTAGGGCGAACAAAGCATACACAAGGAGATGATGGACAGAGCGCTGAAACTTTTCAGACACTCACCCCCAGTCACAGATCTGGGTTGAATCCATCATCATTCTTTAGCTCACTGCACCACCCCAGTTCAGACACAGCTATATGCAAATCAGTCTTGACCCTGTGCCTCCTGGGAACAGTCCAGCCTGAACTGCCAAGCCATGTTTTCCCTGGACCGGAAACAAGCATCCTGGGACCGGTTTCGGGCTAACAGTCCTCATCAGTCAGGCTAGATTGAATCCAGTGGCAAAGTGAGCAAGGGACCCACGTCTGGGCATACACTGCCAAATATAGGGCGAACAAAGTAAACAAAAGGAGATGAATGGACGGAGCGCTGAAACTTTTCAGACACTCATCCCCAGTCACAAATCTGGGTTGAATCCATCATTGTTCTTTAGCTCACTTCGCCACCACTGTTCAGACACAGCTATATGCAAATCAGTCTTGACCCTGTCCCTAATGGGAACAGTCCAGCCTGAACTGCCAAGCCATGTCTACCCTGGACCGGAAACAAGCATCCTGGGACCGGTTTCAGCTAACAGCCCTCATCAGCCAGGCTAGCTTGAATCCAGTGGCAAAGTGAGCAAGGGACCCACGTCTGGGCATACCCTGCCAACTTAGGGCGAACAAAGCAAACACAAGGAGATGATGGACTGAGCGCTGAAACTTTTCAGATACTCACCCCCAGTCACAAATCTGGGTTGAATCCATCATCGTTCTTTAGCTCACTTCGCCCCCCCAGGTCAGACACAGCTATATGCAAATCAGTCTTGACCCTGTGCCTCATGGGAACAGTCCAGCCTGAACTGCCAAGCCATGTCTTCCCTGGACCGGAAACAAGCATCCTGGGACCGGTTTCGGGCTAACAGCCCTCATCAGCCAGGCTAGCTTGAATCCAGTGGCAAAGTGAGCAAGGGACCCACGTCTGGGCATACCCTGCCAACTTAGAGCGAACAAAGCAAACACAAGGAGATGACTGATGGAGCGTTGAAACTTTTCAGACACTCATCCTCAGTCACAGATCTGGGTTGAATCCATCATCATTCTTTAGCTCACATTGCCACCCCAGTTCAGACACAGCTATATGCAAATCAGTCTTGACCCTGTGCCTCATGGGAACAGTCCAGCCTGAACTGCCAAGCCATGTCTTCCCTGGACCGGAAACAAGCATCCTCGGATCGGTTTCGGTTAACAGCACTCATCACCCAGGCTAGCTTGAATCCAGTGGCAAAGTGAGCAAGGGACCCAAGTCTGGGCATACCCTGCCAACTTAGGGCGAACAAAGCAAACACAAGGAGATGATGGACTGAGCGCTGACACTTTTCAGATACTCACCCCCAGTCACAAATCTGGGTTGAATCCATCATCGTTCTTTAGCTCACTTCGCCATCCCAGGTCAGACACAGCTATATGCAAATCAGTCTTGACCCTGTGCCTCATGGGAACAGTCCAGCCTGAACTGCCAAGCCATCTCTTCCCTGGATCGGAAACAAGCATCCTGGGACAGGTTTCAGGCTAACAGCCCTCATCAGCCAGGCTAACTTGAATCCAGTGGCAAAGTGAGGAAGGGACCCACATCTGGGCATACCCTGCCAACTTTGGGCGAACAAAGCAAACACAAGGAGATGATGGACGGAGCGCTGAAACTTTTAAGACACTCACCCCCAGTCACAGATCTGGGTTGAATCCATCATCGTTCTTTAGCTCACTTTGCCACCCCAGTTCCCACACAGCTATATGCAAATCAGTCTTGACCCTGTGCCTCATGGGAACAGTCCAGCCTGAACTGCCAAGCCATGTCTTCCCTGGACCAGAAACAAGCATCCTGGGACCGGTTTTGGGCTATCAGCCCTCATCAGCCAGGTTAGCTTGAATCCAATGGCAAAGTGAGCAAGGGACCGACGTCTGGGCATACACTGCCAACTTAGGGTGAACAAAGCAAACACAAGGAGATGATGGACGGAGCGCTGAAACTTTTCAGACACTCACCCCCAGTCACAGATCTGGGTTGAATCCATCATCGTTCTTTAGCTTACTTCACCACCCCAGTTCAGACACAGCTATATGCAAATCAGTCTTGACCCTGTGCCTCATGGGAACATTCCAGACTGAACTGCCAAGCCATATCTTCCCTGGACCGGAAATAAGCATCCTGGGACTGGTTTCGGGCTAACAGCCCTCATCAGCCAGGCTAGCTTGAATCCAGGGACAAAGTGAGCAAGGGACCCACGTCTGGGCATACCCTGACAACTTAGGGCGAACAAGGCAAACACAAGGAGATGATGGATGGAGCGCTGAAACTTTTTAGACACTCAACCCCAGTCACAGATCTGGGTTGAATCCATCGTTCTTAAGCTCCCTTCGCCAACCCAGTTCCGACACAGCTATATGCAAATCAGTCTTGACCCTGTGCCTCATGGGAACAGTCCAGCCTGAACTGCCAAGCCATGTCTTCCCTGGACCAGAAACAAGCTTCCTAGATCCGGTTTTGGGCTAACAGCCCTCATCAGCCAGACTAGCTTGAATCCAGTGGCAAAGTGAGCAAGGGACCCACGTCTGGGCATACACTGCCAACTTAGGGCGAACAAAGCAAACAAAAGGAGATGATTGATGGTGCGCTGAAACTTTTCATACACTCATCCCCAGTCACAAATCTGGGTTGAATCCATCATCTTTCTTTAGCTCACTTCGCCACCGCTGTTCAGACACAGCTATATGCAAATCAGTCTTGACCCTGTCCCTAATGGGAACAGTCCAGCCTGAACTGCCAAGCCATGTCTACCCTGGACCGGAAACAAGCATCCTGGGACCGGTTTCAGCTAACAGCCCTCATCAGCCAGGCTAGCTTGAATCCAGTGGCAAAGAGAGCAAGGGACCCACGTCTGGGCATACCCTGCCAACTTTGGGTGAACAAATAAAACACAAGGAGATGATGGACGGAGCGCTGAAACTTTTAAGACACTCAACCCCAGTCACGGATCTGGGTTGAATCCATCATTGTTCTTTAGCTCAATTCACCACCCCAGTTCAGACACAGCTATATGCAAATCAGTCTTGACCCTGTGCCTTATGGGAACAGTCCAGCCTGAACTGCCAAGCCATGTCTTCCGTGGACCAGAAACAAGCATCATCGGACCAGTTTCGGCTAAGAGCACTCATCACCCAGGCTAGCTTGAATCCAGTGGCAAAGTGAGCAAGGGACCCACATCTGGGCATACCCTGCCAACTTAGGGCGAACAAAGCAAACACAAGGAGATGATGGACGGAGCGCTGAAACTTTTCAGTCACTCACCCCCTGTCACAAATCTGGGTTGAATCCATCGTCGTTCTTTAACTCACTTCGCCACCCCAGGTCAGACACAGCTATATGCAAATCAGTCTTGACCCTGTGCCTCATGGGAACAGTCCAGCCTGAACTGCCAAGCCATGTCTTCCCTGGACCGGAAACAAGCATCCTGGGACCTGTTTCGGGCTAACAGCCCTCATCAGCCAGGCTAGCTTGAATCCAGTGGCAAAGTGAGCAATGGACCCACATCTGGGCATACCCTGCCAACTTTGGGCTAACAAAGCAAACACAAGGAGATAATGGACGGAGCGCTGAAACTTTTAAGACACTCACCCCCAGTCACAGATCTGGGTTGAATCCATCATCGTTCTTTAGCTCACTTCACCACCCCAGTTCAGACACAGCTATATGCAAATCAGTCTTGACCCTGTACCTCATGGGAACAGTCCAGACTGAACTGCCAAGCCATATCTTCCCTGGACCGGAAATAAGCATCATGGGACTGGTTTCGGGCTAATAGCCCTCATCAGCCAGGCCAGCTTGAATCCAGGTGCAAAGTGAGCAAGAGACCCACGTCTGGGCATACCCTGACAATTTAGGGCGAACAAAGCAAACACAAGGAGATGATGGATGGAGTGCTGAAACTTTTTAGACACTCAAGCCCAGTCACAGATCTGGGTTGAATCCATCATCGTTCTTTAGCTCACTTCGCCACCCCAGTTCCGACACAGCTATATGCAAATCAGTCTTGACCCTGTGCCTCATGGGAACAGTCCAGCCTGAACTGCCAAGCCATATCTTCCCTGTACCAGAAACAAGCATCCTGGAACCGGTTTTGGGATAACAGCCCTCATCAGCCAGGCTAGCTTGAATCCAGTGGCAAAGTGAGCAAGGGACCCACGTCTGGGCATACACTGCCAACTTAGGGCGAACAAAGCAAACACAAGGAGATGATGGACAGAGCGATGAAACTTTTCAGACACTCACCCCCAGTCACAGATCTGGGTTGAATCCATCATCATTCTTTAGCTCACTTCACCAACCCAGTTCAGACACATCTATATGCAAATCAGTCTTGACCCTGTGCCTCATGGGAACAGTCCAGCCTGAACTGCCAAGCCTTGTTTTCCCTGGACCGGAAACAAGCATCCTGGGACCGGTTTCGGGCTAACAGTCCTCATCAGTCAGGCTAGCTTGAATCCAGTGGCAAAGTGAGCAAGGGACCCACGTCTGGGCATACTCTGCCAACTTAGGGTGAACAAAGCAAACAAAAGGAGATGATCGACGGAGCGCTGAAACTTTTCAGACACTCATCCCCAGTCACAAATCTGGGTTGAATCCATCATCGTTCTTTAGCTCACTTCACCACCCCTGTTCAGACACAGCTATATGCAAATCAGTCTTGAGCCTGTCCCTAATGGGAACAGTCCAGCCTGAACTGCCAAGCCATGTCTACCCTGGACCGGAAACAAGCATCCTGGGACCGGTTTCAGCTAACAGCGCTCATCAGCCAGGCTAGCTTGAATCCAGTGGCAAAGTGAGCAAGGGACCCACGTCTGGGCATACCCTGCCAACTTTGGCCGAACAAAGCAAACACAAGGAGATGATGGACGGAGCGCTGAAACTTTTCAGACACTCACCCCCAGTCACAAATCTGGGTTGAATCCATCATCGTTCTTTAGCTCACTTCGCCACCCCAGGTCAGACACAGCTATATGCAAATCAGTCTTGACCTTGTGCCTCATGGGAACAGTCCAGCCTGAACTGCCAAGCCATCTCTTCCCTGGACCGGAAACAAGCATCCTGGGACCGGTTTCAGGCTAACAGCCCTCATCAGCCAGGCTAGCTTGAATCCAGTGGCAAAGTGAGCAAGGGACCCACATCTGGGCATACCCTGCCAACTTAGGGCGAACAAAGCAAACACAAGGAGATGATGGACGGAGCGCTGAAACTTTTCAGACACTCACCCCCAGTCACAGATCTGGGTTGAATCCATCATCGTTCTTTAGCTCACTTCACCACCACAGTTCAGACACAGCTATATGCAAATCAGTCTTGAGCCTGTCCCTAATGGGAACAGTCCAGCCTGAACTGCCAAGCCATGTCTACCCTGGACCGGAAACAAGCATCCTGGGACCGGTTTCAGCTAACAGCCCTCATCAGCCAGGCTAGCTTGAATCCAGTGGAAAAGTGAGCAAGGGACCAACGTCTGGGCATACACTGCCAACTTAGGGCGAACAAAGCAAACACAAGGAGATGATGGATGGAGCGCTGAAGCTTTTCAGACACTAATCCCCAGTCACAGATCTGGGTTGAATCCATCATCGTTCTTTAGCTCAATTCGCCACCACAGTTCAGACACAGCTATATGCAAATCAGTCTTGAGCCTGTCCCTAATGGGAACAGTCCAGCCTGAACTGCCAAGCCATGTCTACCCTGGACCGGAAACAAGCATCCTGGGACCGATTTCAGCTAACAGCCCTCATCAGCCAGGCTAGCTTGAATCCAGTGGCAAAGTGAGCAAGGGACCCACGTCTGGGCATACCCTGCCAACTTTGGCCGAACAAAGCAAACACAAGGAGATGATGGACGGAGCGCTGAAACTTTTCAGACACTCACCCCCAGTCACAAATCTGGGTTGAATCCATCATCGTTCTTTAGCTCACTTCGCCACCGCAGTTCAGACACAGCTATAAGCAAATCAGTCTTGACCTTGTGCCTCATGGGAACAGTCCAGCCTGAACTGCCAAGCCATCTCTTCCCTGGACCGGAAACAAGCATCCTGGGACCGGTTTCAGGCTAACAGCCCTCATCAGCCAGGCTAGCTTGAATCCAAAGGCAAGGTGAGCAAGGGGCCCACATCTGGGCATACCCTGCCAACTTAGGGCGAACAAAGCAAACACAAGGAGATGATGGACAGAGCGCTGAAACTTTTCAGACACTCACCCCCAGTCACAGATCTGGGTTGAATCCATCATCGTTCTTTAGCTCACTTCACCACCCCAGTTCAGACACAGCTATAAGCAAATCAGTCTTGACCTTGTGTCTCATGGGAACAGTCCAGCCTGAACTGCCAAGCCATCTCTTCCCTGGACCGGAAACAAGCATCCTGGGACCGGTTTCAGGCTAACAGCCCTCATCAGCCAGGCTAGCTTGAATCCAAAGGCAAAGTGAGCAAGGGGCCCACATCTGGGCATACCCTTCCAACTTAGGGCGAACAAAGCAAACACAAGGAGATGATGGACGGAGCGCTGAAACTTTTCAGACACTCACCTTCAGTCACAGATCTGGGTTGAATCCATCATCGTTCTTTAGCTCACTTCACCACCCCAGTTCAGACACAGCTATATGCAAATCAGTCTTGACCCTGTGCCTCATGGGAACAGTCCAGCCTGAACTGCCAAGCCATGTTTTCCCTGGACCGGAAACAAGCATCCTGGGACCGGTTTCGGGCTAACAGTCCTCATCAGTCAGGCTAGCTTGAATCCAGTGGCAAAGTGAGCAAGGGACCCACGTCTGGGCATACTCTGCCAACTTAGGGTGAACAAAGCAAACAAAAGGAGATGATCGACGGAGCGCTGAAACTTTTCAGACACTCATCCCCAGTCACAAATCTGGGTTGAATCCATCATCGTTCTTTAGCTCACTTCGCCACCCCTGTTCAGACACAGCTATATGCAAATCAGGCTTGAGCCTGTCCCTAATGGGAACAGTCCAGCCTGAACTGCCAAGCCATGTCTACCCTGGACCGGAAACAAGCATCCTGGGACCGGTTTCAGCTAACAGCGCTCATCAGCCAGGCTAGCTTGAATCCAGTGGCAAAGTGAGCAAGGGACCCACGTCTGGGCATACCCTGCCAACTTTGGCCGAACAAAGCAAACACAAGGAGATGATGGACGGAGCGCTGAAACTTTTCAGACACTCACCCCCAGTCACAGATCTGGGTTGAATCCATCATCGTTCTTTAGCTCACTTCACCACCCCAGTTCAGACACAGCTATATGCAAATCAGTCTTGACCCTGTGCCTCATGGGAACAGTCCAGCCTGAACTGCCAAGCCATATTTTCCCTGGACCGGAAACAAGCATCCTGGGACCCGTTTTGGGCTAACAGACCTCATCAGCCAGGCTAGCTTGAATCCAGTGGAAAAGTGAGCAAGGGACCCACGTCTGGGCATACACTGCCAACTTAGGGCGAACAAAGCAAACACAAGGAGATGATGGATGGAGCGCTGAAGCTTTTCAGACACTAATCCCCAGTCACAGATCTGGGTTGAATCCATCATCGTTCTTTAGCTCACTTCGCCACCACAGTTCAGACACAGCTATATGCAAATCAGTCTTGAGCCTGTCCCTAATGGGAACAGTCCAGCCTGAACTGCCAAGCCATGTCTACCCTGGACTGGAAACAAGCATCCTGGGACCGGTTTCAGCTAACAGCCCTCATCAGCCAGGCTAGCTTGAATCCAGTGGCAAAGTGAGCAAGGGACCCACGTCTGGGCATACCCTGCCAACTTTGGCCGAACAAAGCAAACACAAGGAGATGATGGACGGAGCGCTGAAACTTTTCAGACACTTACCCCCAGTCACAAATCTGGGTTGAATCCATCATTGTTCTTTAGCTCACTTCGCCACCCCAGTTCAGACACAGCTATAAGCAAATCAGTCTTGACCTTGTGCCTCATGGGAACAGTCCAGCCTGAACTGCCAAGCCATCTCTTCCCTGGACCGGAAACAAGCATCCTGGGACCGGTTTCAGGCTAACAGCCCTCATCAGCCAGGCTAGCTTGAATCCAAAGGCAAAGTGAGCAAGGGGCCCACATCTGGGCATACCCTGCCAACTTAGGGCGAACAAAGCAAACACAAGGAGATGATGGACGGAGCGCTGAAACTTTTCAGACACTCACCCCCAGTCACAGATCTGGGTTGAATCCATCATCGTTCTTTAGCTCACTTCACCACCCCAGTTCAGACACAGCTATAAGCAAATCAGTCTTGACCTTGTGCCTCATGGGAACAGTCCAGCCTGAACTGCCAAGCCATCTCTTCCCTGGACCGGAAACAAGCATCCTGGGACCGGTTTCAGGCTAACAGCCCTCATCAGCCAGGCTAGCTTGAATCCAAAGGCAAAGTGAGCAAGGGGCCCACATCTGGGCATACCCTTCCAACTTAGGGCGAACAAAGCAAACACAAGGAGATGATGGACGGAGCGCTGAAACTTTTCAGACACTCACCTCCAGTCACAGATCTGGGTTGAATCCATCATCGTTCTTTAGCTCACTTCACCACCCCAGTTCAGACACAGCTATATGCAAATCAGTCTTGACCCTGTCCCTAATGGGAACAGTCCAGCCTGAACTGCCAAGCCATGTCTACCCTGGACCAGAAACAAGCATCCTGGAACCGGTTTTGGGCTAACAGCCCTCATCAGCCAGGCTAGCTTGAATCCAGTGGCAAAGTGAGCAAGGGACCCACGTCTGGGCATACACTGCCAACTTAGGGCGAACAAAGCAAACACAATGAGATGATGGACAGAGCGCTGAAACTTTTCAGACACTCACCCCCAGTCACAGATCTGGGTTGAATCCATCATCATTCTTTAGCTCACTTCACCACCCGAGTTCAGACACAGCTATATACAAATCAGTCTTGACCCTGTGCCTCATGGGAACAGTCCAGCCTGAACTGCCAAGCCATGTTTTCCCTGGACCGGAAACAAGCATCCTGGGACCTGTTTCGGGCTAACAGTCCTCATCAGTCAGGCTAGCTTGAATCCAGTGGCAAAGTGAGGAAGGGACCCACGTCTGGGCATACTCTGCCAACTTAGGGTGAACAAAGCAAACAAAAGGAGATGACTGATGGAGCTCTGAAACTTTTCAGACACTCATCCTCAGTCACAGATCTGGGTTGAATCCATCATCGTTCTTTAGCTCACTTCGCCACCCCAGGTCAGACACAGCTATATACAAATCAGTCTTGACCCTGTGCCTCATGGGAACAGTCCAGCCTGAACTGCCAAGCCATGTCTTCCCTGGACCGGAAACAAGCATCCTCAGACCGGTTTCGGTTAACAGCACTCATCACCCAGGCTAGCTTGAATCCAGTGGCAAAGTGAGCAAGGGACCCACGTCTGGGCATACCCTGCCAACTTACGGCGAACAAAGCAAACACAAGGAGATGATGGACGGAGCGCTGAAACTTTTCAGACACTCACCCCCAGTCACAAATCTGGGTTGAATCCATCATCGTTCTTTAGCTCACTTCGCCAATCCAGGTCAGACACAGCTATATGCAAATCAGTCTTGACCCTGTGCCTCATGGGAACAGCGCGGCCTGAACTGCCAAGCCATCTCTTCCCTGGACAGGAAACAAGCATCCTGGGACCAGTTTCAGGCTAACAGCCCTCATCAGCCAGGCTAGCTTGAATCCAGTGGCAAAGTGAGCAAGGGACCCACATCTGGGCATACCCTGCCAACTTTGGGCGAACAAAGCAAACACAAGGAGAAGATAGACGGAGCGCTGAAACTTTTAAGACACTCACCCCCAGTCACAGATCTGGGTTGAATCCATCATTGTTCTTTAGCTCACTTCACCACCCCAGTTCAGACACAGCTATATGCAAATCAGTCTTGACCCTGTGCCTCATGGGAACAGTCCAGCCTGAACTGCCAAGCCATGTCTTCCCTGGACCGGGAACAAGCATCCTCGGAAAGGTTTCGGTTAACAGCCCTCATCACCCAGGCTAGCTTGAATCCAGTGGCAAAGTGAGCAAGGGACCCATGTCTGGGCATACCCTGCCAACTTAGGGCGAACAAAGCAAACACAAGGAGATGATGGACGGAGCGCTGAAACTTTTCAGATACTCACCCCCAGTCACAAATCTGGGTTGAATCCATCATCATTCTTTAGCTCACTTCGCCACCCCAGGTCAGACACAGCTATATTCAAATCACTCTTGACCCTGTGTCTCATGGGAACAGTCCAGCCTGAACTGCCAAGCCATATTTTCCCTGGACCGGAAACAAGCATCCTGGGACCGGTTTCGGGCTAACAGACCTCATCAGCCAGGCTAGCTTGAATCCAGTGGCAAAGTGAGCAAGGGACCCACATCTGGGCATACCCTGCCAACTTAGGGTGAACAAAGCAAACACAAGGAGATGATGGACGGAGCGTTGAAACTTTTCAGACACTCATCCCCAGTCACAGATCTGGGTTGAATCCATCATCGTTCTTTAGCTCACTTCGCCACCACAGTTCAGACACAGCTATATGCAAATCAATCTTGACCCTGTGCCTCATGGGAACATTCCAGCCTGAACTGCCAAGCCATGTCTTCCCTGGACCGGAAACAAGCAACCTCGGACCGGTTTCGGTTAACATCACTCATCACCCAGGCTAGCTTGAATCCAGGGGCAAAGTGAGCAAGGGACCCATGTCTGGGCATACCCTGCCAACTTAGGGTGAACAAAGCAAACACAAGGAGATGATGGACGGAGCACTGAAACTTTTCAGACACTCACCCCCAGTCACAGGTTTGGGTTGAATCCATCATCATTCTTTAGCTAAATTCGCCCCCCCTAAGGTCAGACACAGCTATATGCAAATCAGTCTTGACCTTGTGCCTCATGGGAACAGTCCAGCCTGAACTGCCAAGCCATCTCTTCCCTGGACCGGAAACAAGCATCCTGGGACCGGTTTCAGGCTAACAGCCCTCATCAGCCAGGCTAGCTTGAATCCAAAGGCAA
Organism: Calotriton arnoldi; assembly: GCA_963921515.1. Taxonomy (NCBI): domain Eukaryota; kingdom Metazoa; phylum Chordata; class Amphibia; order Caudata; family Salamandridae; genus Calotriton; species Calotriton arnoldi. The sequence goes on from CAWUFW010010952.1 coordinate 306,604, forward strand.
AGTGAGCAAGGGGCCCACATCTGGGCATTCCCTGCCAACTTAGGGCGAACAAAGCAAACACAAGGAGATGATGGATGGAGCGCTGAAACTTTTCAGACACTCACCTCCAGTCACAGATCTGGGTTGAATCCATCATCGTTCTTTAGCTCACTTCACCACCCCAGTTCAGACACAGCTATATGCAAATCAGTCTTGACCCTGTGCCTCATGGGAACAGTTCAGCCTGAACTGCCAAGCAATGTTTTCCCTGGACCGGAAACAAGCATCCTGGGACCGGTTTTAGGCTAACAGCCCTCATCAGCCAGGCTAGCTTGAATCCCGTGACAAAGTGAGTAAGGGACCCATGTCTGGGCATACCCAGCCAACTAAGGGCGAACAAAGCAAACACAAGGAGATGATGGACGGAGCGCTGAAACTTTTCAGACACTCACCCCCAGTCACAGATCTGGGTTGAATCCATCATCGTTCTTTAGCTCACTTCTCCACCCCAGTTCAGACACAGCTACAAGCAAATCAGTCTTGACCCTGTGCCTCATGGGAACAGTCCAGACTGAACTGCCAAGCCATATCTTCCCTGGAGTGGAAATAAGCATCCTGGGACCGGTTTCGGACTAACAGCTCTCATCAGCCAGGCTAGCTTGAATCCAGTGGCAAAGTGAGCAAGGGACCCACGTCTGGGCATACACTGCCAACTTAGGGCGAACAAAGCAAACACAAGGAGATGATGGACGGAGCGCTGAAACTTTTCAGACACTCACCCCCAGTTACAGATCTGGGTTGAATCCATCATCGTTCTTTAGCTCACTTCAACACCCCTGGTTGAAGCACAGCTATATGCAAATCAGTCTTAACCCTGTGCCTCATGGGAACTGTCCAGCCTGAACTGCCAAGCCATGTCTTCCCTTGACTGGAAACAACCATCCTGGGACCGGTTTCGGACTAACAGTCCTCATCAGCCAGGCTAGCTTGAATCCAGTGGCAAAGTGAGCAAGGTGCCCACGTCTGGGCATACCCTGCCAACTTAGGGCAAACAAAGCAAACACAAGGAGATGATGGACGGAGCGCTGAAACTTTTCAGACACTCACCCCCGTCACAGATCTGGGTTGAATCCATCATCGTTCTTTAGCTCACTTCGCCACCCCAGTACAGACACAGCTATATGCAAATCAGTCTTGACCCTGTGCCTCATGGGAACAGTCCTGACTGAACTGCCAAGCCATATCTTCCCTGGACCAGAAATAAGCATCCTGGGACTGGATCGGGCTAACAGCCCTCATCAGCCAGGCTAGCTTGAATCCAGGGGCAAAGTGAGCAAGGGACCCACGTCTGGGCATATCCTGACAACTTAGGGCGAAGAAAGCAAACACAAGGAGATGATGGATGGAGCCCTGAAACTTTTTAGACACTCAACCCCAGTCACTGATCTGGGTTGAATCCATCATCGTTCTTAGCTCACTTCACCACCCCAGTTCCGACACAGCTATATGCAAATCAGTCTTGACCCTGTGCCTCATGGGACCAGTCCAGCCTGAACTGCCAAGCCATGTCTTCCCTGGACCAGAAACAAGTATCCTGGAACCGGTTTTGGGCTAACAGCCCTCATCAGCCAGGCTAACTTGAATCCAGTGGCAAAGTGAGCAATGGACCCACGTCTGGGCATACACTGCCAACTTAGGACGAACAAAGCAAACACAAGGAGATGATGGACAGAGCGCTGAAACTTTTCAGACACTCACCCCCAGTCACAGATCTGGGTTGAATCCATCATCATTCTTTAGCTCACTTCACCACCCCAGTTCAGACACAGCTATATGCAAATCAGTCTTGCCTCTGTGCCTCATGGGAACAGTCCAGCCTGAACTGCCAAGCCATGTCTTCCCTGGACCAGAAACAAGTATCCTGGAACCGGTTTTGGGCTAACAGCCCTCATCAGCCAGGCTAACTTGAATCCAGTGGCAAAGTGAGCAAGGGACCCACGTCTGGGCATACACTGCCAACTTAGGGCGAACAAAGCAAACAAAAGATGATTGACAGAGCACTGAAACTTTTCAGACACTCATCCCCAGTCACAAATCTGGGTTGAATCCATCATCGTTCTTTAGCTCACTTCGCCACCCCTGTTCAGACACAGCAATATGCAAATCAGTCTTGACCCTGTCCCTAATGGGAATAGTCCAGCCTGAACTGCCAAGCCATGTCTACCCTGGACCGTAAACAAGCATCCTGGGACCGGTTTCAGCTAACAGCCCTCATCAGCCAGGCTAGATTGAATCCACTGGCAAAGTGAGCAAGGGACCCACGTCTGGGCATACCCTGCCAACTTTGGGCGAACAAAGCAAACACAAGGAGATGATGGACGGAGCGCTGAAACTTTTAAGACACTCAACCCCAGTCACAGATCTGGGCTGAATCCATCATTGTTCTTTAGCTCACTTCGCCACCCCAGGTCAGACACAGCTATATGCAAATCAGTCTTGACCCTGTGCCTCATGGGAACAGTCCAGCCTGAACTGCCAAGCCATCTCTTCCCTGGACCGGAAACAAGCATTCTGGGACCGGTTTCAGGCTAACAGCCCTCATCAGCAAGGCTAGCTTGAATCCAGTGGCAAAGTGAGCAAGGGACCCACATCTGGGCATACCCTGCCAAGTTTGGGCGAACAAAGCAAACACAAGGAGATGATGGACGGAGCGCTGAAACTTTTAAGACACTCACCCCAGTCACAGATCTGGGTTGAATCCATCATCGTTCTTTAGCTCACTTCACCACTCCAGTTCAGACACAGCTATATGCAAATCAGTCTTGACCCTGTGCCTCATGGGAACAGTCCAGCCTGAACTGCCAAGCCATGTCTTCCCTGGACCGGAAACAAGCATCCTGGGACGGTTTTCGGTTAACAGCCCTCATCAGCCAGGCTAGCTTGAATCCAGTGGCAAAGTGAGCAAGGGACCCACGTATGGGCATACCCTGCCAACTTAGGGCGAACAAAGCAAACACAAGGAGATGATGGACGGAGCACTGAAACGTTTCAGACACTCACCCCCAGTCACAGGTCTGGGTTGAATCCATCATCGTTCTTTATCTCACTTCCGCCCCCAGGTCAGACACAGCTATATGCAAATCAGTCTTGACCTTGTGCCTCATGGGAACAGTCCAGCCTGAACTGCCATGCCATCTCTTCCCTGGACCGGAAACAAGCATCCTGGGACCGGTTTCAGGCTAACAGCCCTCATCAGCCAGGCTAGCTTGAATCCAGTGGCAAAGTGAGCAAGGTACCCAAATCTGGGCATACCCTGCCAACTTAGGGTGAACAAAGCAAACAAAAGGAGATGATGGACGGAGCGCTGAAACTTTTAAGACACTCACCCCCAGTCACAGATCTGGGTTGAATCCATCATCGTTCTTTAGCTCACTTCACCACCCCAGTTCAGACACAGCTATATGCAAATCAGTCTTGACCCTGTGCCTCATGGGAACAGTCCAGCCTGAACTGCCAAGCCATGTCTTCCCTGGACTGGATACAAGCATCCTGGGACCAGTTTTGGGCTAACAGTCCTCATCAGCCAGGCTAGCTTGAATCCAGTGGCAAAGTGAGCAAGGGACCCACTTCTGGGCATACCCTGCCAACTTAGGGCGAACAAAGCAAACACAAGGAGATGATGGACGGAGCGCTGAAACTTTTCAGACACTCACCCCCAGTCACAGATCTGGGTTGAGTCCATCATCATTCTTTAGCTCACTTCGCCACCCCAGTTCAGACACAGCTATATGCAAATCAGTCTTGACCCTGTGCCTCATGGGAACAGTCCAGCCTGAACTGCCAAGCCATGTCTTCCATGGACCGGATACAAGCATCCTGGGACAAGTTTTGGGCTAACAGCCCTCATCAGCCAGGCTAGCTTGAATCCAGTGGCAAAGTGAGCAAGGGACCCACGTCTGGGTATACCCTGCCAATTAAGGGCGAACAAAGCAAACACAAGGAGATGATGGACGGAGCGCTGGAACTTTTCAGACACTCACCCCCAGTCACAGATCTGGGTTGAATCCATCATCGTTCTTTAGCTCACTTAGCCATCCCAGTTCCGACACAGCTATATGCAAATCAGTCTTGACCCTGTGCCTCATGGGAACAGTCCAGCCTGAACTGCCAAGCCATGTCTTCCCTCGACCGGATACAAGCATCCTGGGACCAGTTTCGGGCTAACAGCCCTCATCAGCCAGGTTAGCTTGAATCCAGTGGCAAAGTGAGCAAGGGACCCACGTCTGGGTATACCCTGCCAACTAAGGGCGAACAAAGCAAACACAAGGAGATGATGGACGTAGCGCTGAAACTTTTCAGACACTCACCCCCAGTCACAGATCTGGGTTGAATCCATCATCGTTGTTTAGCTCACTTCGCCACCCCAGTTCTGACACAGCTATATGCAAATCAGTCTTGACCCTGTGCCTCATGGGAACAGTCCAGCCTGAACTGCCAAGCCATATCTTCCCTGGACCGGAAATAAGCATCCTGGCACTGGTGTCGGGCTAACAGCCCTCATCAGCCAGGCTAGCTTGAATCCAATGGCAAAGTGAGCAAGGGACCGACGTCTGGGCATACTCTGCCAACTTAGGGCGAACAAAGCAAACACAAGGAGATGATGGACGGAGCGCTGAAACTTTTCAGACACTCACCCCAGTCACAGATCTGGGTTGAATCCATCATCGTTCTTTAGCTCACTTCGCCACCCCAGGTCAGACACAGCTGTATGCAAATCAGTCTTGACCCTGTGCCTCATGGGAACAGTCCAGCCTGAACTGCCAAGCCTTGTCTTCCTTGGACCGGAAACAAGCATCCTGGGACCAGTTTCGGGCTAACAGCCCTCATCAGCCAGGCTAGCTTGAATCCAGTGGCAAAGTGAGCAAGGGACCCACGTCTGGGCATACCCTGCCAACTAAGGGCGAACACAGCAAACACAAGGAGATGATGGACGGAGCGGTGAAACTTTTCAGACACTCACCCCCAGTCACAGATCTGGGTTGAATCCATTATCGTTCTTTAGCTCACTTCGCCACCCGAGGTCAGACACAGCTATATGCAAATCAGTCTTGACCCTGTGCCTCATGGGAACAGTCCAGCCTGAACTGCCAAGCCATGTCTTCCCTGGACCGGAAATAAGCATTCTGGGACTGGTTTTGGGCTAACAGCCCTAATCAGCCAGGCTAGCTTGAATCCAGTGGCAAAGTGAGCAAGGGACCCACGTCTGGGCATACCCTGACAACTTAGGGTGGACAAAGCAAACACAAGGAGATGATGAATGGAGCGCTGAAACTTTTTAGATACTCAACCCCAGTCACAGATCTGGGTTGAATCCTTCATCGTTCTTTAGCTCACTTCGCCACCCCAGTTCCGACAAAGCTATATGCAAATCAGTCTTGACCCTGTGCCTCATGGGAACAGTCCAGCCTGAACTGCCAAGCCATGTCTTCCCTGGACCGGAAACAAGCATCCTGGGACCGGTTTTAGGCTAACAGCCCTCATCAGCCAGGCTAGCTTGAATCCCGTGGCAAAGGGAGTAAGGGACCCATGTCTGGGCATACCCAGCCAACTAAGGGCGAACAAAGCAAACACAAGGAGATGATGGACGGAGCGCTGAAACTTTTCAGACACTCACCCCCAGTCACAGATCTGGGTTGAATCCATCATCGTTCTTTAGCTCACTTCGCCACCCCAGTTCAGACACAGCTATATGCAAATCAGTCTTGACCCTGTGCCTCATGGGAACAGTCCAGACTGAACTGCCAAGCCATATCTTCCCTGGACTGGAAATAAGCATCCTGGGACCGGTTTCGGACTAACAGCTCTCATCAGCCAGGCTAGCTTGAATCCAGTGGCAAAGTGAGCAAGGGACCCATGTCTGGGCATACCCTGACAACTTAGGGCAAACAAAGCAAACACAAGGAGATGATGGATGGAGCGCTGAAACTTTTTAGACACTCACCCCCAGTCACAGATCTGGGTTGAATCCATCATCATTCTTTAGCTCACTTTGCCACCCCAGTTCCGACACAGCTATATGCAAATCAGTCTTGACCCTGTGCCTCATGGGAACAGTCCAGCCTGAACTGCCAAACCATGTCTTCCCTGGACCAGAAACAAGCATCCTGGAACCGGTTTTGGGCTATGAGCCCTCATCAGCCAGGCTAGCTTGAATCCAGTGGCAAAGTGAGCAAGGGACCCACGTCTGGGCATACACTGCCAACTTAGGGCGAACAAAGCATACACAAGGAGATGATGGACAGAGCGCTGAAACTTTTCAGACACTCACCCCCAGTCACAGATCTGGGTTGAATCCATCATCATTCTTTAGCTCACTTCACCACCCCAGTTCAGACACAGCTATATGCAAATCAGTCTTGACCCTGTGCCTCCTGGGAACAGTCCAGCCTGAACTGCCAAGCCATGTTTTCCCTGGACCGGAAACAAGCATCCTGGGACCGGTTTCGGGCTAACAGTCCTCATCAGTCAGGCTAGATTGAATCCAGTGGCAAAGTGAGCAAGGGACCCACGTCTGGGCATACACTGCCAAATAAAGGGCGAACAAAGTAAACAAAAGGAGATGAATGACGGAGCGCTGAAACTTTTCAGACACTCATCCCCAGTCACAAATCTGGGTTGAATCCATCATTGTTCTTTAGCTCACTTCGCCACCACTGTTCAGACACAGCTATATGGAAATCAGTCTTGACCCTGTCCCTAATGGGAACAGTCCAGCCTGAACTGCCAAGCCATGTCTACCCTGGACCGGAAACAAGCATCCTGGGACCGGTTTCAGCTAACAGCCCTCATCAGCCAGGCTAGCTTGAATCCAGTGGCAAAGTGAGCAAGGGACCCACGTCTGGGCATACCCTGCCAACTTAGGGCGAACAAAGCAAACACAAGGAGATGATGGACTGAGCGCTGAAACTTTTCAGATACTCACCCCCAGTCACAAATCTGGGTTGAATCCATCATCGTTCTTTAGCTCACTTCGCCCCCCCAGGTCAGACACAGCTATATGCAAATCAGTCTTGACCCTGTGCCTCATGGGAACAGTCCAGCCTGAACTGCCAAGCCATGTCTTCCCTGGACTGGAAACAAGCATCCTGGGACCGGTTTCGGGCTAACAGCCCTCATCAGCCAGGCTAGCTTGAATCCAGTGGCAAAGTGAGCAAGGGACCCACGTCTGGGCATACCCTGCCAACTTAGAGCGAACAAAGCAAACACAAGGAGATGACTGATGGAGCGTTGAAACTTTTCAGACACTCATCCTCAGTCACAGATCTGGGTTGAATCCATCATCATTCTTTAGCTCACATTGCCACCCCAGTTCAGACACAGCTATATGCAAATCAGTCTTGACCCTGTGCCTCATGGGAACAGTCCAGCCTGAACTGCCAAGCCATGTCTTCCCTGGACCGGAAACAAGCATCCTCGGATCGGTTTCGGTTAACAGCACTCATCACCCAGGCTAGCTTGAATCCAGTGGCAAAGTGAGCAAGGGACCCAAGTCTGGGCATACCCTGCCAACTTAGGGCGAACAAAGCAAACACAAGGAGATGATGGACTGAGCGCTGACACTTTTCAGATACTCACCCCCAGTCACAAATCTGGGTTGAATCCATCATCGTTCTTTAGCTCACTTCGCCACCCCAGGTCAGACACAGCTATATGCAAATCAGTCTTGACCCTGTGCCTCATGGGAACAGTCCAGCCTGAACTGCCAAGCCATCTCTTCCCTGGATCGGAAACAAGCATCCTGGGACAGGTTTCAGGCTAACAGCCCTCATCAGCCAGGCTAACTTGAATCCAGTGGCAAAGTGAGGAAGGGACCCACATCTGGGCATACCCTGCCAACTTTGGGCGAACAAAGCAAACACAAGGAGATGATGGACGGAGCGCTGAAACTTTTAAGACACTCACCCCCAGTCACAGATCTGGGTTGAATCCATCATCGTTCTTTAGCTCACTTTGCCACCCCAGTTCCCACACAGCTATATGCAAATCAGTCTTGACCCTGTGCCTCATGGGAACAGTCCAGCCTGAACTGCCAAGCCATGTCTTCCCTGGACCAGAAACAAGCATCCTGGGACCGGTTTTGGGCTATCAGCCCTCATCAGCCAGGTTAGCTTGAATCCAATGGCAAAGTGAGCAAGGGACCGACGTCTGGGCATACACTGCCAACTTAGGGTGAACAAAGCAAACACAAGGAGATGATGGACGGAGCGCTGAAACTTTTCAGACACTCACCCCCAGTCACAGATCTGGGTTGAATCCATCATCGTTCTTTAGCTCACTTCACCACCCCAGTTCAGACACAGCTATATGCAAATCAGTCTTGACCCTGTGCCTCATGGGAACAGTCCAGACTGAACTGCCAAGCCATATCTTCCCTGGACCGGAAATAAGCATCCTGGGACTGGTTTCGGGCTAACAGCCCTCATCAGCCAGGCTAGCTTGAATCAAGGGACAAAGTGAGCAAGGGACCCACGTCTGGGCATACCCTGACAACTTAGGGCGAACAAGGCAAACACAAGGAGATGATGGATGGAGCGCTGAAACTTTTCAGACACTCAACCCCAGTCACAGATCTGGGTTGAATCTCATCGTTCTTAAGCTCACTTCGCCACCCCAGTTCCGTCACAGCTATATGCAAATCAGTCTTGACCCTGTGCCTCATGGGAACAGTCCAGCCTGAACTGCCAAGCCATGTCTTCCCTGGACCAGAAACAAGCTTCCTAGGATCCGGTTTTGGGCTAACAGCCCTCATCAGCCAGGCTAGCTTGAATCCAGTGGCAAAGTGAGCAAGGGACCCACGTCTGGGCATACACTGCCAACTTAGGGCGACCAAAGCAAACACAAGGAGATGATTGATGGTGCGCTGAAACTTTTCATACACTCATCCCCAGTCACAAATCTGGGTTGAATCCATCATCTTTCTTTAGCTCACTTCGCCACCGCTGTTCAGACACAGCTATATGCAAATCAGTCTTGACCCTGTCCCTAATGGGAACAGTCCAGCCTGAACTGCCAAGCCATGTCTACCCTGGACCGGAAACAAGCATCCTGGGACCGGTTTCAGGCTAACAGCCCTCATCAGCCAGGCTAGCTTGAATCCAGTGGCAAAGTGAGCAAGGGACCCACGTCTGGGCATACCCTGCCAACTTTGGGTGAACAAATCAAACACAAGGAGATGATGGACGGAGCGCTGAAACTTTTAAGACACTCAACCCCAGTCACGGATCTGGGTTGAATCCATCATTGTTCTTTAGCTCAATTCACCACCCCAGTTCAGACACAGCTATATGCAAATCAGTCTTGACCCTGTGCCTTATGGGAACAGTCCAGCCTGAACTGCCAAGCCATGTCTTCCGCTGGACCAGAAACAAGCATCATCGGACCGGTTTCGGGCTAACAGCACTCATCAGCCAGGCTAGCTTGAATCCAGTGGCAAAGTGAGCAAGGGACCCACATCTGGGCATACCCTGCCAACTTAGGGCGAACAAAGCAAACACAAGGAGATGATGGACGGAGCGCTGAAACTTTTCAGTCACTCACCCCCTGTCACAAATCTGGGTTGAATCCATCATCGTTCTTTAACTCACTTCACCACCCCAGGTCAGACACAGCTATATGCAAATCAGTCTTGACCCTGTGCCTCATGGGAACAGTCCAGCCCGAACTGCTAAGCCATGTCTTCCCTGGACCGGAAACAAGCATCCTGGGACCTGTTTCGGGCTAACAGCCCTCATCAGCCAGCCTAGCTTGAATCCAGTGGCAAAGTGAGCAAGGGACCCACATCTGGGCATACCCTGCCAACTTTGGGCAAACAAAGCAAACACAAGGAGATGATGGACGGAGCGCTGAAACTTTTCAGACACTCACCCACAGTCACAGATCTGGGTTGAATCCATCATCGTTCTTTAGCTCACTTCACCACCCCAGTTCAGACACAGCTTTATGCAAATCAGTCTTGACTCTGTACCTCATGGGAACAGTCCAGCCTGAACTGCCAAGCCATATCTTCCCTGGACCGGAAATAAGCATCATGGGACTGGTTTCGGGCTAACAGCCCTCATCAGCCAGGCCAGCTTGAATCCAGGTGGCAAAGTGAGCAAGGGACCCACGTCTGGGCATACCCTGACAATTTAGGGCGAACAAAGCAAACACAAGGAGATGATGGATGGAGCGCTGAAACTTTTCAGACACTCACGCCCAGTCACAGATCTGGGTTGAATCCATCATCGTTCTTTAGCTCACTTCGCCACCCCAGTTCAGACACAGCTATATGCAAATCAGTCTTGACCCTGTGCCTCATGGGAACAGTCCAGCCTGAACTGCCAAGCCATGTCTTCCCTGGACCAGAAACAAGCATCCTGGAACCGGTTTCGGGCTAACAGCCCTCATCAGCCAGGCTAGCTTGAATCCAGTGGCAAAGTGAGCAAGGGACCCACGTCTGGGCATACACTGCCAACTTAGGGCGAACAAAGCAAACACAAGGAGATGATGGACAGAGCGATGAAACTTTTCAGACACTCACCCCCAGTCACAGATCTGGGTTGAATCCATCATCATTCTTTAGCTCACTTCACCACCCCAGTTCAGACACATCTATATGCAAATCAGGCTTGACCCTGTGCCTCATGGGAACAGTCCAGCCTGAACTGCCAAGCCATGTCTTCCCTGGACCGGAAACAAGCATCCTGGGACCGGTTTCGGGCTAACAGCCCTCATCAGCAAGGCTAGCTTGAATCCAGTGGCAAAGTGAGCAAGGGACCCACGTCTGGGCATACCCTGCCAACTTAAGGTGAACAAAGCAAACACAAGGAGATGATGGACGGAGCGCTGAAACTTTTCAGACACTCATCCCCAGTCACAAATCTGGGTTGAATCCATCATCGTTCTTTAGCTCACTTCACCACCCCAGTTCAGACACAGCTATATGCAAATCAGTCTTGAGCCTGTCCCTCATGGGAACAGTCCAGCCTGAACTGCCAAGCCATGTCTACCCTGGACCGGAAACAAGCATCCTGGGACCGGTTTCAGGCTAACAGCGCCTCATCAGCCAGGCTAGCTTGAATCCAGTGGCAAAGTGAGCAAGGGACCCACGTCTGGGCATACCCTGCCAACTTTGGCCGAACAAAGCAAACACAAGGAGATGATGGACGGAGCGCTGAAACTTTTCAGACACTCACCCCCAGTCACAGATCTGGGTTGAATCCATCATCGTTCTTTAGCTCACTTCGCCACCCCAGGTCAGACACAGCTATATGCAAATCAGTCTTGACCTTGTGCCTCATGGGAACAGTCCAGCCTGAACTGCCAAGCCATGTCTTCCCTGGACCGGAAACAAGCATCCTGGGACCGGTTTCAGGCTAACAGCCCTCATCAGCCAGGCTAGCTTGAATCCAGTGGCAAAGTGAGCAAGGGACCCACATCTGGGCATACCCTGCCAACTTAGGGCGAACAAAGCAAACACAAGGAGATGATGGACGGAGCACTGAAACTTTTCAGACACTCACCCCCAGTCACAGATCTGGGTTGAATCCATCATCGTTCTTTAGCTCACTTCACCACCACAGTTCAGACACAGCTATATGCAAATCAGTCTTGAGCCTGTCCCTCATGGGAACAGTCCAGCCTAAACTGCCAAGCCATGTCTACCCTGGACCGGAAACAAGCATCCTGGGACCGGTTTCAGGCTAACAGCCCTCATCAGCCAGGCTAGCTTGAATCCAGTGGCAAAGTGAGCAAGGGACCAACGTCTGGGCATACCCTGCCAACTTAGGGCGAACAAAGCAAACACAAGGAGATGATGGATGGAGCGCTGAAGCTTTTCAGACACTAATCCCCAGTCACAGATCTGGGTTGAATCCATCATCGTTCTTTAGCTCACTTCGCCACCACAGTTCAGACACAGCTATATGCAAATCAGTCTTGAGCCTGTCCCTCATGGGAACAGTCCAGCCTGAACTGCCAAGCCATGTCTACCCTGGACCGGAAACAAGCATCCTGGGACCGGTTTCAGGCTAACAGCCCTCATCAGCCAGGCTAGCTTGAATCCAGTGGCAAAGTGAGCAAGGGACCCACGTCTGGGCATACCCTGCCAAGTTTGGCCGAACAAAGCAAACACAAGGAGATGATGGACGGAGCGCTGAAACTTTTCAGACACTCACCCCCAGTCACAAATCTGGGTTGAATCCATCATCGTTCTTTAGCTCACTTCGCCACCCCAGTTCAGACACAGCTATAAGCAAATCAGTCTTGACCCTGTGCCTCATGGGAACAGTCCAGCCTGAACTGCCAAGCCATCTCTTCCCTGGACCGGAAACAAGCATCCTGGGACCGGTTTCAGGCTAACAGCCCTCATCAGCCAGGCTAGCTTGAATCCAGAGGCAAAGTGAGCAAGGGACCCACATCTGGGCATACCCTGCCAACTTAGGGCGAACAAAGCAAACACAAGGAGATGATGGACGGAGCGCTGAAACTTTTCAGACACTCACCCCCAGTCACAGATCTGGGTTGAATCCATCATCGTTCTTTAGCTCACTTCACCACCCCAGTTCAGACACAGCTATATGCAAATCAGTCTTGACCTTGTGCCTCATGGGAACAGTCCAGCCTGAACTGCCAAGCCATGTCTTCCCTGGACCGGAAACAAGCATCCTGGGACCGGTTTCAGGCTAACAGCCCTCATCAGCCAGGCTAGCTTGAATCCAATGGCAAAGTGAGCAAGGGACCCACATCTGGGCATACCCTGCCAACTTAGGGCGAACAAAGCAAACACAAGGAGATGATGGACGGAGCGCTGAAACTTTTCAGACACTCACCCCCAGTCACAGATCTGGGTTGAATCCATCATCGTTCTTTAGCTCACTTCACCACCCCAGTTCAGACACAGCTATATGCAAATCAGTCTTGACCCTGTGCCTCATGGGAACAGTCCAGCCTGAACTGCCAAGCCATGTCTTCCCTGGACCGGAAACAAGCATCCTGGGACCGGTTTCAGGCTAACAGCCCTCATCAGCCAGGCTAGCTTGATTCCAGTGGCAAAGTGAGCAAGGGACCCACGTCTGGGCATACCCTGACAACTTAGGGCGAACAAAGCAAACACAAGGAGATGATAGACAGAGCGCTGAAACTTTTCAGACACTCACCCCCAGTCACAGATCTGGGTTGAATCCATCATCGTTCTTTAGCTCACTTCACCACCCCAGTTCAGACACAGCTATATGCAAATCAGTCTTGACCCTGTGCCTCATGGGAACAGTCCAGCCTGAACTGCCAAGCCATGTCTTCCCTGGACCGGAAACAAGCATCCTGGGACCGGTTTCGGGCTAACAGCCCTCATCAGCCAGGCTAGCTTGAATCCAGTGGCAAAGTGAGCAAGGGACCCACGTCTGGGCATACCCTGCCAACTTAGGGTGAACAAAGCAAACACAAGGAGATGATGGACGGAGCGCTGAAACTTTTCAGACACTCATCCCCAGTCACAGATCTGTGCTGAATCCATCATCGTTCTTTAGCTCACTTCACCACCCCAGTTCAGACACAGCTATATGCAAATCAGTCTTGAGCCTGTGCCTAATGGGAACAGTCCAGCCTGAACTGCCAAGCCATGTCTACCCTGGACCGGAAACAAGCATCCTGGGACCGGTTTCGGGCTAACAGCCCTCATCAGCCAGGCTAGCTTGAATCCAGTGGCAAAGTGAGCAAGGGACCTACGTCAGGGCATACCCTGCCAACTTAGGGCGAACAACGCAAACACAAGGAGATGATGGACGGAGCGCTGAAACTTTTCAGACACTCACCCCCAATCGCAAATCTGGGTTGAATCCATCATCGTTCTTTAGCTCACTTCGCCACCCCAGGTCAGACACAGCTATATGCAAATCAGTCTTGACCCTGTGCCTCATGGGAACAGTCCAGCCTGAACTGCCAAGCCATGTCTTCCCTGGACCGGAAACAAGCATCCTGGGACCGGTTTCAGGCTAACAGCCCTCATCAGCCAGGCTAGCTTGAATCCAGTGGCAAAGTGAGCAAGGGACCCACGTCTGGGCATACCCTGCCAACTTAGGGCGAACAAAGCAAACACAAGGAGATGATGGACGGAGCACTGAAACTTTTCAGACACTCACCCCCAGTCACAGATCTGGGTTGAATCCATCATCGTTCTTTAGCTCACTTCACCACCCCACTTCAAACACAGCTATATGCAAATCAGTCTTGACCCTGTGCCTCATGGGAACAGTCCAGCCCAAACTGCCAAGCCATGTCTTCCCTGGACCGGAAACAAGCATCCTGGGACCGGTTTCAGGCTAACAGCCCTCATCAGCCAGGCTAGCTTGAATCCAGTGGCAAAGTGAGCAAGGGACCCACGTCTGGGCATACCCTGCCAACTTAGGGCGAACAAAGCAAACACAAGGAGTTGATGGACGGAGCGCTGAAACTTTTCAGACACTCATCCCCAGTCACAGATCTGGGTTGAATCCATCATCGTTCTTTAGCTCACTTCGCCACCCCAGTTCAGACACAGCTATATGCAAATCAGTCTTGACCCTGTGCCTCATGGGAACAGTCCAGCCCGAACTGCCAAGCCATGTCTTCCCTGGACCGGAAACAAGCATCCTGGGACCGGTTTCAGGCTAACAGCCCTCATCAGCCAGGCTAGCTTGAATCCAGTGGCAAAGTGAGCAAGGGACCCACGTCTGGGCATACCCTGCCAACTTTGGCCGAACAAAGCAAACACAAGGAGATGATGGACGGAGCGCTGAAACTTTTCAGACACTCACCCCCAGTCACAGATCTGGGTTGAATCCATCATCGTTCTTTAGCTCACTTCGCCACCCCAGTTCAGACACAGCTATATGCAAATCAGTCTTGACCTTGTGCCTCATGGGAACAGTCCAGCCCGAACTGCCAAGCCATGTCTTCCCTGGACCGGAAACAAGCATCCTGGGACCGGTTTCGGGCTAACAGCCCTCATCAGCCAGGCTAGCTTGAATCCAGTGGCAAAGTGAGCAAGGGACCCACATCTGGGCATTCCCTGCCAACTTAGGGCGAACAAAGCAAACACAAGTAGATGATGGACGGAGCGCTGAAACTTTTCAGACACTCACCCCCAGTCACAGATCTGGGTTGAATCCATCATCGTTCTTTAGCTCACTTCACCACCCCAGGTCAGACACAGCTATATGCAAATCAGCCTTGACCCTGTGCCTCATGGGAACAGTCCAGCCCGAACTGCCAAGCCATGTCTTCCCTGGACCGGAAACAAGCATCCTGGGACCGGTTTCAGGCTAACAGCCCTCATCAGCCAGGCTAGCTTGAATCCAGTGGCAAAGTGAGCAAGGGACCCACGTCTGGGCATACCCTGCCAACTTAGGGCGAACAAAGCAAACACAAGGAGATGATGGACGGAGCGCTGAAACTTTTCAGACACTCACCCCCAGTCACAGATCTGGGTTGAATCCATCATCGTTCTTTAGCTCACTTCACCACCCCAGGTCAGACACAGCTATATGCAAATCAGCCTTGACCCTGTGCCTCATGGGAACAGTCCAGCCCGAACTGCCAAGCCATGTCTTCCCTGGACCGGAAGCAAGCATCCTGGGACCGGTTTCGGGCTAACAGCCCTCATCAGCCAGGCTAGCTTGAATCCAGTGGCAAAGTGAGCAAGGGACCCACGTCTGGGCATACCCTGCCAACTTAGGGCGAACAAAGCAAACACAAGGAGATGATGGACGGAGCGCTGAAACTTTTCAGACACTCACCCCCAGTCACAGATCTGGGTTGAATCCATCATCGTTCTTTAGCTCACTTCGCCACCCCAGTTCAGACACAGCTATATGCAAATCAGTCTTGACCCTGTGCCTCATGGGAACAGTCCAGCCCGAACTGCCAAGCCATGTCTTCCCTGGACCGGAAACAAGCATCCTGGGACCGGTTTCGGGCTAACAGCCCTCATCAGCCAGGCTAGCTTGAATCCAGTGGCAAAGTGAGCAAGGGACCCACGTCTGGGCATACCCTGCCAACTTAGGGCGAACAAAGCAAACACAAGGAGATGATGGACGGAGCGCTGAAACTTTTCAGACACTCACCCCCAGTCACAGATCTGGGTTGAATCCATCATCGTTCTTTAGCTCACTTCGCCACCCCAGTTCAGACACAGCTATATGCAAATCAGTCTTGACCCTGTGCCTCATGGGAACAGTCCAGCCCGAACTGCCAAGCCATGTCTTCCCTGGACCGGAAGCAAGCATCCTGGGACCGGTTTCGGGCTAACAGCCCTCATCAGCCAGGCTAGCTTGAATCCAGTGGCAAAGTGAGCAAGGGACCCACGTCTGGGCATACCCTGCCAACTTAGGGCGAACAAAGCAAACACAAGGAGATGATGGACGGAGCGCTGAAACTTTTCAGACACTCACCCCCAGTCACAGATCTGGGTTGAATCCATCATCGTTCTTTAGCTCACTTCGCCACCCCAGTTCAGACACAGCTATATGCAAATCAGTCTTGACCCTGTGCCTCATGGGAACAGTCCAGCCCGAACTGCCAAGCCATGTCTTCCCTGGACCGGAAGCAAGCATCCTGGGACCGGTTTCGGGCTAACAGCCCTCATCAGCCAGGCTAGCTTGAATCCAGTGGCAAAGTGAGCAAGGGACCCACGTCTGGGCATACCCTGCCAACTTAGGGCGAACAAAGCAAACACAAGGAGATGATGGACGGAGCGCTGAAACTTTTCAGACACTCACCCCCAGTCACAGATCTGGGTTGAATCCATCATCGTTCTTTAGCTCACTTCGCCACCCCAGGTCAGACACAGCTATATGCAAATCAGTCTTGACCCTGTGCCTCATGGGAACAGTCCAGCCCGAACTGCCAAGCCATGTCTTCCCTGGACCGGAAACAAGCATCCTGGGACCGGTTTCGGGCTAACAGCCCTCATCAGCCAGGCTAGCTTGAATCCAGTGGCAAAGTGAGCAAGGGACCCACGTCTGGGCATACCCTGCCAACTTAGGGCGAACAAAGCAAACACAAGGAGATGATGGACGGAGCGCTGAAACTTTTCAGACACTCACCCCCAGTCACAGATCTGGGTTGAATCCATCATCGTTCTTTAGCTCACTTCGCCACCCCAGGTCAGACACAGCTATATGCAAATCAGTCTTGACCCTGTGCCTCATGGGAACAGTCCAGCCCGAACTGCCAAGCCATGTCTTCCCTGGACCGGAAACAAGCATCCTGGGACCGGTTTCGGGCTAACAGCCCTCATCAGCCAGGCTAGCTTGAATCCAGTGGCAAAGTGAGCAAGGGACCCACGTCTGGGCATACCCTGCCAACTTAGGGCGAACAAAGCAAACACAAGGAGATGATGGACGGAGCGCTGAAACTTTTCAGACACTCACCCCCAGTCACAGATCTGGGTTGAATCCATCATCGTTCTTTAGCTCACTTCGCCACCCCAGGTCAGACACAGCTATATGCAAATCAGTCTTGACCCTGTGCCTCATGGGAACAGTCCAGCCCGAACTGCCAAGCCATGTCTTCCCTGGACCGGAAGCAAGCATCCTGGGACCGGTTTCGGGCTAACAGCCCTCATCAGCCAGGCTAGCTTGAATCCAGTGGCAAAGTGAGCAAGGGACCCACGTCTGGGCATACCCTGCCAACTTAGGGCGAACAAAGCAAACACAAGGAGATGATGGACGGAGCGCTGAAACTTTTCAGACACTCACCCCCAGTCACAGATCTGGGTTGAATCCATCATCGTTCTTTAGCTCACTTCGCCACCCCAGGTCAGACACAGCTATATGCAAATCAGTCTTGACCCTGTGCCTCATGGGAACAGTCCAGCCCGAACTGCCAAGCCATGTCTTCCCTGGACCGGAAGCAAGCATCCTGGGACCGGTTTCGGGCTAACAGCCCTCATCAGCCAGGCTAGCTTGAATCCAGTGGCAAAGTGAGCAAGGGACCCACGTCTGGGCATACCCTGCCAACTTAGGGCGAACAAAGCAAACACAAGGAGATGATGGACGGAGCGCTGAAACTTTTCAGACACTCACCCCCAGTCACAGATCTGGGTTGAATCCATCATCGTTCTTTAGCTCACTTCGCCACCCCAGGTCAGACACAGCTATATGCAAATCAGTCTTGACCCTGTGCCTCATGGGAACAGTCCAGCCCGAACTGCCAAGCCATGTCTTCCCTGGACCGGAAGCAAGCATCCTGGGACCGGTTTCGGGCTAACAGCCCTCATCAGCCAGGCTAGCTTGAATCCAGTGGCAAAGTGAGCAAGGGACCCACGTCTGGGCATACCCTGCCAACTTAGGGCGAACAAAGCAAACACAAGGAGATGATGGACGGAGCGCTGAAACTTTTCAGACACTCACCCCCAGTCACAGATCTGGGTTGAATCCATCATCGTTCTTTAGCTCACTTCGCCACCCCAGGTCAGACACAGCTATATGCAAATCAGTCTTGACCCTGTGCCTCATGGGAACAGTCCAGCCCGAACTGCCAAGCCATGTCTTCCCTGGACCGGAAGCAAGCATCCTGGGACCGGTTTCGGGCTAACAGCCCTCATCAGCCAGGCTAGCTTGAATCCAGTGGCAAAGTGAGCAAGGGACCCACGTCTGGGCATACCCTGCCAACTTAGGGCGAACAAAGCAAACACAAGGAGATGATGGACGGAGCGCTGAAACTTTTCAGACACTCACCCCCAGTCACAGATCTGGGTTGAATCCATCATCGTTCTTTAGCTCACTTCGCCACCCCAGGTCAGACACAGCTATATGCAAATCAGTCTTGACCCTGTGCCTCATGGGAACAGTCCAGCCCGAACTGCCAAGCCATGTCTTCCCTGGACCGGAAGCAAGCATCCTGGGACCGGTTTCGGGCTAACAGCCCTCATCAGCCAGGCTAGCTTGAATCCAGTGGCAAAGTGAGCAAGGGACCCACGTCTGGGCATACCCTGCCAACTTAGGGCGAACAAAGCAAACACAAGGAGATGATGGACGGAGCGCTGAAACTTTTCAGACACTCACCCCCAGTCACAGATCTGGGTTGAATCCATCATCGTTCTTTAGCTCACTTCGCCACCCCAGGTCAGACACAGCTATATGCAAATCAGTCTTGACCCTGTGCCTCATGGGAACAGTCCAGCCCGAACTGCCAAGCCATGTCTTCCCTGGACCGGAAGCAAGCATCCTGGGACCGGTTTCGGGCTAACAGCCCTCATCAGCCAGGCTAGCTTGAATCCAGTGGCAAAGTGAGCAAGGGACCCACGTCTGGGCATACCCTGCCAACTTAGGGCGAACAAAGCAAACACAAGGAGATGATGGACGGAGCGCTGAAACTTTTCAGACACTCACCCCCAGTCACAGATCTGGGTTGAATCCATCATCGTTCTTTAGCTCACTTCGCCACCCCAGGTCAGACACAGCTATATGCAAATCAGTCTTGACCCTGTGCCTCATGGGAACAGTCCAGCCCGAACTGCCAAGCCATGTCTTCCCTGGACCGGAAACAAGCATCCTGGGACCGGTTTCGGGCTAACAGCCCTCATCAGCCAGGCTAGCTTGAATCCAGTGGCAAAGTGAGCAAGGGACCCACGTCTGGGCATACCCTGCCAACTTAGGGCGAACAAAGCAAACACAAGGAGATGATGGACGGAGCGCTGAAACTTTTCAGACACTCACCCCCAGTCACAGATCTGGGTTGAATCCATCATCGTTCTTTAGCTCACTTCGCCACCCCAGGTCAGACACAGCTATATGCAAATCAGTCTTGACCCTGTGCCTCATGGGAACAGTCCAGCCCGAACTGCCAAGCCATGTCTTCCCTGGACCGGAAGCAAGCATCCTGGGACCGGTTTCGGGCTAACAGCCCTCATCAGCCAGGCTAGCTTGAATCCAGTGGCAAAGTGAGCAAGGGACCCACGTCTGGGCATACCCTGCCAACTTAGGGCGAACAAAGCAAACACAAGGAGATGATGGACGGAGCGCTGAAACTTTTCAGACACTCACCCCCAGTCACAGATCTGGGTTGAATCCATCATCGTTCTTTAGCTCACTTCGCCACCCCAGGTCAGACACAGCTATATGCAAATCAGTCTTGACCCTGTGCCTCATGGGAACAGTCCAGCCCGAACTGCCAAGCCATGTCTTCCCTGGACCGGAAGCAAGCATCCTGGGACCGGTTTCGGGCTAACAGCCCTCATCAGCCAGGCTAGCTTGAATCCAGTGGCAAAGTGAGCAAGGGACCCACGTCTGGGCATACCCTGCCAACTTAGGGCGAACAAAGCAAACACAAGGAGATGATGGACGGAGCGCTGAAACTTTTCAGACACTCACCCCCAGTCACAGATCTGGGTTGAATCCATCATCGTTCTTTAGCTCACTTCGCCACCCCAGGTCAGACACAGCTATATGCAAATCAGTCTTGACCCTGTGCCTCATGGGAACAGTCCAGCCCGAACTGCCAAGCCATGTCTTCCCTGGACCGGAAGCAAGCATCCTGGGACCGGTTTCGGGCTAACAGCCCTCATCAGCCAGGCTAGCTTGAATCCAGTGGCAAAGTGAGCAAGGGACCCACGTCTGGGCATACCCTGCCAACTTAGGGCGAACAAAGCAAACACAAGGAGATGATGGACGGAGCGCTGAAACTTTTCAGACACTCACCCCCAGTCACAGATCTGGGTTGAATCCATCATCGTTCTTTAGCTCACTTCGCCACCCCAGGTCAGACACAGCTATATGCAAATCAGTCTTGACCCTGTGCCTCATGGGAACAGTCCAGCCCGAACTGCCAAGCCATGTCTTCCCTGGACCGGAAGCAAGCATCCTGGGACCGGTTTCGGGCTAACAGCCCTCATCAGCCAGGCTAGCTTGAATCCAGTGGCAAAGTGAGCAAGGGACCCACGTCTGGGCATACCCTGCCAACTTAGGGCGAACAAAGCAAACACAAGGAGATGATGGACGGAGCGCTGAAACTTTTCAGACACTCACCCCCAGTCACAGATCTGGGTTGAATCCATCATCGTTCTTTAGCTCACTTCGCCACCCCAGGTCAGACACAGCTATATGCAAATCAGTCTTGACCCTGTGCCTCATGGGAACAGTCCAGCCCGAACTGCCAAGCCATGTCTTCCCTGGACCGGAAGCAAGCATCCTGGGACCGGTTTCGGGCTAACAGCCCTCATCAGCCAGGCTAGCTTGAATCCAGTGGCAAAGTGAGCAAGGGACCCACGTCTGGGCATACCCTGCCAACTTAGGGCGAACAAAGCAAACACAAGGAGATGATGGACGGAGCGCTGAAACTTTTCAGACACTCACCCCCAGTCACAGATCTGGGTTGAATCCATCATCGTTCTTTAGCTCACTTCGCCACCCCAGGTCAGACACAGCTATATGCAAATCAGTCTTGACCCTGTGCCTCATGGGAACAGTCCAGCCCGAACTGCCAAGCCATGTCTTCCCTGGACCGGAAGCAAGCATCCTGGGACCGGTTTCGGGCTAACAGCCCTCATCAGCCAGGCTAGCTTGAATCCAGTGGCAAAGTGAGCAAGGGACCCACGTCTGGGCATACCCTGCCAACTTAGGGCGAACAAAGCAAACACAAGGAGATGATGGACGGAGCGCTGAAACTTTTCAGACACTCACCCCCAGTCACAGATCTGGGTTGAATCCATCATCGTTCTTTAGCTCACTTCGCCACCCCAGGTCAGACACAGCTATATGCAAATCAGTCTTGACCCTGTGCCTCATGGGAACAGTCCAGCCCGAACTGCCAAGCCATGTCTTCCCTGGACCGGAAGCAAGCATCCTGGGACCGGTTTCGGGCTAACAGCCCTCATCAGCCAGGCTAGCTTGAATCCAGTGGCAAAGTGAGCAAGGGACCCACGTCTGGGCATACCCTGCCAACTTAGGGCGAACAAAGCAAACACAAGGAGATGATGGACGGAGCGCTGAAACTTTTCAGACACTCACCCCCAGTCACAGATCTGGGTTGAATCCATCATCGTTCTTTAGCTCACTTCGCCACCCCAGGTCAGACACAGCTATATGCAAATCAGTCTTGACCCTGTGCCTCATGGGAACAGTCCAGCCCGAACTGCCAAGCCATGTCTTCCCTGGACCGGAAGCAAGCATCCTGGGACCGGTTTCGGGCTAACAGCCCTCATCAGCCAGGCTAGCTTGAATCCAGTGGCAAAGTGAGCAAGGGACCCACGTCTGGGCATACCCTGCCAACTTAGGGCGAACAAAGCAAACACAAGGAGATGATGGACGGAGCGCTGAAACTTTTCAGACACTCACCCCCAGTCACAGATCTGGGTTGAATCCATCATCGTTCTTTAGCTCACTTCGCCACCCCAGGTCAGACACAGCTATATGCAAATCAGTCTTGACCCTGTGCCTCATGGGAACAGTCCAGCCCGAACTGCCAAGCCATGTCTTCCCTGGACCGGAAGCAAGCATCCTGGGACCGGTTTCGGGCTAACAGCCCTCATCAGCCAGGCTAGCTTGAATCCAGTGGCAAAGTGAGCAAGGGACCCACGTCTGGGCATACCCTGCCAACTTAGGGCGAACAAAGCAAACACAAGGAGATGATGGACGGAGCGCTGAAACTTTTCAGACACTCACCCCCAGTCACAGATCTGGGTTGAATCCATCATCGTTCTTTAGCTCACTTCGCCACCCCAGGTCAGACACAGCTATATGCAAATCAGTCTTGACCCTGTGCCTCATGGGAACAGTCCAGCCCGAACTGCCAAGCCATGTCTTCCCTGGACCGGAAGCAAGCATCCTGGGACCGGTTTCGGGCTAACAGCCCTCATCAGCCAGGCTAGCTTGAATCCAGTGGCAAAGTGAGCAAGGGACCCACGTCTGGGCATACCCTGCCAACTTAGGGCGAACAAAGCAAACACAAGGAGATGATGGACGGAGCGCTGAAACTTTTCAGACACTCACCCCCAGTCACAGATCTGGGTTGAATCCATCATCGTTCTTTAGCTCACTTCGCCACCCCAGGTCAGACACAGCTATATGCAAATCAGTCTTGACCCTGTGCCTCATGGGAACAGTCCAGCCCGAACTGCCAAGCCATGTCTTCCCTGGACCGGAAGCAAGCATCCTGGGACCGGTTTCGGGCTAACAGCCCTCATCAGCCAGGCTAGCTTGAATCCAGTGGCAAAGTGAGCAAGGGACCCACGTCTGGGCATACCCTGCCAACTTAGGGCGAACAAAGCAAACACAAGGAGATGATGGACGGAGCGCTGAAACTTTTCAGACACTCACCCCCAGTCACAGATCTGGGTTGAATCCATCATCGTTCTTTAGCTCACTTCGCCACCCCAGGTCAGACACAGCTATATGCAAATCAGTCTTGACCCTGTGCCTCATGGGAACAGTCCAGCCCGAACTGCCAAGCCATGTCTTCCCTGGACCGGAAGCAAGCATCCTGGGACCGGTTTCGGGCTAACAGCCCTCATCAGCCAGGCTAGCTTGAATCCAGTGGCAAAGTGAGCAAGGGACCCACGTCTGGGCATACCCTGCCAACTTAGGGCGAACAAAGCAAACACAAGGAGATGATGGACGGAGCGCTGAAACTTTTCAGACACTCACCCCCAGTCACAGATCTGGGTTGAATCCATCATCGTTCTTTAGCTCACTTCGCCACCCCAGGTCAGACACAGCTATATGCAAATCAGTCTTGACCCTGTGCCTCATGGGAACAGTCCAGCCCGAACTGCCAAGCCATGTCTTCCCTGGACCGGAAGCAAGCATCCTGGGACCGGTTTCGGGCTAACAGCCCTCATCAGCCAGGCTAGCTTGAATCCAGTGGCAAAGTGAGCAAGGGACCCACGTCTGGGCATACCCTGCCAACTTAGGGCGAACAAAGCAAACACAAGGAGATGATGGACGGAGCGCTGAAACTTTTCAGACACTCACCCCCAGTCACAGATCTGGGTTGAATCCATCATCGTTCTTTAGCTCACTTCGCCACCCCAGGTCAGACACAGCTATATGCAAATCAGTCTTGACCCTGTGCCTCATGGGAACAGTCCAGCCCGAACTGCCAAGCCATGTCTTCCCTGGACCGGAAGCAAGCATCCTGGGACCGGTTTCGGGCTAACAGCCCTCATCAGCCAGGCTAGCTTGAATCCAGTGGCAAAGTGAGCAAGGGACCCACGTCTGGGCATACCCTGCCAACTTAGGGCGAACAAAGCAAACACAAGGAGATGATGGACGGAGCGCTGAAACTTTTCAGACACTCACCCCCAGTCACAGATCTGGGTTGAATCCATCATCGTTCTTTAGCTCACTTCGCCACCCCAGGTCAGACACAGCTATATGCAAATCAGTCTTGACCCTGTGCCTCATGGGAACAGTCCAGCCCGAACTGCCAAGCCATGTCTTCCCTGGACCGGAAGCAAGCATCCTGGGACCGGTTTCGGGCTAACAGCCCTCATCAGCCAGGCTAGCTTGAATCCAGTGGCAAAGTGAGCAAGGGACCCACGTCTGGGCATACCCTGCCAACTTAGGGCGAACAAAGCAAACACAAGGAGATGATGGACGGAGCGCTGAAACTTTTCAGACACTCACCCCCAGTCACAGATCTGGGTTGAATCCATCATCGTTCTTTAGCTCACTTCGCCACCCCAGGTCAGACACAGCTATATGCAAATCAGTCTTGACCCTGTGCCTCATGGGAACAGTCCAGCCCGAACTGCCAAGCCATGTCTTCCCTGGACCGGAAGCAAGCATCCTGGGACCGGTTTCGGGCTAACAGCCCTCATCAGCCAGGCTAGCTTGAATCCAGTGGCAAAGTGAGCAAGGGACCCACGTCTGGGCATACCCTGCCAACTTAGGGCGAACAAAGCAAACACAAGGAGATGATGGACGGAGCGCTGAAACTTTTCAGACACTCACCCCCAGTCACAGATCTGGGTTGAATCCATCATCGTTCTTTAGCTCACTTCGCCACCCCAGGTCAGACACAGCTATATGCAAATCAGTCTTGACCCTGTGCCTCATGGGAACAGTCCAGCCCGAACTGCCAAGCCATGTCTTCCCTGGACCGGAAGCAAGCATCCTGGGACCGGTTTCGGGCTAACAGCCCTCATCAGCCAGGCTAGCTTGAATCCAGTGGCAAAGTGAGCAAGGGACCCACGTCTGGGCATACCCTGCCAACTTAGGGCGAACAAAGCAAACACAAGGAGATGATGGACGGAGCGCTGAAACTTTTCAGACACTCACCCCCAGTCACAGATCTGGGTTGAATCCATCATCGTTCTTTAGCTCACTTCGCCACCCCAGGTCAGACACAGCTATATGCAAATCAGTCTTGACCCTGTGCCTCATGGGAACAGTCCAGCCCGAACTGCCAAGCCATGTCTTCCCTGGACCGGAAGCAAGCATCCTGGGACCGGTTTCGGGCTAACAGCCCTCATCAGCCAGGCTAGCTTGAATCCAGTGGCAAAGTGAGCAAGGGACCCACGTCTGGGCATACCCTGCCAACTTAGGGCGAACAAAGCAAACACAAGGAGATGATGGACGGAGCGCTGAAACTTTTCAGACACTCACCCCCAGTCACAGATCTGGGTTGAATCCATCATCGTTCTTTAGCTCACTTCGCCACCCCAGGTCAGACACAGCTATATGCAAATCAGTCTTGACCCTGTGCCTCATGGGAACAGTCCAGCCCGAACTGCCAAGCCATGTCTTCCCTGGACCGGAAGCAAGCATCCTGGGACCGGTTTCGGGCTAACAGCCCTCATCAGCCAGGCTAGCTTGAATCCAGTGGCAAAGTGAGCAAGGGACCCACGTCTGGGCATACCCTGCCAACTTAGGGCGAACAAAGCAAACACAAGGAGATGATGGACGGAGCGCTGAAACTTTTCAGACACTCACCCCCAGTCACAGATCTGGGTTGAATCCATCATCGTTCTTTAGCTCACTTCGCCACCCCAGGTCAGACACAGCTATATGCAAATCAGTCTTGACCCTGTGCCTCATGGGAACAGTCCAGCCCGAACTGCCAAGCCATGTCTTCCCTGGACCGGAAGCAAGCATCCTGGGACCGGTTTCGGGCTAACAGCCCTCATCAGCCAGGCTAGCTTGAATCCAGTGGCAAAGTGAGCAAGGGACCCACGTCTGGGCATACCCTGCCAACTTAGGGCGAACAAAGCAAACACAAGGAGATGATGGACGGAGCGCTGAAACTTTTCAGACACTCACCCCCAGTCACAGATCTGGGTTGAATCCATCATCGTTCTTTAGCTCACTTCGCCACCCCAGGTCAGACACAGCTATATGCAAATCAGTCTTGACCCTGTGCCTCATGGGAACAGTCCAGCCCGAACTGCCAAGCCATGTCTTCCCTGGACCGGAAGCAAGCATCCTGGGACCGGTTTCGGGCTAACAGCCCTCATCAGCCAGGCTAGCTTGAATCCAGTGGCAAAGTGAGCAAGGGACCCACGTCTGGGCATACCCTGCCAACTTAGGGCGAACAAAGCAAACACAAGGAGATGATGGACGGAGCGCTGAAACTTTTCAGACACTCACCCCCAGTCACAGATCTGGGTTGAATCCATCATCGTTCTTTAGCTCACTTCGCCACCCCAGGTCAGACACAGCTATATGCAAATCAGTCTTGACCCTGTGCCTCATGGGAACAGTCCAGCCCGAACTGCCAAGCCATGTCTTCCCTGGACCGGAAGCAAGCATCCTGGGACCGGTTTCGGGCTAACAGCCCTCATCAGCCAGGCTAGCTTGAATCCAGTGGCAAAGTGAGCAAGGGACCCACGTCTGGGCATACCCTGCCAACTTAGGGCGAACAAAGCAAACACAAGGAGATGATGGACGGAGCGCTGAAACTTTTCAGACACTCACCCCCAGTCACAGATCTGGGTTGAATCCATCATCGTTCTTTAGCTCACTTCGCCACCCCAGGTCAGACACAGCTATATGCAAATCAGTCTTGACCCTGTGCCTCATGGGAACAGTCCAGCCCGAACTGCCAAGCCATGTCTTCCCTGGACCGGAAGCAAGCATCCTGGGACCGGTTTCGGGCTAACAGCCCTCATCAGCCAGGCTAGCTTGAATCCAGTGGCAAAGTGAGCAAGGGACCCACGTCTGGGCATACCCTGCCAACTTAGGGCGAACAAAGCAAACACAAGGAGATGATGGACGGAGCGCTGAAACTTTTCAGACACTCACCCCCAGTCACAGATCTGGGTTGAATCCATCATCGTTCTTTAGCTCACTTCGCCACCCCAGGTCAGACACAGCTATATGCAAATCAGTCTTGACCCTGTGCCTCATGGGAACAGTCCAGCCCGAACTGCCAAGCCATGTCTTCCCTGGACCGGAAGCAAGCATCCTGGGACCGGTTTCGGGCTAACAGCCCTCATCAGCCAGGCTAGCTTGAATCCAGTGGCAAAGTGAGCAAGGGACCCACGTCTGGGCATACCCTGCCAACTTAGGGCGAACAAAGCAAACACAAGGAGATGATGGACGGAGCGCTGAAACTTTTCAGACACTCACCCCCAGTCACAGATCTGGGTTGAATCCATCATCGTTCTTTAGCTCACTTCGCCACCCCAGGTCAGACACAGCTATATGCAAATCAGTCTTGACCCTGTGCCTCATGGGAACAGTCCAGCCCGAACTGCCAAGCCATGTCTTCCCTGGACCGGAAGCAAGCATCCTGGGACCGGTTTCGGGCTAACAGCCCTCATCAGCCAGGCTAGCTTGAATCCAGTGGCAAAGTGAGCAAGGGACCCACGTCTGGGCATACCCTGCCAACTTAGGGCGAACAAAGCAAACACAAGGAGATGATGGACGGAGCGCTGAAACTTTTCAGACACTCACCCCCAGTCACAGATCTGGGTTGAATCCATCATCGTTCTTTAGCTCACTTCGCCACCCCAGGTCAGACACAGCTATATGCAAATCAGTCTTGACCCTGTGCCTCATGGGAACAGTCCAGCCCGAACTGCCAAGCCATGTCTTCCCTGGACCGGAAGCAAGCATCCTGGGACCGGTTTCGGGCTAACAGCCCTCATCAGCCAGGCTAGCTTGAATCCAGTGGCAAAGTGAGCAAGGGACCCACGTCTGGGCATACCCTGCCAACTTAGGGCGAACAAAGCAAACACAAGGAGATGATGGACGGAGCGCTGAAACTTTTCAGACACTCACCCCCAGTCACAGATCTGGGTTGAATCCATCATCGTTCTTTAGCTCACTTCGCCACCCCAGGTCAGACACAGCTATATGCAAATCAGTCTTGACCCTGTGCCTCATGGGAACAGTCCAGCCCGAACTGCCAAGCCATGTCTTCCCTGGACCGGAAGCAAGCATCCTGGGACCGGTTTCGGGCTAACAGCCCTCATCAGCCAGGCTAGCTTGAATCCAGTGGCAAAGTGAGCAAGGGACCCACGTCTGGGCATACCCTGCCAACTTAGGGCGAACAAAGCAAACACAAGGAGATGATGGACGGAGCGCTGAAACTTTTCAGACACTCACCCCCAGTCACAGATCTGGGTTGAATCCATCATCGTTCTTTAGCTCACTTCGCCACCCCAGGTCAGACACAGCTATATGCAAATCAGTCTTGACCCTGTGCCTCATGGGAACAGTCCAGCCCGAACTGCCAAGCCATGTCTTCCCTGGACCGGAAGCAAGCATCCTGGGACCGGTTTCGGGCTAACAGCCCTCATCAGCCAGGCTAGCTTGAATCCAGTGGCAAAGTGAGCAAGGGACCCACGTCTGGGCATACCCTGCCAACTTAGGGCGAACAAAGCAAACACAAGGAGATGATGGACGGAGCGCTGAAACTTTTCAGACACTCACCCCCAGTCACAGATCTGGGTTGAATCCATCATCGTTCTTTAGCTCACTTCGCCACCCCAGGTCAGACACAGCTATATGCAAATCAGTCTTGACCCTGTGCCTCATGGGAACAGTCCAGCCCGAACTGCCAAGCCATGTCTTCCCTGGACCGGAAGCAAGCATCCTGGGACCGGTTTCGGGCTAACAGCCCTCATCAGCCAGGCTAGCTTGAATCCAGTGGCAAAGTGAGCAAGGGACCCACGTCTGGGCATACCCTGCCAACTTAGGGCGAACAAAGCAAACACAAGGAGATGATGGACGGAGCGCTGAAACTTTTCAGACACTCACCCCCAGTCACAGATCTGGGTTGAATCCATCATCGTTCTTTAGCTCACTTCGCCACCCCAGGTCAGACACAGCTATATGCAAATCAGTCTTGACCCTGTGCCTCATGGGAACAGTCCAGCCCGAACTGCCAAGCCATGTCTTCCCTGGACCGGAAGCAAGCATCCTGGGACCGGTTTCGGGCTAACAGCCCTCATCAGCCAGGCTAGCTTGAATCCAGTGGCAAAGTGAGCAAGGGACCCACGTCTGGGCATACCCTGCCAACTTAGGGCGAACAAAGCAAACACAAGGAGATGATGGACGGAGCGCTGAAACTTTTCAGACACTCACCCCCAGTCACAGATCTGGGTTGAATCCATCATCGTTCTTTAGCTCACTTCGCCACCCCAGGTCAGACACAGCTATATGCAAATCAGTCTTGACCCTGTGCCTCATGGGAACAGTCCAGCCCGAACTGCCAAGCCATGTCTTCCCTGGACCGGAAGCAAGCATCCTGGGACCGGTTTCGGGCTAACAGCCCTCATCAGCCAGGCTAGCTTGAATCCAGTGGCAAAGTGAGCAAGGGACCCACGTCTGGGCATACCCTGCCAACTTAGGGCGAACAAAGCAAACACAAGGAGATGATGGACGGAGCGCTGAAACTTTTCAGACACTCACCCCCAGTCACAGATCTGGGTTGAATCCATCATCGTTCTTTAGCTCACTTCGCCACCCCAGGTCAGACACAGCTATATGCAAATCAGTCTTGACCCTGTGCCTCATGGGAACAGTCCAGCCCGAACTGCCAAGCCATGTCTTCCCTGGACCGGAAGCAAGCATCCTGGGACCGGTTTCGGGCTAACAGCCCTCATCAGCCAGGCTAGCTTGAATCCAGTGGCAAAGTGAGCAAGGGACCCACGTCTGGGCATACCCTGCCAACTTAGGGCGAACAAAGCAAACACAAGGAGATGATGGACGGAGCGCTGAAACTTTTCAGACACTCACCCCCAGTCACAGATCTGGGTTGAATCCATCATCGTTCTTTAGCTCACTTCGCCACCCCAGGTCAGACACAGCTATATGCAAATCAGTCTTGACCCTGTGCCTCATGGGAACAGTCCAGCCCGAACTGCCAAGCCATGTCTTCCCTGGACCGGAAGCAAGCATCCTGGGACCGGTTTCGGGCTAACAGCCCTCATCAGCCAGGCTAGCTTGAATCCAGTGGCAAAGTGAGCAAGGGACCCACGTCTGGGCATACCCTGCCAACTTAGGGCGAACAAAGCAAACACAAGGAGATGATGGACGGAGCGCTGAAACTTTTCAGACACTCACCCCCAGTCACAGATCTGGGTTGAATCCATCATCGTTCTTTAGCTCACTTCGCCACCCCAGGTCAGACACAGCTATATGCAAATCAGTCTTGACCCTGTGCCTCATGGGAACAGTCCAGCCCGAACTGCCAAGCCATGTCTTCCCTGGACCGGAAGCAAGCATCCTGGGACCGGTTTCGGGCTAACAGCCCTCATCAGCCAGGCTAGCTTGAATCCAGTGGCAAAGTGAGCAAGGGACCCACGTCTGGGCATACCCTGCCAACTTAGGGCGAACAAAGCAAACACAAGGAGATGATGGACGGAGCGCTGAAACTTTTCAGACACTCACCCCCAGTCACAGATCTGGGTTGAATCCATCATCGTTCTTTAGCTCACTTCGCCACCCCAGGTCAGACACAGCTATATGCAAATCAGTCTTGACCCTGTGCCTCATGGGAACAGTCCAGCCCGAACTGCCAAGCCATGTCTTCCCTGGACCGGAAGCAAGCATCCTGGGACCGGTTTCGGGCTAACAGCCCTCATCAGCCAGGCTAGCTTGAATCCAGTGGCAAAGTGAGCAAGGGACCCACGTCTGGGCATACCCTGCCAACTTAGGGCGAACAAAGCAAACACAAGGAGATGATGGACGGAGCGCTGAAACTTTTCAGACACTCACCCCCAGTCACAGATCTGGGTTGAATCCATCATCGTTCTTTAGCTCACTTCGCCACCCCAGGTCAGACACAGCTATATGCAAATCAGTCTTGACCCTGTGCCTCATGGGAACAGTCCAGCCCGAACTGCCAAGCCATGTCTTCCCTGGACCGGAAGCAAGCATCCTGGGACCGGTTTCGGGCTAACAGCCCTCATCAGCCAGGCTAGCTTGAATCCAGTGGCAAAGTGAGCAAGGGACCCACGTCTGGGCATACCCTGCCAACTTAGGGCGAACAAAGCAAACACAAGGAGATGATGGACGGAGCGCTGAAACTTTTCAGACACTCACCCCCAGTCACAGATCTGGGTTGAATCCATCATCGTTCTTTAGCT
Organism: Calotriton arnoldi; assembly: GCA_963921515.1. Classification (NCBI taxonomy): domain Eukaryota; kingdom Metazoa; phylum Chordata; class Amphibia; order Caudata; family Salamandridae; genus Calotriton; species Calotriton arnoldi. Next base: position 338,135 of record CAWUFW010010952.1, read on the forward strand.
CACTTCGCCACCCCAGGTCAGACACAGCTATATGCAAATCAGTCTTGACCCTGTGCCTCATGGGAACAGTCCAGCCCGAACTGCCAAGCCATGTCTTCCCTGGACCGGAAGCAAGCATCCTGGGACCGGTTTCGGGCTAACAGCCCTCATCAGCCAGGCTAGCTTGAATCCAGTGGCAAAGTGAGCAAGGGACCCACGTCTGGGCATACCCTGCCAACTTAGGGCGAACAAAGCAAACACAAGGAGATGATGGACGGAGCGCTGAAACTTTTCAGACACTCACCCCCAGTCACAGATCTGGGTTGAATCCATCATCGTTCTTTAGCTCACTTCGCCACCCCAGGTCAGACACAGCTATATGCAAATCAGTCTTGACCCTGTGCCTCATGGGAACAGTCCAGCCCGAACTGCCAAGCCATGTCTTCCCTGGACCGGAAGCAAGCATCCTGGGACCGGTTTCGGGCTAACAGCCCTCATCAGCCAGGCTAGCTTGAATCCAGTGGCAAAGTGAGCAAGGGACCCACGTCTGGGCATACCCTGCCAACTTAGGGCGAACAAAGCAAACACAAGGAGATGATGGACGGAGCGCTGAAACTTTTCAGACACTCACCCCCAGTCACAGATCTGGGTTGAATCCATCATCGTTCTTTAGCTCACTTCGCCACCCCAGGTCAGACACAGCTATATGCAAATCAGTCTTGACCCTGTGCCTCATGGGAACAGTCCAGCCCGAACTGCCAAGCCATGTCTTCCCTGGACCGGAAGCAAGCATCCTGGGACCGGTTTCGGGCTAACAGCCCTCATCAGCCAGGCTAGCTTGAATCCAGTGGCAAAGTGAGCAAGGGACCCACGTCTGGGCATACCCTGCCAACTTAGGGCGAACAAAGCAAACACAAGGAGATGATGGACGGAGCGCTGAAACTTTTCAGACACTCACCCCCAGTCACAGATCTGGGTTGAATCCATCATCGTTCTTTAGCTCACTTCGCCACCCCAGGTCAGACACAGCTATATGCAAATCAGTCTTGACCCTGTGCCTCATGGGAACAGTCCAGCCCGAACTGCCAAGCCATGTCTTCCCTGGACCGGAAGCAAGCATCCTGGGACCGGTTTCGGGCTAACAGCCCTCATCAGCCAGGCTAGCTTGAATCCAGTGGCAAAGTGAGCAAGGGACCCACGTCTGGGCATACCCTGCCAACTTAGGGCGAACAAAGCAAACACAAGGAGATGATGGACGGAGCGCTGAAACTTTTCAGACACTCACCCCCAGTCACAGATCTGGGTTGAATCCATCATCGTTCTTTAGCTCACTTCGCCACCCCAGGTCAGACACAGCTATATGCAAATCAGTCTTGACCCTGTGCCTCATGGGAACAGTCCAGCCCGAACTGCCAAGCCATGTCTTCCCTGGACCGGAAGCAAGCATCCTGGGACCGGTTTCGGGCTAACAGCCCTCATCAGCCAGGCTAGCTTGAATCCAGTGGCAAAGTGAGCAAGGGACCCACGTCTGGGCATACCCTGCCAACTTAGGGCGAACAAAGCAAACACAAGGAGATGATGGACGGAGCGCTGAAACTTTTCAGACACTCACCCCCAGTCACAGATCTGGGTTGAATCCATCATCGTTCTTTAGCTCACTTCGCCACCCCAGGTCAGACACAGCTATATGCAAATCAGTCTTGACCCTGTGCCTCATGGGAACAGTCCAGCCCGAACTGCCAAGCCATGTCTTCCCTGGACCGGAAGCAAGCATCCTGGGACCGGTTTCGGGCTAACAGCCCTCATCAGCCAGGCTAGCTTGAATCCAGTGGCAAAGTGAGCAAGGGACCCACGTCTGGGCATACCCTGCCAACTTAGGGCGAACAAAGCAAACACAAGGAGATGATGGACGGAGCGCTGAAACTTTTCAGACACTCACCCCCAGTCACAGATCTGGGTTGAATCCATCATCGTTCTTTAGCTCACTTCGCCACCCCAGGTCAGACACAGCTATATGCAAATCAGTCTTGACCCTGTGCCTCATGGGAACAGTCCAGCCCGAACTGCCAAGCCATGTCTTCCCTGGACCGGAAGCAAGCATCCTGGGACCGGTTTCGGGCTAACAGCCCTCATCAGCCAGGCTAGCTTGAATCCAGTGGCAAAGTGAGCAAGGGACCCACGTCTGGGCATACCCTGCCAACTTAGGGCGAACAAAGCAAACACAAGGAGATGATGGACGGAGCGCTGAAACTTTTCAGACACTCACCCCCAGTCACAGATCTGGGTTGAATCCATCATCGTTCTTTAGCTCACTTCGCCACCCCAGGTCAGACACAGCTATATGCAAATCAGTCTTGACCCTGTGCCTCATGGGAACAGTCCAGCCCGAACTGCCAAGCCATGTCTTCCCTGGACCGGAAGCAAGCATCCTGGGACCGGTTTCGGGCTAACAGCCCTCATCAGCCAGGCTAGCTTGAATCCAGTGGCAAAGTGAGCAAGGGACCCACGTCTGGGCATACCCTGCCAACTTAGGGCGAACAAAGCAAACACAAGGAGATGATGGACGGAGCGCTGAAACTTTTCAGACACTCACCCCCAGTCACAGATCTGGGTTGAATCCATCATCGTTCTTTAGCTCACTTCGCCACCCCAGGTCAGACACAGCTATATGCAAATCAGTCTTGACCCTGTGCCTCATGGGAACAGTCCAGCCCGAACTGCCAAGCCATGTCTTCCCTGGACCGGAAGCAAGCATCCTGGGACCGGTTTCGGGCTAACAGCCCTCATCAGCCAGGCTAGCTTGAATCCAGTGGCAAAGTGAGCAAGGGACCCACGTCTGGGCATACCCTGCCAACTTAGGGCGAACAAAGCAAACACAAGGAGATGATGGACGGAGCGCTGAAACTTTTCAGACACTCACCCCCAGTCACAGATCTGGGTTGAATCCATCATCGTTCTTTAGCTCACTTCGCCACCCCAGGTCAGACACAGCTATATGCAAATCAGTCTTGACCCTGTGCCTCATGGGAACAGTCCAGCCCGAACTGCCAAGCCATGTCTTCCCTGGACCGGAAGCAAGCATCCTGGGACCGGTTTCGGGCTAACAGCCCTCATCAGCCAGGCTAGCTTGAATCCAGTGGCAAAGTGAGCAAGGGACCCACGTCTGGGCATACCCTGCCAACTTAGGGCGAACAAAGCAAACACAAGGAGATGATGGACGGAGCGCTGAAACTTTTCAGACACTCACCCCCAGTCACAGATCTGGGTTGAATCCATCATCGTTCTTTAGCTCACTTCGCCACCCCAGGTCAGACACAGCTATATGCAAATCAGTCTTGACCCTGTGCCTCATGGGAACAGTCCAGCCCGAACTGCCAAGCCATGTCTTCCCTGGACCGGAAGCAAGCATCCTGGGACCGGTTTCGGGCTAACAGCCCTCATCAGCCAGGCTAGCTTGAATCCAGTGGCAAAGTGAGCAAGGGACCCACGTCTGGGCATACCCTGCCAACTTAGGGCGAACAAAGCAAACACAAGGAGATGATGGACGGAGCGCTGAAACTTTTCAGACACTCACCCCCAGTCACAGATCTGGGTTGAATCCATCATCGTTCTTTAGCTCACTTCGCCACCCCAGGTCAGACACAGCTATATGCAAATCAGTCTTGACCCTGTGCCTCATGGGAACAGTCCAGCCCGAACTGCCAAGCCATGTCTTCCCTGGACCGGAAGCAAGCATCCTGGGACCGGTTTCGGGCTAACAGCCCTCATCAGCCAGGCTAGCTTGAATCCAGTGGCAAAGTGAGCAAGGGACCCACGTCTGGGCATACCCTGCCAACTTAGGGCGAACAAAGCAAACACAAGGAGATGATGGACGGAGCGCTGAAACTTTTCAGACACTCACCCCCAGTCACAGATCTGGGTTGAATCCATCATCGTTCTTTAGCTCACTTCGCCACCCCAGGTCAGACACAGCTATATGCAAATCAGTCTTGACCCTGTGCCTCATGGGAACAGTCCAGCCCGAACTGCCAAGCCATGTCTTCCCTGGACCGGAAGCAAGCAACCTGGGACCGGTTTCGGGCTAACAGCCCTCATCAGCCAGGCTAGCTTGAATCCAGTGGCAAAGTGAGCAAGGGACCCACGTCTGGGCATACCCTGCCAACTTAGGGCGAACAAAGCAAACACAAGGAGATGATGGACGGAGCGCTGAAACTTTTCAGACACTCACCCCCAGTCACAGATCTGGGTTGAATCCATCATCGTTCTTTAGCTCACTTCGCCACCCCAGGTCAGACACAGCTATATGCAAATCAGTCTTGACCCTGTGCCTCATGGGAACAGTCCAGCCCGAACTGCCAAGCCATGTCTTCCCTGGACCGGAAGCAAGCATCCTGGGACCGGTTTCGGGCTAACAGCCCTCATCAGCCAGGCTAGCTTGAATCCAGTGGCAAAGTGAGCAAGGGACCCACGTCTGGGCATACCCTGCCAACTTAGGGCGAACAAAGCAAACACAAGGAGATGATGGACGGAGCGCTGAAACTTTTCAGACACTCACCCCCAGTCACAGATCTGGGTTGAATCCATCATCGTTCTTTAGCTCACTTCGCCACCCCAGGTCAGACACAGCTATATGCAAATCAGTCTTGACCCTGTGCCTCATGGGAACAGTCCAGCCCGAACTGCCAAGCCATGTCTTCCCTGGACCGGAAGCAAGCATCCTGGGACCGGTTTCGGGCTAACAGCCCTCATCAGCCAGGCTAGCTTGAATCCAGTGGCAAAGTGAGCAAGGGACCCACGTCTGGGCATACCCTGCCAACTTAGGGCGAACAAAGCAAACACAAGGAGATGATGGACGGAGCGCTGAAACTTTTCAGACACTCACCCCCAGTCACAGATCTGGGTTGAATCCATCATCGTTCTTTAGCTCACTTCGCCACCCCAGGTCAGACACAGCTATATGCAAATCAGTCTTGACCCTGTGCCTCATGGGAACAGTCCAGCCCGAACTGCCAAGCCATGTCTTCCCTGGACCGGAAGCAAGCATCCTGGGACCGGTTTCGGGCTAACAGCCCTCATCAGCCAGGCTAGCTTGAATCCAGTGGCAAAGTGAGCAAGGGACCCACGTCTGGGCATACCCTGCCAACTTAGGGCGAACAAAGCAAACACAAGGAGATGATGGACGGAGCGCTGAAACTTTTCAGACACTCACCCCCAGTCACAGATCTGGGTTGAATCCATCATCGTTCTTTAGCTCACTTCGCCACCCCAGGTCAGACACAGCTATATGCAAATCAGTCTTGACCCTGTGCCTCATGGGAACAGTCCAGCCCGAACTGCCAAGCCATGTCTTCCCTGGACCGGAAGCAAGCATCCTGGGACCGGTTTCGGGCTAACAGCCCTCATCAGCCAGGCTAGCTTGAATCCAGTGGCAAAGTGAGCAAGGGACCCACGTCTGGGCATACCCTGCCAACTTAGGGCGAACAAAGCAAACACAAGGAGATGATGGACGGAGCGCTGAAACTTTTCAGACACTCACCCCCAGTCACAGATCTGGGTTGAATCCATCATCGTTCTTTAGCTCACTTCGCCACCCCAGGTCAGACACAGCTATATGCAAATCAGTCTTGACCCTGTGCCTCATGGGAACAGTCCAGCCCGAACTGCCAAGCCATGTCTTCCCTGGACCGGAAGCAAGCATCCTGGGACCGGTTTCGGGCTAACAGCCCTCATCAGCCAGGCTAGCTTGAATCCAGTGGCAAAGTGAGCAAGGGACCCACGTCTGGGCATACCCTGCCAACTTAGGGCGAACAAAGCAAACACAAGGAGATGATGGACAGAGCGCTGAAACTTTTCAGACACTCACCCCCAGTCACAGATCTGGGTTGAATCCATCATCGTTCTTTAGCTCACTTCGCCACCCCAGGTCAGACACAGCTATATGCAAATCAGTCTTGACCCTGTGCCTCATGGGAACAGTCCAGCCCGAACTGCCAAGCCATGTCTTCCCTGGACCGGAAGCAAGCATCCTGGGACCGGTTTCGGGCTAACAGCCCTCATCAGCCAGGCTAGCTTGAATCCAGTGGCAAAGTGAGCAAGGGACCCACGTCTGGGCATACCCTGCCAACTTAGGGCGAACAAAGCAAACACAAGGAGATGATGGACGGAGCGCTGAAACTTTTCAGACACTCACCCCCAGTCACAGATCTGGGTTGAATCCATCATCGTTCTTTAGCTCACTTCGCCACCCCAGGTCAGACACAGCTATATGCAAATCAGTCTTGACCCTGTGCCTCATGGGAACAGTCCAGCCCGAACTGCCAAGCCATGTCTTCCCTGGACCGGAAGCAAGCATCCTGGGACCGGTTTCGGGCTAACAGCCCTCATCAGCCAGGCTAGCTTGAATCCAGTGGCAAAGTGAGCAAGGGACCCACGTCTGGGCATACCCTGCCAACTTAGGGCGAACAAAGCAAACACAAGGAGATGATGGACGGAGCGCTGAAACTTTTCAGACACTCACCCCCAGTCACAGATCTGGGTTGAATCCATCATCGTTCTTTAGCTCACTTCGCCACCCCAGGTCAGACACAGCTATATGCAAATCAGTCTTGACCCTGTGCCTCATGGGAACAGTCCAGCCCGAACTGCCAAGCCATGTCTTCCCTGGACCGGAAGCAAGCATCCTGGGACCAGTTTCGGGCTAACAGCCCTCATCAGCCAGGCTAGCTTGAATCCTTGGCAAAGTGAGCAAGGGACCCACGTCTGGGCATACCCTGCCAACTTAGGGTGAACAAAGCAAACACAAGGAGATGATGGACGGAGCGCTGAAACTTTTCAGAAACTCACCCCCAGTCACAGATCTGGGTTGAATCCATCATCGTTCTTTAGCTCACTTCGCCACCCCAGGTCAGACACAGCTATATGCAAATCAGTCTTGACCCTGTACCTCATGGGAACAGTCCAGCCCGATCTGCCAAGCCATGTCTTCCCTGGACCGGAAACAAGCAACCTGGGACCGGTTTCGGGCTAACAGCCCTCATCAGCCAGGCTAGCTTGAATCGAGTGGCAAAGTGAGCAAGGGACCCACGTCTGGGCATACCCTGCCAACTTAGGGCGAACAAAGCAAACACAAGGAGATGATGGACGGAGCGCTGAAACTTTTCAGACACTCACCCCCAGTCACAGATCTGGGTTGAATCCATCATCGTTCTTTAGCTCACTTCGCCACCCCAGGTCAGACACAGCTATATGCAAATCAGTCTTGACCCTGTGCCTCATGGGAACAGTCCAGCCCGAACTGCCACGCCATGTCTTCCCTGGACCGGAAGCAAGCATCCTGGGACCGGTTTCGGGCTAACAGCCCTCATCAGCCAGGCTAGCTTGAATCCAGTGGCAAAGTGAGCAAGGGACCCACGTCTGGGCATACCCTGCCAACTTAGGGCGAACAAAGCAAACACAAGGAGATGAAGGACGGAGCGCTGAAACTTTTCAGACACTCACCCCCGTCACAGATCTGGGTTGAATCCATCATCGTTCTTTAGCTCACTTCGCCACCCCAGGTCAGACACAGCTATATGCAAATCAGTCTTGACCCTGTGCCTCATGGGAACAGTCCAGCCCGAACTGCCAAGCCATGTCTTCCCTGGACCGGAAGCAAGCATCCTGGGACCGGTTTCGGGCTAACAGCCCTCATCAGCCAGGCTAGCTTGAATCCAGTGGCAAAGTGAGCAAGGGACCCACGTCTGGGCATACCCTGCCAACTTAGGGCGAACAAAGCAAACACAAGGAGATGATGGACGGAGCGCTGAAACTTTTCAGACACTCACCCCCAGTCACAGATCTGGGTTGAATCCATCATCGTTCTTTAGCTCACTTCGCCACCCCAGGTCAGACACAGCTATATGCAAATCAGTCTTGACCCTGTGCCTCATGGGAACAGTCCAGCCCGAACTGCCAAGCCATGTCTTCCCTGGACCGGAAGCAAGCATCCTGGGACCGGTTTCGGGCTAACAGCCCTCATCAGCCAGGCTAGCTTGAATCCAGTGGCAAAGTGAGCAAGGGACCCACGTCTGGGCATACCCTGCCAACTTAGGGCGAACAAAGCAAACACAAGGAGATGATGGACGGAGCGCTGAAACTTTTCAGACACTCACCCCCAGTCACAGATCTGGGTTGAATCCATCATCGTTCTTTAGCTCACTTCGCCACCCCAGGTCAGACACAGCTATATGCAAATCAGTCTTGACCCTGTGCCTCATGGGAACAGTCCAGCCCGAACTGCCAAGCCATGTCTTCCCTGGACCGGAAGCAAGCATCCTGGGACCGGTTTCGGGCTAACAGCCCTCATCAGCCAGGCTAGCTTGAATCCAGTGGCAAAGTGAGCAAGGGACCCACGTCTGGGCATACCCTGCCAACTTAGGGCGAACAAAGCAAACACAAGGAGATGATGGACGGAGCGCTGAAACTTTTCAGACACTCACCCCCAGTCACAGATCTGGGTTGAATCCATCATCGTTCTTTAGCTCACTTCGCCACCCCAGGTCAGACACAGCTATATGCAAATCAGTCTTGACCCTGTGCCTCATGGGAACAGTCCAGCCCGAACTGCCAAGCCATGTCTTCCCTGGACCGGAAGCAAGCATCCTGGGACCGGTTTCGGGCTAACAGCCCTCATCAGCCAGGCTAGCTTGAATCCAGTGGCAAAGTGAGCAAGGGACCCACGTCTGGGCATACCCTGCCAACTTAGGGCGAACAAAGCAAACACAAGGAGATGATGGACGGAGCGCTGAAACTTTTCAGACACTCACCCCCAGTCACAGATCTGGGTTGAATCCATCATCGTTCTTTAGCTCACTTCGCCACCCCAGGTCAGACACAGCTATATGCAAATCAGTCTTGACCCTGTGCCTCATGGGAACAGTCCAGCCCGAACTGCCAAGCCATGTCTTCCCTGGACCGGAAGCAAGCATCCTGGGACCGGTTTCGGGCTAACAGCCCTCATCAGCCAGGCTAGCTTGAATCCAGTGGCAAAGTGAGCAAGGGACCCACGTCTGGGCATACCCTGCCAACTTAGGGCGAACAAAGCAAACACAAGGAGATGATGGACGGAGCGCTGAAACTTTTCAGACACTCACCCCCAGTCACAGATCTGGGTTGAATCCATCATCGTTCTTTAGCTCACTTCGCCACCCCAGGTCAGACACAGCTATATGCAAATCAGTCTTGACCCTGTGCCTCATGGGAACAGTCCAGCCCGAACTGCCAAGCCATGTCTTCCCTGGACCGGAAGCAAGCAACCTGGGTCTGGTTTCGGGCTAACAGCCGTCATCAGCCAGGCTAGCTTGAATCCAGTGGCAAAGTGAGCAAGGGACCCACGTCTGGGCATACCCTGCCAACTTAGGGTGAACAAAGCAAACACAAGGAGATGATGGACAGAGCGCTGAAACTTTTCAGACACTCACCCCCAGTCACAGATCTGGGTTGAATCCATCATCGTTCTTTAGCTCACTTCGCCACCCCAGGTCAGACACAGCTATATGCAAATCAGTCTTGACCCTGTGCCTCATGGGAACAGTCCAGCCCGAACTGCCAAGCCATGTCTTCCCTGGACCGGAAGCAAGCATCCTGGGACCGGTTTCGGGCTAACAGCCCTCATCAGCCAGGCTAGCTTGAATCCAGTGGCAAAGTGAGCAAGGGACCCACGTCTGGGCATACCCTGCCAACTTAGGGCGAACAAAGCAAACACAAGGAGATGATGGACGGAGCGCTGAAACTTTTCAGACACTCACCCCCAGTCACAGATCTGGGTTGAATCCATCATCGTTCTTTAGCTCACTTCGCCACCCCAGGTCAGACACAGCTATATGCAAATCAGTCTTGACCCTGTGCCTCATGGGAACAGTCCAGCCCGAACTGCCAAGCCATGTCTTCCCTGGACCGGAAGCAAGCATCCTGGGACCGGTTTCGGGCTAACAGCCCTCATCAGCCAGGCTAGCTTGAATCCAGTGGCAAAGTGAGCAAGGGACCCACGTCTGGGCATACCCTGCCAACTTAGGGCGAACAAAGCAAACACAAGGAGATGATGGACGGAGCGCTGAAACTTTTCAGACACTCACCCCCAGTCACAGATCTGGGTTGAATCCATCATCGTTCTTTAGCTCACTTCGCCACCCCAGGTCAGACACAGCTATATGCAAATCAGTCTTGACCCTGTGCCTCATGGGAACAGTCCAGCCCGAACTGCCAAGCCATGTCTTCCCTGGACCGGAAGCAAGCATCCTGGGACCGGTTTCGGGCTAACAGCCCTCATCAGCCAGGCTAGCTTGAATCCAGTGGCAAAGTGAGCAAGGGACCCACGTCTGGGCATACCCTGCCAACTTAGGGCGAACAAAGCAAACACAAGGAGATGATGGACGGAGCGCTGAAACTTTTCAGACACTCACCCCCAGTCACAGATCTGGGTTGAATCCATCATCGTTCTTTAGCTCACTTCGCCACCCCAGGTCAGACACAGCTATATGCAAATCAGTCTTGACCCTGTACCTCATGGGAACAGTCCAGCCCGATCTGCCAAGCCATGTCTTCCCTGGACCGGAAGCAAGCAACCTGGGACCGGTTTCGGGCTAACAGCCCTCATCAGCCAGGCTAGCTTGAATCGAGTGGCAAAGTGAGCAAGGGACCCACGTCTGGGCATACCCTGCCAACTTAGGGCGAACAAAGCAAACACAAGGAGATGATGGACGGAGCGCTGAAACTTTTCAGACACTCACCCCCAGTCACAGATCTGGGTTGAATCCATCATCGTTCTTTAGCTCACTTCGCCACCCCAGGTCAGACACAGCTATATGCAAATCAGTCTTGACCCTGTGCCTCATGGGAACAGTCCAGCCCGAACTGCCAAGCCATGTCTTCCCTGGACCGGAAGCAAGCATCCTGGGACCGGTTTCGGGCTAACAGCCCTCATCAGCCAGGCTAGCTTGAATCGAGTGGCAAAGTGAGCAAGGGACCCACGTCTGGGCATACCCTGCCAACTTAGGGCGAACAAAGCAAACACAAGGAGATGATGGACGGAGCGCTGAAACTTTTCAGACACTCACCCCCAGTCACAGATCTGGGTTGAATCCATCATCGTTCTTTAGCTCACTTCGCCACCCCAGGTCAGACACAGCTATATGCAAATCAGTCTTGACCCTGTGCCTCATGGGAACAGTCCAGCCCGAACTGCCAAGCCATGTCTTCCCTGGACCGGAAGCAAGCATCCTGGGACCGGTTTCGGGCTAACAGCCCTCATCAGCCAGGCTAGCTTGAATCGAGTGGCAAAGTGAGCAAGGGACCCACGTCTGGGCATACCCTGCCAACTTAGGGCGAACAAAGCAAACACAAGGAGATGATGGACGGAGCGCTGAAACTTTTCAGACACTCACCCCCAGTCACAGATCTGGGTTGAATCCATCATCGTTCTTTAGCTCACTTCGCCACCCCAGGTCAGACACAGCTATATGCAAATCAGTCTTGACCCTGTGCCTCATGGGAACAGTCCAGCCCGAACTGCCAAGCCATGTCTTCCCTGGACCGGAAGCAAGCATCCTGGGACCGGTTTCGGGCTAACAGCCCTCATCAGCCAGGCTAGCTTGAATCCAGTGGCAAAGTGAGCAAGGGACCCACGTCTGGGCATACCCTGCCAACTTAGGGTGAACAAAGCAAACACAAGGAGATGATGGACGGAGCGCTGAAACTTTTCAGACACTCACCCCCAGTCACAGATCTGGGTTGAATCCATCATCGTTCTTTAGCTCACTTCGCCACCCCAGGTCAGACACAGCTATATGCAAATCAGTCTTGACCCTGTGCCTCATGGGAACAGTCCAGCCCGAACTGCCAAGCCATGTCTTCCCTGGACCGGAAGCAAGCATCCTGGGACCGGTTTCTGGCTAACAGCCCTCATCAACCAGGCTAGCTTGAATCGAGTGGCAAAGTGAGCAAGGGACCCACGTCTGGGCATTCCCTGCCAACTTAGGGTGAACAAAGCAAACACAAGGAGATGATGGACAGAGCGCTGAAACTTTTCAGACACTCACCCCCAGTCACAGATCTGGGTTGAATCCATCATCGTTCTTTAGCTCACTTCGCCACCCCAGGTCAGACCCAGCTATATGCAGATAAGTCTTGACCCTGTGCCTCATGGGAACAGTCCAGCCCGAAGTGCCAAGCCAGGTCTTCCCTGGACCGGAAGCAAGCATCCTGGGACCTGTTTCGGGCTAACAGCCCTCATCAGCCAGGCTAGCTTGAATCCAGTGGCAAATTGAGCGAGGGACCCATGTCTGGGCATACCCTGCCAACTTAGGGCGAACAAAGCAAACACAAGGAGATGATGGACGGAGTGCTGAAACTTTTCAGACACTCACCCCCAGTCACAGATCTGGGTTGAATCCATCATCGTTCTTTAGCTTACTTCGCCACCCCAGGTCAGACACAGCTATATGCAAATCAGTCTTGACCCTGTGCCTCATGGGAACAGTCCAGCCCGAACTGCCAAACCATGTCTTCCCTGGACCGGAAGCAAGCATCCTGGGACCGGTTTCGGGCTAACAGCCCTCATCAGCCAGGCTAGCTTGAATCCAGTGGCAAAGTGAGCAAGGCACCCACGTCTGGGCATACCCTGCAAACTTAGGGCGAACAAAGCAAACACAAGGAGATGATGGACGGAGCGCTGAAACTTTTCAGACACTCACCCCCAGTCACAGATCTGGGTTGAATCCATCATCGTTCTTTAGCTCACTTCGCCACCCCAGGTCAGACACAGCTATATGCAAATCAGTCTTGACCCTGTGCCTCATGGGAACAGTCCAGCCCGAACTGCCAACCCATGTCTTCCCTGGACCGGAAGCAAGCATCCTGGGACCAGTTTCGGGCTAACAGCCCTCATCAGCCAGGCTAGCTCGATTCCAGTGCGATACAAAAGGGGATGATGGACGGAACGTTTGAGCCAATCAAACACTCACCCCCAGTCAACTGATCTGGGTTTAATCCATCATCATTCTTTAGCTCACTCCACCACCCCAGTTCAGACATGGCCATATGCAAATCAGTCTTGACCCTGTGCCTCATGGGAACAGTCCAGCCCGAACTGCCAAGCCATGTCTTCCCTGGACCGGAAACAAGCATTCTAGGACCGGTTTCTGGCATTACAGCCGTCATCAGCCAGGCTTGCTTGAATCCAGTGGCAAAGTGAGCAAGGGACCCACGTCTGGGCATACCCTGCCAACTTAGGGCGACCAAAGCGATACACAAGGGGATGATGGACGGAGCGTCTGAAGCCAATCAAACACTCACCCCCAGTCACAGATCTGGGTTTAATCCATCATCATTCTTTAGCTCACTCCACCACCCCAGGTCAGACACGGCCATATGCAAATCAGTCTTGACCCTGTGCCTCATGGGAACAGTCCAGCCCGAACTGCCAAGCCATGTCTTCCCTGGACCGGAAACAAGCATCCTGGGACCGGTTTCTGGCATTTCAGCCGTCATCAGCCAGGCTTGCTTGAATCCAATGGCAAAGTGAGCAAGGGACCCACGTCTGGGCATACCCCCGCCAACTTAGGGCGACCAAAGCGATACACAAGGGGATGATGGACGGAGCGCTTGAAGCCAATCAAACACTCACCCCCAGTCAACTGATCTGGGTTTAATCCATCATCATTCTTTAGCTCACTTCACCACCCCAGTTCAGACATGGCCAAATGCAAATCAGTCTTGACCCTGTGCCTCATGGGAACAGTCCAGCCCGAACTGCCAAGCCATGTCTTCCCTGGACCGGAAGCAAGCATCCTGGGACCGGTTTCGGGCATTTCAGCCGTCATCAGCCAGGCTTGCTTGAATCCAGTGGCAAAGTGAGCAAGGGACCCACGTCTGGGCATACCCCTGCCAACTTAGGGCGACCAAAGCGATACACAAGGGGATGATGGACGGAGCGCTTGAAGCCAATCAGACACTCACCCCCAGTCAACAGATCTGGGTTTAATCCATCATCATTCTTTAGCTCACTCCACCACCCCAGTTCAGACATGGCCATATGCAAATCAGTCTTGACCCTGTGCCTCATGGGAACAGTCCAGCCCGAACTGCCAAGCCATGTCTTCCCTGGACCGGAAACAAGCATCCTAGGACCGGTTTCTGGCATTTCAGCCGTCATCAGCCAGGCTTGCTTGAATCCAATGGCAAAGTGAGCAAGGGACCCACGTCTGGGCATACCCCTGCCAACTTAGGGCGAACAAAGCGATACACAAGGAGATGATGGACGGAGCGCTTGAAGCTTTTCAGACACTCACCCCCAGTCAACTGATCTGGGTTGAATCCATCATCATTCTTTAGCTCACTCCACCACCCCAGGTCAGACATGGCCATATGCAAATCAGTCTTGACCCTGTGCCTCATGGGAACAGTCCAGCCCGAACTGCCAAGCCATGTCTTCCCTGGACCGGAAGCAAGCATCCTGGGACCGGTTTCTGGCATTTCAGCCGTCATCAGCCAGGCTAGCTTGAATCCAGTGGCAAAGTGAGCAAGGGACCCACGTCTGGGCATACCCTCGCCAACTTAGGGCGACCAAAGCAAACACAAGGAGATGATGGACGGAGCGCTTGAGCTAATCAAACACTCACCCCCAGTCAACTGATCTGGGTTGAATCCATCATCATTCTTTAGCTCACTTCACCACCCCAGTTCAGACATGGCTATATGCAAATCAGTCTTGACCCTGTGCCTCATGGGAACAGTCCAGCCCGAACTGCCAAGCCATGTCTTCTCACTTTGCCACTGGATTCAAGCAAGCCTGGCTGATGACGGCTGGAATGCCAGAAACCGGTCCTAGGATGCTTGTTTCCGGTCCAGGAAGACATGGCTTGACAGTTCGGGCTGGACTGTTCTCATGAGGCACAGGGACTCAGACTGGTTGCATATGGCCATGTCCAACTGGGGTGAGTGGAGTGAGCTACAAGGATGATGATGGATTAGACCCAGATCAGCTGACTGAAGTGAGTGTTTCGACTAGCTCAACGCTCCGTCCATCATCCCTTTTGTATCGCTTTGTTCGCCCTAAGTTCGGGGTATGCCCAGACGTGTCCCTTAGCTCACTTTGCCACTGATTCAAGCAAGCCTGGCTGATGACGGCTGGATATGCCAGAAACCGGTCCTAGGATGCTTGTTTCCAGTCCAGGGACATGGCTTGGCAGTTCGGCTGGACTGTTCCATGAGGCCAGGGTCAGACTGCTTTGCATATGCCATGTCTGAACTGGGCTGGTGGAGTGAGCTAAAGAATGATGATGGATTAAACCCAGATCAGTTGACTGGGGGTGAGTGTTTGATTGGCTCAAACGTTCCGTCCATCATCCCCTTTTGTATCGCCTAGCTCGATTCCAGTGGCAAAGTGAGCAAGGGACCCATGTCTGGGCATACCCTGCCAACTTAGGGCGAACAAAGCAAACACAAGGAGATGATGGACGGAGCGCTGAAACTTTTCAGAAACTCACCCCCAGTCACTGAACTGGGTTGAATCCATCATCGTTCTTTAGCTCACTTCGCCACTCCAGGTCAGACACAGCTATATGCAAATCAGTCTTGACCCTGTGCCTCATGGGAACAGTCCTTCCCGAACTGCCAAGCCATGTCTTCCCTGGACCGGAAGCAAGCATCCTGGGACCAGTTTCAGGCTAACAGCCCTCATCAGCCAGGCTAGCTTGAATCCAGTGGCAAAGTGAGCAACGGACCCACGTCTGGGCATTCCCTGCCAACTTAGGGCGAACAAAGCAAACACAAGGAGATGATGGACGGAGCGCTGAAACTTTTCAGACACTCACACTCACCCCCAGTCACAGATCTGGGTTAAATCCATCATCGTTCTTTAGCTCACTTCGCCACCCCAGTTCGGGCTGGCCTGTTCCCATTGGGCGCAGGGGCAAGACTGATTTGCATATGGCTGGGTCCAAACTGGAATGGCATGGTGAGCAAAAAAACGATGGACTTAGGCCCAGATCTCTGTACTGGGGTGAATGCATGACATTGTTCTGCATTCTGTCCATCAATTGTTCTTTTGACATTTGTCACCCCGAGTGGGACGGGTATGCCCAGACGTGGCTCCCGTGCTCTCCATGCCTCTGGAGTCAAGCTATCCTGGCTTATGAGGGCTGAAAGCCTGAAACCGGTCGTAGGATGCTTGCTTCCAGTCCAGGGAGGACCTGGCCTGGCAGATCGGGCTGGACTGTTCCCATTGGGTGCAGAGTCAAGACTGATTTGCATATGGCTGGGTCCAAACTGGAATGGCATGGTGAGCAAAAAATGGATTTAGGCCCAGATCTCTGTACTGGGGTGAATGCATGACATTGTTCTGCATTATGTCCGTCAATTGTTCTTTTTGCATTTGTCACCCGAGTGGGACGGGTAGGCCCAGACGTGGGTCCTGTGCTCTCCATGCCACTGGAGTCAAGCTATCATGGCTGATGAGTGCTGAAAGCCTGAAACCGGTCCTAGGATGCTTGTTTCCAGTCCAGGGAGGACCTAGCCTGGCAGTTCGGGCTGGACTGTTCCCATTGGGTGCAGGGTCAAGACTGATTTGCATATGGCTGGGTCCAAACTGGAATGGCATGGTGAGCAAATAAACGATGGATTTAGGCCCAGATCTTTTTACTGGGGTGAATGCATGACATTGTTCTGCATTCTGTCCATCAATTGT
Organism: Calotriton arnoldi; assembly: GCA_963921515.1. Classification (NCBI taxonomy): domain Eukaryota; kingdom Metazoa; phylum Chordata; class Amphibia; order Caudata; family Salamandridae; genus Calotriton; species Calotriton arnoldi. The sequence goes on from CAWUFW010010952.1 coordinate 354,834, forward strand.
TCTTTTTGCACCTCCTCATGTTTCCTCATCTTTCCTCATCTACGAATGCTGCATAAGATCTTCAAGTGGCTTCCCCAGACCACCAGACGTAAAGTCACACAAGCCCTCGTGAGCAGACTAAACTACGACAATGAACTCCGTGCCAGAATCTCAGCCCACCTCATACACACGCCAAACCATTCAGAACGCCGCCGCTAGACTCATCTTTGACCTCCCTCGCAGCTCCTACATCTCACCTCACCTTATGGAGCTCCAATGGCTCCCCATCCAGAAACACAGCCAGCTCAAGCTTCTCACCCATGCAATGAAGGCCCTTAACAACATAGGTCCTGCCTACCTCAAACACCTCCTACACTTATACCAACCCACCTGACAACTGCACTCAGCGTCACTCTCACTCGCACGCATCCCAAGCATCCACAGAAGCAGAACCAGAGGTCATTTATTTTCACACATCGCTGCCAAGACTTGGAATGACCTCCCAAAACACATCAGGACCTCCTCTTTGCTTTTCGAATTCCACAAGAAGCTGAAGACCTGGATTTTCAACTAATCTCGTGGTACATCAAAGACTCAGCCGGGTTTGGGCTTGTCCTACTCACCTGCTCAGCACCTGGATACTCTTGCGGGTGATAATTGCGCTTAACAAATCAACATAACATAACATAATATTCCACGTCCTTATAGTGAAAAAGCATAGAAGCTATTTCCTCTGTAGCAAGGTTGGCTGCTTCATAGGGAAATGTTGATGTACATTATAACACCTTATATTGCTAATTTCGGATTGGCAACAGCATAGAAATATTTCAAGGACTTTTGTTTAATAGCTAAGCAAGAAACTATTTAATGGTAAAGTCTAATTTTGCCCAACTATTACAGAATAAATACTGCCTCTGAAGGCCTTTTATTAAGTATTCAACTGTTAGCTGGCAGTTGTTGGCTCCCCTGTGGTGAGGTGTGAAATATTCCCTAGACAGGAAAAATGGGCCTTGGTTGTGGGGAGGTATTGTCCTCCCCTTGAGAGTATGGCTTGGGGCTGTCCCTAGACCCTTGGTGCACTTCAAAGATGCCTCCCCAGTCACAGGCTGATGTAGCTCACACATGGGCCTGCCTCCACATTTGTCCTTCTAATCAGCCAGGCACCAACCCATGTGGGAGGGGAAGCTGCCCTTAAACAGGTTTAGAGTGATCACAGGGTTGGGGCTGTGCTCATCCTTTTTGATATTAATGTGTCAAATTCTGCTTGTATGTCATCCCGCTTTACAGTTCGGCTAGAGTTTTGCCTATAATATTTGGGGTGCACTTCCAAGAGGAAAACAGAATGCCAGAACACAATGGACCTGATTCACAAGCTGCACTTTGTAGTACATTTTGTAGTGCTACAGTAGTGCTATAAAGCGTGCTGCAAAGTGCTATTCACAAACTCCGCTTTTGTAGTAACTTACACTTTTGTAGTAGCTAATACTTTTGCAGTAAGTCCCTGCCTCTATTAATTTCTGTGGGAGATTGTTACAGTGCCAGTGGTAGGCAATGTGTAGTGCTGAACGTACTACAAAAATGTAAATTACTACAAAAGTGTAGAATACAGCAAAAAGTGGAATTTGTGATTACCGAAATGTAGCAAAGTTACTCAAAAGTGTAAACCTACTCAAAAGTGTAAGTTATCTTTGTGAATCTGACTCTTTGTGTATATCCACTGTTCGATTGCTGAAATCTCAGCTTTGATTTTACTAGACTTCTGTCTCTGAATTTGCGGGGGGTCCAGGGCCTGCCTAAAACTGGACTTTAGTGTTACATGTGGATAGACCCTAGAATTAAAATAGTATACCCCTCCACACACACCCCCAGCCCTTAGAGCCCAAATGTAGTGTGGCTGAAAATTTCAACCTTCTTGAAAATACCCAAAGTTGGTAGGGTTAACTCCAGGAACCTACCCCTTTGGTCAAGCCACAGGGATAGAGCAAGCTCCAAGAGTCCTTTCCTGCAACTACCCAGCTGATAAGTGGCAACTGGACCTTGACTGGACTCTAGTGGCTACCCTCTGAGTCTCTATGTGCCTCCACTTTGGTCCTTGATGGCTTTAGGCGTGTACTGTTATGGTGGATTGGGACTTATAGGAATAAGAAGATGAAATCTTTGACCAGGACAAACCTGTATCTGAGCAGTGCTCCATCGTGCTCCATCGTGGTCAGTATCAAATTGTCCCTAAGTCCTCTTCTACCCTGACCATTGACTATCATTAGTACTTTGTGCTTCTTGGTTCTATTTTTACTTGAAAGTTTAAAAATTCATATCTCTTGATCCTCTTAATAGATTTTTGTCATTTTGTTATTTTGGTGTCATTTTGTTTATTGAATTTTACTCTATTTTTTTAATTCCTTGTGGGATTTTTTTATTGTTTTGCTTTTCAACTTTATTACTGTTTTAGTACTGCATAAATACTTTGCACATTGCCTCTTAGTTAAGCCTGTCTGCTCTGTGCCATAGCTACCATGGTGTTGAGCTCAGGTTAATTTAGTGACTTTAAGGGTTCACCCAGACAAGCATTGTGATTATTACTTAAGTTGGATACTTACTGCCCTCGACCGAATAAGCCCATTTCTCACACTACCACTAAGTTGAAAGAATGTGTGTCAAATGGTCCTGTGTCCTAGCCTTCCCTTGCCCAGGGGAGCATCCTTTGTTATGCTGCTCAGCTGAAAGATAAAGAAGAGGAAACATCTTTGTGCATAAGCTACTATCTTGTTCACCGTTGGCCTCACCTCTAAAAACGTCCTCATGGCTTCTAATGGAGGATTCACAAGTAAAATCCTTCCTTTCTGCCAGGTAATATCTTTCTGATTGTCTTCTAACTAATCATCATTCTTTGTACAAGTATCCTTTTAGAGTTCCTTATTCTTCCTGGCTTTTGTAATGAGATTTAGGGACACAAACCTGTTTGCTGTTGATGATTAAGCCTTCCCTACCTCATGCACCCATTCAAGGGAAAATGCTCTAGCTTCTTTGAACAACCATTGACAGCTTCCATTCTGCCTCAACACTCACTTCATACTAAGCAACTGTTTGTTTCATCAGGATCTTCAATGCTTTGGGAATCAATCTAGGTGAACAAAACTTAACAGGGTGTGCAGGATTTGAGCAATCTCTTCATCTGTCTATAATTTCAGCATTAGGAATATGCCAATCGTGATATGAAATATAGGGGCATATTAGCAAGACCCACGTTAAAATTATCGCCGTTTTAGCGGCAGGAAACTGCCGCTAAAACGGCAATAATGGGCTTGCTAATATGCGTTATAGAATTCCAATAGAAGCCCAGGTTAGATGTGCAGGACATCTAACCTGGGCTTCTGTGAATTCCATAACGCATATTAGCAAGCCCATTATCGCCGTTTTAGCGGCAGTTTCCTGCCGCTAAAGCGGCGATAATTCTAACGTGGGTCTTGCTAATATGCCCCATAGTGCCTGCAACCTCAGTCCTATATTTTTTGTACACAATATGTGTTGTAGCTGATTTTCAAATTTAGGCAATTCTGTATTAACAGTGTTAACATATGTGGCTGTATAGAATCCAAATGCAGAACTATGATAGAAAGAGGCTGTATATGGTAATTTAGACCAAGGCAGACGGCCTGCCAGCTTACGAGGTTAGCAGACAAACGGCACCACTTCCCTGATGGAACACCACCTGTCCTAATGTGAGTTTCATGTCTGTCTAGCGAGGATCCCATTGCTCTCTGTAGATCCACATTGTAGTAGCTGCACAGAAGGAAGAACAGTTTGCAGAGTGGTTGCCATGATGTTTTGGTCCTGCTCAGCAAAGGATTTTGTGTTTTAAAAACAAACTCCTAAAGAAAGAGTTTGTTTTTGAGAAAGAAAAAAGCTATTTTTGGTCATCTCAGTTAATTGTAGAGAGTGAATGCATTGTGCAGTCGTCTAATATTATGTCTGACAGCATGTCCAGGCATGAAGCCTGCCTGATCCTGGTGGACCAGTGAGGGGATCACTGTAAGCAAAGGCCTGACAATGCCCTGGCAATGATTTTGACCTCTGTATTTAGGCGGGAATTAGTACAGTACGCGGAGATTGTGCAGAGTTATCCCGGCTTCAGAATGACTACGATCTCTGTCTTGCAGAAGTAGGGTGCAACCACAGAGATGCCCTTGTTTCCTGAATTAGTGGCTCTAGTGGGATATTCAATTTATGCATGAATAGTTGAAAGAATTCCCCTAGGAAGCCGTTGTCTGAGTTTAACCGACTCAAGGTTGCTGAGAGTTCACCGCTGTGAGGTCACCCTCCAGTGATCATCGTTCAGTGTCAGTAAGGGTCCGGAGGGGTAGGTTACCCACAAATTCATCTGTCAATGCTTTGGGCAATCTGTGCCACTGGGCGTATAGATCAGACTAATATTGTGTGAAACGCTGGGCATTAGCCCTATCACTGGTAATTCTTGAACAAGTCCAATCCAAGAGACAAAAGATTGGGGTGTGCTGCCATAGATTGGTGGAGGAGTTTGCTAGATTTGTCTCCCTACTGCTAAATGCACATTTACGAGGCGAGACATATGGTCCTGGTCTCATCCAGTAACTTGTGTTGCAAAACAGGTTGTGTATGGGCCAGTTCTCTATGTAGACCCTTATCTGAGCTCTCTAAGGAACGTGTCTCGAAGTCATGTATCTGGGACTCCAGGTCATTGACCTCCTGCTTTTTATTGCTTTTTTTCCTCTGTCAAGTAGCTGAGTTCCTTGGAGGGTTGCTTTGAAAGTCACCCACACAATGCCTGGGAAGTTTACTGATTCCCTATTGTGTGCAAAATATGTGTTGATTTCCTCGACTATGTGTGAAGTGCAGGGCAAACATCCACCTCAGAGGGGCCTATTTTGGTTGGCCGTTATACAGAGCTCCATTGGGAAATGGCCAGAAAGGCCTCGGGTTAGGATCCAAGCAGCCATGTCTGTCAAAGTTTTGGGCATCAGGAAGTTACAGAGGCAGTAGAATGTAGTATTGGTGTGGGAGTGAAATGTGTAGCCTCTCTCTCTAAAGTCACCAGGTATCCACAAGGCTCAGTTCCTCTATAAAAGGTGCTAATAATGAACATCCAGTGGTAGGTCTGCTCCTTCTCCTGGATCTGTCTATGTTTTCATCCACAACCCCATTCCAGTCCCCTCCCAGCACCACACAGCCTCCGGGGAGAACTCCTGCCAGTCTTGTTATGATTTCCAGAAAGGACATGCTAAGGGGTGGTGGGCGTAGACATGGATAAAGGTCATGGATTCCCCAGCCACATACCTGCCTCGTTGGTCTGACCATTCTCTGATAACCGTTAAAGGAAAACTTCCTTTAAGTAAAATGAGCACCCCCAGAAACCTCTAATGAACCCCGAGTGATCTAACTGGGCATACCCATACTGGGCTTGGAAGATGGTCTTGGTGCCCAATAAGTGTGTCCCCTGGAGGAATAGGATGTCAGCCTGCAGTCTCTTGTCTGCTTTAAGAACCGCCTCTGATTGATCTTATCTAGCAGACCGTTGATTTTCCAGGACACTGTGGATTTGCCTATGTTTGGATCCCACACTATAGTCAGCCTTTTGGGACTGTTGTTTCTGTCAGGGAATGAGCAGTGATGTCCATGGGACTATGGCTCTATAGTTTGGTATCATGAAGTATCTGTTATGGGGAAGTAAAGCTCCTGATGCCAATGGGACACCAGGGCTGTCCCATCCCAACTGGATCCCCTCCCATGCACTTGTTTTCTGTCTCATGACTCCAGCACCATCTCACCTAGTGTAAGAGTTTTCCTTAGCCTCAGCGCGAGTCAATGTATCTTGCCATTCAGAGGTGCGTCGAGCTGGCAAAGTGGCGTTTCTCTCCCTTCAGTCCCCCTAGTTCTGAAAGAGATATCAGTCAAGCCTTCATCAGTTCTGCTTTTGTGCTGTTATTGGCAGTCTCCTCCATCAGTACAGTTGATGTTCCCATCTCCTGATCTCAGATTGCAAGCATCTAGCCTGCTTCGTGTCAGCTATTTCTCCATGATGAGCGTGAGCAGTTCCTATTTAATTCACTGTTACGGAACCACCACGGGGAAGAGGGGAAGTCCAGAGAACTGCCTCCAACTCTCCGCTGGTCCTGAGCAAAGGCCGTGCCTGTGGTCTCACAGAGAATTTCTTGTCCCTCCATTGAAAGACCACCTCTAGGGAGTCAAAAAACAGTGTTTGGTTTTGATAGAGGAGTTTGAGTGTAGCAGGGTAGAGCAGCATGTATCAGATATTGAGGTTTCACAATTTCTTCTTTGGTTCCATGAAGGATTTCTGCTGTTTTGGACCATATTGGTGTCGTCCGGAAAAAGTAGTAGTTTGTTGGATTGCTACAGTAGGGCTTCCTGAGTGCATGTGTAACGTGATATAGTATCCTGGTCATGATAGTTCAATATGCAAAAAATTAAAAGTCTGGCTAGGGCCCCCCGGGGGTGGCCCAGGAGTCAAGGCCTGGTGTGCTCATTCAATGACAAAACAGGGAGATAGTGCATCAGGCAGCATGATAGAGCATAGCCATCAATCTAGAAACACCTCCGGGGAGGACCCTTCACAGCCCTCCGGAAATCCTATCAGGCAGAGGTTATTTTTCCCGGCTCTCCCTTTCTCTACCTCAACCCTTGCAGCCAATTCGTTAGTGATGGAGGAAAGCCTAAAGATTGACTGTTGCATACTACTCTTACCAGCCATTAGAAGCTTCGAGCACTCCATTGTCTTCAATGGAGCTCCCAACATTCCAATGTTCTAATATAGACTTAGAGCCCGCCATAGTGGGCTCTTCTGGGCATTAAAGGCCCGCTTCAGCGTTAAAGGCCAGAGCCGAAGGCGAGGGCCTTTAACAAGGGAGCGGGCCTGTAATGGCCAGTAGAGCTCGCTACGGAGGGCTCTAAGGATATTAGACCATTCCGCCACTAGAGGGCAGAATGTTGTAATTTGTAAAACAAAGGCCTCATGGAGCCCGAGGTGGTTGAAATCCCCTCGGGTTTCATGAGGCCTTTGTTAAACATTGGAATGTTGATGCTCGGGGCTTCCACCGGCCTTTAGAATCCCGGAGCACTCCATTGTTTTCAATGGAGCGCTCAACATTCCAATGTTCTAATAGGTCCTACATTTTGTGTTGTGATGCACCACGTGAGAACCTGTGTAAAACATTTGTAAAACTCCCCCGGTGTTTCATATCTGATATCATAGCTAAGAATGCTCCACTTGGTTAAAAATAATTGCATAATAGAAATTACTATGCAGTTTTGTTGGAGAACTTTTTTCCCAAATCCTTAATCATGCTTGTGCCCAAAATAGCTCACGGTTCCTAACAGCCAGTTTCTTGGGTTACTCACTTCCTAGTAGCGTCATAATTTTATATCATCTTTTTTTCAAGTACTTTGCTGCTTAGTTCATTGACAGGAGGCCCCCGTTCATGCAGAGCTGGATGTCACACTGATCACACATGCCTTGCCTTCAATCTTACCAGTTAAAATCTGACCTGCAGTCAGGTCTCATCTGCGGTAATGTGGATCCCCAATGCTTTTTAGTTTTAGGTTTCTTAACCGGAGACAACATAACGTATAGATGTAAATGAGGGGGAAATGGGGGAATATGGTAGTAAACATAGATGGGTGCAAACAGATAGTAAATTGTCTGTTTTTGTGATTTCTCTGCAGTTCTGAAATTATTCAGAGCTGTTCTAAGTAAGAGAACTACTCATGACGGTAACCTGTGAGGCTCTGAATTGAGCTGGAGTGTTGCATTGGGGGATCGGTATGTTTCTGTTCTACTGTTTATTTTATTTGGATAGTTTTTGCAAACCACAGTCATAATTCTAATACAAGTTGGCAGAACTTTTTACAAGTTGGATAAACATTTCACAGATGTATATAGTTTAACGTATTAGGTTATCCATATATACAAGCAGTCATACTGGAGACATATGTTTGACACATCCACAATGTTGACATATAAGAAGATAAATATCCAGGGACTGTGTATTCAGGCTTAGCAAGTCCATCTATCAACAGGTAGCCAGTAGGTGATTTTTTAGACGTATTTTCAACAGTGTGAAGGATGCTGTCATGTGTCTTATTTGTTGGGAGGATGTTCCAGATTTTTGCGGCATTGCTGGAGTATGTGCACTTGGGGAGGTGGAGGCATATAGAGATCTGAACTCTTGGGTTTTTGCTTCATCCTGCGAAGTACTGACCCCTGTGAAAATTGCAAAATTTTACTTTAGAGTCCAGACAATACCTGGGTTAAGAGATATGAGTTGGGTTGGCGTCATATTTCTTGAGATGGTTGACCATATATAGATTTCCCCCTGCCTTGCTTACTCCTCCATTGAAGGCTTATTCAGTAGAACCTGAATGAAGCAAAAACAGAGAAAATGATTTGAGAATTTCACTACACATCTCTCTCCCTACAGTATTGCAAGCCTCAGCAGTGCAATGGATTGAGAATTGTGATGGGATTTTAAAAGTTCATTTGTAGTGCTCCACAAACAACACAAGTAACAGCACCATGCAGTAAGGCATAAGTCTCCAAAGATAGTGAATTACTGACAGATCCATGTCCAATTTTCCGGGTACCCACTGACTATGTAAAGAAATCTCATTTGAAAACATTGTATGATTAATTTATCCAATAAAGGTATACTGAAAACTGTCATGTCCCTAAGGGACCAATCTTGGACTCATCTAATCTAAGGCATGTCTAACAAGTTTCTTTTCTGATGCCCCTGCTTCTCTGTGTGGTTAGTTTCCATATTGATAAACATTTTCTTTAAATATATCCAGTAACTATTAAAAGATTGATGTCTCACTCAACAGCCAATTCCTGTTTCATTCCAGAATATAGCGATTCTTTTTCATTTAGAAATAGTTTTCTAGACGTTTTGTGCCCGTAGAACCAATTAAAGGTGTGTTCTGGGACAAGTATTTTTGTTCATAAAGGTTAAGGATTCTCTTGGCAATAATTAAAAACTATGCCCAAATCATATATAATATTGCTTGCCTGAAATACATGATGCATTTGATACATACATATTTAGAATGAAACCATAGAAATTCTCAGGCATTCTTCAAGTGCGCTTTATCAAGCTACATCACAAAAAAGGAAATGACTTGCTAATCTCAGTTCTGCGATACATCAAAAGGTATTTAACACGCTTATAAATTGCAAATTCATCCATCCTGGTTAGGTATGTTTATGCTCTTTCTTTGATGTTTGACTTTTTGTATCTGATCTCGCTTGCAAGGTCATTCCCAACCTGAACTGAAATCAATTATTTTTTCCAAGTCATTGCATTTCTAAGCTTGTTGTTGTTTCGCAGGGACAGTGTGTGACATGAATGTGATGCAGCCATTTTAGAGTGAGCGGTGCTCATTATAGGATGCAGCAAGGCTGGCATGTATTGATCTTCAGTTACAGCTCAGGTTCCCTGGTCGCTGGGGTAATGTGTTATAAGCTAGCAGCAGAATTAAAGAGCATTTAATAAGGCAGCATTTGGTGAAACCCAATGAAGAAGGCAGCATGTGGTGAAATCCAATAGACAAAAGTAAACACCCAAACACAAAAACATTAAGGGGCTTATTTACGAGCCAGTTGCACCGCTGGAGCATCACTTTTTGTGACATTCAAAATGGGCATTGCGGTGGGTTTTCCCATGCAACACCCATGGATTTTGACATTGCCCCAGACTTACAAGATCATGTAAACCTGGGGAAGCGCCAAATCCTTACGCCTCCCGAGGTGAGGTGTAACGAGGAGAAATAGCTTTATTTTTCATGGTTTTCCCCTCTTTAGAAAGAGGAAAACGACTCTTTGGATTGTTTTTGTGCAGGAAGGTGTCCCTTTCTGCACAAAAACAATCCTGCCAACAATACAGGCACCCTTGCACCATGGTGCATGGGTGCCTGCGTTTGCGCTAGGCTGGCGAAATGGCGCCAGCGCAGGGGTAAAAGATAAGAATGCACATTATTGCATAAATACATTGCATTCTTGCCCTTTCACTTTGGGGTAGGGCAGCGCTGCAAGGTGACTTGCTGCGCTGCCCTACGCCAAATCTCAGTAAATGAGGGCCTATGTCTCTAAAATGACTTCAGAATTTGCGAGATGCATCTGTAAATCTGCCTGTTTATTTCACAAGATGCTAAACCTAACCACCACTAAATATCTTTCTAAAAAACTGGCAATTAACATTTCACCGGTATCCATTGGACTAGTTAAATCTTTCCATAATTTAACGCCTTCGAAGTCACTAGAAAACATATGACTGTATCTTTGGAAAACACCATGAGATCTTTAATGATCCGATTGCTATAAAATTAATTTATGGAAAGCAAATCCGACATGTAAATCAATCAATTAACCACCACTCACCATGCTGTAAGCTCACGCTATGACTAATTTAACCTTATTTTAATATGATACATCTGAAGGTGTTTCATCTTAAGTGTGTGCAAAAGATTATGTTACCTCCTAAATCTTTATAATGCCTGTAAATACTGTGAGGTGCTCTGACACCACCAGGGTGCCATGCATATCAATATATAAATTCTAAAATAAATTAATTAATTCATAACCGGTTTGCCTTAACCTGTTACCTAACATTATAATTAGATAGGAAGTTACATATTAATATTCGATCCCTGTGGGACAAATTCAGTACTTAGAATTGCATGTCAGTGATTGTACTGGCTTTAGATATTTTGAGCCTCGTCAAACAAAGGCAATGGCTGAGCGTGAGTACCAGCACTGTTCTGCCACCGCATCATATATCATACTGACCATGCTCTATATTGAAAACAGTGATGTATGAATGCTCAGAATTACTGTGTGTGAGAATAAGTCTTATTTTATTGCACTGTATTATCTATCTTGCAATTAATCTAAAATCAATCGTTAGCAATAAATCATCTATCATAAAGGCAGCACAAATCATCACCAGTTAAAGAACAGACAGCACAGGGAGCAATGACTGTAAAAATATATACTGTTAAAACTTAATGCATTCATTTCATTTTAAGGATCCAGAAATATATGGGATTTCAGATTGTTTCTTCATGCATCTGCGGGTTGTAAATTATGCTAATGTTTCAAACCCTTAAGTTAAAAATTAGACAAGATCATCCTCTGGACTGAGGATGGAGGGCAGAGACCACTTAGAAAGGGCCCCCCTTGAATAAGAAAACACAGATAACAAATGTTAGTAACCTTAAACCCAAGTTCCTATGTTAGAGAAACGGGCAAGCAACAACTGAATGTGAGAAGTAGGACATAATGGGAAGGAGGAGCTTAAGAAAGAATAAAGCCACTTATTTACATGCAAAAGCATTGTAGGGCAAACAATACACATTAGAAGAACTGGGTGCTGATTAAAACCAGACAATCAACTTTGCACTGATCAGAAAGATTATTGAAATACTCACAAAGTATGCCAGAGTGTGCTTACAACAAATTAACAAAATAAATAGGTCCAATTTGAAGACTGCAGCTCTGTAAAAAAATAGATAATCTGGTGATTAGCAGCAGAAAGGTTCACTGGAGTTTTTTATGGAAGGAAGAGCTGGAGATAGTACTTACAAATGTATAAAAAGTATTCAATTGCTCCTCACAGAAGAAATCATGGAAGCTGTAGAGGAGCAAATCAAAAAGGAGACATAATCTAAGCATCCACGTTAAAATAAGAAGCATTCGAATTGCTTCGGAAGTGCTTACCAGCAAGACGCATGCAGTCACAGACCGCTCTGCTTAAAAATGAGCAATTGCGGGCATTCTGGGAGATAGGGAGCCCATCCAAAATGGCAGAAACTTGGAAGGTGCCAAAAACAATCCTCTAACAAGTGAAAAGTCAAGCAATAGATCATAATTTACAAAATTACAATTGTGTCCAGGTTGCAAATCCAGCAGTGGGTAAGGAGCAGGTACAGGGCGTCTGCATTTGATTCAGGACCTTGACACAGAAGAAGGAGATACAATAAGGGGGTACTGAACCACCCAACACTCAAGCTTGAATTGATTCGATTGAAGTTCCATTGATGACATCATACAACATGATAAACAAGAAAGTTTAACTCCTTAAACCCTGATGAAGTCCTAAGGGACGAAATGCGTTGACTGGGCTGATGTGCAATTGTGTTTAACCAAATACTTCAATAAAGGTGGATTTGAATACTTGTGCAAAACTCCCGTGGAATTCAATTGAACTCTAATAATGGACACACTTCAATATTGTATCTTGTCGTAATTTATTTCAGAATGCTCAAAAACTGAGCTATATTGATGACATTTTGTATGCTCCTTTGCATTTGTTGGAAAGGAGCTGGGACTTGACTTATTACTCATGTCTGAGTGCCCCAGGATGTCACTTATGTATTTGTTTCTTTTGAAAGCAAAATGTAGTTCTGAAATAATGTCTCAACGGCAGAAAGAACATCTATGAGGATTAAAGATGGATACGCAGACTATTTTAGCGTCATTATTCTCTTGAGTTTTGAGTGTAAGAAGGCTTTCTCTAGGGCTAAACTATGCTCTCTTTCTGGTTCTCTTTACAAGGCATTGTGGGTAATCTTGCTCAATAAGCCTCTGACACACTGTATCAAAATCAGCAAAGAAACCATTCTTCTGTGTACAATTTCTCTGAAATGTAAGAAACTGTCGATAAGGCAGATTTTTCTCAATGCCCTCGGATCAAAGCTGCCATATTATAATATTTGCGCTTCGTAAATTTACCAAAGACCATGGAGTAGATGGTATTGTTATCAATCCTTACCTCAAGGTCTATGTAGTTGACATTCCAGTTGCTGAACTCAGAAGTAAACTGAAAATTAGGACTGCAATTGCTGAGCCACCCAACAAATGCCAAAAGGGACTCCTCAGAGCCTTTCCAAATAACAAAGACAGTGTCAGTTAACAAAGGTGCGAAGTGAAACAGGCACTCATAGGTGAACCTTTAACTTGTAAGCCAAAGTATTTTTTAATAGAAAGTAGTTTATTGTAGGAGCTATTTTAACACAGTTGGCAATAAATTCAGCAGGGACCCCTCATTATAGGGTGTGTGATGTGACCTAAGGGTCTGTGGTGGTACAGTCTCATCAACAGCACTCATTCCAATGTAGGTATGCCCCATGTGAATGAAGCCCTTAGCCTCTCTACTGAGGCTAATATCCTCCATCAGATTATAAACAGCTGGGGGTAGGTTGGGGGCAGCCAGTGAGTACTTGCATGGTCCACTGTCCCTTGCAAAAGTGCGCCAGAAAAATGCAAATGCAAATACAAATGCAAATCCAGTACTTGTATAGCGCACGAATCACCCCCGAAGGGGTCTCTCGGCGCTGGGGGCCGTTGGGAAGATTAAGCGAGCTATTGCCCAGAGTCGCATGGTGCTGGGCAGACCCCTGCCGCCGGAGCCAGGGATCAAACCGTGATCCCCAGCATCCAGCATCAGTCGCCCTGGCCGCGGCGCCACACCAAACAATCTGGATCCACTGTTCCAAATTCTTACGATCTACTAGAAAGGACAATAAAGCACCAACACCAGAGGAGTGCAGCTGGCACTGATATACTGCGGTAGAGAGGGTGACAAACTAACTAATAGTATGAAACATTTTTCAACCTTTTTGCAATGATACTTTAATAAGATAACTGTGCTGTAGATGTAAAGCCACCATCCACCTCCAAATGCATACACTTGAGTGACAATTGACTGTTTCACACAACAATTGAACTTATATATTTCAACCAACCATCATTATTATTTGCTATCTGCCTCTTATAGGGATTTCAACACATATTTTATATCCTGCTCCATGTTAAAATAACACTGTCTTACCTCTGTAAGAGGATGCACCCACAGTTCTTATAAATTAAAGGACTGTAAACGTGAGGTGTTACTAATTTGAAACTTATAGTTACTTATTTGATCAGTTCTCGAAATCCTTAGTTTGTCTCACCATCTTTCTAACCAGAGATCTGCAAGTTGTACACATAGCTGTAACAAAAACAATATTCCAATGAGTAATCTTGGCAGTTTATTTTGGCATGTTTGCATGCGTTTGGAATTTTCATTTTGAAGAGCCATGCAACTAGAAAATATCAAACCTCTATCTAGATATAAATCAACAGCTTAAATAAAATATTACACACCCAGTTACACTTGTAGCAACTCCAGTTTGCATCAAAAACAGCATTACAGATAAGACATAAATTGCAGTTGTTTGCACATGTGATTTGTAACTAGTAAAACCCTTGGAAATAGGAGTAGTAGCGTACATGCTGATTAGTGTATTTTGTGCTTACTAAAATTATGTTGGGTGAATTATGAAAAGCCAGCATTTTGCAGGTCACATGTGATTGGGCCTATCGGTATACTACACAATAGGTTCAGCAAAGAATGATGAGCCTTCTTCAGATGTTCAATTACTTTTGGTCCTATTCAGAAAATATGGAATTATCTATGATTAAAAGTGAATAATGGGGATGTTTCTTACTGCTGGGTTCTGAGTGACATCAAACAGACAGCAAGTGTAAAGCCTGAGATCTCTATTGAATCATTCAGAATCCTAAGGGGAAAAACACTCATGTTATTTAATGTTACTGATCTATAAAATATTGCGTATAGCCCACCGAAAGCATCTGCCTCTGTTTTCAGCTGCTACGCGAGGGCAGTGGCGTTATGGGGTGGAGGTGGGGAAGCATGCATCACATGGCTTCTCCTTCCTGTCCCAAATGTTACAATAAAACTGGCCTCCTGCCGCCCCCACCAATCTCTCTGCTATTCATGATTGAGAATTCCAGTGGAAGCCATATGTAGCAAAGCCACATTTTCAGTCGTTGTTCTACAAGGCCAGAATGTACTTTTATAAAAGCAACAATGTAATAATAAAAAGAAGAAAATAAAATGACCGTGATTTGTTGATACTGAGAGAATGTGATTTGCCCAAATTAAAAAAAGGGTACTTAATGTAATTCTAGGTGGCTGCATTACATTTTGGTACACCATATAGGGACCACTCTGTGAAGCATGTGTCTATATTTGAGCATGCACTATTTTTTCCTATGTACTACCCGTCTGTTTGCCCTGAAGAATTTAGGGGAAAAAGAGGGCATTCTAAGAACAAGGACAAGCACTATTGAACCATCCAGTGAGATCCTGACTGGTATCTTAGCGCACCTGTTAATGTCTCCACACTCTCTTACACATTGAGCTGGCGTGGTGCAGAGCCTTAGGCAAGATTGTGAGCTCCATCATTTCAATTGCTTGCACACCAGCCTAGTGAACCAAACAGTCTTGAAATCTGCTGCTTTGAGGACAAATTTTATTGCAAGAAAGATGGGAAACACATTGGTGCCTCATGTGTGTCATAGAAGAGCTCTGCAGTGTTGCCCATGCCTAGGTGTAAACCTAAAGATGATGAAAAGTCACCAGTGGCCTCCAGGTCAGTCCCCATGCAATTGGCTTCTTTGCCCATGCCAACCCACCCTATCACTCAGCATCCGAACCCCATCTAGGCTGCCCCTGCATCTTAACATCCCTTTTGCTTTCACCCTAGTACTGACACCTCCCACTTCCCCATGAAGACAGGCTCAACACACAGCTTCTCATTACCAAAATCCTCCACACTTTTTTAAAGCAGATAGTTTTTGACCATGATCCATGACAATGAGAAATCACCACATCACTTGGCATGGAACATAGCCCTCCAGCCACAACCCACTTCAGCTAGAACTCCAACCTGGTAACCATTCCTTTTGCTGCCTCTCTCTGACCGAATTCAACCTCTGACCTCAATCCCCAGCCCTCACAATATGATTCCTCTTATCTACATCAGCATGGGGCATGAACCATAGCTCTGAATGCTCAGGATACTGATAGCCAATGTCCTGGGATCTGCACTAATTTAAGGGGAAATAGGCAACGAATAAAGTCACACTTTTAAATTTAAGTGTATGAGAGTGCTGTTTGGCAGGCTTCATCTATGTGTTTCTGGCTTGTGTGTGTTGACTTGTTTGAGCCTTGTGTTCCCCCTTTTTGTGGGTGTTACATAAGCATGACTACCTGTCTGACTGGGTTCCAAAGAGTGGGTAGTTAAATTTTGTACTAAATGGCCTAAATGAGAACATGGCCTAAATGAGAACAGTCAGAGAAGGATCAGGGATCCTAGCAATTTGCACTCATTCAACTCTGTCTGTAACAGAAAATGGACATTGCAAGGGAGTGCTGGGTGAGTCTGAGTACAGTGCATCACAGTTATCAAAGCAACAATAAAGTATGACGTTCCAGCTAAGTGTTGTGAGTTTACAACACATTTAATAACACATATAGACCGAATACATTTACAGTATAAATACAGTCAGAATAAAAGGAAAGAAGTACCAAAACACAATACTGCACAGTACCAAACACAATATATTCAGTAATATACACTAATTATACACTAATCTGATAATCTCACAAACCGAACAATAATTACATTTGGGACTACCAGATAACAGAGTAGATGGACCACAAAACAGTACAGAAAATTGAACCACTGGCCAAATGCTAAATAATGTTGGTGAACAGTTACCTCTATTATTTGCAAAGCTTGGTTGTTCCTGACATTGAAAAAGCAGAGAACCAATCACACTGCTAATGAGATCCAATGACTGGTGGTGGATATGTTACACAAATCGAACAACCAAATGGTGGTAAGTATCAGATAGACAAGCTTGACTCGACGGATCATGGGCAACCAGTGTGGCATGGTTTAATGTGGCTACTGTGAAACTATGCACTTTCATGAGGGCATATTCCAATTCACTGGTTCCAGTAGCTTTTACTGACTACATTCTACTGCACTGTCTTTGCATTTGACACCTCTTGATTGGTATATCTTTGTGTAAAGATGTAAACATCTAGACCGCATATCAGAATTGAATTGATGAACATTTGTGCATACCAGGTGCATT
This sequence comes from Calotriton arnoldi, assembly GCA_963921515.1. NCBI lineage: Eukaryota > Metazoa > Chordata > Amphibia > Caudata > Salamandridae > Calotriton > Calotriton arnoldi. Next base: position 371,806 of record CAWUFW010010952.1, read on the forward strand.
TTAATGTTGTAGGCATCTTTCATAAGGGCATATATTATTTCTATTGAACACCTTGACAATATTCATATTTGTGTAGGCGAATTCAATGTATGGCAAACCATTGCCTTTGTAATAATGTATAATACAAAGCCTTGTAAATGACACACCTTGGCTTTATGAATGTAATTTGTCATACGTAACCAAAACATTACGTATCTTAAATGTTATGAGACTGACAATGACTGACAATGACTCTGGACATTTCCTGCGGTTACATATTCCACACCATGATAGTATGTCCAACACCAATAGAATTAGATTTTTATCGTCTGACTGAGGTGAGTTCATTTCATGTTATTACTCCTTCCTTGAAAGGGTGCCATTTTTAGGTCTGGCATTAGCCAAGAACTTATGATTTTACTAAAATAATATTTATAATATACATTCTAAAGGGACTTTCAGCCACCTCTGTTCACCCATTGGTCTGTAATTGTGTCATTTTCATTTAGCTTCCACTCACTACAGCATACAACAAGGGGCAATGGATCAGCCTATTTAAGCCTCTCGATAATGTCACTTTGCAGAATGCATTTTGCTCTTTCACAAGGTGCACATCTGCACAGAAGGTGTTCCTTTTAGTCCCAGTGTTACCTGATGTGATAGTAAGACACAATTGAAGTGAGCACAGGGCACATTCCACCTTTAGCAGTTCCTGTTTCCTTCTAATACTGTTGTAAATTCGTTTTGAAGTAGTCTTCTGCTAGTTCACAGAATACCATATTGTGTTTCTGAACCCGGGTTCACCAATGGTTCTTTGATAAACTCTGCCCAGGAAGAAAACCAAACTTTATGGTGTTTAATTTGCATCATACTTGTAACAGTTTTATTTAAGCATAGGTGGGGTGTAATTTGGGTTTTAGAATCCAATATTTTATACTGTGAACCCTCTTTCCTTCCTTCTTTCCTTTTTTCTTTCCTTCTTTCCTTCTTCTGTGGCCTCCTTTTTCATTCATTCTTTCTTTTTTCACATTCTTTCCTTCTTTTATTCATGTTTTCCTTCTTTCTTATTTGCCTTTCATTTTTCTTTTCTTCTCTTTTTTCCTTCCTTCTTTTCTCCTTTTAGTTTTCTTTCCATTTTCGTTCCTTGTTTCCTTCTTCAATTTTCCTTCTTTTTAGGTCGAGCCTAGACAGTGCATGTGCTGTCTGGAAGACCTGGTGTACGTCCCGCCTGCTGCCTTCCCATTGGTTCAATGCATTGGCACTCTTCTTTGCTGCTTCCTTAATGGTTCAGGCAGCAATATGTCACTTCCCGACCAACTACAGTTACCTTTCGCTTGCATTGTTAATCTGTTTTTTGGGAGTACTATTTTTCCTGTTTTTGCCATGCCACGATCATGGCGCCCTGCATGGGCCGCCATGCCCATAACTTTAATGAGCACGGGCGCCACGCTATATGTGTTAGCACGGTGCACGCTTTTGTGTTTTGGTGTTTTTTATTTTCTCTGTTAATAGGCTTTTTTTATCAGCATGGCGCCCTTCATGGGACGCCATCCGCATAACTTTAATAGGCAAGGGCCACACGCTATATGTGTTAGCAGTGCGCCCGCTTTTGTGTTTTGGTGTTTTTATTTTCTCCGTTAATGGGCTTTTTTTATCAGCATGGCACCCTTCATGGGCCACCATGCGCATAACTTTCATAGGGACGGGCGCCACGCTATATGTGTTAGCACAGCGCCCGCTTTTTTCTATGTTGTGCGTTATTTTGTCTTCCTGTATCGAGGATAACGCTTTTCCCCCATTATTTATATATTTTTTTAAATCAACATGGCGCCCTTCACGGGCCGCTATGCAAATAACTTTAATAGTCACGGGCTCTACAGGTAGGAGTGCCGCGGCCATATTCCGCGGGGAAGCGGCCAGAGAGCTGTGTGACCCTGGCTGAAGGAGGCGGCTCTCCCAGGCCACTGCAGCTGTGGTTAATTGTTTGTGCTGCACGGCTGCTGCTTCACGGACTGGAGGAGGCGGCGGCAGCAGGGAGAAGCAGTGGCAATGCCTGGCCAGCCCTGGAATGGCAATTGCTGGGCTGGAGGATCCCTGGCCCAAAATGGAGGTGTATTCCAGCGGTGGGGAGGTGGGTGCTTATAATTATGAGTTTGTGGGGCTGTGGGGAGGGCTGTTTTGATGCCATCGAGCTCCTGCTGCTACAAACAAGTTGCATGTGCGTCATCCTACGGCTCTTCTCACAGTGGAATTACATCTCACAAATATGCAGTGTATACAAGCCAGCCATGACAGCTTATTTTTTTTTTAGTGATGGCAATAGATACTTGCTGCATTGTTGGTGCACGGGGAGAGGGGAGTCACATGGAGGTGCGTTTTTCCTGGTTTTATAAATGGAGCAGGAACACACAGTCACATTCATTTTGTGGGCACAGGGAAAATAAGTGATGTGCCCAGAATGTCGAGCTAACACTGGGACTTCACCCTGATTCCCCAGTTCCAAAGTCGCAGCTGTGGCCCTAAGGCCCAATCTGCTGCCCGATTCTTAGCACCTGTCCCTCATGTCATCCATGGGCTTCTGTCTGCCCTCCTCGTTGCTTCAGCCCCTCCCCTGGCCCTCTTTCTACAAAGGTCAATAGGTCCTTAAGCCGATTACTGTTGACTTGCCAATGCTTGTTGTCTTTCTTTATTTAGAGCACTGTTTACATTTTGAAAACCTAATAGGCAGCGGTCTCTAGGGGCTTGTTGAATGAGATTGCTGTTGTCGTCCCATCAGCTATTGTCGCTTATCTGTCTCCTTTCCTTAGCCTATGCCAGGATTCATTTAAGGGAAGAGGGGCTGTTTTAGGAAGTCCTTAGGGCTGGTTTTACCGGACATAAAAAGGAGGCACCAATGTTTATATTGGGGTGTACGTATTTTAGCTATTATCAGGGCCACTGGAATTCTGCGATTGTGATGCTGCACCGATTTTCGTATAATTGTAGATTTGCTACATAATCCATCATCTGCTGCATAATCTGCAGATTTTAACAAAGAAAATAATTTTTCTATCTCAAACGGTTCAAAAGTTACAAAAAAACGCAGCGGCACGTGTTGCAGTGCAAGGGAAGGCCTTTTGCAAAGGCTGACTGGTCCTCTTTCCATTGCTTATCACTATGCTTGGGTATTAAACTGGTACTAATGAGGTGTGTCCAATGCCCAGACAGGGTTAAGTGTAAAAAGTACAAAATAATGAAGTAATACTATCAAGAAATGTTACGCCGCATACTTTGCCTTTTCTTGCTGCATGGTTTACTGAACTCTGCCGCATAATTTGGCACTCTCCAGCCGCATAATTCCAGTGGTCCTGTCTATCATGTCATGTTTTGATTGAGCGATGTTTTCTAATACAGAACTATTAGCATCTTTTTGAAATTGGTATTTATTTTATTTCCCAATTTATATATCCTTGTTTAACCTCTTGACATTATTAATGGCATCATGTCTTTAAGATGAGATGTGCTGCAGGAGAAGGATGGAAACCACGTGCAGCCCCATTCTTCGCTTTTCATATGGCTTGTGTGCAAACTTCTTTATATTTTTTTCCCCACAACCGTTTAAAAAAACCAATCTGTTTAGTCGATTATAATGTGCAACTTTAATGTTACATTTTTATTTATCACTTGTAGGTTGACTCTAGTTTTTTTGGTAGTTGGTAATGTGCGTTTGTGTCTGAGATTTCCATGCATTCTGGGAGTAAGCAAGTGGTATGTCAAATTCGCATTCCAAGCAGGTAAAGGGTGGAAAAATATACTAATGAATGGTAGGTGGAGCCATGCCCAGGCACCAGCAGAGCAAAGGCCAACCCTGCTTGTAGGTCCTCAGCTTAGTTAACGGCTACATCAGTCTAGCTAGATTAGAATGAAAAGCCCAAGTATAACATTTTATCTAGTAGATTTTGGCAAAGTTGAATGCTATTAAAAAAACTTGCATTTACAGTGTCACAAGTTGGTGTGTTTTTTTTCACCTCTTTGGCCCTTTTTAGGTTGAGCGTGGGCAGCGCATGCGCTGCTCTGCGAGGCATGCTGTATTCAGGTAGGGACTTGCAGCTCCGCCCACTCTCCGGACATATTTTTTATTGGCTTGTGTCATTGTCCACTGTAAACTGTGGCTGTTCATTGGTCAATAGGCTTAGTAGTCCCTCCTTAATACCGCTTTGTCTCTTTTTGTAACCTCCCATGGCGACACCCCGTGTTACATGTGTTGTTACTCAGTAGGCTTTAATTACAGCCTCCGAGCACTATTTTCTCAAATAGCTTTGTCCTGCCTGCTGAAGCAGGCTGGAAAAGCTCTCTCCTAACGCTTTTTAAAACAATTTTATAGCACGGGCGCCAAACGCATTTGCAGTGCGTAAGGTCTTGCATTTGTGAGAGTTTAAGCTATTGGCAATGTAAATGACAATGCCTTTTATATATCTGTTTGAAAAACAACACATAAATAAAAGGCGTTGTCATTTACAATGCCAATAGCTCAAACTCTTGTAAATGCGAGACCTATTGCATTGCAAATGCTTGTTTCTCTTTTGGCTTCTTTCATTCTTTCTTTCCTTCTTTCTGTTTTGCCTACTTTCCTTTTTTCTTTCCTTCTTGTTTCTTTCTTGTTTGCCTTCTTTCCTTATTTCTTTCCTTTCTTTCTTGTTCCCTTCATTCCTTTGTCCTTTCTTTCACTTTTGCACTTTTATTTCTTGACTTCTTTACTTATTCCTTTATCATTCATTCTTTCTTTCTTTTTCCCTTCTTTTGTTCTTACTTTCTTTCTTTTTGCCTTCTTTTTTTTTACCTCTTCTTTCTTTCTTTCTTTCTTTCTTTCTTTCTTTCTTTCTTTCTTTCTTTCTTTCTTTCTCCTTTTTCATTCCTTATTGTCTTCTTTCCTTTGTTCTTTCTTTCCTTCTTTCTCCTTTTTCATTCCTTATTGTCTTCTTTTCCTTTGTTCTTTCTTTCTTTCCTTCTTTTATTATTTCTTTCTTTCCTCCCTCCTCCCTCCTTCCTTTTCTACTTTTTGTCTTCTTTCCTTCTTTCTCTTTTTTGCCCTCTTTCCTTCTCTCTTTTGCTCTTTTCTTTCCTTCTTGTCTCTTTTCTTCATTTTTGCTTTCCTTCCTTCCATGTTTGCCTCCCTCACTTCCTTCCTTTTTACTTTAATTTTTGCACTTCTTTCTTCACATTTGACTGTTTTCCTTCGTTTTTATCTGCCTTCCTTTTTTCCCTTCCTTCGTTCCTTCGTTCCTTTCCTCTCTTCTTTCTTGCCTCTGCCAGACCGATGGGTTTTTTAGGTCTGTGGTAGCCAAGACCTTTTGATTTTACTAAAAGTATGTGTAACATAGTTACGAATAGGAGTATAAAGCCAGACTTCATCCATTAGTTTGTGATTGTGTCATTCACATTTTTCTTCCACCCACCCCATCATGCATCATAGGGCAATGTTAGCCAACTTCAGCCATTGACTGACTTCACTATGAGTTACGGCATACTGCCCTTTCACAAGGAGCATATCCGCACACAAGGTAGCTCCCTTCAGTGCCATGGTAATGTGTACTCTTTTCAGACAAGAAAGACACTTTTGCCATTAGCTATTGCTTTTTTTTAGATTTAATGAGGGCTAAGCAGCTTTCTGAACGATGACGTTTTGCAAAAACCATGAAGATAAAACAAGAATTGCCAAAAGACTTGAGGACCACATCAGACCTATTGGCTTTCTCAATTATTGTTTCTGGAAGGAGCTGCTTCTCTTCTGATTCAGAGAGACATGCTCTCCAATGCAGGGATGCTGTACTGACAGGGATGTTGTCCTGAGCTCACGCTGACTGGAAAACCCAGCTTTCCTGAATGGGGTGAGCTGTATTTCATAAAGTACAATGTTTAACCATCATTGCTTAGTCCTGACTACTATGTTTAATTTTTAACTATGTATTCTTTACCATTTTATAGTGCTGATGTTTGGATTGCCTGCCTATATTGTCAGTTAGACTATTCCTTTAGCTGATTGTTCCCTGTGCTTTTGGGACCAGGGTAATCCTTATGCCCATGTAAGTTCTCTTCTTAATTTCCTTACTGGGGCATGGTGCACTTATACTATTGAGAGTTTTAGGCTTACTTTCTCCTCCATTTGTGCGTTTAGACACAAAAGGTGTGCTGTAAACTATGCCTTAACATGCTGGTGATGACATAAGAACCATAGCCAACAGGCCAAAACATTGACAAAGATGCCTAGGACTGAGTAGAAGATACAAATGCAGCCCCCTGGACATTGTTTACTAATAGTTCCATAACTATTGATCAGTAGTCAGTCAGATCACCATTCAATATTTTCTGCTATTCTTCTAAGTACTTTGAATTTTTAGATACTGTATTAAGGGCCAGGCGCTGCATATTCTTCAATGGGCTCCCAGCTCATATGGTTAATGCTGAATAAAAAAATGATTTGCATTTCGATTAGAATCTATGTTGGATACAATTGCCTTCTTTGCACAGGCCTATCTGACTTCTTGTTTTAATTTGTGTCTCTAAGGGGCTGATTACGATGGCAGGCGGACTTTGTCCGCCCGCCACCGTAGTGGTGATTGGGACCGCCCGCCAGACATGCGGCGGTCTCACCATTGCAATTAGGATGCGACCGCCATACTGGCGGGCGCATCCTGGGCCTTTAACATTGCGGGCGGTGCTGCTGGCTGCAGCACCGTCCGCAATGTTAAATATGCTTGCACCGCATTTCCCTGCACCACGTGGCAGGCACCACGCGGTGCCTGCCACTTGGTGCATGGAAAGGTACCCCCCAGTGCAGCGACACCCCCCCCACATGGGGTGCCCGCAACGGGCCCCCAAACCCAATCCCCGCAAGCCTTTCCATGGCGGCATTGCCGCCATGGAAAGGCCTCCTAAAACCCACATCCTAATATGGCGGACGGTGCCTGCTAGGCACCACCACCATATTAGTGGCCCTGCTCCGCCCGCCAGGCAATCGGTGCAATTGCCACTGGCGGAAAAGCGGCGGACGGACTTTGCGTCCGCTGCGATACCCACCGCCATCCTAATATGGCGGTGGGTAATTCTCAATTTGATGGCGGAACAATCGCCACTGCCGGCCCGGCGGTGGCGATCGTTCCGCCATCGTAATGAGCCCCTAAATCATTGTTTCTTTTGTTGAATATCAATAATCGCTTAGAAACATTTCCTAGGAAATCATTATATTTTTTGTTACTTTGAATAACATTAGTTCACATTCAGGAATGCAGGCTAGCTCTAGTTTTTGCATTCTGGAGAAAGAGGAGCAGGTTGAACGATGCCAAAGGGAATTACGATCCCTAGATTTAGGAGAAGTTCAGAATACACAGGACAAGGATTAGCCCTTTGAGTAAGTCGATTCACACATCCACACACCCTATCAGCTTGACGTGGATACCAGAAATCACATCCTCTCTGTCATAAGAAATACTCTGAAGTCCAACATTAGGATACGGATAGTCACACCCCCTCATAATATTACATATAGACCTACATTTGTTCACATCTGGTTGCTGCCAGCATAGACTAGGCATGGTGAAAGAGTTGTATAGACCATAGAGTAGCACATTTAATTACCCACAGACCTACATACAATCAGTTCTGGAACTGGAAAACATTCACTCCAGGGATCCATAAATTGTCTACCTCACACTACTGGCTACTCTTGTTGAGTCTTGGGTCGTGAAGGTGGTTTCCCATGCTGATGACACGCAGCTGGTGTTCTCTTTTAAAGAACAATTGGCGGCAGCTTTCATAACTTCAAGGAGTGCCTGAAAAACATCTTGGTATGGATGTATGAGAATTACCTTAAACTTAATGCAGAGAAGATGGAAGTCTTGTTCTTCAGTCAGGCATCACCCCCACCACCAAACCTCTGGTGGCCTACAGAGCTGAATACACCACCAACTCCGGTGGAGTCAACTAGAAACCTGGGATTCAGACTGGACAAAGACCTTTCCTTTAAGACGCAGATACATCACGTTTCTTCCATGTGTTTTTGGAAACTAAGAGCCATTAGGAAATTCATTCGATTTCTACCGGAGGAATGCCGGAAGATTACAGTCCATGCTTTGGTGACCTCACAGCTAGATTACGCTAATAGCTTGTACGTGGGGTTGCCTGCTTACCTTGTCCGCAGGCTTCAGATAATTCAGAATGCTGTGGCTAGACTGATTCGGTGGGTGCCCTTCCGACATCACATCTCCCCCCACCTGAGACAGCTTCACTTGCTTCCGGTTACCAGGAGGATTGAGTTGAAGTCATTGATCTTGGCCTTTAGAGCCACCAGAGACTTGGGCCCTGGCTATCTCAGGCAAAGGTTGCAGATATATCATCAGGAACGGGACCTGAGGTCCAACCACCTCAGATTCTTGCGGGTTCCACACTTTTGTAAGGTGGCAGATCCTTTGCAGTAAAAACAGCGAAATTGTGGAATGCTCTGCCGGCCCATATCCCCCTGATTGAAACTGAACCGGAATTCAGAAAAGTGTTAAAAACCTAGCTTTTCACCCAGTCATAAGGGTCAGTTTGAAACCCTCGCTAGTCTGCTACTAGCGCCGGGACACCTCTTCTGAGGTAGCCGCACGCTCTAGAAATGTCATTATCATTATCAAATTGGGGTCAAGGTGTGACAGACGAAAGGGGGTACAGTCAGGAAAGGCAGAGCTTGAAAAGCAGAGTAATATTTTCCCTTTATTTAAATAAAAACTGCTGCAACGAATTTGGCAACAAAGACATATGTGACAGTAAAACTGTTCTAGCTTACCACATTGGCCACAAAGAGGTTGCATTTTAAAATATCTTAGAGGATTAAGACACCCGCCGCAGAGATCTGTGTTTGCCCATCAATTGTGAGGAGATTATAATAGTGGCAGGATGACTCTAGTGGTTAACGCAGTTCTAGGAGACTTCTGTGTTTTGCCTTATCTCACTTTTGACTCATAAAGTAGCATAGAGGGCTAATGTACCTGCTGCTAAGCACATCATGTAACATGCAGATCACAGATTTAATTTATGTAGATAGGTCAGTGGGCTTCTGCTTTTGACACGGATCATTTTATGCTTCTAATTCATAAGTTGCAAACCTTCTGATATAGTACAGTAGTCTAGTTACCGGCATCACGGAGCTGCCTGCAAACTGTGTTGTATTTTTAAGATTGCAAAGAAGGGTTCCTTTGGGAAGTAATAAAGTCTTGTTAGTACAGTCAACCACAATCACATTACATTGTATATCCTGACTTCATGTTTCTCCTGACCATTCACTCTTAACATATAATGTCTACAAGTATTGACAGTAGGTGATTCCTCCTCATTATAACCCTCATTGTCTTCCTGTACATTGATTTATGCACTTGTATGATTTATTGTGCATCTGTGTGTCATGTAAAGGGCTCTGACACCCTACACTGGGATGAGCAGTGCTGTAAAAGAGCAAAACAAAACAAATTAGCAGGTGCTATTTAAAGTATTATTTGTGTAATAACTCATACACACAGATAAATCTTGCATCCTTACAGTGTATGCACATCTTTTACACAGAGGGTTGAGCAAAATCAAAAACCTACCTCCAAGTCATGGTTTTTCTAAAGTACTTGTGCAGGGAAAGGCTGTGTGTCTTTATTTCTTTACATTATATTTGCATCTAAGTAATAGGCTCCAAATTGTTCACAGCCAAGGTGATACTTGAAAAAAAGAAAGGCTGGTGGCCCTTTAAATCAGGCCTTTGTTTGGGGCCTTTACTGCAAGTGAAAAGAAGAAAGCCCCTTCATTGCCTCCAGGTTGCTGCTTCAATGGAAAGCAGACAACGTTTGAGCACTGCTGGATTATATCCCAGTGTTGGAAAATGACACCAGGATGAATTCAGGAAGTTTTCATGGGTAGGCCGGATCCCACATCCACCCCAGAAATAGCTGCTGGAACTGGGATCCAGCGGGATCCCCCTACTTTCTGTCACTGCATACAATGAATTGAATACAAGCTAAAGTCTATGAAATTGGGGGGTTTACTGATGCATTAGGGTAGTAGATGGCATCCACTTACTACTGTTTGCTCCCACTGCCAAAGAGCACTTGTTCCACACCTGCATCATGCTACACACTATCACCCTGCAGATGGTCTGTGATGTAGACCTGTGCTTCACGCATTATTGTGCTGCATTTCCATGTTCCACCAATCATGATCCTGAGGAACAGCTGCATGTCACATAACAAGGAGACTCGTCATTCACTCAGGACATGGTTACTTTCTAAGTATATCATAACACCCCTAAATATGTCCATTTAACAATTACATTTTGTTTGTGAAAGTCATGATGTGATACACACAGGCTCAGACACAGGCAAGTTGGTATGTCAAAACTGCATTATGACAAGCAGACCATCTAATCAGTAAAATGGCAGTATCCATGAATTAAGAAACGCCCTCGCATAATTAAACAAATGTACGTGACCATGTTGATGTGTATTGCCTGTGCTGCTTTTTGCATGTACCTGTCTGTTCATCCCGTGTAGATACATCTCGATAGAATCTGCTTAGAACCTGCTGCTTTAGCTCATGACGCATCTGCAAGAACCAATGAATGCAGAGGAACAAGCATACTACAAGGCATACATCAGGACATGAAACACAATTTAGCATGCATTTGGACTCATGAAGGGACATTGCTGGTGTCTGCACACTACTGGTGGAGACTAGTTATACAAGCCAGAGACACTGTGTCATATATTACTAATTGGTGGCATGCTGCACAACATTTCAGTGACATGGTGTGTGCTAAAGCCCGAGGAAGAGAGTAAGAGACAAATTACAAGTGATAAGTCTAAGGAAGCAGAAGAGGGACATATCTGAGATAGAAATGATGCTGATGCCACTGACATCAGAGACATCATAGCACATTACTTCTGAATTGACCGACATACAAATAATACATTTTCTGTGTGAATAACACACAGCACAAAATTGTCCAACCTTACCACCCATCAACTGTTTCCCTAACCATCTCTGCTGTGGTAACTCCATCTTACTATCCACCCTAACCTGAACTGGCCCATTCCCTGGTTCTATGGCAGCAGTATTCTACCAACCTCCCGTACCTCAACACTCCCTTAGCACCTCCATCTTCATCTTACCACCGACTCCAAACTCAACTAGTCTCTCAGCATCACTATCCTAGCACCCTTCCTAAACCCAACATTCTTCATCCCCCCAGATGTTCTATCCTAGCACCTAGTATGATCCCAATTAGTGCATCATCTGGCTGCACTCTTCGACCATCCACCCAAGCACACCATTTCCTGTGCCCCGTACCATCTCTCTACTCCTTCTTTGTAGGTTTTTTCCCTGCAAGCATGGTGGGACTGGCCAGCCGGGCAAGCAGGCACACCCCCGGGAGGCTGGTGCCTCAGGAGGCCGGTTTTGACTCTTGGAGGCCGGTTTCGCCTCCAGGAGCTGTGGTGCACGTTACCCGATCCCAGCGGCCTGCAAAACATTCATATGCCCGTTTCAAATACTAATGAATGGATGAATGACGAGAAAGCCTCTCATAATAACGGTACCAACACGTTCTTTTTCTACTCAGGCACACTATTTTTGCACAGGTGCATGCATGATTGGAAGCTGTGTAGAAGTGCTACGAGGTACTGTTTTAAACTCTTATGTACTGGAATATTTAATTAAATCCCTTTCAGAACAGCAAGTAAAACAAGCAAATATGATTAAAAAAATTGAGCCGTTAAAATGCACCTTTCGGTTTTAATTTTCCAAAATGATCCTAGGAAAAATCACACTGAGCAATGCGTTGTGGGTCACTCACTTGGTGCAAATGGGGGAGGAATTTATAATATTGGCCAGGGCAGTTTAAAGTTCCCAATCCGGCCCTGCCTGCAAGTTTAAGGATTCGAGCGGCTCATTAGCCGCTTGGAGGGGAGGATTTAAAGGTGGTGGAAATGTGCCAGAGAAAATATTGATACCAGAGTGCGAATTTTCCTCTATCCTGTCTTAGCTCTCCATTTTGAGCTCTGCAGGTCTGAACGAGGGTAACGTGAGAGTATTGCAGTTTTGTTACAAACATTTTGCAAAGCTTTACCTGGTGAAATGTGTTCCATGGTCAGTGTGGTATTTGTAAACCTCTTGTAAACTCAGTGCAAGCACGAACACAAGTACACAAATTTGAATTGCTGCGAATATCTCAATGAGGGCAAAAAAGCAAGGGGGCTATTCACAAGAATTTTTGCTTATGCAGGTCATGCTTTTGTGTGATAAAAGGAGCCAGATATTGCAAATTGTGTGTTCTATGGGAAATTTGCAGTTGTTTAGTTATAGCTGTCAGGGATACTCCAGGAAAATTGCGAGTCACTTTCTCCGTGGAGTATTTCTGGGGTGACGGTTTTGTGAATACCCGTAAATGTGGAAATTTTGTTGCAAAATGTACGTGTATGGGGCATATGTAAAAGAAAATGACGGAGCACGGTGCATTGCCAAATTTGGCAGCGTCGCACTCTGAAATTTTTTAAATGCAGGGATGTGCCATTTTTACAAAAATATGGCGCCCCCGTGTTTCCCCTAGCGCTGGCGCATAAAAAGCTGCATAGCGCAGGCACCCTGCCACCTTGTAGCAAGGGTGCCTTTGCTGCTGGGGTGAATGTTTATGCAGGAAGGGACACCTTCAGGAAGGCATACCTTCCTGCACATAAACTATCAATAATGGTGATTTGTTCTTTCAATGTGAGCTGCAGAATGCAGCACAGGTAGAAATTTCAAAAAACAAGGAGAAATTAATAATTTCTCCTCGTGTCGCCATTCTAAGACTAGGTATTACCTGGCCTTAGTTTTTGGCACTGCCCCAACCTTGCAAATCTGGGGCAGTGTCAAAAAGCAATGGGTGTTGCGGTGGAACGCCCACAGCAACACCCTTTGCCCGCACCTTTGCCACTTAACGTGTGTAAATATGGGGAATGGCGCAAGGCTACCGGAGCGTCATAAAAAAAGACGCTCCGGTGGCAAAAGTGGCTTATAAATATGCCCCAATGTCTTTGCCTGCAGGATGTTCTGAATATTTTGTAAAGCAGACATAGCACATACAGTCAAAATAAATCCTGGGAACATTAAAGCCCACACTTTTCTATCTACTGTAAACAACATTCAATATGCATGTCCAAGATTCAGTTCAATTTGTACTTCTCAAACTGCAAATGCTCAGCAGTGATTAAAATACAAAGCCATTCTGTAATGCACTCTGAACACTTTTAAAATCCATTAGGGCAGTATTAATACAGCCCGTGAATCAAAAGTACATCCAATATCAAATTCAGCTTTCATCAATATGTGCCACTGCAGCCACTTTAGCTAAGTGATTATGTCACTTGATGGTGGAATGTTTTATTGTTTTTGAACCAGAGTCTCTCTAAATGACATTAAACGCCAAACACAAAAACTGATTACAGGATAGGTTGCATTGCCGAGCGAGTATTCCCTATTACTGCCCTTGAAATGTCTTGTAAGGATAATATTGGCCCAAAATAGATGGTACACGGGTCTGGCTTGCTATTTTTTTTCTAGTTGGCCCTCTTACGAGTATAGACCAAGATCAGGGGTTAAGTTAAATGTAATAATGTGGGCAGCCTATAGTAAGCGCACAACGTGACATTCCCTCCTCCCCAAATTACATCACCTTACCGCCCCGCTACGCCCAAGAACTCTCAGAATCAAGGTATGTGGTCACGGCGTAGCCTTTTTATTCACATGAAACCAAGTAATTCAGCACATGCTATGTATCCTTCTTGGATATATAACAATTATTCACAGCTTCACTTTTTCTCAGCATAAACATGTCAACGGCAGTAAGGAAAATAGATACAGCATTACACTTTAACTTCTAACTCGGCTGTACACTAGAACTTGGCCATACATTTGAACTTGGCCGTCTCGGCCCACATCTTCCACTCTGCTGCGCACGTTGCGCCGGCCGGCTCCAACGCGCTACAGCCAACAGTGGCATTACTCGACAACCTGGGCACCGCATACCGCACCGGCCCACCGGGGTACCTGACCACCTCCAGCCTCCCCAAAATTGTAATCAGTCCGTACATTGCGGGTTAGGGCAGTAGAGTGCAGGACCACCGGTAGGTCTGTCCCTCCTCCCCGCCTACCCAGTGCACACGTGTAATCTACCCCTTCCTGGGGTCCATGGAATGGCTGCACCTCCATTGTTGTACATCCCTTTGTTGTAAACTGTCAGCGATCCGCCACAGGGTGAGAAGCTCCCCGGCGCACTCGCCCTACCCCCCCTGACGCTGACAGTGCTTAATTCACCATCAACCACTACCAGAGTACTCGTATGCCATGTTAATACCTGTATTAATATACATGGCATCCAATGGCATCACGCTGTAGTGGCCCTTAAATGTTTAAAAAATTAGTCAATTCTATAGTGACCCTTAAATGCTAAAACTTTAGGAAATTAAATTGTCAGTGCAATTAAGCATAGCAATAAGTTGTCCCTACTTTTGAACACTTTGCTGCGCACCCTGTGCTAGCAGCGCGATACAAAAGGATATGATGGACGGAACGTTTGAGCCAATCAAACACTCACCCCCAGTCAACTGATCTGGGTTTAATCCATCATCATTCTTTAGCTCACTCCACCACCCCAGTTCAGACATGGCCATATGCAAATCAGTCTGACCCTGTGCCTCATGGGAACAGCCCAGCCCGTCCATCATCCCCTTTTGTATCGCTTTGTTCGCCCTAAGTTGGCGGGGGTATGCCCAGACGTGGGTCCCTTGCTCACTTTGCCACTGGATTCAAGCAAGCCTGGCTGATGACGGCTGGAATGCCAGAAACCGGTCCTAGGATGCTTTTTTCCGGTCCAGGGAAGACATGGCTTGGCAGTTCGGGCTGGACTGTTCCCATGAGGCACAGGGTCAGACTGATTTGCATATGGCCATGTCTGAACTGGGGTGGTGGAGTGAGCTAAAGAATGATGATGGATTAAACCCAGATCAGTTGACTGGGGGTGAGTGTTTGATTGGCTCAAGCGTTCCGTCCATCATCCCCTTTTGTATCGCTTTGTTCGCCCTAAGTTGGCGGGGTATGCCCAGACGTGGGTCCCTTGCTCACTTTGCCACTGGATTCAAGCAAGCCTGGCTGATGACGGCTGGAATGCCAGAAACCGGTCCTAGGATGCTTTTTTCCGGTCCAGGGAAGACATGGCTTGGCAGTTCGGGCTGGACTGTTCCCATGAGGCACAGGGTCAGACTGATTTGCATATGGCCATGTCTGAACTGGGGTGGTGGAGTGAGCTAAAGAATGATGATGGATTAAACCCAGATCAGTTGACTGGGGGTGAGTGTTTGATTGGCTCAAGCGTTCCGTCCATCATCCCCTTTTGTATCGCTTTGTTCGCCCTAAGTTGGCGGGGGTATGCCCAGACGTGGGTCCCTTGCTCACTTTGCCACTGGATTCAAGCAAGCCTGGCTGATGACGGCTGGAATGCCAGAAACCGGTCCTAGGATGCTTTTTCCGGTCCAGGGAAGACATGGCTTGGCAGTTCGGGCTGGACTGTTCCCATGAGGCACAGGGTCAGACTGATTTGCATATGGCCATGTCTGAACTGGGGTGGTGGAGTGAGCTAAAGAATGATGATGGATTAAACCCAGATCAGTTGACTGGGGGTGAGTGTTTGATTGGCTCAAGCGTTCCGTCCATCATCCCCTTTTGTATCGCTTTGTTCGCCCTAAGTTGGCGGGGGTATGCCCAGACGTGGGTCCCTTGCTCACTTTGCCACTGGATTCAAGCAAGCCTGGCTGATGACGGCTGGAATGCCAGAAACCGGTCCTAGGATGCTTTTCCGGTCCAGGGAAGACATGGCTTGGCAGTTCGGGCTGGACTGTTCCCATGAGGCACAGGGTCAGACTGATTTGCATATGGCCATGTCTGAACTGGGGTGGTGGAGTGAGCTAAAGAATGATGATGGATTAAACCCAGATCAGTTGACTGGGGGTGAGTGTTTGATTGGCTCAAGCGTTCCGTCCATCATCCCCTTTTGTATCGCTTTGTTCGCCCTAAGTTGGCGGGGGTATGCCCAGACGTGGGTCCCTTGCTCACTTTGCCACTGGATTCAAGCAAGCCTGGCTGATGGCGGCTGGAATGCCAGAAACCGGTCCTAGGATGCTTTTTCCGGTCCAGGGAAGACATGGCTTGGCAGTTCGGGCTGGACTGTTCCCATGAGGCACAGGGTCAGACTGATTTGCATATGGCCATGTCTGAACTGGGGTGGTGGAGTGAGCTAAAGAATGATGATGGATTAAACCCAGATCAGTTGACTGGGGGTGAGTGTTTGATTGGCTCAAGCGTTCCGTCCATCATCCCCTTTTGTATCGCTTTGTTCGCCCTAAGTTGGCGGGGTATGCCCAGACGTGGGTCCCTTGCTCACTTTGCCACTGGATTCAAGCAAGCCTGGCTGATGACGGCTGGAATGCCAGAAACCGGTCCTAGGATGCTTTTTCCGGTCCAGGGAAGACATGGCTTGGCAGTTCGGGCTGGACTGTTCCCATGAGGCACAGGGTCAGACTGATTTGCATATGGCCATGTCTGAACTGGGGTGGTGGAGTGAGCTAAAGAATGATGATGGATTAAACCCAGATCAGTTGACTGGGGGTGAGTGTTTGATTGGCTCAAGCGTTCCGTCCATCATCCCCTTTTGTATCGCTTTGTTCGCCCTAAGTTGGCGGGGTATGCCCAGACGTGGGTCCCTTGCTCACTTTGCCACTGGATTCAAGCAAGCCTGGCTGATGACGGCTGGAATGCCAGAAACCGGTCCTAGGATGCTTTTTCCGGTCCAGGAAGACATGGCTTGGCAGTTCGGGCTGGACTGTTCCCATGAGGCACAGGGTCAGACTGATTTGCATATGGCCATGTCTGAACTGGGGTGGTGGAGTGAGCTAAAGAATGATGATGGATTAAACCCAGATCAGTTGACTGGGGGTGAGTGTTTGATTGGCTCAAGCGTTCCGTCCATCATCCCCTTTTGTATCGCTTTGTTCGCCCTAAGTTGGCGGGGGTATGCCCAGACGTGGGTCCCTTGCTCACTTTGCCACTGGATTCAAGCAAGCCTGGCTGATGACGGCTGGAATGCCAGAAACCGGTCCTAGGATGCTTTTTCCGGTCCAGGGAAGACATGGCTTGGCAGTTCGGGCTGGACTGTTCCCATGAGGCACAGGGTCAGACTGATTTGCATATGGCCATGTCTGAACTGGGGTGGTGGAGTGAGCTAAAGAATGATGATGGATTAAACCCAGATCAGTTGACTGGGGGTGAGTGTTTGATTGGCTCAAGCGTTCCGTCCATCATCCCCTTTTGTATCGCTTTGTTCGCCCTAAGTTGGCGGGGGTATGCCCAGACGTGGGTCCCTTGCTCACTTTGCCACTGGATTCAAGCAAGCCTGGCTGATGACGGCTGGAATGCCAGAAACCGGTCCTAGGATGCTTTTTCCGGTCCAGGGAAGACATGGCTTGGCAGTTCGGGCTGGACTGTTCCCATGAGGCACAGGGTCAGACTGATTTGCATATGGCCATGTCTGAACTGGGGTGGTGGAGTGAGCTAAAGAATGATGATGGATTAAACCCAGATCAGTTGACTGGGGGTGAGTGTTTGATTGGCTCAAGCGTTCCGTCCATCATCCCCTTTTGTATCGCTTTGTTCGCCCTAAGTTGGCGGGGTATGCCCAGACGTGGGTCCCTTGCTCACTTTGCCACTGGATTCAAGCAAGCCTGGCTGATGACGACTGGAATGCCAGAAACCGGTCCTAGGATGCTTTTTCCGGTCCAGGGAAGACATGGCTTGGCAGTTCGGGCTGGACTGTTCCCATGAGGCACAGGGTCAGACTGATTTGCATATGGCCATGTCTGAACTGGGGTGGTGGAGTGAGCTAAAGAATGATGATGGATTAAACCCAGATCAGTTGACTGGGGGTGAGTGTTTGATTGGCTCAAGCGTTCCGTCCATCATCCCCTTTTGTATCGCTTTGTTCGCCCTAAGTTGGCGGGGGTATGCCCAGACGTGGGTCCCTTGCTCACTTTGCCACTGGATTCAAGCAAGCCTGGCTGATGACGGCTGGAATGCCAGAAACCGGTCCTAGGATGCTTTTTCCGGTCCAGGAAGACATGGCTTGGCAGTTCGGGCTGGACTGTTCCCATGAGGCACAGGGTCAGACTGATTTGCATATGGCCATGTCTGAACTGGGGTGGTGGAGTGAGCTAAAGAATGATGATGGATTAAACCCAGATCAGTTGACTGGGGGTGAGTGTTTGATTGGCTCAAACGTTCCGTCCATCATCCCCTTTTGTATCGCCCTGTGCTAGCAGGCCACAACCTCGACCGTGCTTAATTCCTTATAACCCGGTGCAACCATAGTATCTATTTAGATATTTATATTATTATGCATGGCATCACACTCTAGTGACCTTTATATGTTAAAGGCCTTAGTAAATTAAAATAGTAATTGCAGTTACCGACCGTGCTTAATTCATTAAACCCGGTACAACCATACTAGTATCTTATTTGGATATTTATATTATTATGCATGGCATCACACTCTAGTGACACTTATATGTTAAAGGCCTTACGAAATTAAAATAGTCATTGCCGTTAAGCCTAACTTAAGTTGTCCATACTCGTGAACACTCCACTGTGCACATTGTGCCGGCAGGCCACCACGCGCTACAGCAAATAGTTGCTTAATTCATCATAACCCGGTAGAATAGTACTAGGATTCAAGTTGGATAATTATCTTATTATGCATGGCATCACCTTCTAGTGACCCTTATATGATAAAGGGCTTAGGAAATTAACATTGTCATTACCGTTACGCATAACTTTAAGTTGTCCATACTCCCAAATACTCCTCTGCGCACATTGTGCCGGTAGGCCACAACGCGCTAGAGCCAATAGTTGCAGTACATGAAATCCAAGGCATCGCATAACGCACCAGCCCTCTGCTACCTGGCCCTTCCCAAAAGGAGCTTGCCAACAAGTGGATCTGACAACTGCATTCCCGTACATCTCCTTTACTATTAGGAAAGGGGCATTGCATACCACATTGGCCCCACTGGGCAGTGCTTAATTGACATTAGAGACTGCCTGTACTGCGCACCTTGTGCCGGTAGGCCACAACGCGCTACAGCCAATAGTTGCAGTACATGAAATCCAAGGCATCGCATAACGCACCAGCCCTCTGCTACCTGGCCATTCCCAAAGGGAGCTTGCCAACAAGTGGGTCTGACAACTGCATCCCCGTACATCCCCTTTACTATTAGCAAAGGGGCATTGCATACCGCATTGGCCCCACTGGGCAGTGCTTAATTGACATTAAAGACTGCCTGTACTGTGCAATGAGTTTTGCCAAAAAGTGAGTGACAACTGCATCACCTGTCCATCTCCTTCACCATTAGGAAAGAGGCATTGCATACCGCATTGGCCCCACTGGTCATTCTTTAATTGGCATTAGAGACTGCCTGTACTGTGCAGTAAGTCATTTCCCAGGACCGGCCGCCATTGTTGAATATTGGGCCTCGGAACAGCAGAAATATGAACACCTGCCCCCACTGTGCCGTTATCCTTGAACAGAGAGCCCTGGGGCAGCAGACATTTGGGCACCTACCCTCACTGTTTAAATAAAGAAGCCGTGGGACCGGGACCCCTGAGCACGGGAGACTCCCGGCCATAAACTATGTGGGTCCATTCCCCACCTTGCGAAAAAGGGGACTGATGACTGCATCCCCTGTACATCTGCTTTACCATTAGGAAAGGGGCATTGCATACTGCCTTGGCCCCACTGGGCAGTGCTTAATTGACGTTAGAGACTGCCTTTACTGCGCAGTAAGTTTCGCCAAAAATTGAGTGACAACTGCATCACCTGTCCAACCACTTCATTAGGAAAGAGGCATTGCACACCCCACCCTAAACCATACTCTGCCTATAAATACTTGACAACGTAGGAAAGGCACTCTAATTATGGGCGATTTTATTAACTACCATTGCCTGTGGAATATGCCACCAATAAATCGCCCCCGTTAACGGGATGCGTGTTCTCTAAGCATTTTCCTTCTGAAAGCCTACTCCATCAGACCTTACAAAAGGAGTGCTGCTTTTGAATGGAAAAGAAAGTTTTATGTAAATACT
Source organism: Calotriton arnoldi (assembly GCA_963921515.1). Taxonomy (NCBI): domain Eukaryota; kingdom Metazoa; phylum Chordata; class Amphibia; order Caudata; family Salamandridae; genus Calotriton; species Calotriton arnoldi. Next base: position 391,999 of record CAWUFW010010952.1, read on the forward strand.
TGGCAATTAAGCGACGCCCACTAACAGTGTACAAATGATTGGGATGAGCATTTGAAATGCATTTCTGCTCCAAAGTCCACTCCATGTTAAATGTGCCTGACCCCCTCAGCTCGTACTAAGGACTGCTGACACCAATCCCCGCATTGCACGTGGATTTTGTTAAAAGAAATCGCTACCTGGTAGTATTGGGATGCCTTTAAAGTGCATCTCGTTCCCAATGCCCACTCCTCGTTAAGTGTAGAGTACGCCATCAGCCTCATACCAGGTTGCTGACACCTGAAAGGGGAAGAGAAATTCGGCAAATAAATACTTGACAATGCATAGAACCATCCTACCATTCATTTAATTGTTAACAATTCCCCATAGGGCCTACATCTTATGTCAACCATAAATATCCACGTGTAATTGGGCCCTTATATAAATAGCCACACTACCCCAGAATGTGACCTGTGACAGAGCCAAGGGGAGCCTTAGTGAAGGGTGAATAGCCCCCATTGTACCCCAAAAGCGTAACACCCCCATTTTATAATATGCAACTTGCCTACCAATACAATAGCTGCTGGCGATGATAGAAAATCATTGTCCCAACTTGCCACAAATGATTCACCCCATCCCAACTGGCCCACGGTCACTACCCTGTCTCCGCAGCCCGTCCATATTATTGCCACAAAGCATGACTTGCACTTGCCCCGCGCATTTTTCCCACCAAAAAGGGGGGCATCCAGGTGCCGAAAAACAGATGCTTATTTTCCAACTGAAGTGTGATTATTTGCTTACCAGCGACAAGATAAAAGGTTAAATGTACCCACCACGTGCACAAACACGTGCCCACTTTCCAGATTATGTAAAATTCCCAAGGCATTACATTTTTTCCCAACAAGAACTATGGTGTTGCCAATATTTTAACCAAGAGGTCAAACCCGGGGCCCCATCACGGATGTATTAATCCAGCAATCCACCCAGCCTGGCCAGACGACGGAACCAGCAATTACTGAACATAATTCGCTAACCCATGCACTCATTCCAGATTATGTAAAATCCCCAAGGCATAAGTTTGAAGCCCCCAAGAACTATGTTGTTGCAGATATTATAACCTAAGGCAACCATAATACCCGTTGCGTAATGCTGGCAAACAACCCAAAACAGGAATGTACCGGAACGTAACCGCACCCAACGTAACCCCATCGCCCCACCACTGTAAAATATATATATATTTTTTTGAAGCTCATGCCTTCTGATGAATGCAATCCGAAAATGCCTCCACGTAACAGCACCAGACCATTTATTCGGGAAAATAGCCATGAAGCGGTCCGGCCCAGAGAAGTACAGCATTTAGTGCCTTCTAAAGGCAATTCATCAATGCTATGGCTCTAGCAAAGCTTATTTGCACTGCACCTAGATATGGGAGGGAGAGGTGAACCATTTCCTTTTGTGTGCCAGAAATCCAAAAATAAAAAGTATTCTCTCCCCCTTATGAGTCCGCTGTATCCGTGCATTGCCGACTGCGGCCATAAAACTAACGTGCCCGGCCTTCCGAGCCTTTGAATGTAATTGCACCAGTAGGAATTGGAAGAAAGAACAAGGCCTGTTACAGAAGAACTGTTATTGGTGTATCCAGAAATACCCCGATGTATTAAAGCCACATAAATTATGACTGAACCTTTCAGCTGTGTTTAAGAAATGCCCAAACTATTTTTTGGCACCCAAGGTATACACATAGTGCCACTTTCACAATGCCTAAAGCCTTCCTAGATGCGGAAGTCTATTAACCACGGATGTGTAATGATAGAGAAGCCTCCCAACGGAACTTTATCATTATGTATGCATACCTTATCCGTCCCGGCAGGAATTGACACCGAGAACTTCCACCTGACTATTGCCCCGATTAACATATTCAGCACCCTACCTCCTCTTATGCCCTGCCGTCTGTAATGAAGAGCCCAGCTCAAAGTAGGCGGTAAGCGGTTCGTGCAGCGGGCATGACGCCACCAGGACTGAACCAATGTCTTGCCTGCCAAGATAATGGCTGGGAGAGGATTCGAGGAGTCCCTTTCAGGCAGACAGCAATTTGACATTAGCAGCAACGATGCATAGAGATGCCAGAAGACCACCAGGGCTAAATTAACTGAAAATAGCAAGAAAGGAACAAAACGGTGGGAAACGGTAGAGTAATTTCGCAATTAAAAACCCATTTTTCTTTTTTTTTTTGAATTATTAAGCGTGGCCGAAGTCAATGTCACCGCTGCCACCGTCCAACCTGGTGGTTACTTTCTCTATTGAGATATATTAGTTTGCAGCAATATTAAGAGCGAACTCTGCCCTCTGCAGCAGTAAAAATCATCATGGCCACAGACGAGCTATTCTGGAGAGAATGAACGGCGCGCCCCGCACGTTTTTTTTAATTTTTTTTTTTATATAGCGCGAACTGGTATTGGAGCGCTTTACCTGAGCACCATATTTACATTACCCATTCATGCACGGGGGGATTAAGTGATTTGCCCAGAATCACAGGATGCAGACGCGACCCCGAGACTCAAACCCTGGATTCCAGCACCAAAGTCGGCAGTCTAGCCGACGGACCACATCCGTGTTTGCGCGGGACAGCGGTTCCCTTCCACGCTCAGACTTTCGACTTCCCAATTAATATACTACTATGTACCTCGCGAACCGTATGCGGTTCCATGACAAGGAGAAGCGGTGCTTTCTACCTCCGTTAAAGACCTCTCATTCCTCTCATTCATATGGCTATTGAAAAACGAGTTTAAAAATGGCAGCTAGGGGACATTCCTAAACTCCGCATCCATAAACTATTCATCCGTCTTTTCTTTCACAGAAAATTATGCGACGCTCATACCATAACCTGTTAGCAATCCCATGTTTACCTCCGAGGATATGCTCTATTCCGCCACACAAGTGATATGCGTGTACCGATCTTGCTTAATGTCCTACACGCAGCTCAATAAACAAATATTAGGTGGCTCCGGCCAAAGAGTTTGCAGTGCGAAACAAATCGGGCTACCTCCCCACGCAACGAACAGTACTGCCAACTATCTGCCTCAAACAGCGGAAATTTAATTCCTTCCGCGCGTATGTACAAGCGTGACCCCGGGCCGCCATCGAACCCCAGACCATGCAGCCACGCCCCCTACATGCGGCGCGCTCTCTACCTTTTTATTTTTTTATTTTTTATTAAGCATCACCTTTTGCAGTGCGAACGCGAGCCCTTGCGGGGACCGATGTTGTCTGTGCGGTCCCATGCCCTCCCATCTCTCCTTAAAGCGCCCATTATGCGCTGCGGGAAACGCACGGAACACAACCTCACAATAATAAAAAACGCCCTTTAAGAGGGAGAACCTCTACGCCAAGGACCTCCTCCAACCCAGCTTGCCACACAATGCCAGCCCAACCCCGGATGATATAACCTTTCAAGAACGTAACATTGCGAACATTGCGATGTTGTCTGTGCGGTCCCATGCCCTCCCATCTCTCCTTAAAGCGCCCATTATGCGCTGCGGGAAACGCACGGAACACAAACCTCACAATAATAAAAAACGCCCTTTAAGAGGGCGAACCTCTACGCCACGGCCCCCTCCAACCCAGCTTGCCACACAATGCCAGCCGCCGACCGGACACTTTCCTCTTCATCGACGACGCTCCTGTGGTCCTGCTGTGGTCCGAGGAGACAAAGAGAACGAAACTCCCAGAGCCCACACTTAAATAACCTACTGAGTTTCGTTTCATCCTGATGACATCACATCAATAGGCCAGCCCATCTTTAGCCAGCCCCTCTTCTCACGGCCAGACCCCGGAGGAGGCTCAGCCCCGTGGCGCTACTAAGGGCGCCCCTCCGCTAGGCGCGGGGTGCGCCTGCTCATTCTTCGTGCTCAAGGGTCTACTACACTGACAACGTGACCTCAAAATATTAACAATTGTGTCCAAAAAAATCCAAAGAAGAGAGTTCACACCACAGCAAAAAAAGCAAAGCATATTAAAGCTGTCTCAAGAAAAAAATCAGAAATATCACCAGTAGGTTTCGATGTTTGGAGAAAACTTTTCAGGTTGCAGCTTCCCAGGAGTACTCCTGGCAAATATTTCTGAATTACCATTTACTACAAGTTGAATGAAGTTCTGCATGCTTAAATGTACATACTGTATTGCATGAATGCATTTTCATTTTGAAATGTTAAATGTTTTTTCCCACAGGGAAGATATCCTTGAAAACTCAATTTCCCTGCACCCCTGCAATTTTGGTTGTGCTACCTTCCCATTCACATCCTGGAGTTAGATCTAATCCTATCTTGCAAGAGTGCATTTTTCAATTCCTTTAGTGGAAAATGGCTTTGAGAATCTGGTTGATAACACATTTTTTGCCAGTAAATTAATTTTGCATGTTCCACACGTTGTTTTATGTCTTTAAAACAGTAGGCACGAACTGACTGTGCGCCTGTCCTTTTCCTGCCATTTTTAGGTCTAGCTAGCTGGCTGCTAGGGCTTAGAGAGAGGGGAAATGGATCTGACGCCCTAATCCATTGGTTCTTTTGCCATTTACATTTGGAGTCAGTCAACAGCACAGTAACTGGAAGTTGTAACTGTTATTATGATGTATGTAATTCTTCCCCTTTACTGTATAAGTCCCCGAGGAAAGGAGGTCTATCTGTAGAAAGACTACATGCCCCGGCTCAGCGGCCCCAATACAGTCGTCATGTGAGGCACACACAGTGACCCAGTGTTTTCCATTAGATAAAGGTCCATTTTGGCATTGCAGCTACAAATGAACATCATCCAAAGCACAATGCCCTTTATTTTATTCTGTAGTTTTTATAAAGATTTATGAAAACTATTTTTAGTGAAAATTTTTAAAACTGGCTATTATATTTATCATCAGGATGCTTTTAACTATTTATGTGCTTTGGAAAATGGGGATATCTGTCCATCCGTTATAACATTTATTATATCTGCCTTGGGAAGAAGGAAAAATCTTGCACATCTGAAAGCCCTAATTTATGAGGCTGCATTAAAATCCCACCTCTATGAACTGTTTGATTATAACGGCATTTGACCGACTGACCAAATTGTTTTGAATGAGTGACGGGAGGCCAAGGCGATCATAACCACTAACATGGCCAGACCATCTTGTAGGTCATTAACTGCCCCTATTAGCTGGAGATCCTATGCTGCTATTTACAAATTCTATAGGTTACTGACTTTGGGAACGGGCATTCACACATGAGTTATATATCGTATCTTAAGTTATTAATCAATTGTATTGTTTTTTACTGTGTACTTTTATGGTTTTATATTTATAAACCGAATAAAGAAATCAATGAATGAATGAGAACATCATGTTACAAACATCACAACCTGACTGGTTGGAACTCTGCAGCATAAAGTGAGTATTACGTTACATCAAATCCCGAGCGTGCTCTCCGCTCCAGTTATCCTTTTTTCATTCTCTGATTTTAAGGATCAGAGTTTAGTTAGCATTGTCATGGAGCTGTGGTTGGCAGGAGTACACAGTCTGATTTGGGTCGTATGTATTCTGGCATTGGAAGCTTAGATTATCTATTATAGTATGGCCACCTGAATTATGATTTTATTGGATTGCTCAATTTCCTGTGTCCTCCAAGGGGGCCCCAGATTCTGTAACACACTCAGCTCTTACTGTGGCTGGACTTATTGAGCGAGTGTGGACTTTGGTGCATCCCTTGTTAGCACTGGCAAAGCTGCTGACAATTGGGTTTACACCAGGACACCTGAAGACAAGCAGACCGTCAAGCGAAGACTCTTCCATGATGTGAGGTGTAACACATGTACCCTTAGATTTTATTGTTGTGTGCTCCTATACCCTCAGGCAGAATTATTTGCGACATATTTTATCAATTATTTGAATACACTCTCTTTTCATTATGTTTTGCAATGATTTACCATACTTTTTCCTCCTTGTGGTCTCCTGCCCACTTTAGCAAATATCCTTTTTATCCATGGAAAGGCCTTCCTAGCTTCTCATATCCTTTTTATACCTGGACAGGCCTTCCTAGCTTCTCATATCCTTTTATCCCTGTACAGGCCTTCCTAGCTTCTTGTAAATATCTGCAGCTTGCTTAACTCAACTTGTGAAACAACAGACAGACGTTGGAGGTTAGTAGGCTCCCCGACATTATGTCTGGGAGCATGCTTCTTCTCCGACTGTTGTCCCCCTTGGACCTTGCCTATGAATACCACCGGATTTGACATGATACCTCTCAGTGTCAAGCCTAGATTGCTATCCCTGTGATAAGGTGCCAACCAATAAGATCACAGGGGGTAAGTTGCCTTGATACATGTTACATCTTCATGAATTTGAGCTGATTCATATTTGCAGAAAAATCCACCCATACATTAATATAGACCAAAGGATAATTATGTGCATTGTTTCAAAAAGCGAGGCATGTTTATTGGTTGAATGACGATATAAAGCATGCCTTTACCACATACGCCTTTTCCACTTAGCCTTTAACGCACATGACTTTACCACACAGATGCCTTTATCACTCAGCCTTTCTCATGCATGTTAAATATAATAAAGTAAAACTCATATCTATATCTCTCTCTATATATATATATCTATATATATATATGAACCCTACAATTGCCTTTACCTCCCTTTAACACTACCATCCCATAGCCCTAAATGTACCCTTACCTTCCTTTACCACTGCCTTCCACTGAACCCTAAAATTACCTTTACCATCCTTGATCCCTAAACCCTAAATGTAGCCTCAGTGTTATTTGTAATATATAGTTGCTCTTTTATAAAAAAGATCCTGCCCCTCCACTTGATTGGCTATCTCTACTTTGGTACTTTGTTATGGTTCCTTGGTTTGTATTTACCACTCAACCATTCCCATTTGTTTGAGGTAATAGCCCTTTGCATACATTAATATTACTACATTTTATAACGCACACTTACCTCATCATGATGGCTTCTAGGATTATTCTGTTATATTCCATATAGGTACCCCAATGTAGGCCCGGGTAACATCCCAACCTTTCACCTATATTCGTCCCTACATTACATACATAACAGGCTGCTAGGACTGACCCTTTACCTAGTTACGGTACTGCTTACAGAACGTGGGGTTTTCCCTGAACAATAGCCTCATACATTATGCATGAGGATTCTTGGATTCTTGGAAACTCAGCAGGACTAGCATCTCCTGCATAATAACTATGTACAAGGTTCATTCCCGACGTCATCCTAAGTCCGACAATGGCACAGCAAGGTGGAACCCCTGGGGATAACTTTGGGTATATAAACACCACATCTTGCTGAGATAGTCAGAGGAGATCAGGACTTCCCTGCCGACACACTGACGCGAGACGCTGGGATTCCTGCATGCAGATACTCCAGCTCGCAGTGGTCTAACATCCCTTGCGGGGTGTCCAACTCGAGACCAAGACGGGGTCCCACAGTCTATCACTTCATGTAATGGGGTTGACTTTATCCTAGAGGGATTCTTGGCTTAACACCTACACACATGCTAGGTACACTTAGGTACATCTAGTTAGGATTGCATCGTAGGAGTAAGCATTTTATTGTCATGTATTTTATATACTTGCGTGTATTCATAGTTATAACAAAATGGTAGAGATCTACCATCCTTTTACTTTATTAGTGCTTCTAATCATTTATATCTGTTTCTGTCTAGTGGTTGTTTCAGCACATCTATTTTACACTAGAATCACGACTGTTCAATAAATGCTTATTGAAAAACGTCCATACCGTTTATTCTGTGTATCTCTTAGAGATTAGGTGAGCACGAGTGACTGAGCGAAAAGTAGTACACTGTTTCCACGGTCCTGAGGGATCAGGGTTGTCATGTTGGATAGTTACCAAGAACTATTCACTCCTTGGTAAGAGGAGCTTCTAGTGACACTGTGAGCTAGCTGGTATACAGACCAACATACCTGGTGGGGGTGTCTAGAGTCAGTCCTACACCAATACTGCAGTGTATGTTGTCTAAACGCGCAAATCCTATATAGGTTCTATAGGAACTACACGACATGGCACTGCCAACGTTGGTTGGGTACTTATTTAACGGTCAAATCTGAGTAGTTCAGTTGTGCTATTCTCAGAGACCCTTACTCACATTTCCCCAGAGACGTCTGGAGTGGGAGGGTACAAAAATCCGCCGCAGCTGAGTAGGCAAAATTCTATTTATTGGCTGTTGGTCAATCAAGCTTGGAGGACGCATTGTTCCTTTTGTGCATAAAACCTTATCTCAGTTCCCTTGAAGAACTCTTCTAACTAAAACAATGACTGAGCCAGCGGATAACGCTATGCATAAGTTAAATCTCTCAGCCGAAGAAGAAGATGCGGATGCAATACAAATTACATAAAATGTTAGAAATGCCATCACCCTAAAACTAGCTTCATATGGTTTAACAGCTAGGGGTGGGCCAGTAACCTTCGTGGTTTAGGCACACAAATCATTTAGAACAGAGGTATTCTATTCATGGGTTACATTCCCAGAGGCAAATGCACGAACAAAGACATTTCATCACTACACAGAAGATGACATACCAAATGAATATTGTCCATACGAGGACATTGAAATTCTGCTCACTTACCAGGAGCATTTATACTGGTTTAAAGGCGCCCTCCCCATACAAGAAATAAAGTGAGACTCGGTCCGCTCGGAGGAGACGGAGCAACATGGCCGGTACTAGCGGCCTACACACCACATCCTGACCTTGAAACAATGCCAGCAGGAGACTTACTTACACTTCATAAAGAACTAATAAGACTTTACAGAAACATGACACAGTTCGTGATGAGAACACTCCCAGTTCAGCCAGCAACGGCTACACCAACAAGTCTGACTCAAACATCAACAACTAAAATTACACCATAAACATTACACGCAGTGATGGGTAAAATGCCCAGTAAATGTGAACAAATGCCATTCTGGGTGGCTCAAAAAATAACACAGCTAGAGGTGGTATTTCCAAACACCAATCCACATGAAAAACACAGAATGTTAACAATTTGCTTGCCCATGGGGATAACACCCCAGATAGAGGATTGTACATCTTGGGGCACAGTTTTCGCTGCCATATATACCAGGACTCATGGTATCCCGTCATTAGCAGTAATACCAAATGTATTAAGACAAATACAGAACAGTATGGAGCAGAATCTGCTCTGAACTTAGGGATGAAATTACTAGGTAATTTTGCCCAGGTATCAGATATAATATTAGCAAATATTAAAGGGGACGCAGCATCTGTGGCAATATGCCAACGCCTGAGGGAGTTCACTCCTCTACAACAGGAACATGAATTCCCTAAAGTAATCGAAACTGCTTATGCAGAATTAGGTAGAGACAGTTTGGGAGCTAGAGCAATAAAACCTCAACTGATGGGTAGTACTGAAAAAGATACCTTTAAGTAAGCACCTGCTTCTTCAAAGAAGAAATGGGATAATAACAAACAACAAAAGAATAAAGAAAACAGATCTCAATCCAGATGTAGGTCTCCTCAACAGGAGCCCTCCGAAAGGAGGTATAACTTTAGGAATAGGGATAACATTAGAAAACCTGACAGGTATCAGGACACTGATACACGTTCCTCTCGTTCCTTTCAGGGTTATTCGAAAAACTCAGAGAGGGAAGGACGGTCAGAACACAGACAAGAAGACCGTACAAAGTCCAGAGCCGCACAACACATTTCAGACTACGCTTCCAAAAAAGAAGAAAAGCCTAAAGCAAAACCTCAATTCAAAAAGAAGAAAGTAGCAGGTCTCAAAGTGAGACATGCCTAGAATTCTGAGGACTCAATTACTGAACGGGGAATGGGCTCTGACGATGCTAGACAGTGCAGCAGAAGTAACAATAGCTCGCCAGAACCTGATGCAATTTCTGGTGACAGCGGGGTTGAGTGAACATATCACGGTGGAAACGCCTGATACTAGGGTAAGTGTCCCACATAGGTTATATGAAATAACACTCCAAATGGAAGGGGACAAACCCATAAAAATTAAAGGTCTCTTTTGGAAGAACTTGACTTTTGGCTCTGACACTCTTTTAGCTGAAAGAGATTGGATGCCTACTATTGTTATGGATTGCCCAAAGGGGGAAACGGTAATTATGCCAGCTTTTTCCGACCTCGTTCCCCAATATCTAAAACACACATACGCGCAGGAGTGGGCGGTGGCCCTTGCCCCTGCACTATATCGCAACCATGTTGGGTGGGATGAAGATTCAACCCACCACGTGGTACCATTAAAATCTACTCCGACTCCACAGAGACAAAATCCAATTGAGCAAGAAGTTAAAAAACAGGTCAGGGAGATCTTAGATCAACTTGGATACCAGGGGGGTGATTGAAACTTGCACCTCTTCAATGAATAATCCTTTGTTTCCCGTAATGAAACCCAACAATTCATATTGTCTTGTTTTAGACTAAAGACATTTAAACTCATGTACAAAAACCTTTGCAGTACAGAACGCACACAGTGCCGCATTGATGAATAACATTGTGCGGAAAAAATATAAAGCAACACTAAATATCTCAAATGGATATTTCTGCCAAAATACAGCGCCTGAGAGCAGATATTTGACAGCATTCCCAGCGCTGGGGTCCCAGCGTCAATTTTGTCGACTCCCCCAGGGGTATAAGAACAGCCCGGGGTTGTTTTCCGTCAGAGTAACTGAGTTACTTCAGAATCTGGATGAAGGGGCATTGTCCTATGTAGATGATATTTATCTGAGGGATGATGACCTGGAGGAACACTTGACCAGGGTGAGCACCATAATTTTGGGATTCTTACAAATTCAACTTCAAAAAATCATAAATAGCCCACCTCAATGTCCTATTTCTGGGATATGAGCTTTCAAGTGAAGGCAAGAGCTTGGCAGCTAACTTTTTAGAAAAGTGTGTGCTGCTCCAACCTCCAAAATCATTAAAATATTTACAATCCATACTGGGATTCCTGAATTTTGGTAGAATATACATTTTGGATTACGCAGAAAGGGTTAAACCTTTCTACAACTTAATAAGACCTGATTTTTCAGTTAGGCAATGGACACAGGAACACACAGATATCCTTCGTTCCCTACAAGCTGACATGATAGCTTCAAAACACTCACAGACACGCGTAAATGTACACAATCTGGAGATCCGCGTTATAGCAGGTCAATCTGGGTACACTTACCTAACCTTCAATAACGGCGAAACAGGACCCATAGCATACAAATCACACTTGTACACAAATGCTGAAATGTGCTTTGCATCTACAGAGATAATCCTGACAGCAGTACAGACTGCTGTAGTGAGAGAAAGAGCACTGGCTCAGGGGAAACGAATAATTGTCGTGACTCCAGTACCAGCCTTAGAAGCTGCTACAAAGGCAAGCGTTCCTAATGCTAAAGCCTTACATCCAAGATAGATACAATGGGCTAATTCTCTCACTGCATCAGATGTAGAATACAGATACGACCCAAGTATGAAAACACAAGCATTTTCGCAATATGAACGAGAATATCCTCCCCCGAATGAAATAATACCTCTAGATCAGTATGAATACATAATTTACACTGACGGATCTGCTCAGCCGGCCATTGGAAATAAACAGCAATACCGCGCCGCATGTGCAATTGTAAAAGGTCGTCTGCAGGACGGAAAGTTCTATCCAAGCTGTACAAAAACACAGTCTCTAGGAGACTGCACGGCTCAGCTGTCAGAATTAAAAGCACTATTATTGGCACTGATAAATACAGATCCAGAATTCCCCACACTAATTGTGTGTGATTCTTTTTCCTGTGTCCAGTCATACAATGAATATCTTCACTATTGGGGACAAAATGGGTTTAAAGACTCAAAAGGTGGCACAATTAAGCATAAAATGCTATGGGAACAGGTAGCTCAGTTGAAAAGCGAACTACCAAGAGCTCACGTGATACACACGCTAAGTCATCAATGTGATGGCGTTCACGTTGAAGGGAATTCATTGGCTGATGAAGCTGCGAAGGGGGCAGTACGAACTGCGTCCGTAGCTGCAATGACTCGTTCCAAAACGAGAATAGACGGACAAATAATGGTAGCTGTCATTGCTTCACGCAAAGACAATAAGGCATTGGCGAAAGGTTTTCCACTCAAGTACTCCTACTAGTTAGATGCAAATAACGTTCCTTTTGCTCAGATTCCCGGAGTGGGGGATAGAGCAATACCAAACATAGATCGCAGATTAGGCTTAATATTAGCTGCACACGAGGGTCTGGGTTCTACACACGCAGGAGTGACAGCGACAGTTTCTTTACTGAAACAATGCTATTGGTGGCCAGGGTTAACAAAGCAGACCAAAGATTATGTCCTAAAGTGCAACATCTGTCAACAGATGAAGGGCTCCACCATAGCACAGACACCATTGCTAATATCACCTGTGTCTATTTGGACCACTGCGGCCCCTTACAATCTGATGGGGCTTACAAATATATAATGGTTGCAGTGGATTCCTGCTCGAGATTCCTATGGGTATGGCCTTAGTGCTCGGCTGACGCTCGAACTGTTATCAAAGATTTACGAGTCTTTATAGGGACATACGCAGTTGGCACATTGCATTCTGACTGTGGCCCCGCATTTAGCTCTATGGCTTACAAGGAAGCCATGGGAAGTTTGGGTGTTGCACTGCGGTACTCCTCTCCGTACCATCTAAAGGGAAATTTGGTTCTGTAGAGGAAAAACCGGGACTTACAGCAATCATTAACAGCTAGAGTATTAAGCGCGGGTGGTAGTTGGGTCAATCACCTAAATGTGGTACAGTGGGCTTTGAATAACATGCCAATAAGTTCTCTAGGGGGTGTCACTTCTTATGAGGTCCTATTTGGGACGAGAATGTGGGTACCTGATCTCGATTGTGAAGGCACAGTGGCGGCTGACAAACCTTTTGACATCAATAAACGTTTGGCTGTTTTACAGGATCTAAATGAATCCAGGGCACTACAGAGCAATGTGCAGGTAAAGCGGACCGCCACTGGGGAAGTCAATTCAGTCACGGCAAGACCTGTCTGGGTCCCTAAAGTCGGGGATCTGGTCAGAGAAAAGATAGTGGACACAAAAAGAATTTGGGTCATCATACAGAAAGCCTGTACCTGTCCTGGCCGTTGAAAGGACAAGAACTGTACTTCTGCCACCTCTTGCCGGGTAAAAAGAGAAGAGATTCGTCTCCATTGATCTGATAAAACCACACTATGTGGCCGATACTGAATGGTAGGTCTTGTGGACTCCTGAGTAGCCGACTCCCTCCTCTCTCTATCATACAGGAAGTTCAGACGGAAAGGCTCATCACGTTTGAAGAGTCTCCTATACGGAATGATGGACTATGCAACAATGCCATGGAACTAGTTCCTCTTGAAACAGAAATTCAAAACCAAAATGAAAGACAAATTTCAATTCGACCTAACACTGATGTCTACATAAACATGCCTCAACAAGAGCCATCTACAAGTTCAACAAAACCTGCTGAGCTACCCAAAATAGATTGAACTGCATCTGGCTATTTCATCGACTTCGATACCTTTTCCTTGGATCCAAGTGAACCTGAAACAATGCCAGCCCCAATATCTCATCAACAACAAATCCATGACTTTTTCGTTTTTCTTAAAAAGACTTACCTGGTGTCACCTTGGCTAGAACTTTGGATAATCACCGGGATACTTTTCCTTCTTTTCTGGATAGGCTTAGTAACTGTCTTCAGCTTACTTGTTAATGGAACCTACCTTCGCCAAAGCTCTGCAGCATCAAAAGTGAACTTGATCCTGAAACCTCATGTTTCATCACATCATGAACAAAGAGACTTGTCATCAGTGAACTTTACAGCAGTTCCTATACCTGATGGCATAGTATGGGACAAGGTTGATTATGATATATTTGGCCCGACCGAACTTTTAAAAATACCTCATTTATTTAAAATTTCCTTAAATTATATCATTACCTCCAGTACATTTTCCGATGATTGGGATTTTGAAACTGTAAACAAAATGTTGTCTGATTTAGAACAATCTGCCGCATTTTCTAGTAATGAAATGTTAGAAGACACATCAGACTTTAACACCATGTATTGTTGCCAACAGTATGGTCATCATTTTCTACACAAATCCAGTACCCCTAGGAATGTTTTCACATATCTCCAATGGGAACATTGCCCTACACCACCGAAAAGTAGTTTGAAAACGTTTGCACACAAATTTTCATATTTTTCAGCGTTCAATATTTATGACCCGACCTCATAATACTATAAGGTTGCACCTACATCTGCACAGAAAAATATGCTGACTAACACCAAACAGATTTAATCTGCTTCCTTTATTACCCAACTGTCTGAACAGGGTTTCGACTTATAGAAGGACACTATAGACTTAAAATCAGGCTAGGGTTCTAGAGATTGGCAAGTCCAGGGAACTGAAGCGCTATTTAGAGCATGCCTCATTCCTCAGCAGATGATATTTCTAAATGAAACTGTGCAACAGATTTCCTGTCTTGGAATAGCCAAGAACAAGGACTTGAACACACCTCGGATTCCAACACCATCACATACCGAGGAAAATTCTACATCACTAGAGGGGGCTACAATAGATGACATTTTACAATACAATAGATCAGACCCCAATTGGAAGGGATAGTTGGTTTGGCCCACAGACACTAATAGGTGTCAGGAAAGATTCAGGGGTACCCCCGAAGGGTTCAGTATCCATAGGCCAGACCCACGCTATGTACAAAGAGAACATCCAGGGGTGGTGACATAGAGTGTTGGGAAGTTATGCCTCGATTGGCTAAAAACCTCAACACTACCCAGGTGAAACAACACTTATCCTTACTTACGGGGGATGTGGACCTACGGGATTTTTTGCTAGGTCCCAGAAAGCCACGTCAAGAACGTTTCTATTACGCTGTCTATAATGAAATTTGGAAAATCTCCCAACAAGAAGCAGCGGAGAGACTACGAGAGATAGATAGGATTAACCTAGAAAAGGCGTTAGACGTAGTTGACAATGGTATGACTACATTAACATCCAGGATTTATTCACTGGGCAACATTGTATCTTCTGCTATTGATGTACTAGAACAAGATTTGTCCATACTACAGCACGGGCAATCGCAATTATGTTCTATTATGTTATTAAGCTGGACGCTGCAATCACTGCGCGCAGGTTATGTGCCTTGGCGTTTTATCAACAGCACGTCACTGTTTTCTGCATACAATCTAACGGAAAAACAGATGAAAATGGCACAGAGGGGAGCAAAATATACAATGCTGCGTATTGAAAAACTGGACAGATTACCTTTTACTGTGGCAGAATCACCATCCACAGAGTGGTAAATCCATGGCCATATAACATTACCGGTCACAACTTTCCAGTTTCAATATTGCCTAGAACAACAATAGACAGGCCAATATGAAGAAATGGGTGGGAATTTATCAAGGAATCTTGGGAATTACCGTACTGATTCCGATGCAGGAATGGGGATCTAGAAGTGTTTCTAAACTGTACAAACTGTGAGAACGCTTTAAGTGGATCTCTCATATGCCAGGATATTATGCTGCACGGGGCCTGTAATGGTTCAGTAGTGAACCTATCCTGTTAATTGAGGGGTACCCCGGCGGCCATGATTACTCCAGTATTCAGGGTACTTTCAAATGGGAGTTACTTGATGCTGAACGATCAAGGTTGTTGTGGGATGCTTCCGGGCATCGCATGTCTAGTCATCGTGAGCTCCAGGGTTACTTTCTGTATGCAAGTATTGTTTCCACCGACACACACAGTGAGGGAGGCACCGCTATGGCCTTCGTTGAATGTTTCCTTTATACGGTTTGATACTCTGAGCAGAATGAAAGCCATGCTTCTACAGAAAACTGTGCCCTTAACCTCCGCCCAGGAGACTTTTGATCTCCAAATAGCAAGGGCCTCGGCTGAGATACAGGCACTCATACATACGAATTGCCCCTTTCATTTCACAGAAATGGTAAATCGTATCTTTAACATGTCTGATACGACGGGTATAGTCCATCTATTTAAGACCATAGGATCGGGACTGTTAAGCACCTTTCAGATGGTCCTCTGAGTTATACCAAACTTTATACACTCTGTATTCGGAAGCATTTCTGAAGGACTTCCGCTGATCCTGTTTCTAATTGCAGGTATCCTGATTGTAATTTTTCTGCTACGCAATGGACGTCCCAGTCACCAAGGAGATGGAAAAAGCACTCCTGGAGCGTAAATACCGTGATCGCATGTGTTAGAAATGGAATTTTTGGTAGGCTAGGGCATATGCCAAAGCCAGGCAGAAACCACCACTCTAGTCAGGATAAGGGAGTTACACTCCTAAAATAACCCATGCTCACCCCTTTGGTAGCTTGGCACGAGCAGTCAGGCTTATCTTAGAGGCAGTGTGTAAAGCATTTGCACATAACCAGCAGTAATACAGTGTAAGCACTACAAAAGGACACCACACCAGTTTAGAAAAATATCCAATATTTTTATATACTTAAGACAAGACCAAAAACGATACAAATCCACTATACAGTACTTAAAAATCTTCATTTATCAAAATATGCTTGAAAAACAGTTCCTTGCTGTCGATAGCTCCGTCCGGGGCTATCACGGCATCGTGAACAAACAAATCCAAACAGTTCTGGCTGACCGTGGCGTCGCGGGCCAGCTACGGTGTTGGGAAGACCCGCAAACAGTACCTTTTAGAAATGCAGGGCATCGGCGACCTCTCGTTGAGCTTCCGAAAGCACGGCGTCCGCAGGCGTCGGTTCCGGAGGTTGGTGCAGGAGTCGTCGGGGCCCTTGAAGTCACACGTGTTGCAGATCGAACTCCTCTCTGTTGAAGTCAGGAGCGCTGGCATCGGTAGGCGTCGGGTGCTGCGGTGCGAAGTGCAGCGGTGCGGCGTGCGTTGCCCTCAGGTCGCGGTGCGAGCAGCGGCTCGGTGGCGGCGTCAGATGGCGTCGTCGGTGAGACCAGGGTCACGGTGTGAAGTGAATGCGGTGCTCATCGCGGTGCTGGCAGGTCGCGGTGCAAGCAGCGGCGACGTCGTTGCTGAAGCGCTGTTGTCAGCTGATGAACTGGAGTCGATGGCGCCGGCGTTGGTAGGCCAAGGCTGCGGTGCGGGATGAGGGCGGTGCATCGTGTAACTTTACGGGTGGTGCCCTCGAACCACGGTGCAAGCAGTGGCATCGATTTCGGCGTGGAGCGTCGTCGTCTGGGATACCAAGGCGTCGTCGTGAAGCGAGGCGGTGCAGAGTGCGGTGCCCACAGGTCGCGGTGCGAGCAGCGGCTCAGTGGCGGCATCAGCAGGCATCGTCGGTGGGACCAGGGTCGCGGTGCGGCATTGCGGCAGTGCCCTCTGCGGTGCCGTCAGGACACGGAGTCGGCAGCGGCGTCGTCGACGTCGTCGGGTTGCTTTTTCTTCTGTTGCAGCACAAAACACACAGTCCCCAGTGCTGAGGCCAGGAGAGCTTGAAGTCTTTGCTGTGCCTGAGACTTCTTGAACAGGGGGCAAGCTCTACCTCAAGCCCTTGGAGAAACTAAAAAAAAGTAGATTGCAGAAAGTTCAGTCCAGTCCTTTCACTGCCCAAGACAGAAGCAGCCACTGCAGGCCAGCACAGCAAAGCACACAGCAAAGTGGTAGTTCCTCCACACAGCTTCTCCAGCTCTTCTTCTTGGCAGTCTTCTTGGTCCAAAAGAGTTCTAAAGTTCAGGGGTCTGGGCCCCAATATTTATATCTTAAAATCCTTTGATCTCTTAGGCAGAGAGTGTCTGTGCCCAGCCAGAACCAGTTCTGCCTTCTCTGGTGTGACTTCCTGGCAGGAGGTGGAGACGGCATTGTCAGAGGCAGACCAGGCCCTTTGAGGTGCAAGGAAATCTCCTCCCCCTTCCCCAATTGCAGCCCAGGTCTATTCAGCCCTTTCCTTACCCACCTAGACTATCTGGAGCCACTCCTGCTCCCCAGCCTTCTGTCATCCAAAACCCAGACAGGCAATCCACATTCCAGCAGAGGCACACGGGATGACTGAGCAAGAAAATACCTACTTTCTGAAAGTGGTATTTTCAAACTCAGAATGTAAAAATCACCTTCACTAAAAGATGCATCTTTAGATTCTGAGTTCAGGCATACTAAACTTTATTTTCCTACCTAGTTCCCAGGGCCAGTTATGTTTATAAGATGTTATAAACAAACTTCCATTCTGTCCTATGGGGAACAGGTAGCCTTACAATAGTGAAAAACGAAATTGGCAGTAATTCACTATCAGGACATGCCACACACACCAGGGCATGTCCTACCTTTCACATATACTGCACCCTGCCCACAGGGGTACGTTGGGCCTACCTTAGGGGTGACTCACATGTAAGAAAAGGGAAGGGTAGGGCCTGGCAAGTGGGTGCACTTGCCAAGTCGACTTGGCAGTTACAAACTGCATGCAGACTCTGCAGTGGCAGGTCTGAGTTAACTTTTCCGGGCTACTCATGTGGGTGGCACAATCAGTGGTGCAGGCCCATTAGTAGCATTCGATTTACAGGCCCCGGCACACTCGGTGCACTTTACTAGGGACTTGACAAGTAAATGAAATATGCCAATCATGGAAACACCAATCCATAACACAATTTACACGGAGAGTATATGCACTTTAGCACTGATAGCAGTGAAAAAGTGCCCAGAGTCCTAAAACCAACACAAACAGGTCAGGGAAAAATAGGAGGAAGCAAGCATTTGGCTCGTCGTGTGCTGGGAATAATTTGTTTTTTTTTGTTTTTTTTTACGAAACTCAAATTGCAACTCCAAAACAAATTGACACTTTTTATGACCTGCATGGCTTTCCGATGCTTATAGTCGTTCGAACTATATATACGGACACATTAGAGCTATTGTTTGAGTGACAATTCCTCTCTTTTAGAACATTTCAGAGTTTTTAATATTTTTTTGCAAAACTATTGTTTTTACTATAGTTGCTTGCGAATTAGTATCTAGCCAGCCTACTGGTACGTTAGAATTTAATTATATTGTCCAGTCGGATGAGGAGTGGGTGTTATATTCCATATAGGTACCCCAATATAGGCCAGGGTAACATCCCAACCTTTCACCTATATTCGTCCCTACATTACATACATAACGGGCTGCTAGGACTGACCCTTTAACTAGTTACGGTACTGCTTACAGAACGTGAGTTTTTCCCTGAACAATAGCCTCATACATTATGTATGAGGATTCTTGGATTTTTGGAAACTCAGCAGGACTACTATCTCCTGCATAATAACTATGTACAAGGTTCATTCCCGACGTCATCCTAAGTCCGACAATGGCACAGCTAGATAGAACCCCTGGGGATACCTTTGGGTATATAAACACCACATCTTGCTGAGATAGTCAGAGGAGATCAGGACTTCCCTGCCGACACACTGACGCGAGACGCTGAGATTCCTGCATGCAGATACTCCAGCTCGCAGTGGTCTAACATCCCTTGCCGGGTGTCCAACTTGAGACCAAGACGGGGTCCCACAGTCTCTCACTTCAGGTTATGGGGTTGACTTTATCCTAGAGGGATTCTTGGCTTAACACCTACACACATGCTAGGTACGCTTAGGTAAATCTAGTAAGGATTGCGGCGTAGGAGTACGCATTTTATTGTCATGTATTTTATATACTTGCCTGTATTCATGGTTATAGCAAAATGGTAGAGATCTACATCCTTTTACTTTCTTTGTGCTTCTAATAATTTATATCTGTTTCTGTCTAGTGGTTGTTTCAGCACATCTATTTTACACTAGAATCACGACTGTTCAATAAATGCTCATTGAAAAACATCCATACCATTTATTCTGTGTATCTCTCTGAGATTAAGTGAGCACGAGTGACTGAGCGAAAAGTAGTACACTGTTTCCATGGTCCTGAGGGACCAGGGTTGTCATGTTCAATAGTTGCCAAGAACTATTCTCTCCTTGGAAAGAGGAGTTTCTAGTGGCACTGTGAGCTAGCTGGTATACAGACCAACAAACCCGGTGGGGGTGACTAGAGTCAGTCTTACACCAATCCTGCAGTGTATGTTGTCTAAACGCGCAGATCCTATACAGGTTTTATAGGAACTACACAACAATAATGCACACTTACCTCATCATGATGGCTTCTAGGATTATTCTGTTGAGGTGTTGAGCAGCCTGTGGTGGTCTTTAGAGTGCAAATCACACACTGAGCTGCTATCACACTACATGATTAAGTGAGAACCATATTGCATACCATCGAGAACATGATCTGCTCATAGACACTGGCTCTTCGCTAATTGCCTGGATCAAAGCCCAAGCAGCATGGTAGATCCCAGGCGAAATGATAGTTGGGGCTGGTAGCAGTGTACACCACCATTGATGACATGCTGATATGGTGCGCCCTTGTGCACCTGCCCATATCCACCGGCAGCCCTGGCATGGCGCTGCATACAGTAGGGCCATGAAGAATTTTAGGAGGGATAGGCACCACCTTTTGATGCAACACCGCTATGGTGATCTCCTGCGTGATTTGCATAGTCCACTTGAAGCCCAGCAAAGAGCTCCATATGTCGGGTGTAAGCAGCGCTGCGGTGAGTATTGCCACCAGTCTCTCATCTTGTGCAGGTGTGGAGCTGCCCTGCTTTCCTTCTCCAATCTACACAGCAGCGATGAACTGGGCAAGACCACAGCAGGGCAATTATTCTGCTTGCTTGAGTGCAAGGTATGAAGGCTGGTGACCAAACACCAGAAGTGGTGGCAGTGGCATCCGGCCATAATAAAAGCACATGGTGGGCAAACAGCCAGAAAAATATATGACCTGTTTGACAACTTTAGCAAAGCTTAGAATGTTGGCCATGAGCACTTGGCATGCAGGGAATTTTGAGCTGCATTTAACAATTTTAAAATTTAAATTTTTTAAAACAAAGTTGTGATTATTGTAAAGCAGCATCTTGTTATCTTGGTAATTAAAAGTTTGGAATTGCTGGAACATGCCACATTTGACAAAGAGGGACTTGGCGGTTATGGAACAACAGTCACCAAGCTAAACTAATGCCTAAAGTATCTAGTCAGAAAAGATGCCCTTAGCCTGCCTCTTCACCAATATTTTACATCAATTCTCAACCTTAAAAAAGCAAATCAACTTTGTAGGTAGGAGCCCCAAATTTCCCATGGTGATCTTTCTATTTTGGGACAGGGCTTTGAATCACTACCACCCATTAAACTAAGATGCTACTGCAAACTTATATATGACCACCTGCTTACAGCCCCAGATTAGATTGACTTCAACCCGAGCAACAGTTGGGATAGTGTTGTACTTTTGAGCTATCAGATTTGCTATTCCCGCTCCAATCTAAAACTGTTGGACTTTGGGGGGTGGTGGTGGGGGGGGGGTTAGATTTACTATTCCTACTCCCACAAAAGCAAAGTCAGGAAAGTGTTGGACTTTGGAGTTGTCATTTTTACTATTCCCACTTCAATCTAGGAAAACCCACATTGCAACCACTCTTGAACAAGCAGGGAGCTCACAGAAATGCCTCTATCAAATTTTAAAAACATTCACAAGTCCCACAGCCTGTGACACAGAGTCAGTTCCATCGCAAACGCTGTGCGATAACATAGCCAGCCACTTCATTCAGAAAATTGACACGATCTATGACAAAATTACTTCCACAATAAATTCTCAAACTAATCTGGAAATGGAACCCCTACATATCCCGGCACCAATTTGTTCGTTAGAACATTTCCCATTACTCACAGTTGAAGGCACAGAAGCACTTTTAAAATGCGCAAAATCAGGCTCTCCATTGGACATCATACCTGCAAAAACTATAGCCACTCTACACAAACAATTAGCCAACCCTATATGTGATATTCTTAATAGCTCCCTGAGGGAAGGAGTCCTCCCTCTAGATTGGAAAGCTGCACAAATAATCCCGATTAAAAGAATTCCAAAACATCATCAGAAGACGTTACAAATTACCGACCCATCTCTCTCCTTCCCCTACACACAAAAATCTTGGAGAAGCACATCAACACACATCTCTCTGATTTTATTGAAGCCAATAATATTCTGGACTCCTCACAATCGGGATTCCGTCCTAGATACAGCACGGAATCCACTCTCGTGGCAGTTACAGACAATATTAGAATGCTGCTGGATGAGGGTCAAGCGGTACTTTTGGTGCTGCTTGACCTCTCCGCAGCATTTGACACCATCTCCCACCAAATATTACTCAGTAGATTGGGTGATATAGGCATCACAGGAAATGCCTTAAAATGGTTGTCTAATTTTCTATCAAACAGAACACAAACCGTCAATTTAGGCCCGTACCATTCTAAAACCACCAAGGTGACCAAGGGAGTACCACAGGGTTCTTGTTTGAGCCCAACCTTGTTTAACATCTATGTGACTCCCTTAGCGAGGTTGTTGAGGAAACTGGGATTCATCCCCATATCCTATGCGGATGATACTCAATTACTCCTCTCACTTGATAAATCCAACCCCAATATTCAAACCACCTTTGGTGAAGGAATGAAGACCATAGCGGAATGGATGAAAATTAATTATTTACAACTGAATACGGCTAAAACAGAAATAATGTTGTTTGGCGAGGCTACGGTGAAATGGTCCCCTAGCTGGTGGCCAGAGGAATTGGGCCACACACCTTATCCTAAACAGGTGGTAAAAATTTAGGAGTCCGATTGGACCATAAACTTACACTGGGAGACCACGTCTCTTCTACCATCGGAGCTTGCTTCCACAACCTCAGCATGCTCAGAAGAGTCTTCCCTTTTTGCCGTTATCTTCCCGGAAAACCTTGATCCAGGCACTAATCCTAAGTCGCCTGGATTATTGTAATGCACTGTTCATTTCAGCCAACGAAAGTGCTTTAAGTAGATTACAGGTTGTCCAGAATACGGCGGCTCGATTGGTAACCAATGCTCCCCTAGAACTGCCTCCCTCCCCTTACTCCAGAAATTACATTGGCTGCCCATACGGAAAAGAATTAAATTTAAAATTTGTTGTATGGCCTACAAAGCCGTCAACAAATTAGGCCCCAGCTACCTAAATGACAAATTTGTCAGTTATGTACCTTCTAGACCCCTTCGCTCAGGAGCTAAAGCCCTGATACAAGTCCCCCGTTTCAAAAAATCCCGCCAAGGAGGTAAGGCTTTTTACCATATTGCCCCTCTCTATTGGAACGAACTCCCCCTATCGCTGCGACAATGTACAGATTACCTGGTTTTCAGGAAACTGTTAAAAACATCGCTGTTTTGATCATTTCTCCTTGACATTCTTAGGCAGTCCATGCGCTGAGATACCCTTATGGGGTGATTCGTGCGCTATATAAAACAAATAAATAAAATAAACAAATAAATAAATCTAAGAAACAATAGGGAAAGTGTTGGGCATTGGATGGGTCTGATTTACTCTTCCTACTCTAACATATGCAACAATAGGTTAGAATATGGAGGGGTTAGATTGACTATTCCCACTCCAAGATAAGCCAAAGCAGAGAAAGTGTTGGCATTAGGAAGGGTCAAATATACCATTATAATTCCTAATAATAATTTAAAAAAATCATTTAAATCACTTACAACATAAAATTATTAAAACATTCAAAATAAAAAATATATATTTTATACATAAATACAAATTAATTGAACAAATAATTAACAATACAAACATTTAATAATTAAAACAAGCAAAATTAATACATTTAAAATAAATACACATCCCTTGCTATTCCCCGAAAAAGCACCAAAAAATGTCAACTAATTATAAGTAAAACAAAAGTATCAATAAAATAGTAAATAATTAAAACAAACAAAATTCAAGGCAATAATAAATATAAAATGCAGTTTACAAAGTTTAATAATGTGCATAACAAATAATCTGTTAAATCGTTTACATATTTAATCACTAATTAAATATTCAATTAATATACAAACAAATTTGATTTTTTTTTTTTAATAATATAAATACCTTCCCCACCTTTCCCTATGAACCGCAGAACTGGTTACTAAATTATAAATTATCAATTAAACTGTAGAAAATTAAAATGTACATCAAAATCCACAAAATACACTTAAATAATTAAAAAGACAAATAATCAATTAAATACGTCACATAATTAATTGCCAATCAAATATTTAATTACTATAAAATATCATTTAAAATGAAAAACAATAATGAACAACTTCTCACCATAATCTCCTACAAACCTAACAACTTGCCACTAAATTATAAATTACTGATTAAATGCAAAACAAAATTTCACCATAAAAATTACGAATTGAACAAAAAAAACTATTATATTAATAACACAAACACCTAAAATTAATATTATAAATAAAATATAGTAAATTAATTTTAAAACACTATTTAATACAAGCATATCAAAGTAAATAAAGTTATATACGGGACTATTTTTTAAAACAATATTACGTAATAAAAAAACAATATTCTTATGTTTTACAGTCTGTTCTTCAATAATTTAGTATTGATGATATTTTTGACAAGATTTTCGTGCAACTCGATATTTTTGAAACAATATTCTTATCATTCACCTTTTAAACAATGCATGCAATCTATATTTTAAAATACATTGATGGAAGGTGGTTGTATGACAGAGGCACGCATGGCTAAACCTTGCAAGCCTCTACAAGGCTGCCCGAACAATGAATGCGTCTTAACAACGCATTACTTTACCACGCATGCCTTTACCACGCAATTTTGTAGTAAAGGCATGACTCGTAAAGGGATTTGTGTGTTAAAGATCACAGCTCAGTCACCCCGCCTTGAGCCCTAAAAACAACCTGACCCCCCCAGACCTAAAAACAACCCAGACCCCCTGAGCCCTAAAAATTACCCCGAGCCCTAAAACCAACCCCGACCCCCCCAGCCCTAAAAACGACCCCACCCCTAAAAACTACCCCGCACACCCCAAAACCTGGCCCCAGCCACACTTACTAGACCACGTCCCGGAGCTCCCTCTCCCGATTCTTCCTCTTCCTGGGCCCACCCATCCGCTCATCTAGACCACGCGCTGCCTTAACCACACATATGCGTGGTTAAGGCAATCGTGGTTTCGCTTGCGGGGAAACTGCACGCGTGGCTCAGCCCGCATTGTAGAGGCCATTTCCCATGGAAGGCAGAAGACAAATGAAGTACAAAATGAAATTAAATAGCAAAGACAGTGGAAAATTAAATGCAACTGTCATTATTTAAAGAATTAGTTGGTACGATAAGGCTGAATCATGTGACCATACTGTATTTTTGGACACCATTACATAAAAATTAGTTCACATTCAAACAGCATTACATCCACGTTACGAGATAGTTGTGAATACCGAGCCAGTATTCTCGCGCATCAGGTTACTAAAACTGTGTGCATCAATAATTTCAAAAGTTTGTATATCGATGACTTTGCTCTTTACAGCTCTCTAAGAAATAATGATTTACCATTGATTCCAAGATTATCACACCTGATTCCTCTTACTATCCTGCATTTGTTACGGTTCACCCACCCAGCAATTTTAACAGCTTTTAGTGGGTGTAATGGCCAACTGTCAGGGGTGGCAATCTGGAATGCGGTATTCCTTCACTTGCTGTAAATCCTAGATTCGGCTAAAAACACTGTTTCCAGTCTTGTTGGGAATTACATGGATCCATTGATGATGGCCTTAGTGGTAGTCACATTTCTCCACACTGGTGTTGCCAAGCACCTTGAATGAATGTCTGGATTACTCTTTGGGTTATAGAGAAAAACAATTAATTTTCCTGCATTGAGCTGGCTGCCTTAAATTCTGCAATGGATTATACCACCTTTATGTGACCATCAGTTTCTTATTTTGGATCATAAAAAGCAGTCAGGAGAGGTCATCTGGACCTCATCTACAGTGGTTGAAAATTGTTCCTGTAACATTAGGTTATCTGTTTCTCCCTCCTCTCCTGTCCCGTAGAACACCTCTGCGATTTCCTCAGTCTCTCTTTTATCGGTTGTGTGCTTAGTTTGAGCAGAGTGAGTCAACTGAATTGTTTGCATCTACTGCAGATTTGCCTAAATTATAAGGAGGTAAGAAGGAGACAGCTGTTCCAAAATCAGAAATCAGAAGGAATAAGAGGAGGAAATGCAATGATCTTCCTTCTCATAAGGTTTACAAGAAGGTTGTCTAGGCAAAGGGTCTAGAGAAATGGAAGGGATAAAACAAAGATCTGCTGGAAAGATGGTAACGAAATCCTCGGTTTGCCGTCTGGAAGAAGAATCGGAAATAATCAAGAAGATAGGCCTTCACAGTAGTATTAATATTGACACAATATATTCTGCTGTTGGCCCAGAAACAGACAAACAAGTGGTTCAAGTTTTCCCTTCCATCACCATCCTACCTTTTTTCGTTGTCATTACCCTACGCATTAACTCTTGCCTCTCTGCTCTCTTTCATACTCATTCCATAAGTCTTCATACATTGTTTTCCTTGATTTTAATGTTGTCTTCTAGTGTGCTTGCAATAAAAGTTAAATTTATTGTGCAGAAGGTTCCCAGGGCTACGAGGTGGGGGAAAATAATTCTTTAATAATACCTTCTCTATCCAATGCAACCTCACGGTTTTCAAGGAGTTCATGAATTCAATTGCAGACATGGCTATTAAACACCACTAGCTGGAAAATTCTGCAGATATGTTATTTTCTGGGGTTCAAATGTTTGGGACAAAGGAGAAATATTCTGTTACATTTAGAAGTTGCACGGTGGTAAGGAGAAACTGGAAGTGGGCCTCTGGTTGGAGGCCAGGGGGGCCCCTATGGAGCCCCCCTGTTAATCCCTGCACCATGTGGCAGGCACCGTCAGGTGCCAGCCACACGGTGCAGGGATTAACAGAAACAACCATTTCTCTATGGGAGCTTGTGCTAAGGCCGGTTTATGGTCGCAGCACAAGCTCCCATAGAGAAATGGGAGTGTGCGACTGCACCATGTGCGTTCGCATCCTAATAATGTCAGTCTCGATTCTGCAATGCTCGACATCGTAATGAGGGCCTCTGTGTGCAACCAGCATGGGGCCTTCAACCCAGTGGATAACAACCCTCCATGCAAACTGCACAATGCCATCACACCCAGTGGCGAATGCACCCTCCAAGCAAATAGCATATAGGCATTCATATTTGTGGAGTAGGCACCCTCCACGCAACAGCACAATGGTCATCAGAATTCCTTACATTAGTAAAAGAAAAAGCAGTGCTTAATTTGTGTCAGTGTTTTCTGGTGCTCAGCACCGGCACATATTTCTGAACACCGGCACCTGTAATGGGATAACATCACATGGTGGCACTGTGTGTTTATTCTTCTGCGGAATTTATCATGCCATGTTTATTTAAACAGATAAATCTAGCACATAGGCAGGGCCACTGGAATTATGCAATTGCGTGACCGATGCGAGTTTTGCATACTTATAGATTTGCCATATAATCCATCATCTGCTGCATATTCTGCAGATTTTAAGAAAAAAAAATTATCTAGCTCAAACGGTTTAAATAGTACTAAAAATGCAGTGTAAGGCCCTTTGCCAAGCTGGACTGGTCACCTTTCTGTTGGTTATTGCTATATTTGGGTGTTAAGCAGTTACTAATGAGGTGCAACCAATACCCAGACAGTGTTATTAAGTTTGAAAGTGCTGATATAATGAAGTTATACAATTATAAAATGTGACATATTGCGCTGCATGATTTGCCTTTTCTTGACGCATAATTTATTTAACCCTGCCACACAATTTGGCCCTCTCCTGCTGCATAATTCCAGTGGCCCTGCACATAGGCAATGATGGTACTGTCATTCGGCAGCAGGAGAGCTGTTGGTGGTGCCAGTGGCGTAGGAAGGGGGTGCGGTGGGTGCAGGCCGCCCCGGGTGACATCACTGAGGGGGGTGACAAAATGGCCAAAATATGTGTTTTAAACACATGTTTTTGCCATTTTGTCAAGCCGGGGTGACAAGAAATTTTCCGCACCGGGTCCCACCTGACCTTGCTACGCCACTGGGTGGTGCCAGCTGACGTGAACTCCTATGAATTCCTTTGGGACCTGGCACTTAACTTTGTACAAATTACACAATGAAATAAGTAAATTAGGAAAGAGGTACATTGAAAATGAAGTACACCCTCTGCACCATTATTACCATACAGGCTCTCTTCCTGAATGCAGATATATTCAGGCTGTACCTATTGAAACATCATAAACATGCAGAAAATGTACTCGCGTCACATTTGTGCACTAAACAAAATTTCACTACACTACAACACAATTAACACACCACACAGCAGTACTCAATTTGTAAATGGCACAGAGAAACTACATGCCAATGACCTTGCAATATTTGAACATGTAAAGCAAGCATTGCATTTCAGACATAAAGATCTGACATTTAATAATTCCTTGCAATAACTGTGAAGGGCCAGGTACGGGCCCGTGTGTACCCCTCAGTGGCCGGAAGAGGCCGGGCTGGGCCCCCCCTCTAAGCCCATCGATTTACCAGTCCACCTACAGTAGTTATGGGGAAGAGGAAAAACATGCAGAATGAGCCGGGAGGCGATATCATAACCACACTGGACTCATTCCTTGTATGGGCAACTAATGTTCTCACAAAGGAAATTGAACTTACTGAAAGACGACTCTCCCTAGAAGAGGTAAGGAGTGGATTGCCATGCTGCAAAAGTCTCCTATTGCCGACCACAATAGAAGTGCTGGAACAGCCGGAGCCGGCTGGTTCCCCTTTAAGACTGGGTGTTCAGTGTAACCTTTCTCACAGCCGTGTGGGTGACTCTTCCCTGCCTTTGGAACCCCCTGTAAAAAAAAGAGGGGTGGAGGCAAGGCAAAATAAGGACTCCAAAGACACCAAGACAACTAGGGTGGAGGCCCAAACGTCTATCCCATTTCACTCAATTGTGGATGACTTAGGCCACAGAAAGGAATGTGTTTTCTCCCTTCTTTTACAACCCATAATTAATTGGCTAGATTTTATTGAAACAAAATTGGTCCTTTTGTCAATTAAAACAAGGCAAGACCCCCTAATGTGGTTACCTCACAATCCTGGGATTCACAGCCATACCTGCAACCACAACCACAGCCTCTTCGCAAGGTGGGGGTGAGAGGGGAGATAGCGCCGAGACGCAGCAACCCTCTTATAATACCTGTCAACAAGAGCGGGTTGAGGGCTCACATCTATCTGCATCTAATGAGGAGAGGTTATTATCCCAAACGCAGATGTGTGGGCATACTACAATCCAAACCAAAACGAATGCCCCCAATTCTCATCCCGCCTCTGTGCATCCTAGGAGTGACAAACGTCCCATAAATCCAGGTAGTGAGAGGAGGATGGTACGTCCCGGTAGGCTGGGTAGTGAAGGAAGGGGTCAGCACAGAGGTTTTGATGAGAAGAGGCCCCATGTGCTGCACCTGCCCCCTGAGGCATTCCCCCCCCTTTTTTCAGTTTTATGTAGCGTGAACCCGACCCGGAGGTATCAGAGCGATTTACATGAGCACTACTTGCGTTACAGACGGACACATTAATTTTGTTAGGCATGGGGAGATTAAGTAATTAGCCCAGAATCCCAGGATGTTGAGCATCCCTGCTGAGACTCGAACCCGGTTCCCCAGCTTCGAGGTCAACCGCTTTAGCTATTAGGCCAAATGTCCCTGAATTAAGGCTGTCGCAGACTGAAAATACAGACCAACTGATTGGGAAAGTATCACATTGGTTGAATAAACTTAGGGGGCTTGAGTATCAAACAAGTGATCACATCATAATGGCAAGAAGAAGTGCGTGAGTGGGACTATCTACTAAGACATTATCTGGAGATTGTATTAGGGTAAACTGTGAGGACCTTAGGCTAGTGGGTGCACTGCTCCAGCAGCTACCTTCTTCCCCTTCACTAGACTCCGAAATATTTGTTCTCCCTTTAGTTTTTTTTTTATAAACTGCATCCCACTGAGGCTCTGGCCATAGGTTTAGGGAGATCCCTTCCGTCCGTACCATCTATGTGTCATCATATGCCCGTTAGAACTGAGGTAACAATTAGAAATAGATATGACCCGCTTGAGGGATTGAAACCGTGTGATTGACTGAATAAAGATTCCATAGGTGGGGAGGTGTGAACCAGGGACCAACTCACTGCTATTGGTGAAAGTCCGATAGGGGCAACAGGAGAAATTTAAATCATTACATGGAACATAGCGGGCATATGGCGCAAATTGGATAACCCAGATTGGGTGAAAGAAGTGGCCAGCTATGGGGATCTATGCTTCCAGGAAACCGGGAAGTGGACCCCATTTTCCTGGATGGTTTTCATTCATTTCATTCCCCTACCCTCCCATCTAGGGCCAGTAGAGCTAAAAGAGGCATCCTCATGTTGGCAGCGAACACTATCAGGATCAAAGTTTGCAAGTTTTTTAATGGATCACCTTTCTTCCACTGTCTGATCTGTGAGACACACCGGGATTGGGACCCGATCATTAGTAATTTATTGTAATAATTGCTTCTCAGGTAACATGGCGCAGGTGACATCCTCATTGAAGAAGGCCATTAAAGATATTGGCCTCCATCAACCTCAACTCCTGAATGTAATTTAGCTGGGCGACTTTAATGCCCATTACTGACAGAAGCTTAAGAAGCCTGTATGTGGGCTTACTGATTATGAGGGTGATCTTATAACCCATTGGGAACATAGTGAATATGGGGACTCCCTGAATAGGCTTTAGATCAACATGAATCTAGTAACAAATAACACGGTGGACCCTCAGCTAGGAGGTCTGGCTAAAACTTATGGTTGCCTCGAAGAGGGGACTATGATTGATTATATTATAGTCTCAGATCCTACCTCTGCTTGGCTAACTAATATACAAGTGATTTTTTCAGGATTTAGTGATCACACTTCCCTTTCGTGCAAAATGACATATGAGGGAATACTTAAATCACACTCATAAACTGTACCGAAGCCGGTCTTGGCTAGGAAGAATGGCTATGTTCTTTAATGGGATAAGGTGGATAGAGATGGATAGAGATGGATTTCTCCCAGGGGCTCTAAAGTCTAAACAGCCAGAGGTGCTGGTATGTCTAAATATAGAACTCATGTCAGATCAGGTAATTTCAGCATTTAATGAAGTCCTGTTATAGATTAAATCTGCTATGACGTGGGAGTTAAAGTCTTTAAGGGAGGAAGCCTGGGCGAATTTGGGATAGGTTCCACGAATAAAGATAGTTCTGAGGTTTGGAAGGTGGTGAACATGCCATTTTTAAAGGATGTATCTGGTCCACAATTAGAGTCACACATAGATGAAGGGGGTTGGGTGGCCCACTTCGAGAAGATATATCAGATGAATACTGGTCCCATTGAAGGCACCCAGACTTACCCGCTTAGGGATGGAATTACCCGCTGGTTTTTGAGGTAGCGGATGTAAAGAAATCACTGGGCCAGTGCAGTACCCTGAAGGCCAGATGGGGTACCCGTCAACATCTTTCTGGAAAACCAGGATCTTTGGGCACAGCTATAGGTGAATGTATTCAAAGCCATAACAAGGGGGTGGCCACCGTCCTCATGGAGACAATCGATAATTGTCCCCATATTTAAGAAAGGGGGATAAGTCGAACCCTAAAAACTATAGACCTGTCTCGCTGATCGATTGTACGGCCAAACTTATGGGTCGTATGATATTTCACAAACTGGAGGAGTGGGCAGAGGAAAAAAACATCTTCGCTAAAACACAGTATGGTTTTAGAAAGGGTAAAGGGACCATTGACCAGTATCTTAACCTGAGCATGGTGATAGCGAAGTACACAGTGGCCAAGAAAGGCCAAATATTCATGCCTTCATAGACTTAATGACCGCTTTTGATTGCGTTTCCCATTCCAAACTTTGGGCGATTATGGAGGACATGGGGGTGGATCTCCTCATTATAACCTTCACAGGACAGATTTACTCCCAGGCGTCCACGTGTATCCATTATGGTAGGGATGGCGAGTGTACTAAGATATTCATCATCAAACAGGGCTTCAAACAGGGGTGCATCCTGGCACCATTTCTGTTCTCTCTCTACATCAATAGAGTGGAGGCAGTCTTAGCAGGGAGCTCTAGAGATGTCCCTTTTACTTTAATCTAGCCCCCTCCCTATCCTCCTCTATGCAGACGATGCAGTGCTTATAGCCAGATGAGCACTGTAGAGACTCATAGAGGAGTATACCATTTTTATGGAAAAGCTGGATCTTCATGTAAATGAAGCAAAGACCTTTGTACTTATTTCTGGATCATGCCCGCAGAAATGCCCAGTCTTCCATATAGCAAACAGAAGGTGTTCCTACCTGGGGATTCTGTTTGATGCCAAATTCTCTTGGAAAAATATAGTCTCAAATAGGGCAGCGAGGCTAGAAAAAAGTATAGCAGATATTTTAACTTTGTTAGGAAAATGGGGACAAAACCCATCCCCGAGATTTTAGCCATATATGCAGCCAAAGCTATTCCCATTGCTACATATTGTCTGCGGTCTGGGGAATGGCAGATGTAGATCTGATTCAGCTAGCTGAGGACACATTTGGTAATAGACTACTAGACTTGCCCTCCAGTTGTTTCAAATTTATATCCCACAATGACTTGGGATTACCATATATTACTTACATAATCAGGCTCGCCCCAATTCTACTTTGGCAGTCGATCTGGAGAAGGGAGACTGTTGGTTTAAACCAAAGCGTATTGGTAGATTAAATAAACCTTGACTTTGCACTAAAGGTCCCTTGGCTGGCATATGTAAAGTGCACCCTGAAGGGGCTGGGGCTCCTAGAATTATTCAAATCTCCTTCTACATGTTTATTGCTTACAAAGGCAAGGTTTAAGGAGATATTTTTAGCAAGGTCTGCTGCGTACAGGTGGGAGGCACATAAGAATAATTCTACTGTTACTTTGCACCAACTCTCTCCACCTACCCAAGGGGCCTGGCCATATTTAGCTTTTATACAGAGTCCCCAGCACCGCTTTATTTTAACAAGATTGTGCTTAAGTTACATTCCATTGATGCTTGGCTTCCTGCAAAATGGTATTTACAGAGTGAGCTGAGCCTATGCCCCTGGGATGGTTTGTCTATTCAGTCAGATTTACATTTTAAATTTGTCTGTACATTCTACTGCTCACCAAGAAGTTATATCGTGCCGCTTCTGCGCAGATATAATTTTAGGCAGTGTCGACCAGCATTATCTGTCATCAAACAACTTAACGGCCCATTGGTTTGTTTGGCGGTCACTTCATATCTTTGGGCATGCCTGAGAATCAGACAATCTGTCAGTAGCGGCTCGCGTCGGCGATGCAGCGAGTGCAAAGTAAATGGTTTTATTTATTTATTCATTTAATATTACTTATCCCGTTGTCTGGTCACTGCGACTTCCACCACCCCCCACCCAGCCCCGCCCCCACCCCACCCGACCACCCCACCACTCTTACCTGTGCGAGCAGCTACTGTGATCTGTGCTGCCATGAGGAAAAATCAGAGTGGCAGCCAGGATGATTTGTGATGATGATTTGTGATAATCAATTTAGGACATCATGAACCTTACAATGGTCCTTTTTAGCGGTTGTACATAATGTATAATGATGTCCTTGTGATCATTTTGGATGTGGTCATTATTGACTAAGCACCTTATGGGTAATATTGTTTTATCGATTAGGATAATTTATTTCCTTATCAATTGACGATTCATTATTTAAAAAAATTTTTTTTAAAGTAACTGGGCTATTTGTTTCCAGAGAGAAATGTTATTTAACTATTGCAATACGTTTTATAAACTATTATGAAAATATTGTATATTTTATTATGGTGTCCTTGTATAAGTACTTTTTATGCTACAGAAATGAAGCAAAATAAAGATTTTGAATGAATGACATAATAAACTAGACTCAGCTTTGTATAGATTGAGTACTAAAACAAAATTAGATGTCCACATACACCTGTAATTGAAAAATACTACTATAATAAAATCACTACTCTCAGCAAATTACAATGCAATCTCAGTAAAATCTGTAAATAAAATAACCAGGTTAGTCTACAACTATTCGAAACACCCAGCAACAGTAGTACTGCAGAAAATCAAAGGCCTTCCAACAAAAATGCTTTTTTGGGACATGCAGACCGACAAACAACAAAGACAGCACATTAACACATGGGAAGGATATAAAAAACAGATCCTCGCAGCAACGAACACTGATACCAATCAAGCCTGTTTTCAGAGCTGAGCAAAACTGCTATCTTCTTTTGGTGATGACAGTCCGCGAGGATAATGTAAATGAGAAGTCATTCTGTGGGCAAAACAAACATTTTTTTCTCTCTCAGCAACTCACCCAGACTGCAGCCTAGGGACAGATGTCCCTTCTCGCTTTCACTGGCTCCTGAGAAGTCACATCTAAGCTTCAAAGCACGCCCGCGCTCTGCGGGGATCCTGGCAGGCTCTTGACAAATTGTATGTTATGGATGTGCATGAACTTCAGCATTCCCAACAATAAAATACCTATTTCCATGAACAGATTAGAAAAAACGCAAAAAATGTAATATCGCCTGGGCCACGAGCTGCACAAGCACTTTTGAAAAAACAAAATCAGCAAAGTACTTGAGAGTGTGTTTGAACTGCCCAACAATGTTACCAAGTGCCTGTTATTCCCGCTTACCAGTAGCAACTGGTCTGGCCACGGAATGCACCTGAAAAAAAAAATGTCCACTGGGCCCACATTCTTACCCACTAAAAGAGTATTCGCATGTATTCGTATGTATGTATGCATTTTTGCACTGGGATTTCAGTGCACAGCGCTTTACTGCTCTTCTTCCAACTGAATTTTGTTTATGTCGGAGTTGATCTTATTATTACAGCTCACAGATACCAGTACAGCTAGTCTTATGTCTAGCAAAATGTTGCAGCATTATCTATACAGGTTTCAGTCTTGGAAAATCCTTAAATCCTTATGATTCTGGATAGATTTTGACTCTGCACTCCCAGCACTGTTTACAGCTCACATCATCACCCAAGGTTGCAATGAACTCCAGAGCCACTCCTGAGTACCTCTAGCATAGAGGACCTCCCTTTGCTTTGTTCTGAGAGCGCGCAGGAGTGTGATTTACAATCTTTCATCTGATGGAATGTTTTAAGCTGAGTGAGACGAAAAGTACGTTAACAATAATAAGACTTCTTTTGTGAAGCCCATTTGGCCCCACAAGTAGGACTAGGAATCCACGATTGAAGTTAAGAGGTTTATTTCAAATTAACAATCAAGCCAATGTATGCGAATATCGGAAGAGTATTAAAAAGATACAGAATTACCGTTGATAAACTGAAATTTCGCAACAGGTTCAGTCTGAGCAAGATAAGGTATGAGTTAATCACAGCCACAACAATACAGAGAACCAGAAACAGAAATAGATGTTCTATAAAGAAACTCTGATGTTCCCTCCTAACATGAAAAAGTTCTAGAGTCATCTATTCAAAGTTCTAAGTCTAAAGTAAGGGTGGTTTCTAGAGGGTCTCAAGGGAAACGTGAGAAAGTGTCAGCTTAGTGAAGACTTCAATAGAAGTCTTCAGAATTGGAATAAATGTTTAGCCTGAAGTTTCACACTTGCAGGAGTAAAGTGAAGCAGAGAGGGCTGTACCTCTCAAAGTTCAATGGAATCTGCTCTAACCTCTAACAGTGTGAATACAAATTAAAATAAATGTAAACTTCGGCAACGGTCATATCTCTTTCCACCGCTCCAGAGACCAATCATCTCCAACCTCATGTTGTGCATTTTGCAACGTTTCCAGACTTTCCCATCCCAGAGAGCTTGGACATATGCTGTAACCTTGAACAGCCCTCCATTCCTGATACGCAATGAATAGGAGGCTTCACCTGCTCGTTAGGTCTTCACATTTCTTGCCAGGATTTCTCTTCTCCAACCTTACTATCAAGAAACTAATACAGACAACAATAAACCTTTTCTCTAGCTAATGAAACCTTGAGAACACAAGCAAATCATATTTTGAAATTACAAGGCCTTTCTCGAGTCACACCAACATTAGCTAAGCATTTAAACATGTACTTCAAACACATGATTATACTTGTACAGATATAGGTCAAAGTAAATGCAAATGTGAATCAATGCATACATGATTACACTTTCGAATGCAACTGTCAGAATATATGCAAATGTGTCTTAAAGTATAAATGCAACGTGCATACAGAATATATGTTCCTGTTAAACTAAACACTAGCGCACAGGTTTATAAATGTTCAGTTTCTCAGTAGTTACATTTCATTACTACGTTTATATGTTCACAAATGTTAATCTTTATTAAGGCACGCAGTAGCTATAATGTTAAATATGAATACAGGTTGTGCATTAGTAACATGGAGTTTAAATTGTGCTCCTCCAATCCCCCCTCTGATGGTGATGTTACCCATCACAATAACACACATATAAATCCTTATCAGGTGAGATCAAGTCAATACCTTGAAGTTTTCAAGAACTTTAGTATAGTATTTTCCAGATGTTTCATGTTGATAGTGCAGTATTGGCCAAATTATTATCGCTTGTAGGTGCTAATGCCCTGTCCCCACACTATAATCCTTTTCTTTTGTGCGATGGATCTTTGAATTGTGTATTAGGAGTCAAGGAACAATTTAAACATTACAAGTCAATAACAGTGTATGTTTAGTCACTAGCGAGAGTTGTATTGTTGTTTCAAATGTTTTTTTCTCATTAAGAGATTAGTAAGGATCTGTTTATTTTTTTAATCTTTATTCAGTTAGTCCATCAATGATTTAAGTTTACAGAAATCTTATCATAAAGAAAAGTTGGTTAGAATGAGTCAATCATCAATATCAATGCATTTAAGTGTGTTCCATAAAGGAAAAAAAATCCCTATTCTACAAATCAGGATCAGAATTTAGTTCATTTAAGAATCCATAAAGAGTTCTAAATCAATTGGAAAGAGTGAAATCAAGGAGCATATAGCTTCAAAAATCAAGTTAGATAGCAGAATTACCCATAAAGAGCATTTTGCAAGACTCAGTCGAGTCACAGATTAGCATACAGTTACAGTAGCAAACTGTTGAATCCAAGCAAAGTCAGGTAAAAGAGGAAAAGCGAAAGCAGCAGTAGCCACCACCACTAAGGGTCTAGGTCTCGGTAAATCCTCCAAGAAAAGAAGAGAATGCATTGCTTCTTCCTAGGAATAAGTATACTATAAAAGTCAAGAACACTTATCAAAAACATTGTTGCCAGCTTTCTCCTGCACAAGCCAATAGGAAGGCACGGTTCTTAGGTAAGAAAGTTCAGCTCCTCCGTTCCCATGGAAATTCATGTGGATTAAACTTTCATCATGTTGTTAGCTACAGACAGTCTTGCAAGTCTGGAAACATCAGATATTTTCTCATAGGCTTTTCATTACCATTGACCTTCTATATCTCTACTCGTTTCACTGCAAGAACAATAAACTACTAACTGAAAGACAAATCATGGATAGATAATACATTCTTTTTATCTAAACAACAGTTATTTATTGTTTAAATGTACAAGCTAGTTTCTTCAATTCTATTATGAAACATTAATAAATCGGAAGTTCATGACAGAATAAATGTTGCATAGTAAAATAATACTTTTTGCTAAATGAGAAATTTAGCAGTTATGACAGCATCCCTAAATCTGTCACTGTAAGGTCAAGCTGCTAAATCACGTTGTGCACATTTCAGCAATATCAAACTTCTCTTTTAATTAGCTAAAACGACTCAGGATTTTGTCTGCGGCCTGAATGAATAAGAATGATTGCCTACAGCAAATCTGCACTCTTAAATGCGTGTTAGTTCAACGTTAAGTTTGCACTTTTCATGGCACATTTCAGCCTACTGTATTGATTAATTTTGCACAGCACTTTTTAGACTCTATTAATGTCATCATAAAATCTACACTGACTCTCCTCCATTTCCACATCATTTATCTTTTTCTTTATTCCCCTCCTTTCTTGTGCTTCTCCTTTTGCTACCCCTTAAAGAGTAGAAACAAAGATATTGCACAAAGGGCAATTATCACAAGGGGTCTCAGAATGGAACCAAACATTCCACTTACCATTTGTCTACTGCAGCAAATCCATTTTCAATTGCTTCCCAAGCACCTGTAGCTTCTAACTCCTTCAACTCTCCTTTCAAGTCAGTCATGTTCTTAATAGTTTTCTTTACGTCGTTACTCTTGTCAAGAATGTAGGTACAGCACTGCTAGACCTTCAACATTCTTCAGACTCTGCACTCTTTCGCGAGGAGGATGTCTAATGGAAGACGATTTTACAAAACCATGGATCTAATAGCTACCATTTCAGTGTCTACAGCCAAAGAAGAACTTGATGTACTTGTGGCTAATGTATCCACTATAGTGGACAACTTCTGAATCTTGCGGTGATTCAAGATTACCCCCACAGGTGAAATCATTGTACCAAACATTTCTCCCACAAATTCTGTATCACTACTATCTAACTTAGTTCTAAATTTCATGTCCCACACAGGATCATTCAAATGTTCACATGATAAATCTTTGGGAAAACCATACCAAATTAACATATACCATACCACCTCCTGGGCAATTTGAAGTAGGCATGTTCCCCACAAACAAAATAAACTTCAGGAATAACGGGACTCTGTCCTGTTAAAAACAGAAGCCAAACTACTATATCCTCAAAGGTATGATCACTATCACTTTCACCCACGATATTAGTGTTAAGGGTCAATGTATCCTACTCACACACAACCTTCCTTTGTGTTGCCAATCTAGAAGTAGTGCAGGCATAAATCCTAAGTTCTGATGCTTCGCTTCTTCCATATCCCACTGTACTTGATATTTCTCATCCCTTCCGGTTTTCTCCCTGTCCTTCATTGCTCTGTTCCTGTCTTCCGTCCGCTCCAAAAATTTCTTCTCAAAATCAGTCAAAGAACATGTTAAATTGTGCCTATGAGCATAGGCTGTGTCCAGTCTCATTTCGGTCTAAGATGACTGTGAACCGTATTCACTGTCTTTGCATGTAGATGTCTATTCAAATGCTTGAGCAAAGGAACTTCAGAAAGTACCAAATCATAATTCGAAAAATAATATTGAAACTATGTCTTTCCACAAAACAGACTTAACAGAAGGCTACACGTAACACCATACGTAATGTAGTGTAGTTCCTATAGTACCCCTGGAGGACCTGCGCTTTTGGATAACATACACTGTGGGCCTGATGGCAGACTGATTCTGAGCACCCCCACTGCGTATGTTAGCCTGTTTGCATTAGCTAGCTCACAGTGCCACTAGAATCTTCTTTTTATCAGAGAGATTAGTTTTTGGCAACCTCAGAACACGACAACCCTGATCCCTCAGACTCGTGGAAACAATGTACTACTTTTCGCTCAGTCACTCGTGCTTGCCCATTTGGTCTCAGAGAGTTACACAGAAGAAACAGTTGAGCGTGTTTACAATAAGAATTTATTGCACAGTTGTTCTTCTAGTATAAAATATATGTGCTGCGACAACTGTTAAACGGTAGCAGAGATATATGATCAGCAGTACAGTGAATAGAAAAGGATAGTATAGTTCTACCATTTTGCAATAGTCATGAACATATACATGAATATAAAATGCATTTATAAAATAAAGCGCATACTCCTACGATGCCTGTCTAGATGTACCTAAGTGTACCTAGCATGTGAGTAGGTGCTAAAGAAGCCAAGAATCCCGCTAGGATTTAGTCAAACCCCATTACCTGAATAATGAGAGTGTGGGACCTCGTCCTGGTCTCGAGTTGGACACCCCACAAGGGATGATTAGATCACTGTCATCTGGAGCGACTGCTTGCAGGAGCCTCAGCGTCTCTGGTCAGTGTGTTGGCCTGGAAGTCTCGATTCCCTCTAACTACTGATAGCAAGAGGTGCTATATTTATACAGAAAAGTATAGAGTCCCTTTGTCCCTTGTGTCTTGTGTTAGCAGTTGTTGGGTATGAAGATGACGTATGGGATGAACCGGTTACGTAGATGTTTATGCAGGTGGATCCTAGCCCCTGCCTGGTTTCCTAGAACTCTTATGAATATTTAATCATACAGGATGAGCACATCGAAGATGGTATAGGAGGCCATTGTTCGGGAAAAACCCTCCTTCTGTACCCAAACCACAGTCTAGATAAGGTTCAGCCTTCAGCGCCCATTATTGTGGAGAATAGAGAACTAATGTAGGTGAAAGATTATGCCTATATTAGGGCATCTCAAACTATGCCTATATTAGGGCAACTATGTGAAACATAACACCCACTCCTCTTAATAGTCAACAATAATAAACAATGACAGCAAGCTACTAAGTCATACTAGGTGGTAGCGCATATAATTGTCAGTGAGCCATATAAAAACATTTTTAAAACTCTAAAAGCATATTTAAAAACATTTCTAAAAGGGGAAAAATGTGTAGAGTCAGTTTTGAATTTGTATTCAAGCTAAAGGTCTAGCTGAGTTCATTTATAGAATTTAAAACTCTTAAAAGCGTTTTAGAAGGCCATGATTTCTCTAGCGATAGTGTCAATTTAGTAGGAAATGTTCCAAATTTAATCAGAGTCGAAATGAAAAACGAAACTCCGAATTCTTTCCTAGCACATGATGAGCCAATTGAAGATTATGGGGCCGATTCTGATGCGGGTTGGAAAAGCTCCCGACCGAATCGGTTGGGAAATGGTGTCCGACCCACTCGGATCGGGAAAGTCCGACCGGCGGAGTAGGATGCATCCGGATGCTTCCAGATACGATTTGGTTGAACTCCCATTGACTTCAATGGGAACATTTGTTCCTAACCGCATCAGAATTGGGCCCTCGGTCGGGAAGACACGTTCCCGATCCGATTTGGAAGGAGCAAATGCTGTTAGGAGGCCTTCCTAACCGCATCAGAATCAGGCCCTCGGTCGGGAAGCTTTTCCAACCCGCATCAGAATCGGCCCCTTAGTGTCCTGGCTGGGAGACGCAACATCACAGTCACTTGCTGTAGGGGACGGAATTGTAATATTTCACACAGTACGTCGATGGAGCACAGATGAAATTCAGTACTGCCCATAGTTGGCATATCAGCAGCCGGTGCAGTAGTCGATACCTCAGTGCCCGTAGTGCTAGTTGTAGCACTTGTGCTGATGTCAGCGCTAGTAGTGGCTGAGCTGATGCTCACCCCAGTTGTTAAAGGCACCTACGGGTTTTCAAGGAATGCAGT
Source organism: Calotriton arnoldi (assembly GCA_963921515.1). NCBI lineage: Eukaryota > Metazoa > Chordata > Amphibia > Caudata > Salamandridae > Calotriton > Calotriton arnoldi. Next base: position 433,277 of record CAWUFW010010952.1, read on the forward strand.
CTTCAGGATAGGAATACTCTGGGGACACAGCCGAGCATGGGACCTCAGCGGTTCCAGCCTCGTGTTCAAGTCTGCAGGCGTCTCTGACTCGAGTGTCAGACAGATGTCCAACACGCATTCTTCATCGCAAAACAGGCATCGAAGAACAGGTAAGATGCAGTCCATCCAGACTGGTCTAAACGATAAGAACCAAGAAGCACTCAGTTCTCGTAGGCGAGGCACGCCCAGATGTTGTACAATGCGCTCACAGTATCTACGTTCCAGAAGAGCTTTCACCATTTCGTTCGTGATTGGGTCGTCCATTGGGTATCAGGAAAATGACGATCAGGATCCCAGCTATTAAAAGCAGTATCAGAGGTAAACCTCCAAAGATGCTTCCAAATACGGAGTGTATACAATTTGGGATAACTCCGAGGACTGTTTGGAAGGTGCTTAGAAAACCTGACCCTATGGTCTTAAATAAGTGTACAATACCACTCGTATCAGACATGTTAAAGATACGACCCACCATTTCTACGAAGTGAAAGGGGCAGTTTGTACGAATAAGTGCTTGTATCTCGGTCGAGGTCCTTGCCACTTGAAGATCAAAGGTCTCTCGAGCGGAGGTTAAGGGTACAGTTTGCTGTAAAAGCATGGCTTTCATTCTGCTCAAAGCGTCAAATTTTATAAAAGATATCTCTAGCGAAGGCCACAAAGGCACCTCCCTGACTGTACTTGTTGGGGGAAACAATACTTGCATACAGCAAGTAACCCTGGCGTTCACGGTGACCAGATAGGGGATGCCCGGAAGCATGCCACAGCAACCTTGATCATTCAGCATCAAGTAGCTCCCATTTGAGAGCAACTCGAAAACTGGCGTGATCACGGCAGCTGCAGTTCCTTTCATGCGGCAAGACAGATTCGCCACCGAACCATTACAAGATCCGTGTAAAATAATGTCCTGACACATGAGAGAGCCGCTTAAAGCGTTCCTGCAGTTTGTACCACTCAGGAATACTTCACGATCCCCACTCCGGCACCAAAATTTATATGGTAATTCCCAGGATTCCTTAATGTATTCTTTACCCAATATTTCATATCTGCCTGCCTGCCTTTGCTCAAGGCAATACTGAAACTGAAAGGTCGTGACCGGGAGAGTGATATGGCCGTGGATTAGCCATTCTGTTGATGGTGATTCCGCCACTGTGAATGGCAGCCTGTCCAGTTTTTCAATACGCAGCATTGTATATTTAGCTCCCCTTTGTGCCATTTCTATCTGTGTATCTGTTAGATTGTATTCAGGAAACAGAGACGTACTGTTTATAAAACGCCAAGGCACAAAGCCTGCACGCAAAGATTGCAGCGTCCAGCTCAATAACATAATAGAACGTAACTGAGATTGGCCGTGTTGTAATATGGCTAAATCCTGATCCAGTATGTCGATAGCAGAAGATACAATGTTGCCCAATGAATATATCCTGGAGGTCAAAGTTGTTAACCCATTATCTACCACAGCTAAAGCTTTTTCGAAGTTTATACGGTCTATTTCCCATATTCTCTCTGCGGCCTCTTGTTGGGAAATCTTCCAGTTTTCATTATAGGCAGCATATATGCCTGCATATATAAAACGTTTTGACGTGTTTTCCTGGGTCCTAGTAAAAAGTCCCTAAGATCCATGTCAAGTGAGAGTAAAGATAAGTGTTGTTTCACTTCTGCAAGTGTTGAGGTTTCTAGCCAACTGAGGCACAACTTCCCAACACTGTAGGATGTCACTACCCCTGGATGTTCTCTCTGTACATAACGTGGGTCTGGCCTATGGATACTGAGTCCCTCGGTGATGTTCAGGAATTGCTTATGACAGCTATTCGGGTTTAAGGGCCAAACCACCCACTGTTTCCAATTTGGGTCTGTTGTATTGTACTCTAAGATGGCATCCACTGTTGCCCCTTCTTTTGTAGTTGAATTCTGCCACCCCCCATATGTCGGTGTTGGAAACCTAGGGGTGTTCAGGTCCTTGCTCTTGGCTAGTCCAAGACAGGATGTCTGTTGCACAGTATCATTTAAAAAGATCATCTGCTGTGGAATGAGGCATGCTCTAAATAGTGCCTCTGTACCCTGGACTTGCCAGTCCCTTGAACCCCAAACTGATTTTAAGTTGATTTAGTCTTTCCATAGGTCGAAACCCTGTTCAGACAATTGGGCCAGAAAGGAAGCAGAGTAAATCTGTTTAGTGTTTGTCAACATAATTTTCAGTGCTGATGTTGGTGCAACCTTGTAGTAATATGAGGCTGGATCTGTGATGTTAAACCCTGAAAAGTATGAAAATTTCTGTGCAAACGTTTGTGAACTACTTTTTGGTGGTGTTGGGCAATGTTTGCACTGATAATACTCAAAAACATTCCTAGGTGAAATGGATTTGTGCAGGAAATGATGACCATAATGTTGGTAACAGTACAATGTGTCATAATCTGAAGTACCCTCTAACATTTCATTATTAGAAAATGCAGCAGTTTTCTCTAAATCAGACAACATATTATTAACTGTTTCAGAATCCCAATCATCAGAAAATGTACTTGAGGTAATGATATCACTTAATGAAATTTTAAATATATGATTAATTTTTAAAAGTTCTGTTGGACCGAATATGTTAAAATCTACCTTGTCCCATACTATACCATCCGCTATAGGAACTGCTGTAATGTTCACTGATGACCAATCAATCAATCAATCACGGCATTTATAGAGCGCGCTACTCACCCGGGAGGGTCTCAAGGCGCTGGGGGAGGGGGTAAGTTACTGCTCGAACAGCCAGGTCTTGAGCTGCTTCCTGAAGGCGAGATGGTCCTGGGTTCGCCGAAGGTGAGTGGGGAGGGAGTTCCAGGTCTTGGCCGCCAGGTAGGAGAAGGATCTTCCTCCGGCGGTGGTTCTGCGGATGCGTGGTACGGTGGCGAGGGCGTGGCTGGTTGATCGTAGCTGGCGTGTGGGCGTGTAGAAGGACATGCGGTCGTTGAGGTACTTTGGGCCCAGGTCGTGGAGGGCCTTGTGTGCGTGGGTGAGGAGTCTGAACGTGATTCTCTTGCTGACGGGGAGCCAGTGCAGGTCTTTCAGGTGTACGGTGATGTGGCTGTGTCGGGGGATGTCCAGGATGAGTCGTGCGGAGGCGTTCTGGATGCGCTGGAGTCTCTTTTGAAGTTTGGCTGTGGTTCCGGCGTAGAGGGTGTTCCCATAGTCCAGTCGGCTGGTGACGAGTGCCTGGGTGACGGTCTTCCTGGTTTCAGTGGGGATCCATCTGAAGATCTTGCGGAGCATGCGCAGGGTGTTGAAGCATGAAGATGAGACGGCGTTGACTTGTCTGGTCATCGATAGGGAGGAGTCCAGGATGAAGCCCAGGTTGCGTGCGTGGTCCGTTGGCTTGGGTGCGGTGCCCAGGGCCGGGGGCCACCAGGAGTCGTCCCAGGCGGAGGGTGATGAGCCCAGGATGAGGACTTCCGTCTTGTCTGAGTTCAGTTTAAGGCGGCTGTTCCTCATCCAGTCGGCGACGTCTCTCATCCCGTCGTGCAGGTTGGCTCTGGCGGTGGTGGGGTCGTTGGTGAGGGAGAGGATCAGCTGGGTGTCGTCGGCGTAGGAGATGATGTTGAGGTTGTGTCGGCGTGCGATGGCTGCGAGGGGCTCATGTAGACGTTGAAGAGGGTCGGGCTGAGTGAGGATCCTTGTGGAACGCCGCAGATGACTTCGGTGGCTTCGGATCTGAACGGGGAGAGGCGGACTCTCTGGGTTCTTCCGGCGAGGAACGAGATGATCCATTCCAGTGCTTTCTCTCGGATTCCGATGTTGCTGAGGCGCTTCACTAGGGTGCGGTGGCAGACGGTGTCGAACGCCGCGGAGAGGTCCAGGAGGATGAGGGCAGCTGTTTCCCCGTTGTCGGTTAGGGTTCTGATGTCGTCGGTGGCTGCGATAAGGGCGGTCTCGGTGCTGTGGTTGGCCCGAAACCCGGACTGCGAGGGGTCGAGGGATCCATTCGTCTCGAGGAAGGCGGCAAGCTGTCTGTTGACGGTCTTCTCGATGACTTTGGCCGGAAACGGAAGGAGCGAGATGGGGCGGTAGTTCTTGAGGTCGGTGGGGTCCGCCGTTGGTTTCTTCAGGAGGGCGGTAAGCTCGGCGTGCTTCCAGCTCTCCGGGAAGGTGGCGGTGTGGAAGGAGGAGTTGATGATGTCCCGGAGATGGGGTGCGATGGTGGCGTCGGCTTTGTTGAAGACGTGGTGTGGGCAGGGGTCGGTTGGTGATCCGGAGTGGATGGAGTTCATCGTGCGGGTGGTGTCTTCGGTGTTGATCGGGGTCCAGTTGCAGAGGGTGGTGGTGGCGGGCATTGGTTCGGCGGTAGGGTGCGTTGTTTGTGCGTCGAAGCTGTTGTGTATGTCGGTGATCTTGCGGTGGAAGAACGCGGAGAGTGAGTTGCAGAGGTCTTGCGAGGGGTGATGTCGTTGTTTCCGGCGCTGGGGTTGGAGAACTCTTTGACGATGCTGAAAAGTTCCTTGCTGTCATGGGCGTTGTTGTCCAGTCGTTCTTTGAGTGCCGACTTCTTGGTGGCACGGATCAGCTGGTGGTGTTTGCGGGTGGCGTGCTTGAGGGCGGTCCTGTTGTCTGTGGTCTGGTCGAGTCGCCAGGTTTTCTCGAGAGTGCGGCAGTTCTTCTTGGATTCCTTGAGTTCGTTGGTGAACCAAGGGGTTTTCTTGCTTCCGGGTCTCTTTGCTCACGATGTGATGATCAATGTGGCTTCAGTAGTATGTTGACCTTTTGGGCTGTGGAGCTTTGTTGAAGATAGCGCCCATTAATAAGCATACTAAAAGTTAGTACTAAGCCAAGCCAGAAAAGAAAAAACAATATCCCAGAAATTACCCAGAGTTCAATCCAAGGCGTTACCAGGTATGTCTTTTTTAGAAAGTGAAGAAAGTTCTGTATTTGTTGCTTGAATGGTATTTTGGCTGGCGTCGTTTCTGGCTCGCTTGGATCCAGAGAAAACATATCAAAGTTCATGAAATAGTCAGAAACAGTTCGATCAATTGTAGGAATTGAATCAGGATTAGTTGAAATGTTATTTTGCTCTTGACGAGGCATGTTGACGTAGACTTCTGTATTTGGTCAAATTGCAACTTGTGAATTATTGTGATGTTCATTTTGAATTTGAATGTTTGGTTCAAGTGGAACAAGTTCCATAGCATTGTTGCTTAGTCCTTCACTCCTTACAGGTGTCTCTTCAAACGTGATGAGTCTTTCTGTTTGAACTTCTTGAATTGTAGCTAGAGGAGGGCATCTGCTACTGTGGAGACCACAAGGCCTACTGCTTATTATTGGCCACATACTGTGGTTTGATTAAGTCGATTGAGACAAATCTTTTCTCCTTTTTCCCGGCAAGAGGCGGCAAAAGTACAGTTCTTGTTCTTTGTACTGCAAGGACTGGTACAGGTGTTCTGTATGAAAGTCCAAATTCCTTTTTGTCCGCAATTTTCTCTCTGACCAGATCCCCGACTTTTGGGATCCAGACAGGTCTTGCTGTGTCTGCCTTGACTTCCCCAGTGGCGGTCTGCTTTAGTCGGACATTGCTTTGTTTTGCCCTGGATTCTTTTAGATCCTGTAAAACAGCCAAACGATCATGGATATCAAATGGTTTTTCATCGCCACTGCGCCTCCACAATCCAGATCAGGTACCCACATTCGTGTCCCAAAGGGGACTTCATATGGAGTAACACCCCCTAGAGAGTTTCTTGGCTGGTTGTTTAACGCCCGCTGAACCCCATAAAGGTGTTTGACCCAACTACCGCCCTTGCCTAATACCCTAGTTGTTAAAGATTGCTTTAAGTCCCGGTTTTTCCTCTCCACAACCGAATTTCCCTCGGGATGGTACGGAGAGGAGTACCGCAATGCTACACCCATTCCTTCCATGGCCTCTTCGTAAGCCCGAGAGCTAAACGCAGGGCCGTGGTCAGAATGTAACGTGCTAACTGCGTATATGCCGATAAAGACTCGCAAATCTTTTATAACAGTTCGAGCGTCAGCCGAGCACTGAGGCCATACCTTGAGGAAACTTGAGCTGGACGCACATGAATGGACAATAATAATAATAATAATAATACTGCCATTTGTAGAGCACGAACAGCTACCTCCGAAGAGGTGTCCCGGCGCTATAGCAACAGGTGGCACACAAGGACGCGCGGCAACCAGAGAGTCCAGGAGATTAATCTTGATTAAAAAGCCAAGTTTTAGCTGATTTCCTAAATTTCCTAAATGCTGTCTAATAATGGTATCTGTACTGGACGTGTTGTGGTGGACCCTTTCATCTGCTTTCAGATGTCGCAGTTCCAGACATAGTCTCTAATCTGCCTCCTCATCGCAGGCCACCAGTAGCGTTGTTTCAACAAAGAAACAGTCTCCCTAAGTCCCTTATGTACAGAACCTATCCCTTCGTGTGCTGCCACAATTAAACCTAACCTACGATCCATATTTGGCATTACCCTATCCCCCACTCCAGGAATCTGAGCATATGGAATGTTACTTGCATCTAACTTGTAGGAGTATTTGAGTGGAAATTTTTTAGATACTGCTGTGCTGCCTTTGTGTGAAGCAATGACAGCTACCATAATCTCACCGTCTATTCTCGTTTTGGATCGAGTGAGTGCAGCTACGGAAGCCGTGCGAACAGCCCCCTTTGCGGCTTCATCAGCCAATGAATTCCCTTCAACGTGAACGCCATCACGTTGATGACTCAGTGTATGGATCACGTGAGTCCTTGGTAGCTCGTTTTTCAACTCTGCTATCTGTTCCCATAGCATCTTATGCTTAATTGTGCCACCTTTCGCATCTTTAAACCCGTTTTGCTCCCAATGGTCTAGGTATTCATTATATGACTGAACACAGTAAAACGAATCACACACGATTAGTGTGGGGAATTCATGATCCGTATTTACCAGTGCCAGTATCAGTGCTTTTAACTCTGCCAACTGTGCTGTGCAGTCTCCTAGCGATTGCGTTTTTGTGCAACTCGGATAGAACTTTCCATCCTGCATGTGCCCTTTAACGATAGCACACGCTGCGCTGTATTGCTGCTTACTTCCTCTGGCAGGCTGTGCAGATCCGTCAGTATAAATAATATATTCATACTGATCGAGAGGCAAGATTTCATTTGTTAGAGGATATTCGTGTTCATATTGCAGGAATGCCTGTGTTTTTAAACTTGGATCAAATCTGTATTCAACATCCGTTGCAGTAAGAGATTTAGCCCATTGTATCCATCTTGGATGTAAGGCTTTCGCATTTGGAATGCTAGCCTTTGTAACAGCTTCTAAAGCTGGTACCGGGCTTACGACAATAATGCGTTTCCCCTGTGCGAGTGCTCTTTCTCTTGCTACAGCGGTCTGAACAGCTGTCAGAATTTTCTCTGTTGAAGTGAAACGCATTTCTGCACTTGTGTACAGGTGTGATTTGTATGCTATTGGTACTGTTTCTCCGTCATTGAAGGTTAAGTAAGTGTACCCGCATTGACCCGCAATTATACGGCTCACCAAGTGGCGTACGTTTACGCGTGTTTGCAAGTGTTTGGAAGCTATCATGTCTTCCTGGAGTGAACAAAGAATATTAGTATGTTCTTGTGTCCAATTTCTGCCTGAAAAGTCAGATTTTAATAGGTCGTAGAAAGGTTTTACCCTTTGTGCATAATCTAAAATGTATGTTCTGCCGAAATTTAGGAATTCCAGTATTGATTGTAAATTTTGTAATGAATTTGGAGGCTGGAGCAGCGCACATTTTTCTAAAAAATTTGCTGCTAGACTTTTCCCTTCACTTGACAGCTCATATCCCAAAAATAGGACATTGAGGTGGGCTATTTTTGATTTTTTAAAGTAAAATTTGTAGCCCTCAGTGGCAAATCCCATAATAATGGTGCTTACCCTGGTCAAGTGCCTCTCTAAGTCATCGTCCGTTAGATAAATATCATCAACATAGGACAATGCTTCTTCATCAAATTTTTGAAGTAACTCTGTTACCCTTCCTGAAAATACCCAGGGACTTTACACTTGGGGGAGTCGAAAAAATTGTCGCTGGGACCCTAACGCTGAGAATGCAGTCAAACACCTGCTTTCAAGTGCTATATTTTGGCAGAAAAATCCATTTGAGATATCAATGTTATTCATTAATGCGGCACTATGTGCATTTTGGACAGCAAATGTCTTTGTGCATGAGTTTAAATGTCTGTAATCTAAAACTAGACGATATGTATTGTCGGGTTTAGAGACGGGAAACAAAGGATTGTTCATTGGAGAGGTACATTTTTCAATGACCCCCTGGCATTCAAGTTGATCTAAGATCTCCCTGACCTGTTTTTTAGCTTCTTGCTTTATTGGGTATTGCCTCTGAGCATTAGGTGAAACTTTTAACGGGATCACGTGGTAGGTTGAATCCTCATCCCACCCAGCGTGATTTTTGTACAATGCTGGAGCTTGGGCTACTGCCCACTCCCATGCATATGTATGTTTAACGTGAATGGGAATATGGTCGGAAAATGCAGGATAAATTATACTTTCTCCCCTGGGGCACTCCATTACGAATGCTGGCGGCCAATCTTGTTCGGCTAACAGGATGTCATACCCAGATGATAAGTTCTTCCAAAAGAGACCTTTTATTTTCCTGGGCTTGTCCCCTCCATCCGGAGTGTTATTTCATGTAACTTATGTGGGACGCTCACCCTTTTGTCTGGTGTTTCCACCGTGATGTAATCATTCAAGTCCGCTGTCACCAGAAATTCCTTCAGGTTCTGGCGAGCTATTGTTACCTCTGCTGCACTGTCTAGCATCATCAGAGCCCATTCCCCGTTCAGAAGTTGTGTCTGATTTTCAGACCAGCAACTTTCTTTTTCTTAAATTGAGGTTTTGATTTTTGCTTATCTTCCTTTTTTGGAAGTAAAGTCTGGAGCGTGCTGCTTGTCTCTGGACTGTGTGCGCTCCTCTCTGTGTTCTGACCGTCCTTCTCTCTCAGAGTTTTTCTTCGAGCCCTGAAAGGAATGAGAGGAACGTGTATCACTATCCTGATACCTGTCAGGTTTCCTAATATTATCCCTATTCCTAAGGTTGTACCTCTTTTCAGAGGGCTCCTGCGGAGGAGACCTACCTCGGGACTGAGATCTGTTGTCTTTAAACTTTTGTTGTTTTTTATTATCCCACTTCTTTTTAGAAGAAGTCGGTGTCTGCTTAGAAGTGTCCTTTTCGCGATTGCCCATTAGTTGAGGTTTTACAGCTTTTCCCCCCCAAACTATCCCTGCCTAACTCTGCATATGCAGTTTCAATTATTTTGGGTAGTTCATTCTCCTGTTCTAATGGAGAAAACTCCCATATGCGTTGGCGGATTGCCACTGATGCTGCTTCCCCTTTAATGTTAGCTAGTATTATGGCTGATACCTGGTTGTAGTTATTTAATAACTTCATCCCTAAGTTCAGGGCAGGCTCTGCTCCGTACTCATTTTGTATTTGTCTTAATACATCTGGTATCACTGCTAATTAAGGAATACCATGAGTTCTGGTATATATGGCAGCAAAGACTGTACCCCAAGAGGTACAATCCTCTAACTGTGGTGTAATCCCCATGGGCAAGCAGATTGTTAACATTCTGTGTTTTTCAAATGGTGTTGTATTTGGGAATACTGATTCTAACTGGGTTATTTTCTGAGCTAACCAGAAATGAATTCGTTCATGTTGTGCGGGCAATTTACCCATTACCGTGTGTAATGTTTGTGGAGAAATTTTAGTAGCTGTGCTCTGTGTAGGAGCTGTATTTGGTGTAATTACTGTTTGTTGGACCGCAAGTGTCCTCATGACGAATTGTGTCATGTTTCTGTAAAGTTTTATCAACTCTTTGTGCTGAAAAAACAATTCATCATTTGGCATTGTGTCAATGTCAGGATGTGGTGCATAGGTAGCTAATATCGGCCATGTTGCTCCTGGTCTTCCTAAAGGACCAAGTCTTGCTTTTCTTCTTGAGTGGGGTAGGGCGCCATTAAACCAGAAATTATGTTCCTGGTAGGTAAGCGGAATTTCAATCTCCTCAAACGGAGTGTAGACCGCTGGGACTTCTTCATGTATATAATAATGAAAAGTTTTTGTTATAGCATTTGCTGCTGGGAATGTAACCCATGAATAGAACACCTCTGTTTGGAAATCTTCGTGTGCCTCTATCACGAATATTACTACACCTCCTCTGGATGTTACACCATTTTTGAGGAGTTTAACTGTGAGTGTGTGTCTTACATTGGGTGCAAGTTGTATTGCATTGGCATCTTCCTCCTCATCTGACTGACCTATTTGTGCCAGCGGGTCTAATTCTCCGTTTTCGGTAGTCATTGTGTTTAGAACATGGAATAACTGTCCAAGGAAATTAAGATAAGGTGTTTTGCACAATTTTGGGAACTAAATGTCCCTCAAGCTTGATTAACCAACAGCCAATAAATAGGATTTCTCGCCTACTCAGCTGTGGCGGAGTTTGTGCCCACCCACTCCAGACGTCTCTGGTTTTTGTGAGTAGGGGTCTCTGAGAATAAGCACGACTGAACCACTCAGATTCTACTGTTAAATAAGTACCAAACCAACGTTGGGCGCCATGTAGTGTAGTTCCTATAGTACCCCTGCAGGACCTGCGCTTTTGGATAACATACACTGTGGGCCTGATGGCAGACTGATTCTGAGCACCCCCACCCCGTATGTTAGCCTGTTTGCATTAGCTAGCTCACAGTGCCACTAGAATCTCCTTTTTATCAGAGAGATTAGTTTTTGGCAACCTCAGAACACAACAACCCTGATCCCTCAGACTCGTGGAAACAATGTACTACTTTTCGCTCAGTCACTCGTGCTTCCTCATTTGGTCTCAGAGAGTTACACAGAAGAAACAGTCGAGCGTGTTTACAATAAGAATTTATTGCACAGTTGCTCTTCTAGTATAAAATATATGTGCTGCGACAACTGTTAAACAGTAGCAGAGATATATGATCAGCAGTACAGTGAATAGAAAAGGATAGTACAGTTCTACCATTTTGCAATAGTCATGAACATATACATGAATATAAAATGCATTTATAAAATAAAGCGCATACTCCTACGATGCCTGTCTAGATGTACCTAAGTGTACCTAGCATGTGAGTAGGTGCTAAAGAAGCCAGGATTTAGTCAAACCCCATTACCTGAATAATGAGAGTGTGGGACCTCGTCCTGGTCTCGAGTTGGACACCCAGCAAGGGATGATTAGATCACTGTCAGCTGGAGCGACTGCATGCAGGAGCCTCAGTGTCTCTGGTCAGTGTGTCGGCCTGAAAGTCTCGGTTCCCTCTAACTACTGATAGCAAGAGGTGCTATATTTATACAGAAAAGTATAGAGTCCCTTTGTCCCTTGTCCCTTGTGTTAGCCGTTGTTGGGTATGAAGATGACGTATGGGATGAACCGGTTATGTAGATGTCTATGCAGGTGGATCCTAGCCCCTGCCTGGTTTCCTAGAACTCTTATGAATATTTAATCATACTGGATGAACACATCGAAGATGGTATAGGAGGCCATTGTTCGGGAAACATACTCCTTCTGTACCCAAACCAGTGTCTAGATAAGGTTCAGCCCTCAGCGCCCGTTATTGTGGAGAATAGAGAACTAATGTAGGTGAAAGATTATGCCTATATTAGGGCATCTCAAACTATGCCTATATTAGGGCATCTATATGAAACATAACAGTAAGAGGTATATGGTGATAGGTAATTCCCTCTGCTGCTGACTCAGGTAACTGCATGCAGGCATAGCAATCCCTTGCATCCATAGTATCAACATACTCATAAAGCAACTTAAAATAGGCATTTGAACAATAAGCTCCTCTAGATGCATCTACATGCAAAGCCTTATATTGTAGTGTGTGCAACTATTATCTGTGGGACTTGGGGTTTTAGGGGAAACACTAGGCTTAAGCTCAGCCACTTTGGAAAGTGTGGGCGATGATAACCCTACAAGAAGAACAATGAATACCATAACCACAGCTATTAACACACCTGCTAATATGAACCTACGCTTATTGTTTTTATCGGTTTCCAAGAATTCTCTAGAATCAGACCATTAAGCAGGGAATTTGCAGCAAGCAGGTTTTCTTCAGCATGCTTTATTTGTGCAGATGACACATAGAGCCCATAAATCATGTAATAAAATTATGTACAAAGTCTTTGTGAGTCTTCCTTAGCCCTACTCCAAGTTCTTCCAAATGACACCCTTGCGTTCCTTTAGCAGCTTTGGGCCTAGGTAATCTTCTTAATTCTTTTTAACAAAGTCTCTTTGACTGTCTCTATTCAAAAAGCGTATCTCAAAGTTCAATTCAGAAATCAAACTAATGGTAATCTGTGTCATGCTATTTTGTGGAAGGGTAAAGTCGAAATGCAGCTCAGCTACAAGTCTAAATTCAAAGAGGTTCGGCTGGATTTGCACCTTTAGTCTCCAACCCCCAAGTTCTCTTTCTCCTTTATTTGCAGTAAGATTTGTCTATTCAGGAGATGAGTACCTCCAATAGGGTACCCTCGCTCTATTTGTTCTCCTGAGTATGGGTTGTTCACTTTCACTGTCACTCAGGCCAGAATCCTCAGTATCCTCCGGGACAGTACTCTGTTCTTGTTCTGCAGGAAATCTTACTCTCACTTCTCCTGGCCTGCTCAGCCAATGGTCCTTGGTTTCTACTCGGCGTGACACAGCACTAGGCCCTTTGTCAGGGTCTGAGTCTGGCTCAGTTAGCGGTTCAGACACGATTCCCCACTGTCAGTTCAGCAAGAGCCCCATCAGGCAGAGAATGTGCTGTCACAGGCTCTTGCTGAGTCTCAGCACTCTGTGCACCCTCTTCTTGCTGTCTATCAGCGGTAATGTGAACTTGAGGAAGAGGTACTGTCACATCTTCAGGAAGACACTCCACTCTATGAGTGTAGGCCGCATGAATCAAGTTGGGAAGAATTCCACACTTCACAGAAGTATTTATCACTAAGATGACCTGGTACGGCCCACGCCACCTAGGTTCCAGCCACATTTTCTGAATGTGTTTCTTCACCAGGTTCCAGTCGCCATGACTGAGGTTATGACACTGCTCCAGACATGGAGAGGCGGCAACAGCTACAACCTTGTGTGACACAGAATGGACCATATCAGCTAGTTCTCTGCAATAGTCAAGAACCATGTCATCTGTAATATTCACAAGTGCATTTGCAGGCACTGCAGGCAGTCTCATTGCTCTCCTCGTGATTATCTTGTGTGGAGATAATCCTGTTTTTCTATCAAGAACACTTTGAAGACTTATCAGCACAAGAGGCAATGCATCTGGCCACTTCAGAGATGTTGATGCACACCCTTTGGCTAATCGGCCATTCACCTGTTCCACAATGCCAGAAGTCGCTGGCCAATAACTGTAATGCAATCTCTGCTAGCTGCACACAACATTTTCAGGCCCTCATTATTGAAATGAGTCACTCAGTCTGACTCCAGCGAAGTTGGGAAACCGAACCTAGGTACTAGTTTCCTCAACAACAATTTAGCTACTGTGAGACTGTCATTTCTCCTTGTTGGGTAGGCTTCAACCCAACGTGAGAATATGCACTCAATCACCAGGAAATATTTCAGCCTGTTGCATACAGGCATATCGATAAAGTCCATCCACATTCTGTTGAATGGTCCTCCTGATCTTCCTATATAACTCAATGTCACTGGTGTCCTTTTCCCTACATTCATCTGTTGACACATAACACATCTGTGGCATAATTCTTCAGTCACTAATCTAAATTGTGAGTTAAACCAAAGCTGCTTTAACAACTAAACTACAGCAACCCTCCCAATATGAGCAGGTCCATGGAAATGTCTGGCCATTGGGGACAACGTGGTTTCTGGTAACACTAGTCTACCATCCACAGAACCCCATATGTCATCATTTCTTTTCACACATCCTGTTCGGATTCAACTCTGCTGTTCTGCCTCTGTCACTTCATCCTGCAATCTCTTCACTTCCTCCCAAGTATCAGTTGTTGAGAACAAAAGGTTATAGTTGGTTTCACCTTTGGACTCATTCGTGTAGTCACCGTTGAATGTTCATGTCCCATGAGCACAGTATCGGGCTACTTTGGCAGCATAACAATTGCCCACTGTTACATAATCACCACCACTGTGGTCAGCAGAACAGTTCGCAACTGCACTTTTTGCAGACAGCTGTAGGGCAACAAGTAGTCACATGACATGCTCCCCGTTTCGATTTGGGGATACAGATGACATCATAAATCCCCTTTGTGACCATAACTGTCCGAAGCTATGCACAACGCCAAAGCCATACTGACTATCGGTAAATATAGGCACTCTCAGCTGTTCAGAGACACAGCAGAATTTAGTAAAAGCTATCAATACTGCCACTTATACAGAGAATACCTCTGGAAGCCGGAAGGCCTCGATTACCCCTGAGAATGTGCAGACTGTATATGCAGCTCTCAGGTTTCCTTCATTGTCTCTTAGACATGACCCATCAACAAACAGTGCGTAATAATTTTCTACTAGTGGCTCATCTAGTATATCTGGTCATGGCGCATAGGTCAGTGACATCAAGACAGTCATGTTCAACTTCCCCCTCATCATTTTCATTCTCTGGGAGAGGCATCCGAGTGTGTGGATTCAAAGTAGTCCAAAAATCAATATTGGGGAGGAAGAAGCAGTGATTCATTCTGCTTCCATGCTTAATCGATAATAATCAAAAGGGAATTAATCACGTGTCCTGGAAATGCCAGGGTCTGAGTGTTGTACAAAGGACCTCATACACTCTAACTCGTGGGTGGCGGTATATCTTGGTTCTCTGCCAGGAGATGTTAGGTGATAGTTTTTATCATTGGGTCCTTTTCCGCCTGAGTTTCCCATTCTCCAGGCAGTAACCTTCCTCCACCTGGAGGGAGACCATCTGGTTCTTATGACGGTCGTGATTTCGTGTGTATTGGCGAAAAAAATGAAGTTAAAAATACCTCCTTTCCTGTGTAACGTATTTTATTAGTCAGGAAGGGGTAAGATTAAAAACTGCGTGAGGTGCTTAGGTGGATGTATTAATGGTCCACTGCACCTAAATAATTATTGCGTTGGCGGTCGACATGTTTCAGTCCATAGGTGTCTCTGAAGATCGGTGGACTTTCTTCAGGACCATGGTGGTAGCGAAAAAATCTTTTTGATCGCTCTAACAGTAGGTAAGTTAAACTCACTTACCTATTTTCATCATTGAGTCAATGTTTGACAAAGTTATCGGTTATGATTCGACCTATAACTTAGTCGAAGTTTTATTTAAGCTCCTTCGGGTGCTGCGGAAGCTTGACGGTGCTAATTTCATCTCATTCTTGCTGCTGCCTACCGTGACCCGGAAGTTGACCAGGATTCAAAGTAGCACATCGTTTGAGGGTGACATTCTCAGCCGCCAAAATGATCTGTTCATACTTAGTCAATCGGCTATTCGTTACGTGCTGTGTACGGGTATGTGTCAACAATATTTTCACTAAATGGGGAACAAGAACAGTTAGGGGATGTCCCATCACAATACTTTCACACCTTTCTATGCTGACACCAACCCTTGCCACTGCTTTAAGGCACCCAAGAAGCGATGGGGCTACAAGATCAAGAGTTGCCGAAAAGTACACCACAGGTCGTCTCGCATTTCTGTGCATCTGTGTAAGTACTGAGAGAGCACAGCCCTCCTTCTCACTGCACTGCAGAAAAGCATTCCCAGTGCCGGGGCACAACAGAGACTTTCTCTCAGCTCTAGGAGAGCAATCAAGCAGTTGTTGTCCCAGTGTATGGGATCATCCTTGTGTGTCAGCCTCTGTAAAGACTTGGCTACTAGCGAAAATTAGGTGTCCACTGGTGACAGTAGCCCACCATTCCCAAAAACATCTTAACTTCTCTCTGGGTGGTTGGCAGATTCATTTTAAGAATCACCAAGATTCTTTTGCAACACCTTCCTCGCTTCTTTCTCAATATGATGTCCGAGATACAGGACTTCTTTCTGACAATACTGTAACTTGCTTGGGGACACTTTATGTCCATTCTCAGCTAAGTGGTTCAACAATGCAACGGTGTCTCGTTTGCAAGCTTCCTGAGTATCTGACACCACTAACGGGGTTGTCGATAAACTAAATTAGGACAGAGTAATATAGCATCATCAGAGCCTCAAGATTCTTTTTGAGGATCTGATTATAAATTTAGGGGCTCTCAGTATATCCATGTGGAACTCAAAACCATGCCAAAACACGGTTATGGAACCGAAAAGCGAAAATGTACTGGTTGTCCTCATGCAAGGGGACGGAAAAGAAGGCCTGACACAAATCAATGACAGTGAACCACTCAACCTCATATGGAATTTGAAAGAGAATTACAGCTGGATTTGGTACCATGGGACAGCAGGGAACAAGAATGTTGTTAATCCTTTTCAGGTCCTGCACTATGTGGTACTTACCGCTAGGCTTCTGTAAGCCAATAATGGGTGAATTACATGGACTCCCCATCATCTTCTTCAAAAAGCCTTGTTGTATAATTGACTCAATCACTGGAGTAATCCCAGCAATCGTATTACGGATAAGATTATACAGTGGGATTCTTGGGTACTCAACATTGAGTTTTACGTTTACGCGAACAGGCTCAGCTACCTTTATGAAACCAATATCTTTTCCTGAAAAATCCCAGACCTGAGGCTTTACTGTATCCCTAAGGTCTGGTGGTAAGTCCTAGTGTCATCAAAGAGTACAATCCAAAGGTTGACCCTTGACCCACTAATTTAAAGGCAACGTCTTTATCATGAGTTTGGAACTCCACTCCTTTTGGCGTAAAGTAAATAGTGCAATTTAACTTGCACAATAAATCTCATCCTTGGAAGCTCACAGGACTCAAATCAAACACCACAAAATGGTGATTCTCCTCAAAGGATCCTATTTTTGCTGTACTTATATTACGTGATTTACCATCTGCTTATTTGTGACTCCTACAACTTGAAATCTTTTTAGGTTAGGTTTGGAACTTCCACTGTTCTATCAGTAGAGTGGGTAGCACCAGTATCAATCAAGAATGATACGGGTTGGCCATTCACCTCACCTTTCACGAATGGACCACTCTGGTCTACCTCTAAGACTGTGCCAAGTATGCAATCTTCCTCCCCCCTCAGGCACCGTCATTGTGACAGGCCAGAGCCATAGCCCTCAAGCGAAACAAACATTGGGAATTGCTGAAACGGATTCTGATTTTGGAAGGAATTATGAATTAAATTTGGGACCTGGTTTGAATTCAATCTGGGACATTTGCATTTTGCTGCGGCATTGGAGCTTGTGGAACTTGCATCACTAAAGCTTGGGACACATTAAAGTTTTTGCACTCTCGGTCGCTGTGAAGTCTGTGACTGTAAGGGGTTATTACTCTGGGGTGGTATAAACCCTGAATTCACCACTCTGTTGGGATTAAGACAGCATTCCCACTTCCAATGCCCTATCTTATTGCAATAGTGGCAAGGATTCAATCTCTTCAAAGTTGCCACATCAATCCCAATACTCAGATTAATCACAAACACCCCGACCTCTACCTTGTTGCGGGAACAGATTTCCACCTTGCATTACAGGTGTCCCCTGCTGATACACTCCTTGCACAGCACCAACATTCCCTACAAAAGGTTTACTTTAACTTCCTCTTTGTGCTGCTTTCATCTGGTCCGCCATCAAATTCTCCTTCAACTGCTTCTGTTTTATTTCCAAATCATCACTACTATACTTTGCATATCTCAAGATCTTATCAACCGATTTGTTCTGCCAACAAATCAAGTGCTACTGAATCGAATCCTCAAGCTAATCTCAAGTCTCAATCCCTTCACAAACCGAGACACAACATTTCCCATGTCTTTAGGTGCGAGAGGCTCCCTTCCACTGTGCTGTTTAAACACATGCAACTATCTCTCATAATAGGCATGCATTGATTCTTTGGGCTCTTGAGTCGTCCTACCAATCTTAACTCAAGCAATATCTTTAGGTGGTATTTTTCCTTTCAAAAAGGTCATCACCTGATGATACTTTTTTATCACTAACGGTGATGAGGCATGTGATATTGGGTGTCTCTGGGGCTCCTTCTCTGGCCACTCTATAGCTACTTTATATTCTGTCCGCAAATCACTTGGTACCACAATGTCGAAGAAGGTGTTCAAGTCCACCCACAAAGCCAGCAAAATCACATATTGCTCAACCTGCGTATATCATTCCACTGGATTTTCTCGTAATTTGGGGAAATCATTAGTGAATGACACAAGATCACTTCTACTCCAAGGCACATGAACGTAACCTCCATCAGGCACTTCCCTCAATGGAAAGGTTGACATGCCCTCTTCACCCGTTGAAGACGGAGGTGGCTCTCCATTTGCTTTCCTTTGCTCACTGTTCTTCGCCCCCCCTGCCTTCCAACTTATCTAGGTCACTCCCTTTTCAGATGCTACCAATTAATTCCTTAATCTACAATTTAATTCCTGTTGTTCTCATGCTGGTTATGTAATTTTCATCAAAACATACACAGTAACTTTGGTCCTATTCAAATCAACCTCATATTTCTGGGCTAATTCAGACAGCTTTTCATGGGCCTGTCCTGAATGTTTTGTAACATCTTTACACATGCATTCAAGTTTGTTCTCTTGGTAGGCATCTAATTTAGAAAGATCAAAGGTTTCTAACTTTAGGATGACCACATCCACTGCATTTGCCTTAATCGAGGTCTGAGTTATTCCTTTGCCTAATCCTGAACCTTCACTTTGTCTTGGGGACTCACTGAAAAATCTAATGCAATCACTTCATTCCTGGGCTTTAAGACCATTTTGAACTACAGGGGTATTATGCACAGTCGGGTATTATGCACAGTCCCTTCTCTGGGACTACTGCGGTTAACATTTGAAGGGGAATTCCAAATAGAGATGTCAGTATTTGGTGATCTTTGAGTGGACCCTCCTATAGGAGCAAATCTTGTCTGATTAATGGTTGATGTTTCACTGTCAAGATGAGGATTATTCAACTGAGTCAGAACTAGAGGAGTTTCACTAATTCCTTGAACCACAGGAATATTATCTGATGTATCTACTCCAGTAGGGCCTGCCAAAGTATAAGTCATGTTTCCTGATGATTCTGGTTTATACAAAGGAACTACGGGACCAACGGTGACTGGAACAGTAAGTGCATCTTTGAAATGGAGAACAGTGGTGTTAACAGGGGCACTGATCCCCGAACTCTCTCCCATCAGATTCTCACTCATATTTTCTCTTGCATTACTGGTGCGGTGGCTATTCCAGAGTTCTCACCGGTAACTACACCATTCGTCCCTCCAAGTTGGGACACATTATACGGAGGTGCACATTTTGAGAACAACATTTCTTGGAAATCATCTCTAGAATGACTATCACTATCTTCGCCTGTACCCTCTGGGTTTCCTGTCTTTTCCTCCTACTTCTTCTCTTTCTGGTTCTCGGGTTCTTCACTCATCAATTCGGGGTATAGTCTAGTTCCCTCTATTATATCAGTTCTCCATCGTTGTTGTTCTGCATCCCATCTAGCATCAGCACAGTTAAGAACTGCCTTTCAGACCTTTCTTAACTTAAGTGCTTCGTACTGTGCGGGTCTAGGAGGTGGCTTCATTTCGTACAATGTCATAGCGTGGAAACATCAATACACCTTCTTTCTCTGTGATCTTATGCCATTGATTCAGCCAAATACATGTGTGAAGGCCCACATTTATGGCCATATAATGACCGGGCGTGCCTTCGGGTGGTGCCTCTTCCCCCTCTTGAACAGGTATCCTCACATTTCACCTAATCAGATTTCGAATAGCCTTAAAGAATTTCATTTTTCAACAATAATGTCGACAATCACAAATAGACTTTTGTTTCAAGCCAGGAAATAATCCTTGACCCACAATTCTCATTCAGCATCAACAACCAATAACAGCATGGCACCCTATGACGAATCAACCAAAAACAGCACAGTACTAATGGCAACCGTCCAATCTCAGCGCGGCACACTGTGATGTCTTTCTCACTCCTCGCAGCGGCTCACCCTCTTTTACAATTTCCTCGAGCTTTGCAATACAAGCACAACAACAAATGCAAAGCAAATTCAAAAACTTTGCCTGCTCCACTAAAGAATCAATAGTATTCAATCACACAAGAATTGGTTCGTAGCGACACTTTCTAGCCTACTGTGACTCACACTCGAATGAAAACTCAACTAGGTAGGAACCTCCCGGATTAGTGGAACTTTACCTCTGCACTAAAGGATCAACCACACCCTACTCCTACACAAAGAAAAATGGCCCTAACTCAATTGTGCCGTCGATGGTACCTCTTTGACGAGCACCACAAAATGTAGCAGACAATTCCAACACAGTATTTCCTACACTGATAACATATTACTATCCCGGATCTTAGGCTACGTCAAGCCCGATAACCACTTCATCTTCTTTGCATTAAGTGCTTCCACATCCGCACAAAAACTTAAAACATCACCCCATCACACCATGCAATCTCCGCAAAACACCACAAGCTAGACATAAGCAATTACAATGCGCAACCCTATTGATACCCACTCTTTCACTGTTACAACTCTCTTCCAGTTTTCTGGAATACCACTGCTCCTCCGAATTAGGACATGGACTCTCAGGTCAGGACTGGGTTTGGGCAATACTGGGCTCTCACATGGGTACAGTAACTCCCTCTGTCTCAACAACTGAACCGTCCTCTGCTACCATCTGAGAGCACGTAGGAGCGTGATTTACAATCTGATGAATCTTTTTAAGTTGACTGAGACGAAAAGGAAGGTAACAATAAAAAGCTAGTTCATCTTTCGTGAAGCCCATTTGGCCCCACAATAAGGACTAATCCACAATTATCCACCATTGACGTTAAGAGGTTTATTTCAAATTAACAATCAAACCAATGTACACGAATATCAGAAGAATATGCAGGACTATAGTTAATCACATCCACATCAATACAAGGAACCAGAAGCAGAAATAGATGCTCCATAAAGAAACTCTGAGGTTCTCTCCTAACATAAATAAGTTCTGGAGTGATCTAATCAAAGTTCTCAGTCTAAAGTAAGGATGGTTTCTAGAGCGGAATCTCAAGGGAATTCAGAAATGCAAGAAGGTGTCAGCATAGCGAAGGCTTCAAAAGACTTCTTCAGAATTAGAATAAGTGTTTAGCCTGAAGCTTCACACATGCAGGAATGAAAGGAAGCAAATAGGTCTGTACCTCTAATAATCCAAAGGAATCTTCTCTAACTTCTAACAGTGTGAACACTAATTAAAACAAATAGAAACTTCTGCAACAGTCATATCTCTTTCCACCCCTCCAGAGGCCAATCATCTCTAACCTCTCATTTAGCATTTTGCAACATTACCAGATTTTTCCATCTTACAGAGCTTGGACAGATGCTGTAACATTGAACGTCCCTCCGTTCCTGATACACAATAAATAGGAGGTTTCTTCTGCTCATTAGGTCTTCACGCTTTTTGCTCTTTTCCGACCTTACTATTAAGAAACTAATTCAGACAACAATACTCCTTTTCTCTAGCTAATTAAACCTTGAGAACACACCTGCAAATGAAAGAACATTCTAACCAAGCAAAGCATATTTAAAAAAATCACAAGCCCTTTCTCTAGTCAGGCTAAAATTAGCTAAGCATTAAAACGTGCAATTCCGGTACATTGTTATACTTGTGCACATATAGTTCAAAGTTAATGCAAACATGAATAAAAGTATACATGTTTACACTTTCGAATAGAACTTTCAGAATATATGTAAGTGTAACTTGAAGTATAAATGCAACGTGAATACAGAATATCTTCATGTTAAACTAAACTTTAGTGCACATGTTTATAAAGCTTCAGTTTCTCAGTAGTTACATTTCAATACTACATTTATATGTTCACACATGATAATCTTTATTAAGGCACACAGTAAATATAATGTAAAATATAAATGCAAGTTGCGAATTGATGACATGGAGTTTAAATTGTGCTCTACCACTACAGTGAAGCACTTTATCCAGCGCTTGCTCATCATGCCAATGTCCAGATGCTACAGCAGGGGGAACGCTGTGTACACCGCAGCTGAGCTCTTTTGTATGCCTGACAGGTCTTGTGGAACTGGTGGAGTTGCTTGTTCACGTTGATAGTTATATGGCTCTCCAATTCAGTTTCCTTGAAACGCCTTTAGTTTTCACTCGTCGCTACTGCAACATTTAGGGGGTCATTACGATGGCGGCGGGACCGCCACTGTCAGGCTGTCTGTGGTGGTCTCCCCGCCATCTGAGACATGTTTCCCGCCCGCCATATTACAATGGTGGGCAGGGTGACACATCTGACGGGCTCCTTGAGCCCGCCGGTGCAGTGGAGGGGCTTGTAGTCCCTACCATGTTGGCGGTGCATGCCAGGCACTGCCGTAGGGAATACAATGTCCCTTCCCCGCCAGCCTTTCCATGGCGGTTCACCAGCCATGGAAAGCTGGCGGAAAGGGACATTGGGGGCCATAGCGGGACCCCCTTCCCCCTGGCCCTAGGGTGTGGACACTGGGGGGCACCTATGGTGCCCCCCTACATGTCCCTGCACCATGTGGCAGGCACCACATGGAGCCTGCCACGTAGTGCAGGGATATGTGTAGTGACCCCTTTTTGTCTTGCGGCGTGTGCTGCAGCCAGCAGCACACACCGCAATACAAAAAATAGGCAATGCGACGGCCTCGGTGGCGGTCACATCGTAATTCCTACTGTGGGACTGCCGCCTTGTAGGTGGGCGGTCCCAAATAGGAAACGATGGCAGACGGACTGAAGTCCGTCCGCCATCGTAATCAGCCCCTTAGAATTTGCATGCTGGTAAGGACATACATGACGCAGAGGGTTCAGGTTCTTTATTTAAGAATAAGTCACAGGTATGTGACCCCATCAGGAGCTATGAGGTAGCCAGCCGAGTGCCAGCAGTAGACTGAAACTTCAACTGAAAGGGATGAAACAATCATACTAATGACATCACTCATTCCACACGACTAACAGCATTCCACAGTATGGTAGGACAGAAGACATGATACCACATACGTTTGATAAAGTATCCTAATAATTAAAATGACAATTACATTTGCCAATTTTCATATTGATGTCTCCCATTCCCTGTTTAATATGATTTTGTCTATAGGGTGGGCTAGTTTCATCTTTAGCAATAAACACTTAAGAACTGGGCCTTGGGTTCAAACTCAGATAAGGAGTATTCCCTAGGCACTCATCATGGATTGAAAAGACAAATCAATATTTTTTCTTATCCAATCAAGGCCTGATTCAAAAACAGCATTTTGCAGTATGTAAAGTAGTACTACAGTGGTACCACTTACTTGCTACAAAATGCAATTCACAAACTTACAAGTGAAAATCTCCACCTCCACCTCTACTTACTTTTCTTTGGGGAGATCTTCACACATGCAAGTATACTACATAAAGTAAATGTGGGAAGGACTAGGGCGAGTAGCTGGAAAAAGGGGCACACACTACTAAATGAAAGTGATTTAGGCAGGAGGAGGAAGAGTTTAAGGAGGGTTAGGGAGGGTTTTGGGAAGGGACGTGCACCCACCCACAAAAGAATAAGCTTATTGCTATTCACCAACTGCACTCCTAAAGTTACTACAGCCAACAGTGGCCCAAAACTGTAGTGAATGTACTCCAGCTCAGAGGTAGGCACCACAAATGGCCAATCATGGGTACTGCAACACTAACCCATAGAAAATAATGGAGGTAGGGACTTAATATAAACCCTCATAGGAAATGATGTTAATGTAAATTAAATTATTTAAACTAGTTTAAACTATAAATACATTTAATGTAATATGAAAACATCTAAAAATAACAAATGAATAGTTTTAGTTTAAAATATTTTAATGTTTAAAAATAAATGTACCATTATTTGTATTAAAATATAATTAATTTGCTTTTAATTAATTCAATACATCTCTTTTAATAATTTAAAAATATGTATATATTTCATTATAAATAATTTATTTTTACTTCAGGTGAACTGTTTGTTCTAATGTAAACTTCAGAAAAACAATTGCAATTTAATTTAGTGCATTCAAAATAATTACATTGTAAATTAAAATTGTTATTAGTGGTATGTAGCATCTTTTATTTATTTCTATATTTAAAATAAGTATATCAATTTTATTTACAATAATATTTAACAGCAAAATATTTTTACATTTTTTTTCAAGCTTAATACACTTTTTTACTTTTCTCTATAATTTACCATAGGGAGTTCTTCACCCTGATGAATAACCACCATGAATTCTAAGTGCTTCATAGTGGCAAGTGTGGAGCATCGTTCTCTATGAGAGATTACGATTTAAAAGTCAGTCCATACTCTTGTGCTGCTGAAACACTAACAGGTTTTCAACACCGAAACCAATATAACTTGTGTCTTTGATGGTCAATAAATATCTTTGCTAAATGGTTTAGGACCTATAATTGGTGCCGAAAACCAATCACTGTTTGATCTAGAATCACAGGGTCACCTGCATAATTATCTTCGATATGAGGTGACCAAACCTTGGAATTCAAGCTTTTCACCACTGCTAAGTACTTCAGACGTTTAAATGAGTAGAGTCGGGGCAGTTGAGCAGTGCCTCCATTGTTATCTCTTAAAATACTCACTAGTTAAAGGGGGGAGAGCCCATGTGGCATTCATGGACCTAGCTTGGCCTTTGACCATGTACACACCTTAATAAGTTATGGGACATTATGTCAAACATGGGGTCAAGGCTAATATTGCAAATTTCCTTGGGCAATTGTATAGTGGGGCGACAGCCAGCATCAGATATCACACAAATGGTGAGACAACTAAACATATTTCTATTTCAAGGAGCGTAAGACATGGATGTGTCCTAGCCCCCTTTTAGTTCACACTGTACATTAATGGTTTAGAAAACTATCTGACCAGTTTTGCCATGATGTGCCATGTGCTGACACCCGTACAATACCTGCTTTACTCTATGGAGATGATGTGGTGCTCATGGCCCATACCATGCTTGGATAGCAGAGACTTTTGGATAAATTTCCACTTTTTATGGCGGAATTTGACCTCACAATAAAACAGTCAAAGACCCATATAATGGTTTTCGGTCCAAAGAAATACAAACACAGGTCTTCTGTTGTTAATCAAACTAAGATTTCCCTAGTTCCAACTTTTCCTTATTTGGGGGGCTCTTTTATGATGATATCTGTAGTGAGACCCCTTCAGGTCGCACTAGAGAGGCTTTTGGGAGAAGTATAGATGCATTGTTTAACTTTACCACACAGGTAGGAAGCAACCCTAATAAAGAAATGCAAATGGTCTACATGTCAAAGAGCTTTTCAATTGCAACCTATGGTGCAGGGCTTTGGAGAACACTGGATTAGGATGTTATTGAGAAAGGTGAGGACAGGTTTCTGAAAAGATTGCTGGCTGTTCCCTGGAGGACATCCACTTTTGTGTGCCATTATGAATTAACGATGGATTATATAGCTGATGCCATCAAGATACATCCTATCCTTTCATGGTTGTCTATTTGGATAAAAAGGCAAACTTCTTTTACACATATGCAAATGAAACTTAGTGGAAGACTGAACATGACAGAACTGTTTTATAATCTAGACAATCTGTCCGTCTCCTGTAAGATTATCATAAAGGCTCACTTTCCTGCAATGTTCCAATAATATGTTAATAACTACAAACCCTGGGATAGAACCTAATCTTGTCTGGGTTCCAAGTATTTGTTGACACAATGATTAATTCTTCATACTGTGCTCTGTACCTGTTGATTATAATGTGATTTTACCACCCTGTCGCTGTGATCTTATTTCTCCCCAGTTCATGATGCATTTTCTGCATTTTTGTATGTTTAGGCGCCTCTTAGACACCTCATTTGGGTTCTAATTCTGAGGCTTCTGAACCTTAGACAGAGCAAATGAGCTATCTTTTTCATTCAGGTTTTAACTTTTATTCATGTCTGTTGGTCCAAGTATTTGCAGCATGCTATTAGAATGAGCAATGTGCTGTGATGACTTGCTAATTTTATGCTGATTTAAAGGCATGTATATTTTACGTACAGGGAATTTTTAATATTGTTTGTGTAATGGGTTGAATTGTAATGTTGGATTGTTATGATTATTTTATACTGTTTGTGTGGCTTTTATGGTTAAATTATTAACCAAAAAAGAATTTTAATGACAATGATTAGAATGACAACAACAGGGCCAATAGTACACATCGCTGCTTCAAGCCATTCATGAAAGTAACCACTCTAGAGAGTTGGCCTGCGTTGGCCGATTGTATCTGCATCCAGCTGAAATGTGAAGCTTTTTAACCAAACAAAAGAAGGATGAGGTGAGGGAAGCTGGCTCTCTATTCACTATACCAAAATGAGGTATTGTGTACAGAGAGTTCAGTGGATCCCCTGAGGCGTTACAGAGGCTAAAGAAGATAATACTAATGCTCTCTTTCGTGGTATTGTGGGTGAGAAGTTAGGCTTATCAGAGGATAGCGTTAATCATTTGTTGTACACAAAGTGGCAATAAATGAGACACACACACAATGAATAAATCCGAGACCAATTTATAAAAATAATACTTGGTTATATTTATTTTGCAGAACCACGGAACTTCGTCTTAGATAAATACGTTTGGCAATAGAAATACTTTTCAATGTAAAAAGTGGACACAGTGCAATTTTCAGACTTTGTCATGTTAACCTATGGAAGGAAAAAAACATTCAGCATACATACAGGTAACATCGACTTACAAGATCAGTCTTCGGGATTTAAGGTCAGTATTGGGCAAGGTTCAGTTCAGCACCAGCAGTACACCACCAGTCGCACAGGGGCGGCCGAGGCAGGGTTCAAGTTCAAGGTCGATCGCCAAATACAAATCAATGGGGACTGGGGCAATCGGACAGGGGCTTCTTACAGGTAAGTAGGAGTGGCTTGGGGGACCAGTCTCTGGGGGTTGAGGCAAGCACTGGGCAGGGCTCGAAGCAGCACCAACACTACACCACCACCTGGCACAGAGGGGTGGCCAGATGCAGGGTGCCAACTCAGCATTGGGTGCCCAATGTAAAGCAATGGAGAAAGGTCCAATCGGAAAAGGGCTGCAGGCTCAGGCCAGTAGGCCGGTCGGAGGAAACCAACAGCCACAGAGGTAAGTTGTGATGCTCAGGGACATAGGGACACATTTGGTGCTCTTCACCAAGGCCCAGGGTGCATGGGTGTCTTTTGGTGTCAGAAACGGCTTGCAGGCGACATCGAGGAGTCCGGGAGAGGTCTGGTCATGGTGGACTCAGGCTTTGGAGTGCGAGGAAACCTTGCTGAGACCGGTGGCCCACTTGGACTTGGGCCAGAGGCGTCAGGAGCAGAGGTGGAACCAGGGGCAGGCTTCACGGTTCTGCAGGTCACAGAGTCTTTACTTAGAAGATGGCTGCTTTTTGAACAGGTCCGCTGTTCTCAGGAAATCTTGGTCTTTGTCGAAGGAAGTCCTCCCAAGGTTTTGGAGGTCGCTGGGCTGCAGGATAGTTCGTATTTTGGCGCAGGGTCCTTGAGGGCTGCAGACAGGCCTGTAGGGCTGGGGCCAAGTCAGTAGTTCACTGCAATCTCCTCTGTTGGTGCGACTCTGTGGTGTCCGGCTCTTCTTAGGTCATCAGGAACTGAAGTTCAGGGTCTAGGGATGCCACCTAAACACTAGATTTAGGGGTGTTACAAGGGAGTGACAGGTAGTGGCCAATGGGCCCTTACCTGGGGTGTCTACACTCTCTATTATGCCCATCTCATGTGGGAGGGGGACATAGACCTAGCCCTGATTGGATAAGTCCCACCATTTTCAAGATGGTGGGCACTGGAAAGAGTACTTCACCTCACCTCCAGCCCCTGAAGGGTGGAGTTGGAAGAGGGGGGCACACCTCCTATTCTCCCTAAATTTTCCCACCGGTCCTCCCGCCAAAAAGGGGGTGAGAAAAGGAAAGGGGCCTGCTCCCTCTAACAGGAGAGGCTGGGGTCACATTACAAAGGCGGCAAGGCCTTTGAAGCTCCCCGCCACAGATGGCTCTTCCTGACCAGAGAGAGGTGTGAACACCTTCACCCAGGAAAGGCATTGTTCTCGATCTCTGAGCATGCAGGCACTCACCCCATGAGGTCAGAACAATGTCTAGTGGTAGCAAGCTGGCTTAGGCCAGTCGGTTACCAGACTAAGGATTGGTAGGTTTCAGGGGACCCCTCTAAGGGGTCCTCTAAGTGCACTTTTTAATACATCTGACACTGGAATCAGTGCAGGTTTATTATGTTGAGATGTTTGGTACCAAACATCCCATACTTCAGTAAAGCCATCATGGAGCTGGGGAACTCATAATGATGAGAGTCCAGCCCATGTATTTACTATGGCTTCCCTGATCACTTACAATATCCAGGAATTAACAAGGTTGTTGCAGGGGCATATCTGCTCATGCTGATATGTCCTCACAGGAGATATAATGCAGGGCGAAGGCCTACTAGAGGGGTGTCTTACCTATATCTCATGCAGTGTTTGTGGGCATGGCGCACAAGAATATGTGCCATGTCGTCCCTTCAGTTTTGTTGGATGAACCAATACATGCCGGCTGCAGTGGCAGTGTGCTTGTGTTTGGTGATGAGTCCCTTAGGGTGGCACAATTCGCGATACAGCCCTTAGGGACCCTCTTTAGCCACAAGGCCCTTGGTACGTGGGGCGCCTTTTATGAGGGACTTTTATGTAAGCTCAAGTGGTGTCACTTGTGGTATAGTTTTAAGGAAAGAACACCGGTACTGGGAACCTGTACAGCAGGAACCCAGTACACCTCAGTCAAAGTTGCATCAAAAGCCAAGCAAAAAGTGGGGGGTACTGCAATAGAAACCCAGTTTCCTACATGAGGGGCAAGTACTAACTTGGTAAAGTTACTCCACAACACTTTGTAATTTACATGAATGAAACACTGAAGAGAAGGACATCAAGCATGAATAAAGCTGTCTATGTTAATGGGCTTCCTCTCAAGATACCACAGTAGGACTGTATGGTGTGGAGCTCTTATCTTAGAACCAAGTCATCCTCACTTCAAAAGCATCAATTCATTCAAATTCACCCAGACTTTAGGATGAAGTAAGAATTGTGCAAATATTTTAACCATACTATCAAGAAGAGAGAACAAACATTTTATTGCTGGAATCATTTTATCGCCAAGTGATAATAGTGGCTTGATTAAAGAACTAGTCTAAGGGTCAAAAAGTTCTACTAATAATGAAAATGTCACAGGAAAATAAAATAAAAATATACACTGTGAGAATCCCAATAAATTATCACAGGGCATTTACATATCAGTTGCAGTTTACAAGAAAGAGAGTGAAGTCTACCAGACTGTATCCATGACAAATCATTCCAATTAATCAAACACTTGCTAGCAAATAGAGAATATAAACCTTTTTCCACTCACATATGTGCATCAGGTGGACCACAAAATCAAGATGTAATTTACAAGCATTTATATATTGCCACCACCTTTACTGGTGGTGACCTTATCCACCATATTTGTCTAATAATCCTGTCAAAGAGTCTAGATCTGCCATGTGACATAGTGGAAAGGGTATTGACGACTTTAAATAACAAGAGTTAAGAGGGTCTGTTGGGTTGTCGGACAAGGTAGACAATTAATTGGCAGCAATATGGATTTCATTTGTAATACATTGTATCATTGTTTTTAAACAGCGCCTTTCTACCGTTGGGTTAGATTACACTTTAAAGTGATCAAATAAAAAAATTAGTGAGAGTTTTTGATTAAGTCAGATACTGGTGATTGAGATAAAGAGGATTTATTGGTGCTTTCTTAGACTGAAGAAAACTAATAGATTTTCTGTGATCATTGGGCAGTACTTCTCAGATTGAGCTAGATGATGATGTAGAGAAATAACACAAGCCATACTTGAGGCAGTTACATCATCAGGGGTGACAGAGGAGGAAGTCAAACCATGGGCTAGGTATTAAACAACTGAAATGGAAAAGTTACGCAGCAGAAACATAACTACTTTATGATACACAGGTCACAAGTATTGCTTAGCAAAAGTGCATAAGGAAACAACTTTGTAGCACTGATTGTGAAATGTACTTATCAACTGACTGGTAACAAGCCTCTATATTTCATGAGTACTGTATGTATACTAAGAATGCAATACAAAGTATAGGGCAACAAGGGCATTATATAATGTACAACAAACTTGGATTGTTAATATGTTAGAAAAGTGAACAAAGATTGGAACTGGGAGCAGGTGGATGCTGACATCAAGTGTTATAAAATATTGTAGCACTAAACATTGTAGGGGCTAGTAATGAACTAGATATTGCACCTATATTTCACCAGGCAGGCAAAAGAAAATATAGTGCCTCTCCACAACATGAGAAAAATATATGAGGCTGTCATTTTGGCATTAGAGTACTTTCTTCTGTCAATATAGGGAGTTCTGACCCGTAAGCCCAGCTTCATACTTCCAGAGGTGGTTGACAGTAATAATCTTAAGTGAAGTAATGGGGAAGTTGAATAAGAAGAATTTTGTGAGAAAACATTTTATATTGACTTTTCTATTCAAACCATTGACACTTCTCAACTACGAATGTCCTCAAAACGTTGTTGTGATCTTAACTAAAATTATTAGCACTATTTAGATCTTATGGGATTTTATGGGACCTCATCCAGGGCTGCCATGTCTTTCATGGACATCCCCTGCCCAAGCAAATGCTCAAGGACTTTTGGCATTGGAAACAACTGTGAATATCTACAGCATTGAACTGAGGGCCTAGCATTATTCTTTGGCCAACCACCTTGCAAGGAGCATTTTTATAGTACTAAAGCATGTTGATCAAGAAGACCAGCCAGCCATCCAAACCAAGGATATTGATATTTCCTCCAACACAGGATTCTGCCAATTCCACCTTGTGATAGATTTGCTATATTTAGTTTGAACACAGGGGGCACAGCCTGTTCTATAAGCTCACCATACATAGCTCAGTCCACAAGCCTTGCCCTGGTAAAGGCTGTGGTGCCATGACTCGCAAAGATGCTAAGGTTCTACGACAGGACTTTGAGGTTGAGACAGGCAGTAACACTATTTGAACACCAGCTAGGCAAATGGATGCTGCCTAGCAACTTCTGTGTTGCATTACCTCTTAGCTAACCATACAGTTTGTTCACCATCTCATCACTGACCTCTATTATTTTCATCCTCTTCGGCTCCCTCAATATTCCTGACCTTTGCCTGTTTACCTGTCCATGGCTCTTGGATCTTGATTTGGCTTTATTTCATTGCTGTGTTCCCTTGCCCTGTTACCTTTCCCTTGCAGTGTTTCTTTGTCTTGCTTACATGCTATCTTACTGGATTTCTTCAGTTTGTCTTACGTACCCCATGGCCTGCCGTATTGAAGCCGGGTTCCATGTAATAACTACTGTGATTAAGTCTTATACACTCTCTCCTTACATATGAACACTGTCCTTACCAGTGTATATTATAAAACAACAGAGATGTGATACAAGACTTGGGCATGGTATTTCTCTCTCTCTCTCTCTCTCTCTCTCTCTCTCTCTCTCCATCTCTTTGAATCCTGTTTCCGTTTCCCTATGGGATTTAGTTCTGCCTGGAACTATTCAATGTGGAACAAGGTGGAAGGAAATGAAAAAGAAGCAAGGGGGCGTGAGCCTTAGATCTACTCCAAATCTTTTTTTCCTTGGAGGCAAAAAAATGTGTCAGGAGTACAAGATCAGCCGTGATCTGAAAGCTAAGGAAGACAGGCGTCCGTTTGGCAGCATGGAGAGCACTGTCTGATGTGGAAGTGGCATGGAGAAACAAGAATGATCACACCTGCAAGTAAACAGATAAGCTATTTTAAGAAAGAATACCCCAGAGAGGACATTCCAGGTTCCTCACAGGAATTTAAGCAGCAAAGAAATTTAAAAAAAAAATTGAGTAGGTGCCTTGGTGTCACCTGCTGAGAAAAGAAAGAATGCAACTACCAGCTGGGAAATTAATGTAGTAGTGTCACTTGTGGAGAAGTAAAAATAGTTTCTTTCTGTAGTAAAATTACTTAGAATCTCTGATCTTTACTCATGCTCTCCATTGGTATGTCTCTCCACTTTCAATGTACCCAACACATGGTAATGAACATTTAGAAAATAAATGTTCATACACAACCATCCAGCACCTTCAAATTTGATAATCATAGGAGAAACAACATAAAAGAAAATATATTCTAGTAGATTCTCCTGATGACAAAGATTAGAGCCCTAGAGTGATATGGGATCAAGTCTTTATTTTGTAGTACACCATCTGTCTGATACTCTCCAGTCTAGTACACTGCCCATTTTTGGATAAAAAAACAACTTTAAAGCACCCATAAAGGAAGCATAGAGATCATCCAAAGAATTGAGTCAACTCTCAAAAAAACACTTGACTCTAAATCCTACACCCTTTTTCCACCATGCAGCACTTTAAAAACCCTTGCCTTGTGACACTCTTCAATAACAAAATTGTCATTCTCAGAAACAATATTGCTAAAACCACTGCTCCATCCCTGCACAGCTCCTTAATGCCCAATCCTCCACATAATTAAATGAGATTCGCCATGGCAAACACTAGCATTACTAAGATCATGTCCTATTTCAAGAATGTATGCCACAAACAGGCATTTGGCATGTGAAAGTCATCAATGTAGGTTTAGCAGTAATGCTTAAATCACTTCCAAATTAATTAAAACCTCAGTAGCCACAGTCTTAATTCCACAAAATGTTATACTGCATTATAATAATTCCTCTATAAATATATATCAGGTCCTGTCCATTTACTGTAACATCCTGGGCATCCCATGCACCGCAAAAGCACTAGAATCTGTAGTGGCAGCCACATCTTTATCCATCTTAAGTTCAGCAATCAGGAGTGGGAATTTGCCAGACAGGGAAGAAAAACAACCATGCTAAATATTGTATAAAAGCTATTCACCTGGCTAAGGTTTTGCTCTTTGCACTTTTAACCATAAAATTCTTATGGACTCCCTTTAACATATGAGTGTGCAAGGGTTTTGTCCTTACTTGTGCCATTTCGTTCATGGCCAAACATTCTCTCATAGTCAAACTAAGCACATTCTTTTTACTTTTGTACTTTTTTTTATCATTTAGACCTGTTCCCTCTAGCATGTATTCTGATTGCTAATGATCTCAAGCACTACAATTGTGATGACGATTGTGGTAGGGAATATATATATATATATATATATGTATATATATATATATATATCTATATATATGCATATATATATATATATTTTAAACAAAGACCCTCGATTCAAAGACGCACTCCAAACCAGTAATTAGTATGCAAAGCAGCATTTCTTTATTGGAGTTAAGTTTTCCGCCTTACGCGTTTCAGGGCATCACGCCCCTTGATCACAGGCATTGTTGCATGTAACGGCACAGTTTGATTTAAAGGCACTCCTCACCGCATGTGACTTGTTTAGCCCTCCAATGGGCATCAGGTAAGTTCCATTTGTATGGCATGCTGGGAATTCAAGTCCATGAATATTTTACTTTAGTGGATTTTTCCGGTGCCTTTTGAATATTAATTCCTATAGTAGGTCCGACCTCTTACATGAAATTAGTCAACATTTTCAACCCTCCAGTGGGCCTCCACATAAGAATGTTGCTTGTTTCTGCCAGCTGATTTCCCGATCGGAGACTGTGAACAGTTCTGTGTCTCCGTGGCCCCTTGACTTTCGGGTGGTGCATCTTTACGGCTGGACTGCCGGAAAATTTATTTTAAACAAAGACCCTCGATTCAAAGACGCACTCCAAACCAGTAATTAGTATGCAAAGCAGCATTTCTTTATTGGAGTTAAGTTTTCCGCCTTACGCGTTTCAGGGCATCACGCCCCTTGATCACAGGCATTGTTGCATGTAATGGCACAGTTTGATTTAAAAGGCACTCCTCACCGCATGTGACTTGTTTAGCCCTCCAATGGGCATCAGGTAAGTTCCATTTGTATGGCATGCTGGGAATTCGAGTCCATGAATATTTTACTTTAGTGGATTTTTCCGGTGCCTTTTGAATATTAATTCCTATAGTAGGTCCGACCTCTTACATGAAATTAGTCAACATTTTCAACCCTCCAGTGGGCCTCCATATAAGAATGTTGCTTGTTTCTGCCAGCTGATTTCCCGATCGGAGACTGTGATCAGTTCTGTGTCTCCGTGGCCCCTTGACTTTCGGGTGGTGCGTCTTTACGGCTGGACTGCCGGAAAATGTATTTTAAACAAAGACCCTCGATTCAAAGACGCACTCCAAACCAGTAATTAGTATGCAAAGCAGCATTTCTTTATTGGAGTTAAGTTTTCCGCCTTACGCGTTTCAGGGCATCACGCCCCTTGATCACAGGCATTGTTGCATGTAACGGCACAGTTTGATTTAAAGGCACTCCTCACCGCATGTGACTTGTTTAGCCCTCCAATGGGCATCAGGTAAGTTCCATTTGTATGGCATGCTGGGAATTCGAGTCCATGAATATTTTACTTTAGTGGATTTTTCCGGTGCCTTTTGAATATTAATTCCTATAGTAGGTCCGACCTCTTACATGAAATTAGTCAACATTTTCAACCCTCCAGTGGGCCTCCATATAAGAATGTTGCTTGTTTCTGCCAGCTGATTTCCCGATCGGAGACTGTGATCAGTTCTGTGTCTCCGTAGCCCCTTGAGTTTCGGGTGGTGCGTCTTTACGGCTGGACTGCCGGAAAATTTATTTTAAACAAAGACCCTCGATTCAAAGACGCACTCCAAACCAGTAATTAGTATGCAAAGCAGCATTTCTTTATTGGAGTTAAGTTTTCCGCCTTACGCGTTTCAGGGCATCACGCCCCTTGATCACAGGCATTGTTGCATGTAACGGCACAGTTTGATTTAAAGGCACTCCTCACCGCATGTGACTTGTTTAGCCCTCCAATGGGCATCAGGTAAGTTCCATTTGTATGGAATGCTGGGAATTCGAGTCCATGAATATTTTACTTTAGTGGATTTTTCCGGTGCCTTTTGAATATTAATTCCTATAGTAGGTCCGACCTCTTACATGAAATTAGTCAACATTTTCAACCCTCCAGTGGGCCTCCATATAAGAATGTTGCTTGTTTCTGCCAGCTGATTTCCCGATCGGAGACTGTGAACAGTTCTGTGTCTCCGTGGCCCCTTGACTTTCGGGTGGTGCATCTTTACGGCTGGACTGCCGGAAAATTTATTTTAAACAAAGACCCTCGATTCAAAGACGCACTCCAAACCAGTAATTAGTATGCAAAGCAGCATTTCTTTATTGGAGTTAAGTTTTCCGCCTTACGCGTTTCAGGGCATCACGCCCCTTGATCACAGGCATTGTTGCATGTAACGGCACAGTTTGATTTAAAGGCACTCCTCACCGCATGTGACTTGTTTAGCCCTCCAATGGGCATCAGGGAAGTTCCATTTGTATGGCATGCTGGGAATTCGAGTCCATGAATATTTTACTTTAGTGGATTTTCCGGTGCCTTTTGAATATTAATTCCTATAGTAGGTCCGACCACTTACATGAAATTAGTCAACATTTTCAACCCTCCAGTGGGCCTCCATATAAGAATGTTGCTTGTTTCTGCCAGCTGATTTCCCGATCGGAGACTGTGATCAGTTCTGTGTCTCCGTGGCCCCTTGACTTTCGGGTGAGTGCGTCTTTACGGCTGGACTGCCGGAAAATTTATTTTAAACAAAGACCCTTGATTCAAAGACGCACTCCAAACCAGTAATTAGTATGCAAAGCAGCATTTCTTTATTGGAGTTAAGTTTTCCGCCTTACGCGTTTCAGGGCATCACGCCCTTGATCACAGGCATTGTTGCATGTAACGGCACAGTTTGATTTAAAAGGCACTCCTCACCGCATGTGACTTGTTTAGCCCTCCAATGGGCATCAGGTAAGTTCCATTTGTATGGCATGTTGGGAATTCGAGTCCATGAATATTTTACTTTAGTGGATTTTTCCGGTGCCTTTTGAATATTAATTCCTATAGTAGGTCCGACCTCTTACATGAAATTAGTCAACATTTTCAACCCTCCAGTGGGCCTCCATATAAGAATGTTGCTTGTTTCTGCCAGCTGATTTCCCGATCGGAGACTGTGATCAGTTCTGTGTCTCCGTGGCCCCTGGACTTTCGGGTGGTGCGTCTTTACGGCTGGACTGCCGGAAAATTTATTTTAAACAAAGACCCTCGATTCAAAGACGCACTCCAAACCAGTAATTAGTATGCAAAGCAGCATTTCTTTATTGGAGTTAAGTTTTCCACATTACGCGTTTCAGGGCATCACGCCCCTTGATCACAGGCATTGTTGCATGTAACGGCACAGTTTGATTTAAAAGGCACTCCTCACCGCATGTGACTTGTTTAGCCCTCCAATGGGCATCAGGTAAGTTCCATTTGTATGGCATGCTGGGAATTCGAGTCCATTAATATTTTACTTTAGTGGATTTTTCCGGTGCCTTTTGAATATTAATTCCTATAGTAGGTCCGACCTCTTACATGAAATTAGTCAACATTTTCAACCCTCCAGTGGGCCTCCATATAAGAATGTTGCTTGTTTCTGCCAGCTGATTTCCCGATCGGAGACTGTGATCAGTTCTGTGTCTCCGTGGCCCCTTGACTTTCGGGTGGTGCGTCTTTACGGCTGGACTGCCGGAAAATTTATTTTAAACAAAGACCCTCGATTCAAAGACGCACTCCAAACCAGTAATTAGTATGCAAAGCAGCATTTCTTTATTGGAGTTAAGTTTTCCGCCTTACGCGTTTCAGGGCATCACGCCCCTTGATCACAGGCATTGTTGCATGTAACGGCACAGTTTGATTTAAAGGCACTCCTCACCGCATGTGACTTGTTTAGCCCTCCAATGGGCATCAGGTAAGTTCCATTTGTATGGCATGCTGGGAATTCGAGTCCATGAATATTTTACTTTAGTGGATTTTTCCGGTGCCTTTTGAATATTAATTCCTATAGTAGGTCCGACCTCTTACATGAAATTAGTCAACATTTTCAACCCTCCAGTGGGCCTCCATATAAGAATGTTGCTTGTTTCTGCCAGCTGATTTCCCGATCGGAGACTGTGATCAGTTCTGTGTCTCCGTGGCCCCTTGACTTTCGGGTGGTGCGTCTTTACGGCTGGACTGCCGGAAAATTTATTTTAAACAAAGACCCTCGATTCAAAGACGCACTCCAAACCAGTAATTAGTATGCAAAGCAGCATTTCTTTATGTGATCAAGGGGCGTGATGCCCTGAAACGCGTAAGGCGGAAAACTTAACTCCAATAAAGAAATGCTGCTTTGCACACTAATTACTGGTTTGGAGTGCGTCTTTGAATCGAGGGTCTTTGTTTAAAATAAATTTTCCGGCAGTCCAGCCGTAAAGACGCACCACCCGAAAGTCAAGGGGCCACGGAGACACAGAACTGATCACAGTCTCCGATCGGGAAATCAGCTGGCAGAAACAAGCAACATTCTTATATGGAGGCCCACTGGAGGGTTGAAAATGTTGACTAATTTCATGTAAGAGGTCGGACCTACTATAGGAATTAATATTCAAAAGGCACCGGAAAAATCCACTAAAGTAAAATATTCATGGACTCGAATTCCCAGCATGCCAAACAAATGGAACTTACCTGATGCCCATTGGAGGGCTAAACAAGTCACATGCGGTGAGGAGTGCCTTTTAAATCAAACTGTGCCGTTACATGCAACAATGCCTGTGATCAGGGGCGTGATGCCCTGAAACGCGTAAGGCGGAAAACTTAACTCCAATAAAGAAATGCTGCTTTGCACACTAATTACTGGTTTGGAGTGCGTCTTTGAATCGAGGGTCTTTGTTTAAAATAAATTTTCCGGCAGTCCAGCCGTAAAGACGCACCACCCGAAAGTCAAGGGGCCACGGAGACACAGAACTGATCACAGTCTCCGATCGGAAATCAGCTGGCAGAAACAAACAACATTCTTATATGGAGGCCCACTGGAGGGTTGAAAATGTTGACTAATTTCATGTAAGAGGTCGGACCTACTATAGGAATTAATATTCAAAAGGCACCGGAAAAATCCACTAAAGTAAAATATTCATGGACTCGAATTCCCAGCATGCCATACAAATGGAACTTACCTGATGCCCATTGGAGGGCTAAACAAGTCACATGCGGTGAGGAGTGCCTTTTAAATCAAACTGTGCCGTTACATGCAACAATGCCTGTGATCAAGGGGCGTGATGCCCTGAAACGCGTAAGGCGGAAAACTTAACTCCAATAAAGAAATGCTGCTTTGCACACTAATTACTGGTTTGGAGTGCGTCTTTGAATCGAGGGTCTTCGTTTAAAATAAATTTTCCGGCAGTCCAGCCGTAAAGACGCACCACCCGAAAGTCAAGGGGCCACGGAGACACAGAACTGATCACAGTCTCCGATCGGGAAATCAGCTGGCAGAAACAAGCAACATTCTTATTTGGAGGCCCACTGGAGGGTTGAAAATGTTGACTAATTTCATGTAAGAGGTCGGACCTACTATAGGAATTAATATTCAAAAGGCACCGGAAAAATCCACTAAAGTAAAATATTCATGGACTCGAATTCCCAGCATGCCATACAAATGGAACTTACCTGATGCCCATTGGAGGGCTAAACAAGTCACATGCGGTGAGGAGTGCCTTTTAAATCAAACTGTGCCGTTACATGCAACAATGCCTGTGATCAAGGGGCGTGATGCCCTGAAACGCGTAAGGCGGAAAACTTAACTCCAATAAAGAAATGCTGCTTTGCACACTAATTACTGGTTTGGAGTGCGTCTTTGAATCGAGGGTCTTTGTTTAAAATAAATTTTCCGGCAGTCCAGCCGTAAAGACGCACCACCCGAAAGTCAAGGGGCCACGGAGACACAGAACTGATCACAGTCTCCGATCGGAAATCAGCTGGCAGAAACAAGCAACATTCTTATATGGAGGCCCACTGGAGGGTTGAAAATGTTGACTAATTTCATGTAAGAGGTCAGACCTACTATAGGAATTAATATTCAAAAGGCACCGGAAAAATCCACTAAAGTAAAATATTCATGGACTCGAATTCCCAGCATGCCATACAAATGGAACTTACCTGATGCCTATTGGAGGGCTAAACAAGTCACATGCGGTGAGGAGTGCCTTTAAATCAAACTGTGCCGTTACATGCAACAATGCCTGTGATCAAGGGGCGTGATGCCCTGAAACGCGTAAGGCGGAAAACTTAACTCCAATAAAGAAATGCTGCTTTGCACACTAATTACTGGTTTGGAGTGCGTCTTGAATCGAGGGTCTTCGTTTAAAATAAATTTTCCGGCAGTCCAGCCGTAAAGACGCACCACCCGAAAGTCAAGGGGCCACGGAGACACAGAACTGATCACAGTCTCCGATCGGAAATCAGCTGGCAGAAACAAGCAACATTCTTATTTGGAGGCCCACTGGAGGGTTGAAAATGTTGACTAATTTCATGTAAGAGGTCGGACCTACTATAGGAATTAATATTCAAAAGGCACCGGAAAATCCACTAAAGTAAAATATTCATGGACTCGAATTCCCAGCATGCCATACAAATGGAACTTACCTGATGCCCATTGGAGGGCTAAACAAGTCACATGCGGTGAGGAGTGCCTTTTAAATCAAACTGTGCCGTTACATGCAACAATGCCTGTGATCAAGGGGCGTGATGCCCTGAAACGCGTAAGGCGGAAAACTTAACTCCAATAAAGAAATGCTGCTTTGCACACTAATTACTGGTTTGGAGTGCGTCTTTGAATCGAGGGTCTTTGTTTAAAATAAATTTTCCGGCAGTCCAGCCGTAAAGACGCACCACCCGAAAGTCAAGGGCCACGGAGACACAGAACTGATCACAGTCTCCGATCGGGAAATCAGCTGGCAGAAACAAGCAACATTCTTATATGGAGGCCCACTGGAGGGTTGAAAATGTTGACTAATTTCATGTAAGAGGTCGGACCTACTATAGGAATTAATATTCAAAAGGCACCGGAAAAATCCACTAAAGTAAAATATTCATGGACTCGAATTCCCAGCATGCCATACAAATGGAACTTACCTGATGCCCATTGGAGGGCTAAACAAGTCACATGCGGTGAGGAGTGCCTTTAAATCAAACTGTGCCGTTACATGCAACAATGCCTGTGATCAAGGGGCGTGATGCCCTGAAACGCGTAAGGCGGAAAACTTAACTCCAATAAAGAAATGCTGCTTTGCACACTAATTACTGGTTTTGGAGTGCGTCTTTGAATCGAGGGTCTTTGTTTAAAAAAAAAATATATATATATATATATATATATATATATATATATATGTATATATGTATATATATATGTATATGTTCACCAAATGCCCGATGCATTTCAGGACGCACACACAGCAGACTCCAAACCAAAGGTTTATTCAATACAAGGCAAACCAGCAGCTTTATTCTGGTAAGATTCGGGTACCGACGCGTTTCGAGGCATGGACGCCTCTTCTTCTTGGGCAGCTTGAGTAAATGTTCACAGAGGGCTCTGCATGCTAATTATATCTCCGCACTTCGTGGGCGTATGCTATGTGCATATTTTCTAAGCTGCTGGTTTGCCTTGTATTGAATAAACCTTTGGTTTGGAGTCTGCTGTGTGTGCGTCCTGAAATGCATCGGGCATTTGGTGAACAAACATATATATATATATATATATATATATATATATATATATATATATATATATATATATATATATATTTTGTAAAAACACCATGCCCTCAGGCAAGGCTCCACTCGAGCAGCACCACAATCCTGCGGGTAGAAGACACATCAGCATGCCGGTGTCAGCTCTCAGTCGTTCTTCGCCTGACGCGTTTCTGAGCCGTTCGCTCGTCAT
This sequence comes from Calotriton arnoldi, assembly GCA_963921515.1. Taxonomy (NCBI): domain Eukaryota; kingdom Metazoa; phylum Chordata; class Amphibia; order Caudata; family Salamandridae; genus Calotriton; species Calotriton arnoldi. Next base: position 474,334 of record CAWUFW010010952.1, read on the forward strand.
CAGAGGCTCGACTGTCCTTGGCGCTTAACACTCCCACTATTTATTTAAATAAAACTCAAATGAGTTTGAACGCTGCATTGTGGGATATATAGTAAGTGTTAATTCCCTGAATTGAGTTTTATTTAAATAAATAGTGGGAGTGTTAAGCGCCAAGGACAGTCGAGCCTCTGATGACGAGCGAACGGCTCAGAAACGCGACAGGCGAAGAACGACTGAGAGCTGACACCGGCATGCTGATGTGTCTTCTACCCGCTGGATTGTGGTGCTGCTCGAGTGCAGCCTTGCCTGAGTGCATGGTGTTTTTACAATTGATACGCGGCAGCCCTGCCGTGGAGGCTTGCACCACCCCGATCTATGGGGGTCACGGGACTCAGAATCACCGAAGTCTGATGTGAAGCAGCATCGAGGGATTAATGGACACATAGGGGCCGATTCCGATCTCGGTCGGAGGCGTACCCAACACCATTTGGTCGGGAAAAAAGCCATGCGAAAGCCTGTTTCCCGACCGATCCGTACAGCACACCGAACGAGTAAGTACGATGCGCACAACAGCAAAGAATCCGGCCGAGCCGTACTCACCCAAACCAGGTCCTGTTCCCCGACCGAGGCGAATCCGGAAACGCCGAATCGAGTCGCACGGAAGGAAAAATGCAGCCCCGTCCGGCCGGACAAGTACGATGCGCTTTCCGTACGCGCCGAACCCGTCGCTACGCACGGCACGTCAAAGCATCCGGGAGAGGCGCACATAAGCTCCGATTCGCGCCACAACACGATCCACGGCTCCGAGACGAACACGGCAGCGACGAGGACGACGCGAAGCGACGAGGACGAGGCGAAGCGACGAGGACGACGCGAAGCAACGAGAAGGACGAACGACACGAACCAACCATGAATCCCTTCGTCCCGATCATACCAATATTCTACATTTACTACCGGAACAGGCACGGACGCGTACGGCGCAGAAGGTAAGCCAGACACCAACCACAAAACACATACAACACGTACACGACACATCACACACACACAGAGGGATGCAGAATATACTTACACCAGCAACAGCAGCACCATAGGGGCGGGATGCCCATCACCAATGCCACATATGCACACAGGGGCCTGAATGCGCACCACCACCCTCACCCAGGGGGGCAGGATGCCTACCACTACTACCACCCTTAGCCAGGGGGGCAGGATGCCTACCACCACTACCACCCTCACCCAGGGGGGCAGGATGCCTACCACTACTACCACCCTCACCCAGGGGGGCAGGATGCCTACCACTACTACCACCCTCACCCAGGGGGGCAGGATGCCTACCACTACTACCACCCTTAGCCAGGGGGCTGGATGCCTACCACTACTACCACCCTCACCCAGGGGGGCTGGATGCCTACCACCACCCTTAGCCAGGGGGGGCTGGATGCCTACTACCACCCTCACCCAGGGGGGGCAGGATGCCTACCACCACTACCACCCTCACCCAGGGTGGGCAGGATGCCTACCACTACTACCACCCTCACCCAGGGGGGCAGGATGCCTACCACTACTACCACCCTTAGCCAGGGGGGCTGGATGCCTACCACTACTACCACCCTCACCCAGGGGGGCTGGATGCCTACCACCACCCTTAGCCAGGGGGCTGGATGCCTACCACTACTACCACCCTCACCCAGGGTGGGCTGGATGCCTACCACCACCCTTAGCTAGGGGGCTGGATGCCTACCACTACTACCACCCTCACCCAGGGGGGCTGGATGCCTACCACCACCCTTAGCCAGGGGGGCTGGATGCCTACCACTACTACCACCCTCACCCAGGGTGGGCTGGATGCCTACCACTACTACCACCCTTAGCCAGGGGGCAGGATGCATACCACCACTACCACCCTCACCCAGGGGGCAGGATGCCTACCACTACTACCACCCTCACCCAGGGGGCAGGATGCCTACCACTACTACCACCCTCACCCAGGGGGGCAGGATGCCTACCACTACTACCACCCTCACCCAGGGGGGCTGGATGCCTACCACCACCCTTAGCCAGGGGTGCTGGATGCCTACCACTACTACCACCCTCACCCAGGGTGGGCTGGATGCCTACCACCACCCTTAGCCAGGGGGGCAGGATGCCTACCACTACTACCACCCTTAGCCAGGGGGGGCTGGATGCCTACCACTACTACCACCCTCAACCAGGGGGGGCTGGATGCCTACCACTACTACCACCCTTAGCCAGGGGGGGCAGGATGCCTACCACCACTACCACCCCCACTCATAGGATGGACAATGCATGACACAACCAGCACACCAAAACCTAGGGAATGCAAGAAGAAGACATCCCCCAACACCATGACAAGCGTGTGTAGACTGTGTCAAATGCCTACAACACCGAACATGACTTTGAACATACAACGTGACCCCCTAGCACATGTGCCACACATATATGTGTGTGGCACCCACAATGCAAGCAGGCCATGACCATTGTGGCAATGTGGTCCAAACCCCCATCATCACAGTGACCAAAATGTAAGTGTGGGGTCCATAGCTGAAGCACACTTTGAACAATGTGGCAATGGGGTCCAAACCCCCATCATCAAAGTGACCAAAAGGTAAGTGTGGGGTCCATAGCTGCAGCACATTTTGAACATTGTGGCAATGGGGTCCAAACCCCCATCATCACAGTGACCAAAAGGTAAGTGTGGGGTCCATAGCTGCAGCACATTTTGAACATTGTGGCAATGGGGTCCAAACCCCCATCATCACAGTGACCAAAAGGTAAGTGTTGACAAAGTAAGAGGTGCAACTGCCAAACTGCATGGATGATTCCTGGTCACAGAACAACAAACACATCAGTGGCAAAGTAGTGTATGTGTCCCATTGCAACATAAATTGGGGGAGCCATATCCTGCAGTGCAAATAAGACATAACTTTGGCCATGTGCAGACAAACAACACCCATGGGGGCTGACACCGTCAACAATCATCAATGACACAATGACAGAAGTGACCATCCGAATGCAGACCCACATATTTGCACCAATGGGCACACACATGCAGATACCCTGTGGAGACTGCAGATGTGAGGTGAACAGATACCATACCATGGCAGCAATGGGACACACAAACCATGATCATTGTGCTGACCGATGACCTAGGAGTCCCAGGGACAGCAGGGGAAACCCACCAAACTACATACAGCCAATGGCACACCCAAGATATGCCAATGCAGTGGTGCAGATGCACAAACACAAACAGGCAGACCCACCCTGCACATCATACACAACAGGTGAGGGTGGGGGTGCCAGTGTCCCCAGGCAACCACACAACACATGAGGAGACATGAATACCAATCATACAGATGTGCATACAGTGCCACACAAAGGTAACTCATGGATCCAAATTCCCTATGTGGGCAAGCAGGCATTGTCAGATGAGAGGGAGCACAAATCACACATGTCACACAGGCACGTAGGGACAGCAACTGACACAGCAAGACACAGACACACCACAGCACCACCCCCAGGGCCCCCACAATGTGGTGACCCTGGGCTGCATTACAATCCCACTACGATGACAAAGCTAAATGTGGTTCACACTGTGAACCACAGTCATGTGTACTGAGCAACTAACTACCATCACACCTACACAAGCACAAATCAAACATCATGGCCAGTGAGCCAAGGCCAACATGGAGGCAGGGGCCTAGCCGGGCAACAACTCTCATCTGCACACACTCAACACCACACCCCTCGACCTCCAACAATGTGCAGCAGTGAAGCACACATGCACTGGTGACATTGCACATGCACCCATGACTATTCCAGGGTGGTGGGTGGGAACCAAGGTGCAGAAACACATCACACATGGACACTCAACAAGACTCCTGAATGTCTGACACACTGCACACTACGCCGCACATGGACATGACGGCAATACCACACCAACCAATGGGATCACAGCCACAGTCACACACCAATGAAGAAGCCAAGGTCACCCACAAAGAACACACATAGACAACAACCAACATTGCAGCCCGGACCCTGAGGAGTTCCAGCAGTCACACACACAACGTGTCACAATCACTGAAAGATAACACAAACTGGAAATCACATGACAGGGGCAAACAACAAGTGCCAAGGGAAACCTGACTGTGACCCAGCTGCGTCTGCACACAAACTCAGCCCTGACAGCAAGCACACCTATGGGTGACACCCTGATGACCAGTAATGTGCCATGCACCCACATCACAGAGAACCCAGGGAGAAGACTTTGGGGGAACATAGCTCAACTCAGCTAGCATCACAAACAGTTACAACACTAGGGATCACAGCATGCACAGCTAAACGGAAGTGAACACACAGACATGCACATACAACACACACCTTGGGCGCAGGCAATGTCACAGGAGTACACACTGCCATGAGGGGACTCCACTCCTGTGTGAGGAAAGCTGTGCCATATGTTGCCTCAGTAGGGCCCCACCATGTCAGCTGAGCACTTGGTCACACAATCAACAATTAGCACCAAATGAGGGCTCCCGTCACATCAGCCTGGTCATGGAAGTGCCAACGGAATCATCAGCACAGATCCAACACACTTGTATAGCAATGTTGCACTGACAACACAGATGAGTCCTTCCCCATTGATGCCCAAACCTGCATGTCCAGTGGAGATGGCCACACGGTCAGGGAAGTAGACGAATTGAACAATGGCAGGCACAACAGATGTGCAGGGGTGGAAGCCACAGATGTGAAATTGCCAATCTAAGTAGGAAATCCCATTGCCAAATACTGAACACATGACACCCTCAGATGCTGCTATGGATGACATGGATACACCACAGGATAGGACACATTCACCCTGGACCACATGGGTTCCTGCACAGTAACACTTCATTATCATGAGACCAAATATCACCATCACTGCAGCAAGGGCATGGTTAGCATCATCAACATCATGTACATCAGAAGCAAAAGCACTAGAGAACAGAAAGTTGCTTTATTCAGCATATGTGGCATTAAAAGTAGAAGTCCGGTAGAACATAAACAAAGGCCAATGGCCAGTCCATCAACAAAGTCACAAGTGGGTGACAGTGGCAGATGCCACCCTACACATGCCTGCACAAAACCAGGGACAATCCACTAGGAGGGGCAACCGGGGGAAGGCCAGGCACCGCAGGGACAGGATCAGGGCTCACCAGGAGGAAGCAGGGAAGGGGTGGTGGGTGCTGGAGAGCCACTGACAACTGCAGTGGAGGTGTCTGACATGGTGTGTGCCGGCACAACTGGGGGGCATGGCTCAGATGTTGTGGGTGCCGGCACGACTGCAGTGGACCCTGCAGATGGAGTGGACAGGTCCGCCACTGCAGTGCCCAAGTCAGACAGGGTGGTAGTGGACTCCACTGCAGTGCCTACCACCAGGGGAGGAGAATGGGGAACAGGCAAGGTGGGCTGGACAGAGGGGAGGACACCCTCACCACATCAGTGGCACAGACAAGCGCAGCGGGGGGTGTGGTTCCGGGAGAGCAAGTGGCAGGGGGAGAAGGCCGGAGCCTCTTGGGGATGGTATATCTGTGGGTGGGGGAACCTGGGGCAGGGTGTGGTGGGGCACCTGTGGAGTGGGGGCCTGAGGGATGGAGGAAGGAGACCTGGTGCTTGAGCTGCAGGGCGGTGGCGGGGTCTTGCTCTTAGCACTCCGGGGGGACTTGCGGGTGGGGGCCTCAGTCTGTCTGCGCCTGGGGGAGGGTGTCCGGGGGCGAGGGGCACTCTGCTCCGTGTGGGGGGCTTCCTCTTCCCCCTGGATGCTGGGGCAGCTGGATCGGAGGGAAGAGGCCGAGGTCACTGAGGAAGAGGCGCTGGGTCTTTGGGGTTGCAGGTGAGGCAAGGGAGGGTGCTTTGGAGGGAGAGGCAACTGAGGACTGCGCAGTGCCCGTGGATGCGTGTGTGTGTACCAGGGCCCCATCCCCTGTGAGTCTGGTTTCAGTCCCCTGACTGTGCGTGCGTGTGCATTTTGTTTGTGGCGTGTGTGTCTGTGTGCTGGACGTGTGTGTGCTGGTGTGTGCCTGTGCCGGTGTGTGTGTGCTTGGGACGGGTAAGGTGCTGGGGAGTGTGGATGGAGCAGAGGTAGGAGGGGTGAGGGACTGTCTGAGGAGGGACACTGCTGCCGTCAGGGAGGAGTCCATGGACCTATTGCCCCTCTGTAGGTCAGACATGCCCGATGAGATGCCCTCCATGAACGACACCAGCTGAGTCAACAGTGCGGTGTGTGCATGGAGGACACTCAGCATGGCTGTCTGCCCTACATGGAGCTGGCGAAGGAGGTACACAGACTCCTCACTCAGGGCAGCAGGGGACACAGGGGCAGGGGGTGCGGTGCCTGGCCCAAAGGAGACACGCTCCCGAACATGGGAGCCTCCACGGACCTGGGGAATGGGAGCCGATGGGAGGGCGGTGGTGGTGCTGGTGGTGGCGGGGACAGCAACACTAGCTGGGGTGTGGTGGCTGCTGACACCCGCCTCCACAAGGGAGTCATCCTCCGAGTTGCTCTGGTCCTCAGCTGAGGTGGATGGTGCTGAGGACTCCTCGGTGTGGCTCCCCTCGCCCTCCGTGCCACTGGGTCCCTCCGACCACTCCTCGGCTGCTGACCCAGTCTGGCTCTCTGGCTCCTCCTGGTCCGTGGAGCTGTCCCCTTCCGTGGCCGTGGATGTATCTGCAAACAATGGGGAAACAGACAGACATCAGTCACCTGCACCAAACGCACACACCACTGTGAGCACAGCACATTACAGAGCAAGCCCTGGCATCATTAGTTGTACATTGCTAAAAGTGCCCTAACTGAACAGGAGAAGCCAATTGTCAGTCTGATGCCAAGCATGGCACTCACATCCCACATGGCCTTGCACCCATCTGTCTGGTGTCTGTTGGATTGCAACACCCCAGTGTGGACACATGCACCAAGTACACAGTAGTTGGACAGTGCAGAGGACACGGTGTGGCATGTGGACATGCACACATCACAGCTCTTGCCACTGAGTCAGTACAGGTTTCCGGATGAAAGGGATGCCCAGAGTCAAATAGGAAATGCATGTGATGCATACCAGCGACAGACACAATGATGCACCCATGTCCTGATAGCCAGCGCCACAATGGTGTGCATGTAGCACATGTCACTCCCCTGCAGGACCACCAATAGGTTGACACATGCCATGGCAGAGGCATGACTGCTAAGTCATACATCACTGTCTCAGTGATGTATGACTTGGCAGCCAGACAACAACACTATGCACTGTGTCACAATAGTAGGTCATGGGGAATGCAAGTCCTGGAGCTGCACAAGTGCACATGTACATCCCCCACACAACACATCATCTTAACCCTCATCTGTCCAGGTCACACCTATTGGACATATGGGAGACCTGTGACACTACCCTCTGAACCTGAGCCCCTCACAATTTGCTGTGAATGGGGAACAGCTGCCTGAACTTCACATTCGCATACCCCGGTCTGCACGGGCAGCTGATCAAACACCTATGTGACACACAAGTATCGTCTCCTATGGTCACATCTCCAGGGGCATGCTGAGCCCCTACCAAGAAACACCCCAGCAGTCCTGGCAACTAATCCACAGCACACTGACACAGAGGCAGAGACCTGAGGGGTCAAATCACTGTGCACAATGTGTCAGCTGATACACGGGAGTGGGAGTACAGAGTGCATTGCATGGCCTGGAGTAGGCATGACTGTCCTGCTCCACATGAATGAGGGATGTGCCCTGGACAGTGGATAGCTGGCTATCTATGTGTGACACACGTAATCTGCACACTCCTGGGGCCCAAACATTGTTCCTACCCGCTGCATGGGTGTGTGCCACATACCCCAGGCACATGTGGTGGCTCAGCTCAGCAAGTGGACCGCATATCAAAGCAACACGCAGATCACATGTCCAAACACAGGCGTTGTGTGAACAATGGACCCACCCATGATGCCCACAACAGAGTTAGGGAAACAGATGCTGTCCCCCACCTTTAGTGAAGCAAACTGCAAGGACACAGTCCCAAGTGACACAATTCCCTGAATGTAAGGGCCACACCTGGGTATCAGATGAGCAATGGGCAGTGCACAATAGAGGGACATGGCTCCTGGACAACATGACTGCTGCACTGTGGCAGTTGAACCAGGCCAGAGGAGGGCACAAAGCATGTTATACAGAGTTCACAGTGCAGTCTTTGACTCACCCCCTCCTTGCTGCTGTCTGGCCTTCAGCTGCCCATCCAGGTCTGGAAACACCACCGCCAGGATCTGGAGCATGTGGGGGTCAGGGTCCGTGTTCCGCCCCTCCTGCGAGGAGGCGACAGCTTCAGCTGGACCCGTGCAAACCTCCGGGTCCAACCCCGAAGGTCCTGCCACCTCTTCTGGCAGTTGCGGATCCGGCGCTTGTAGACCCCCACGGACCGGACGGCCCGGACGATGTCCTTCCAGATTTCTTGCTTCCGATGGGCATAAACCTGTCAGGATGACAAAGTGAAAAGGCCATTACCACACATGCAACATATCCGTGCATGACACAGTTGTATATACATGTCTCAATCACAGGGGCACATGATGTACACAGGCAGTGCAAAGCTGACCATGGACAGTTTGCCAGACGTCACTACATGGTATCATTGCATGGGAAGTAAAACCATGTTCAAATGGACTGTCACTGCACCATACCTGTCCAGTGCAAGTCACTACACACTATGGGGGTGACAACTACTCAGTGAGCCTGCTAGCCAGTGGCGTGCAGACTTTCAGCCTTGCTAGTCACACAAAATGCACATTCAGAAAGGCAGTGCACAGAACACTCACCTGCTCCCCTGGTGTCCCATACACCTTGCTGTACTGTGGAAGTAGGCTGTCCAGCAGGGCCTGGTTCTCTTCAAGGCTGAAGGCTGGGGCTCTCTCCACAGTACGTGCCATTGCAGGGTCCAGAGGGGCAGAGACAGCAGCAGTGCAGTGGCAGATGTCGTCCTGGAGCATGTAGTGCAGGCAAGTGAGCTCTCAGGGGAACAGCCAGCAATATATATGTGCTGGAGAGGCAGATACTGTCCCTTGTGTCCAAAGTGATAGGTCCAAGTCGTTTGCATCTTCTGAATCTGGCCAATCCATGGAATAGCAGCACCAAAACACGCCCACAGCATCCTTCAAATCTTCAACTTCATGACATACATGATTTTGCAACATTGTTGTGGGTGACCAACTGAATTTACAGCAACCGACTCGTTCGAAATTCGAAAACGCGTCCGTTGCCAGGCAAGCCCATTGTCAATGGGTGCGCACCGATCGGTCCATTGCGGTACAACGCGCACAGGGGTACAACGCGTACCCGCACACATTGAATGCAATGGGCCGGCCGGAGGCACCGATCGGTCCATTGCAGTACAACGCGCACAGGGGTACAATGCGTACCCGCACACATTGAATGCAATGGGCCGGCCGGAGGCACCGATCGGTCCATTGCAGTTCAATGCGCACAGGGGTACAACGCGTACCCGCACACATTGAATGCAATGGGCCGGCCGGAGGCACCGATCGGTCCATTGCAGTACAACGCGCACAGGGGTACAACGCGTACCCGCACACATTGAATGCAATGGGCCGGCTGGAGGCACCGATCGGTCCATTGCAGTACAACGCATCACTGTACATGTGACTGGCATATGTCAGCATGCCTGTCTCAGATGGACATATGCCAGCCACAGATAGCTCCCAGGGAGTGAGGGGCACACCTACATCACGACAGCCTGTCCAAACTTTATCATAAGGCATGTAAGACTGCATTTCCTATTGTGTGTATGTTGGTGTACATGTTGTCCTGTGGGTGTCACCTGTGGGCAGCCACCCCCAGGCTGTGCACGTGTTCATGGGGACAGGATCCTGGGTGTTACGTGTACATGACCACTGTGATGTGCAACTGTTCATATCTGTGCATGTGCCATGGTCACATTTCACGGTGGTGTATGTGTATGTCATGTCACATACCCCGTGAGTCCCATGTGGGACGGTATGTTTGAGCCAGGGTGTCCCAGTGGCACAATAGTGATGGTCCTCCACAGTCTTTGTGCATGTAGTGTTTACAATGTCTCTGATTTCATGTGCACAATGGGAGACAGTCTCCACATCCACGTTGTGTGTGCATTGACTTTGATTTTGTGCGTGTGTGTGTCACAGACGTCCATGTCTGTCCTGCCGTGGCAAGTGGGGCCACTACCTGTGGGGGTCATAGTTGTTTTGCTGTGGTGTATACATGATACTCCATGTAATGCCAGTGTCCATGTGGCATTACAGGGTCCCTGGGAATGTACCTGTCGTTGAGCTGTGGTGCCTGGGGCACATCTGTCCTCACATGTCACTGTGGGGGGTTATTGTGACACGGCAGCAGGAGATGGGAACTGTGACACGGCCTCATGATATCCAATGGGCCAACCTGGGACTAATTGATGCCACCTGTTGGACCGTGTTGACAGATGTTGGCCATGTATGTACCATACATGTCCTTCCGGTACTGCACACTTCATGTAGTTGTGCCTCATAATGATGTATGTTGGGATCTTGAGTGTGTTCAATGCCGCATATGTGGGGTGACTGACAATCTTGCTTACTTCTCCTCTGCACTGCAGGGCTCCTGCTGTCCATCGACCATTCCCAGACCTGGCAACGATGGTGGAACGGGACAGCATCCGACGGTACCGCTTCACCAGGCAGCTGATTGAGGATTTGGCAGTGCAGTTGTCCCCACATTTGCAGCCTGGCCGGCCGTATCCTACAGCGCTGACCCCCAAGGTGAAGGTGATGGCAGCCCTACACTTCTTTGCCACTGGTACCTTCCAACATACTGTGGCGACTGCTGGTGGGATGTCACAGACCATGTTGAGCCGTGTGCTCCGCGATGTTTTGGCGGCAATGTTGCTCTTCCTGAACCGGTACATCTATTTCCCTAGACTGCGACGACTCACTGACGTGAAGAGTGACTTTTATGCCCTGGGGAGGATGCCGCATGTCATTGGCTCCATTGATGGGACACATGGGGCTTTGGTACCACCACAGGCCCAGGAGCAGGCCTACAGGAACCGCAAGCACTACCACTCGGTCAAAGCACTGGTGGTGTGTCTTGCAGACATGACCATCACACACGTGTGTGCCCGTTTCCCTGGTTCAGCACACGATGCCTTTGTGATGAGGAGTAGTCGCATCCCCAGGATGATGGCACAGATGCAGAACCAGCGTGCCTGGCTTGTCGGTGTGTACTGACTTTGTGCCATTGTGTGTGATCTGATCTGTAGTATTCCGCCCACTTTTCCAAGTCAGCTAATGTGCACTTGTCTGTCCGTAGGTGACTCGGGATACCCCAACATGCCGTGGTTGCTGACACCCCTCAGGAACCCTGTGACACCAGCCCAGATGCGCTACAATGAGGCACATGGTCGGACCAGGAGAGTGATTGAGCGGACATTTGGTCTCCTGAAGAGCCGCTTCCGCTGCCTGGACAAGACCGGAGGGTCCCTCCCATATGCCCCTGCGAAAGTGTGCAAGATTATCATCGTCTGCTGCATGCTCCACAACCTGGCAGTGCGGAAGGAGTTGCCTCTCATCCAGGATGACAATGACCAACATCCGCCACCTGTGGAGGATCCTGGCCTGGACCACGATGCCGATGATGATGATGATGGTGATGTCCGCACACAGCTCATCACCAACTTCTTTAGCTGAATGTGAGTATCCTGAGGTGTCATGTCAATGATGTGAGTTGGCATGATGTGTGGGTGGTGCTCTGGTGCTGTTGGAGTGTGTCCATGGGCTACTTGACTGGATGTGTGTTGCGATGTGTGCTAACAGGTGGGCTGTACTCCCCAACAGTGTTGACATGCTAACTTGGTTCTGGGTGGGTATCTTGTAACATGTATTGTGCATGAGTTTTGCTGTTCTGTCCTGTACTCCATTGCTTTTGACTGTGTGTCATTTCTGTCCTTCACAGGGTACTTTCAGATTCGTTTGGTCAACTGTGTCCACCGACGACGTGATTGCACATCCAGGCTGGTAGCTGTTGTGTCCCTACAGGTGATGTGCGCCACACCCATGGACTTCCTTCCGTCTACAGTTGTTGACTGTGTGCCCGCTGCCAGGTGGGATTACCTTGCATCTGTAGTGGTTACGACATGTTGCAACTGTGTAATAAACCTGTGCTTCACTTTGTGATGTACGTTGTCTGTGGTCACACATTTGACTGCCATTTGCTTACTGCACCTGTGGGCTACTTGACTACAACTGGGAATGGGTGTGGTGTCTGTGCATTGCACCGTCTTCCCTGGCAACATCAGTGTGGCAATGAGTCAGATGGCCTAGGTGTGTATGTGTTGTGTAGCCCTGGTGGTGTGTCTCCCTCATGTGTGTCACGTTGCCTGTACTCACATGCCTGTGTTGTCCTTGCTGTTGCAGTTCGCATACACAGTGTAATTTTGCAGTTCATCATCCCCATAACAGCACCCACGTTGGAATCACGACAGAGGCAAGTATGGTGTATTAGTGTGTTTATTGTGATACATTTGTGTTAATAATGCATAGGATGGGTAGTGCTGTACATAAATCTTGCAATCCGAAGTTCCTAGGTGAATTGAAAGTCCTGGTAGACAGGATCCCCAGTATCGGGGCCACAGTTGTCTGACACATTGGTCCAACTTGTACTCCCCATGCAATGTGTGGGAGTAGTGTTGCCGTCAACAGGGTGAACAGTCTGTGCACAAAGGCGAACATCCAGAACAGGTTCAGGCTTCCTGGGAGTTTCGCTTGGCCATCGTCCTCTCACTTTTCCCTCCTCGGACGACCCCTCTTCTTGGGGGGGGGGGGGCCCTCAAGTACAGGCTGCTGCGGTGCAGGGGACTCTCCGCCAGAGTCCTCCTCCCTCCCTGTGGCAGTTGCAGTTTGTTCGGCACCAGATGTTGTTGGCACACAGGGAGGTGTGGACTGGTTGCTGTTCATCTGGCGGAGGCATTGTAAAATGTCCCTGTGCACCGCCGTCATCTCATGCAGTGCTTCCCACTTGGACTCCACGCGGAACATGTGTGAGTCCACACGGGACATGTGTGACTCCACGTGGGACATGTGGGAGTCCAAGCGGGCATGATGGGCAGCCTGCTGCTGTTTCATGTCTCTGAGGAGCCCCACTACCTGGCTGAGGTCTCCGGTGCTGGACTGGTACGCATCAGCTATGCGTACCAGTTGTGGGTCATCATGCACACCAGCAACGTCTGTAAGCAGCGACCTCTGTCTCCCACCCCTCCCACCACCCCTGCTGACATGTGCAGTGTGTGCAGTGGCACGCACAGATAACCCTGGTCCACCTTGGGGGTTGGTGGTGGTGGTGGTGTCCATGGCCCCAGGTTGGTCCAGGGTCCCTGTGCTGGTGTTGCTCCTTGTTCTGTCCATGTCGGCAGGGATGGTATTCGTGGTGACAGTCGTTGGAGGGGTGGGTGCAGGGGGTGCAGCTGGTGGTCCTGCTGGTGCTGCAGCTGGTGGTCCTGCTGGTGCTGCATGTTGACTTGCACCGGATGTGCCAGGTTGTTCTTCATCGTCTGAGGAGGACAGAGGCTGTACGACGCCAGTGAGCTCGGCATCCTCTTGAGCCTGGGACTGGGACTCCTCAGCGTCTGCTGCTGTGTCCCCATCATCACCTGTTTTTGGGAGACACAAACAATGTATGTTATGTTTCTGCAGGCATCAATGGTTGACACACATGACAGTTGTGACTGTGCCTCTGGGTGCGGGCCTGTACATTGCATTGTCCTAAGTCGTCACAGTCAGGGGTTGATATTGGTGTGGCACATTGTCCTGCATTATTTGGGCATTTCTATGTATTTTCTGGGGTGTGAACATGGTCTGCATTGGTTGTGTTTGGTTGACAGCCGGCCCTCCTTCCCACCCACCCAGCCAGTCAGTTATCCCACCATGGAACGTGCTTGCGTTGCAGGGAGTGTAAGTTGTCTCTCAGGATGTCACTCAGTGGTGTCCTGCTGTTTGTTGGTGCACATTTGCCAGCAGGGCCTTGTGCTCCCCACAGCAGTAGCCAGTGTCAGCCATCTTGTGAGTCCTTCTCCACTTCCTGTGATGTGAGCATGGTTCAGGGTGGTGTTGATGGGACAGTTGTGGGGGTGACCAATATCAGTGACTACGACTCCCATCATGCTATTGCCTCCACCCCCTTCCCAGCATGCCCATGCTTCCTTCCTTTTGACTCTGCTTCCCTGTGGGGTGGGCTGGCTGTGCTGACAGGATGGCTGGGAGTGTTGTCCTGGCAGTTGTTTGGCTAGAGGTCCCAAGAGTGTCCCTGTGCTTCACACAACATAACCCAGGGTGGTGGTTCTTTGTGGGATCTTGTGTTAGGATGGGGGCATTGCATTCTACCAGGTGGGTTCTGTGGAGTTTGTGTTGGGGGGGTGTGAGGGGAGGTGCTTGTGACTATGGTCAGTGCTGCAAGTCCCCCTTCCCACCCAGCTAGCCAGATATCCCACCATGGAACGTGCTTGCATTGCAGGGAGTGTAAGTTGTCTCTCAGGATGTCATTCAGTGGTGTCCTGCTGTTTGTTGGTGCACAGTTGCCAGCAGGGCCTTGTGCTCCCCACAGCAGTAGCCAGTGTCAGCCATCTTGTGAGTCCTTCTCCACTTCCTGTGATGTGAGCATGGTTCAGGGTGGTGTTGATGGGACAGTTGTGGGGGTGAGCTATGTGTGTGACTACAACTCCCATCATGCTATTGCCTCCACCCCACTTCCCAGCATTCCCATACTTACTTGCTTTTGTGGGGAGTTCAGTGTGTGTGGGTGTGAGAGCAATGGCAAGATGGCTGACAGTGGTGTCCTGCTGTTGGTTGGTGTGCAGTACCCAGCATGCCCTTGTGCTCCCCACGACACAGCAACAGTGTCAGACATCTTTGATGGGCCTTTCCACTCTCTGTGGGATGTGCATGCGTGAATGTGAGCTTGCTGGGCCATGTGGTGGGGGATGTAGAGCTGTGACTACGACTCCCATCATGCTATTGCCTCCTCCCCCTTCCCAGCATGCCCATGCTTCCTTCCTTTTGACTCTGCTTCCCTGTGGGGTGGGCTGGCTGTGCTGACAGGATGGCTGGGAGTGTTGTCCTGGCAGTTGTTTGGCTAGAGGTCCCAAGAGTGTCCCTGTGCTTCACACAACATAACCCAGGGTGGTGGTTCTTTGTGGGATCTTGTGTTAGGATGGGGGGCATTGCATTCTACCAGGTGGGTTCTGTGGAGTTTGTGTTGGGGTGTGTGTGAGGGGAGGTGCTTGTGACTATGGTCAGTGCTGCATGTCCTCCTTCCCACCCAGCTAGCCAGATATCCCACCATGGAACGTGCTTGCATTGCAGGGAGTGTAAGTTGTCTCTCAGGATGTCAGTCAGTGGTGTCCTGCTGTTTGTTGGTGCACAGTTGCCAGCAGGGCCTTGTGCTCCCCACAGCAGTAGCCAGTGTCAGCCATCTTGTGAGTCCTTCTCCACTCCCTGTGATGTGAGCATGGTTCAGGGTGGTGTTGATGGGACAGTTGTGGGGGGCAATATGTGTGACTGCGACTCCCATGATGCTATTGGCTACACTGACTTGGCCAGCATACACAGAATTCCTTCCTTTGAGTGGTCTTCACTGTGTGTTGGTGTTGTTGTGGTGGCTACATGTGTGGATGTGTTTGTTAGTTCTATTTGTGCCACTGCCTAGCTGTAGTTGTAGTTGTGTTTGTACATGTGTTGGCACAGTTGGATGTGACTTTTTGATGGCATGTGTTGTGTTTATCTGACTGACATACACATTTTGGGATGATTCTGTTCTGGTTGCTGTGTAATTGCTATGAGTGCATGGTTTGACTCTCCCCTTGACAGTGATGTGTGTGTTTTGTGGCAGTATATTGTGTACATTTGTTGTGTACTCACCAGGCTCTGGGATGTCCTCTAGTCCATAGACGCTCACTGGCGGAAGGATGGCCCGCACCTTCTCCTCCCAGGGCCTGAGGTATATTGGCTTGGCAGGAGGGCCACTGCCGGTGTATTGGCTGTTGATGTAGTCTTTCTTCAGCATGTCCCGTACCCTCCTGCGCACGTCATACCACCTGTTCTGGATGCCGCTCTTTGTGCGCCGACATGGTGATTGTGCGTTCACCCTGTTGATGATCCTCTCCCACATCTTGGTTTTCTGCGACATGGGTGTCTGTTGGACCAGTGTGCCAAACAGCTGTGGCTCCATCCTGAGGATCTCGTCTACCATGACTTCCAATTCACTATCTAGGAACTTGGGATTCTTCTTGGGGGGCATGGTGATGGGTGGTGATGGTGAGTGATGTGTGTGTTGGTGTACAGGTGAGGGTGTTTGAGTGTGTGTTTTGCTGGGTGTATGTGAGGTAGGTATTTGTTGGTGTGCTGATGGTGTATGGCTTGTGTGAGGGATGAGCTGTGGGTGTGTGGTTGCTTTCTCTTGGGTGCTGGCAGTGGAATGGCATTTGCAAAGGCTCATGGTTGTGATTTGTGTCCTTTATATAGGTGGAGTTGTGGGTGTGTCTTTGTTCTCTGTCCCCACCCCCCCAGTATTTATTGGCTTGGTAATTGCTTGTTTGGCCTTTTTTTGGGTGATTTTTCCTTTGTGCTGTTTGTGTATGTTGGAAACGTTCTTGTGACCGAGTCGGACCCTGTATTTGTCTCGTACGGTGTTCTCCGTTTCGTTCACGCTGTGTTTGTGCAGTTTTCTATGCTGCGTACGCGTCGGTCGCGGTGTTTTGTGTTTCTTCGGCTCGGTTTTGTATGCGTGTCGGTCGTACGGCTTGTCCTCCGTCCGACTCGCTCGTGGTTTTCGCGCCTTGCATCGTACTTTGCGGTTTGGAGTTCGCGTGTACGTTTCGGTCGGATTTGTTCCGGGTGCGTGTCGGTCGGTTGGATTCGCGTGTTTTTCCGGCCGGATTGCTGTTTTCCGTGCGGCTCGGTCGGTCGACTTGGTTTCGGTACGTGTCGGTCGGATTTTTCGCGCCTTGCATCGTACTTGGCGTGTCGTGCGCCACGGGTACGTGTCGGTCGGTATTATTTCCGGATCCGAGTCGGTCGGTGCTTTTTCCGGCCCGAATCGGAATCGACCCCATAGTATTCTGGGGCCCATTCAGGGCTTTTTATTTTTCAGCTGTGGCGCTCCCATTCAGGGAATTAACACTTACTATATATCCCACAATGCAGCGTTCAAACTCAATTGAGTTTTATTTAAATAAATAGTGGGAGTGTTAAGCGCCAAGGACAGTCGAGCCTCTGATGACGAGCGAACGGCTCAGAAACGCGTCAGGCGAAGAACGACTGAGAGCTGACACCGGCATGCTGATGTGTCTTCTACCCGCTGGATTGTGGTGCTGCTCGAGTGCAGCCTTGCCTGAGGGCTTGGTGTTTTTACAATTGATACGCGGCAGCCCTGCCGTGGAGGCTTGCACCACCCCGATCTATGGGGGTCACGGGACTCGGAATCACCGAAGTCTGATGTGAAGCAGCATCGAGGGATTAATGGACACATAGTATTCTGGGGCCCATTCAGGGCTTTTTATTTTTCAGCTGTGGCGCTCCCATTCAGGGAATTAACACTTACTATATATCCCACAATGCAGCGTTCAAACTCATTTGAGTTTTATTTAAATAAATAGTGGGAGTGTTAAGCGCCAAGGACAGTCAAGCCTCTGATGACGAGCGAACGGCTCAGAAACGCATCAGGCGAAGAACGACTGAGAGCTGACACCGGCATGCTGATGTATCTTCTACCCGCTGGATTGTGGTGCTGCTTGAGTGCAGCCTTGCCTGAGGGCATGGTGTTTTTACATATATATATATATATATATATATATATATATATATATTTATATATATATATATATATATATATATATATATATACACATACACCCCCTGCAGGGCGGGCTCTGTAAACAGGAACGGAGAATCCTGTTACTGTGGATTGTGCCAAGAAAAATGCAGAGTCCGACTTCCTTTCAAGCCTGACATTTATTCGTCTGCATAACTGCATTTAAAACCACTCATTATCCTTACGCGTTTCAGTGTTTGCCGCCTTGCTCACAGGTGAGTGTCATTAAATCCTACTTGTCACATGGCCATGAGAACAACTACAGGTCCCATGATGCACCAACATCGAGCTTCCATGGCGTGACAAGGTAAAATATTGCATTCTGCTTGATAGCGTTATTGCTTGCCAAATGTCATGAAATGTAATGTCATCATTCAAGGTGCATACACGAATTATTTGCAAAGTGCATGTTGCTGCTGTCATGCTCTTGATACTTGCTTGAAATGTGGCGTTTCCAAAGATATATATATATATATATATATATATATATCTCACCAAGGAACCTGTATGTAGAGGTAGGTATAAAAAAGCTATACAAACTTACCTTTCGATAATTTGTCTCTCTATATTATGATCATGATATCGTCACCTGTTGATATTCTGGCTTCGATATTCCCAGAACACACCATGATGGAGATACATAGTTTCACCTCAACCTGTTGGAGGGGACTGGAGATCACCACCAAGTCAAAAATGATTTTTTTAGTAAAAGTTGGCTTTTTGAGCCAAGCTGATTGCTCCTCACTACACTTTTCCTGACCTGACTCTGTGGGTCTCCTTCTTCAATATTCCAGAAGGTATGCAATTGGGAATTACCTTTAACAACAACCTCTGCTACATACCTCATGTAAATAAGTCACCATGGTTACTTCTGGGCAAATTCCTCTCATTCGCCCAACAGATAACCTCGATTCTCAATTTGGCATCATCTCACCCATATTGCTGCCATGGCATTCTCACTGGACTCCACAAGACATCTCTGACCATGCTGTACAGCGCTCAAAATCACGTAGCGTACCTAATCTGTAGTATACAGTACAACAACTGCATTAACCTGCTCACAGATTGATCCACTGGCTTCAAAAAGAGATGTCAATTCAAGATTCTTTGTATTGCCCATTTGTCCCTCAAGGGTGGTGTGCCCAGGTGCTGAGCCAAACTATTTGACACTACAAATATTTTAGTATTTGTTTTTTTGTTCTTTGCATTCCAAGGATCAACCCTCCAAAATGCTTTCTGGCTGCTCTTGACCATGGAAAACGACTTCCTAAACTTCAGAAGACGCCAAAGACCCTTTCTGTTTGGCATACAGCCTGGTTTTCTCAGATGTAGCCATTGATACATCCACTCTTCCTACACAGCTCATTCCCAGATACATTTTGCATATTCCTGCCGGTCATAGCCGAAGACTTGCAGGTAGTTTGTTCTTCAATTTTAAGTCTTTTCTATTATCGCAGACATTTGCCAATTAAGTGTTCTGTGATGCCACAGTTCATTATCTGGCACCCTGTAGGCCGGATGCTGAAAGGCCCTGACTGACTCCTTACCTCCCACTGTTCCCCTCCGAGGCAGCAATGAATGGTTTGCAGTGCACTACACAAACAGAATGTATTTAGAAGTTTTGCATGGCATGATCCGAATTACATAGAAATGGAGAGATGTACTTGGTACCAGAGGTACATATCTTCACTTCTATGTGGGGCTTTGCCGGTTTTTAGGCTTAAACATATTACCCACCCCAAAAATTGCCTATGTTAATGAACTACTTTAATGCTCACAATGATTTTTGTAAATATGGCCTTCTGAACACACTATGGGACTAATAACTAGTGCCCAAGAGGGGTATGTGATTATTAGATTACTTGGTAAAATCTAAATGATTGCGGTCCAGAATTTTCTGGGTGTGCTAAATATTGGCAATTACGCTTCATTATTCAAATGGGGAATAACATGCAGATGTGATGTTTTCCGCACCAAAATCAGCATATCACGATAGATACTGGGCCTTTTTCTTCCATTAAATTTTGGTTTGACCTGCTAAAATTGTAAAAGAGATAACCCAGAAGTGCAGACCTTATCGCACCCAATAATTACTGTATGTGGTAAACTCCACAGTTCTGCTCAAACAGATGTCTGCAAAAACCTGGAGAATTCGTAATCGATCCCTGCATCTTTCAGCAGCTTCGAAAAGGGAGAATCCTAAACCTGCCACCTCCTTACTTTCTATTAACATTGCGGTACCATGCATTTAATTTAATGTTCAAAGTGCCATTACAACAAATCGATTCCCAAGATTGAGTTACTTAATAGAAATACCAGGAATGTATACAATTTATATTCGTGGACGTGAGCAGGGTAGTGTTTGACAATCACCTTAAGGAGTTTTTCTCCTACCTACAAAGGGACTTTAAAAAAAAAAATCCGATAAACATATAGATTAAGTTAACCGAAGCTTTATCGCCCTAATCGTGAGAAAGCATCTCTGTTGTGCTGCAAATCACTATTTACCAATGAGCGGAGCCTTCGTGATGGACAGTGATTGTATCTCTGATGCTGTCTGCTCAGGAGACCTTGGCAGCGGGCCACGGCAGACTCGTCACACCAGGCAGAGCACCAATCCTATTTCACGCCTCATTCAAAAGGAAGATTAGAAGGGTTTTTTTCCATTTTAACAATTAAATGATTAAATTCGCATGGGATTTACTCACCAAAGGTATTCAGAAATAGACTGCCCTCTCATAAATCACTTTTGTACCACTTAGAAAAGCACATACCACCTGCACAATGTCTTAAATTGCATTAAACGAGGCCAGATTAAGGAAAGGAGCCACACAGTGAGATGTATTTTCAGCCCAGACACCAACGATGTAGCTGTGTTTCTCCCCTAACCAGAAGCCATCAGTCAAGAGGGCAGGGAGCCACTACAAAGACTTCTTCCATATGAGTAACAGAGGCAGATGGAATTTTGAAAGTGGTGGGACATAAATGCATTTTTTTTGGTCCTTATATCACCACCGATAAGCACCGATCCGACTCATCCTTCCCTTGTGCTCAATATCGGCTCTAATTCCATCAGAATTACTGGGTTATATCGAGTGATCACAACCCCCTCCCCCCCTCCCCCCAAGCCTTACTGAATTGAGAGGGTGTAATCATTGGACAGAAATATCTTATCAAATCCCCAAACCTTCCTTTTCCATTCTCCTTATTACTACTTCTGTCCAGTTCTTTAAAGAAAACCACAGATCTCCTCCAGGCCTGCCACGTAAGGGCTAAAGCTTGGGTCCAAAGCTTACATATTCTAGCTGGTAAAATTAAGTAAAAGATCAGATAGCCGCATTTTACCTGCTGATTGAATATATAATTATCCTGCTGTATTACCCCAAACATTATTATAGCGGTGCTTACCTCCATATTGGTTCCCAAGGAGTGAGAAATAGTCTTACCTGCTGCTGACCAAAATTCTTCCAACATTGGGCACGTGGCAAACAAATGCATATCGTCTGCCTCACCACGGCCGCACCACTTACATTTTAGGGACATAAATGCATGTCTCAGATTCGACCCTGGTAGCGATAGTATTCCTCTGAGAAAACTTGAAAAAATAAAACCAAATGGTGTAGAGAGCCGCAATTCAAAGAATCACAAGACGTACGACTAAAATACCCCAATATTTCTGTGGTGTGCCTATATATTGAGGGTTAACCATTGCCAAGAAAACAGATGGCAAAACAGTGGATTTTTCAGTACTTTTTACCTAAAAATTGGCTGAGGAGCAGTATGTGTAACAGACAATTAAGAAAATCTGGTTATACATGTCAAAAGGATTATTATTTTTAGGTTTGGGCTGATAGCATAAGTGTCATCAAACCTTATGTGATCAACTGAAAAACAGCTTTAAGAAAGAAGTACTACTGAGAAAGGGGCTTAGGCTGACAACTTGTTGGTTTTCCTTTGAGTAAAGCATTTGATTGGGCAGAAGTTGCATGCTTCCACTCAAAAAAGCGTGCAGATTTTTTGCTCTTTTAGTCTGGTAGGAAAACTTATACTCATTGCAGTAGGGCTGAGTTGCTTATTGTGGCACGCCAAGGATCAAGGTCATAGGTGTGAAATGTGTATCATGAACAGTTTCTATAAAGGCTGTAGGCCTGGTATATTTATCGTTAAAAGCATATGTTAAAGTCAATGGGCATTTAAGGATGGATTGGTATTACTCTGTGTAAAAATTGTTAATGTCAATAGGCCTTTAAGGGTGGATATTTATCACACAATGCTACAGGCTGCAGACAGGTATTTTGTTACATGAAATCTCACAGATTATGATAGGGTTTTGATGTTAGTGACCCCCTCTGACAAACTCTGCGGGTGGAAGCTTATATTTCACTGTGATAATCCTTATTGTGGAGAGTGGAGAGGTGGAGATTGTGGAGAGGTGTGGTGCAGCGGCCAGGGCAGCTGACTTCGAAGCACAGGGTTCACGGTTCGATCCCCGGCGGCAGCTCAGCACCATGTGACTCTGGGCAATAGCTCACTTAATTTCCACGACGGCCCCCAGTGCCTTGAGACCTGCAAGGGTGAGTAGTTTGCGCTTTACAAATACGGATTTACATTTATTAGGCCTGTTTGAGAAGAATTGAATATTGTATTTCTTAGTGTAATTTTGTACGTTTGTAATTTTATGACTGTATATATGATGGTTGCCAGCTTATGTGCATGTCAGGAGACCTGTGCTAATTATGGTGTCAAGCCAATGGTAATAGAGATAGGCCTTATCGTGCCCTATGACTCCTGACCCCGCCCTGCTCAGTCTTATCATTAAAGATGTAATTTCAGATGTTGCAGCGAAGCGATGTCATGTCATAGAACATGTTATGAGTGATGTATTATGGAAGGTAATTAGCAGTGCATCGCGAGGGCGTTAGTTATAGTTACCTTAGGGCACAAGTTATAGTTACGAGAGATAGCTATAAGTGGTGAATTTCAGTGTTTTTTTTGTTTAAAACATTAAGTTGGCACTGAAATTTTCACCTAACTATAATGTCACTTTAGCCTTTATCTTTTTCAGTGAATTTCAATTTTTTTTTACGTAAAGTACTATTTTATTACAATACGTAATGCCAACCTCCCACCTTGCTCGGCTTTCAGCCTTTGCATAGGACAGGGTTAGCCACAGGGTCTGGCCAGTGTTTTTTTTTTATTCATAAATTAATATTCTATTACCATACGTAAATCCAACCCCCCTCCATGCACGGCCTTCGGCTGTGCGCAGTGGGGGCTGGCCACAGGACCTGGCACACCCAACCCCCTGCAGGCAGCCAACTTTCTGCCCTTTTTTTTTTTAAAGGGGAGGGGTAGGTGTGGCTCAACTCCCCAAGCCTTAAGAGGCCCCAGGGACCCCATCCCCTTGGGCCAAACACATTATTTTAGCTCCCAAATGGCCCCTGTGGACCCAATCCGCCAGGGTCACAAATTAATTATAGGGAATGACGGCATGAGGCCCCCCTCCCCAGTGTTAAGACGCTCCCCCCTAAGGACCTTTTCCATTTTATTAGATGCACTGTTGCCTACTAAAGATCCCTGCTGGACGTGCCACAAGAAAGTTGCCGTACCCATCCCTACGGTATTGCTGGCTCTGAATGGAATTCTCCTTTGGATCGTTCATTCATTAAAAGTGGGTTTTTGCACAATCCTTGTGTGAATTAAAGTCCTATTTCCTTTGATTGGGCTCTCTGAGGATACGGGGACGTGACGTGAGGAAGCGATGCGTGGAGGCGGAACCGGAAGGTCTCAGAACGTCCCAGCGCGGGCCGCATCTCTGCCGCATCTCAGTCCCCATCTGCCGGATGTCCCCCCCGTACAAAGCGGACTGTACCATTTAGACTGTGCCAGGCGGAAGGGCAGATGTCCATGGACTGGTCCAACTGTGGTCCGGCAGCAGCCGCAAGACGGGCCAATCCGAGAGTGGGGAAGGAGGATAGCCAGGTAGCCACGGAACCACGGGCCACAGGGGCCCTGCATTTTCTGCACTCCCTGCAGTTCCTGTGCCTCCCTGAGCTGCTGCGAACACGCTAGCTTGCTCGGGCACCTCAGCCCCACCCTGCTGGACTCAGAAAAACCGGTAAGCATCACCAGCCAGTCAGCCAGATTTCCGGTCAGAGCGCCGTGTCGCCCCGCATTGAAGAGCGTGGAGGACCCAAGTGCCCAAGTGCTCAAGAGCCCTGCAGGATGGTCCCTGAGTCCGTGGAAGTGGCCCGTCCTGGCCAGGTGTGGCTTGCGGTCTGGCGGTCCCCCGGGCGGCTACTATCCTGCACGTCCGCACCTCTGTACTTGATGCTCCACTGCTAGCCCCACTGCTTGCCCACTCTGCACAGGGAGCACTGTGGAACATCCTTGCCACATTCTCCAGCTCCTGGTCTGCCAGCACTTCCCTGTGGCCATCAGGGCCACCAGAGAATAATTTGTGAAGGGACGAGCAAAAGGAGAACAGCCACAATAACCACTGGGGACCTCGTACCCTACAATCCCCCTCAGTCCAAACACGGGTACAGGATCACAACCCTCAAAAGCATGGTGGGCCTTGAACGCTGCACTGGGAGCCCTACATCTGCTTTCTCATCATCCCACCATACCGTCGCTACTCTACCAGTGGCCCAGTGCCACAGTGGGCTCGTGCCCCCCTGGAATTTTCAGCGATACCCGAGCAGGATAGAGATGGCACTGCTCCAGATTGCTGAGACTCTTGTGACCCTGTGATCCTTGGGGACACCCTGGACAATCTGGACATTCTGGACACTAAACTATCTGGGACATCAGACAGTGTACCTCCTGCAAAACTACACCGGAGGCATCTCGGTGGGTCCCACAATCCACTCTGACCCAACCAGCCTCCCATAAATCAACTCAAACTCAATCTAATCAGCGCAGCCACCGCAACATCACTGATCAACCAGAATACAGTAGATGAGCATGGGGGGCATACTAGCACTCCAGAAGCAGCAGAAACACAGCAACATAACAAAGCAACATAGAAACAGAGCAGCAGCCTAGCAGCAGCCCAGTCACACCAGGGCAG
Source organism: Calotriton arnoldi (assembly GCA_963921515.1). Classification (NCBI taxonomy): domain Eukaryota; kingdom Metazoa; phylum Chordata; class Amphibia; order Caudata; family Salamandridae; genus Calotriton; species Calotriton arnoldi. The sequence continues at coordinate 499,320 of CAWUFW010010952.1, forward strand.
ACCAGGGCAGACTGAAGCAACAGGACTCCAGGCCACGCATGAGGAGGCCCAAAGCAGGCAAAACCCAGGAAAACAATTCACTCAGGCCAAAAGAAACAACATAAGATCCGGGAGAGAGAGGCAAACAGGAACATCAACAACTAATAAAAGGAAAAGGAATTGCAAAGGGTCTAAGGAAGCTGCTAAAAAAGGACACCAGCTGAGGAAAGCAACCCACACTCTTACCCGACCCTGGTAACCATAGATTCTACCATAACCACCAAAATATCAACGGGGCATCAATTAAAGATGTAAACAAAATTCTCATTTGCGAAAGACACAGGGGCGGTGCTGTCTTCAAGCAATGAGGGCATCATTGGCTTCTCATCCCCACTGCACCAGTGGTTGTAGATCAAACAAACATCATAGATGTCAAGCCAGCTACAACGACTGAAGGGAACACAAACCAGCCAAAAGAATCTCTAGATATCCGCGGCTATCAAGGAGCAGTGGTGTTTAAAAAGGAAAGAATCAACACGTTTCTGGAAGACACAAGCATAATCTCTTTTAAACATCTTACCGTAGAAACTGCTTCAGTGATGCCTACTATTACAAAAAAGGGTTGTGATGACGCCACATTCCCAGTTACGACGAGCGCCACAAGGGCCCGCTTAAGCTGACAATTATCATCTTACCAAATGCAAATACAAATACCACAATGAACTTGCTGTTTAATCCCCGTGCAACACCAACATCCTCAGTGGAAACAGAGGGTCTCACATGGTACCGAACAAACCTCCAAAGAGACCCATCACAAGGAAGAACTAAAATCAAGTACTGCCCCACGACCACAAGAAGCAAAATAACTTTTAAGCAGTTGCACACCGGACGACCCGTGCACCTTAACTCACCCATGCTTACATGAAGCATCAAAGAGTAACACTAAACCCGAATTACAGCACGCCAAGTGAAGCAGGGAAATCACACTCAGTGTAACTGATCCAGCTACAGCCGCAAACCAGACCCCAAACAGCACCCACGACAATAATTGCCACCTAAAGAGGACAGACACCGAGACTCCAAACGGTGATGCATCCAACACATCATATCACACAAGGCAAGATTGGGTAAGATTGGTAGCCTCATATATCCCTGAATTATTGCAGGAGGAGGGTAACAAAATCCACAAAACCACGAGTACTGGGGAGAAGCAGAATGGGACAGAAAATGTATGATCATCTTTACAAAACACCATGCAACTGTCAATAAATGCGATGCAATACCAATCTGATAAAATGGGCATTCAAATATCTCTCCTCAATTTCCTGGCTATACACGTCTCAAACATTGACACCAAATTATCTGATATGAACAACTTGATCAGAAAGGCCCAGGCTGAAACACATCAAATACAACCATGCTGCACCTGTGTCGCAATAGTCGACAAATTATCAACATTACCATCCATGATTGGGGATCTCTTATCCAACATAAAAGAGGCAACAACAGAGGCCCAAGACAGCCCAGTGAGGGGCACTACAAAAGAGGCTTCGAACACTACAGGGGCAGCGACCCACGCCAGCCCAGTGTGGTCCATTGCAGTCACCAAAAACCAAGAGACTGATGGTCACCGACCTTAACTTGCGAAGGAACCTGCCACCAGAATGGATCCCCGTCAGCCAGAAAAGGAAGAGAAAGGGGAAACAGTGTTACCCAACACAAAACAACACCGGAAACAGAGAAGGAAGGGCAGGAAGAGGAAGAACTACATAACAGCATACTTCCAAACCAAGACTGATACTTTAGTGACAAACAGTCCAACGCAGGGGGCAAATTGGGGAATAATAACAGCAATTACGGAAAACAACCATAACCATCCAGATACATAGCTGTAAAGACCCAAGGGAATAGGGGCAACAATGGCCAGGATGACCAAACAACCAGCACAACGGAAGGGGGTGGGGGTCAGAAGCCATACAGGAGGATTCCCCACCCCTTATTCTAACTACTAGAAGAACCTTGAAGCCACCACAGACAATGGTCATAAGCCCCCCGACCTGGATGGATAGGTACACCAAGCTAACTCTCTGAATGACTGGCAGGCACAGCCAGAAACCCGCACGGCCCTGCTCAGCCCAGAGTATAAGTACTGAGGCAGGGGTGACATCCTCAACAGGCGACTACTAACATCAATCAGTAGACTGGCTGATTTAAGATCCTGCGATTTGGAATTAATTGAGTTAAAGGAACTCAAACATCTCTCAGATAACGAGGCAACAAAGGCAACCTGGGAAGCCCTTGACATAGCAAAGAGGATCTTGGAAAAGCAAACTCAAGTAAATGTCTGGGGGATCAAACTAAAGCCCTACCAACAAACAGGCTATCCAGAACTCCTATTACCAAAATGAAAGGAGCGGGAAAACCCCTGCCCCACGGACCCTATGACAAAGATGCAATCTGTTCTCAAAGGGGCACGCAGCAAATCCCCAGCTCACCATGAGACAACGGACTGGAGAAAGTGGCAAACCAGGACTGGAACTACAAAATCAGACGACTGGGCCTGGCTAGCCAGAGCTATAAACTTTCAGAGCAACAACGCCTGACTTGGAGCAAAACAGTCACCAACGGATAATACCCAGCTACGATTTTGCTCCTGGAACATAAATGGCTTGGGAAATAAAACAATGGACACACAGCTAATGCTATACTTCCAAACTTTTGATCTCATTTTCCTACAAGAGACCTGGCTAGATCAACCATACCATCTACAAGGATACAAAACACATCATCATCCAGCTGTAAACAGTACCAATTTAGGACACCTAAAAGGAGGACTTGAAATTTATACTTCAATAAAGAGCATAAGCATTGTCAAGGAGCAGGACACTAAATCAACACCAACAAATGCCACACAATCACTTAGAGTAGATATAGGAAGTGGCAATAATGCCCTGCAACTAATATTGATAAATATATACCTGCACCCACGTGACAAGAACAATGGAGTGAAACTCTTGGGAGCAGAATCAACAAGGTTACTAACCGAGGAGCCTACACCAAATTATGTAATAACAGGCGACCTCAACATGCACTTGCTGGGGCCCCCAGAAGAGGACCACTTCTTGGAAGAACAATTTTCCTCATGGAACATCCCGCATCAAGAAAGGAGCAAGTGGGGAAAGTAAACCGGGCTAGCAAAAAAACTACTGAGGGATATGGAACATTTGAGCTTCTGCACACTAAACGGGCGCTTCTCCGGAGATCGCCCACTGGCAGCATCCTTTCACAATGCGTCAGCCAGCACATCAATAGATTACACCTTTGTAACCTTACCCTTGATTTGTAAAATTGCAGATTACCAGCTAAAAACATTAGATCACAGCGACCATCTCCCACAAGAAATTATAATGAACATACATGGTACTATGCTAAATCAGCCAGGGGAAGATCTCTGTTCCACACACACAGTAAACAATAAAAGGATTAAATGTAAAACCCATCATTCAGAACAATTGCTGGCTCTGCCGAAGACTCTTTGGGAAGAAAATAGAATGGCAGACACAAAATTGTTAACCAGCTGGGAAAACCTCACTAAAAAACTGAAAGAAGCCCACTCAGTAAAGGAAGAGCCAAGTTGAAAAACAAGAGAAAAACCTAAACATTGGAATCCCCCCACATCACAAAACACGTTAATCAATTAACTCTCAATTTTGCAAAATCAGCAATTAAGGTACCTCAAGAAAAGCAATAAATAGATCATTACGGACGCTTCACCAATTCGGCCCAGATGCTGGCTCCCTAAAGGAGCTGAGGCAGTTAAAAACAACTAAGAAAAGGATCATTTGGCAATCAAAAAGGGAAGCAGAAGAGAGGCTGTGGTCTACATTATTTCATGACATAAAAAGCAACAACAGCGCAAGATTCTGGCATAAGATAAATAGATTACAGAACCCAACTGCGCACAGAGTCAGTTCCCACCTGACTGAAGAAGCCTGGGCAACCTTACTCTGGCAATACTTCAACACGGAACCTCCCAGCATCGCAATCAAAGAGGTGAGACCTGGTCATAAGGCTGGAGAAAAACACTTGACCAGACAAAGTTTTGCCAACTATCTCATCCGCCTTTACAGTCAAACAGATTGCAAACAGGATAGCCAAAGGAGGAAGGAGGGCGCGCCAAGTCCCAACGGGATCCCCCCGATCCTGTATAAACAAGATCCGGATTACTGGGTGGAAGCACTAATACCTGTTTTCAAGCAAATCTTTCAAACAGAAAGAATCCCAGCTTCCTGGAAGGGGTGAATCATTTCCCCAATTTTTAAGAACAGTCATCCCCCTAACCAAACGAGATTGAGCAAGCATATGGGAATCACCACAAACATACTTATTCTCTCTCTGCTGATAGATGTTGTAAAAGATGCCAACATACCCTTATACATCTGTTTCATTGACTACTCCTCAGCCTTCGACAACATAGACAAAAAGAAGCTGTGGGATAAACTAATCAAAAGAAGTATTCCACCTGCTCTTCTGAACCAGTTGATCCTCCTTCATACAGACACCTGAGTCCAAGTGAAATTGGGAGCTGTCCGTCTTTCCAGCAGGATACCGACCACAAAGGGACTGAAACAAGGCTAGGTACTTTGTTCAACCTCTTTATATCAGACCCATCAACTGAGCTGGACAAATGCAACTCCCATGCCACAAAGATGGGTGGACTTGCCCTCTCAGACTTACTTTATGATGATGACCTTGTGCTGATCATCCAAACTCCGATTGGCCTCCAACGTCTATTAGACACCACTCAAAGCTTTTCAGCTGAAAATGGGCTAAGCACAAGACAAATACAAAGTAATGCTGCTAAATCAAAAAAAGATCACTCATCGACACCACTGGCATTTGGCAGGACAACAGCTAGAAGCAGTTAACGAATACAAATATTTGGGGGTCATAATAGACAGCAAAGGTACATTTGTGACTCAAAAGAGGCTACAACAAGAAGAGGAAATGCAACAGCGGTTGCACTAAAAAGCCTCCAGCTGGCCCAAGCTTCACTCCACTGCTCCAGGTGATACAGGCAAAGCTCATTCCACCTATTACCTACGGGAGCGAGTGCTTGAGAGGAAGGGACGCAAGCACGCTGGACGGTATTAATATCGAGAACAATGAGAATGGTTTTAAATCTACCAAAATATACTTCACCAGCTCAAATAAGATTGCTATTTTGCATGCAGACGCAACAAACCGAACACAAAGGTGCTTCCATCAAAAGCTGGTACAAGATCAAAAGAGCTGAGCCTGGTACTATGAACGCACATTTATGGAATGAACTGCTATATAAAAACTATAGCGCTGCAATGACCTACTTCCAAACCGCGATAGTTCAACTGGGCCTATGCGAACTCTGGGAGTCCTCTAGGACACAAAAACACAAGAAGGGAGGACTGGGAGCAAATGGAAAGAGAGAGGTCCAGTACCCGAGCTCCCAAAGCTAACGTTACAATCACTGGAGGGTAACTGTTCCTAAAAGAAAGAAAAGCAGGCCTAGTTGGTCGCTGGAAGGACTAGTGAAAGTGACTTTTTCAAAAGATCGGTTGGATGAGGTAGTCACAGAGGGGGGAATTCCTCCTTTTTGAAGAAGTGCCCTCACACACCCAAGCGGGTGTAATGATTCATCATCGGGCGTTGCTCCTCATGGGGGTGGCGCTGCAGTCCCCCATGGGCCCAGCAAGAGGGCTGTTTATCAGAGATCTTTTGGAGAAATGCCACAGTGGTGAGTGTGGGTGTGTGGGGAGTGACATGAGTGAATTAAAAATACTGCACTGGTACCCTAAGAAAACTTTATTCAGGGGTCCGTGTGGTATGGTTAAAAAATTGGCGACAAGAGAAGTCCTCTTGATCTAGTAGTCAGAGGAGTGAGTATTTTCCTTCTGCTTAGTCCAGGTGGTAGTGGTGGTGAAAAGTAAATAAATTTAGGTCGACATGTTTCACGCCTCTAGAGTCCCTAGTGGATCCTATGGCGTTTCTTTAGGACTGTGCGATGTGTAAAGAGGGAAGAGTAGGGGTCTGAGACAGTGACACTCAGTACACCCTGTAGTACCTATATTCAGGTGTGGTCAGGGCGACACTACACCCACAGGGATACGACCACTTTAAGTTTCTAAATCCAACCTAAAAAGAGAAAGAGAGAAAACAACACTAGTCCTTTAAAAATTCTTCATACTAAGTAGTACCATGCAAATCATGCGTGTTGAATCATACACAACCTCTGTATCCAATAGGATATTTATCATGATGCTGATTATTCATCTCAGCGTGAGGATAGTTATCTATTAAAAAGAGGCATGCTGGCGCACTCATAACCCACTCGCCGTGAACCGGCTTGTGAAGTAACCCAACTCACTGCACATCTGTGCCCACCATCGTATGACAGGCAGTGATTGGTAGAGACACATCGACACACATAAGATGTGTGAGTGTCCTCAGCCTGAGGATAGTTACCTGTTAAAAAGAAGCATGCTGGCGTAAACATAACCCAGACGCCTGGAACCGGCTTGTGAAGTGACCCAACTCACTGCTCATCCGTGCCCACAATCGTGTGACAAGCAGTGATTGGTAAAGACACATCGACAAACATAAGGTGTGTGAGTGGCTCACTAAATGTGGCGTGTGAGCCGTGATCAGTGGTGAGTCTTAAAAAGTTATGCACATTGGAGTAAAAATGCTTATCCAGAGTGAGAAATTTCGCTACACATACGTGACAGACAACACGTAAACACACATCATCCTACCCCAACATGTAGTTTAGGGAAGCCTCATCGGCGTGGAGCGCGATATAAAGAAGTGTCCCTGTGAGTGATAGAATCACAATGAACACATGGCAGCAGTTGTTAAATGCAGAAAAAACTACTTTATGGCGACCGCAGGGCAGAAAATACTCACATTGACCTCTTCAAGATAACAGCTCGTTACCTGCTCTCCGTTGCTCGGATGCCGGTGGGAGACGGTACCGCTGCTTCTGTATTTAACCAAACCTGCCAGCCCGCGCGTCCGCTCTGGAGTGCCGTGTGACGCTTGGGCATAGAGCGTGACGCTGCGTGTGCGTCAGGACAGAGTGGCGGCCATATTGGAAGTACTGGAACCTGAAAAACAGGTTATGGAGGTACAAATGCGCAATTATTGTGGGTGCCATCTTGTAATGGGGCAGTGTTCATAAACATGCCGCAACCAAGGACACAGTTTAAACAGGCGCTGGAGCAAATGTATATCCAGCGTTGTGGATAGATGGGGAAATGTATGACCCCAAAAGTTGGAAGGAGCCTATAGGGGCGGATTGTTGTGACACAGAGTACCCAGGTAGTCACACCGTAGTTGTGTGTGATGGTGAGAGCGATGCTCTGTAGAGGGAAAAATGGACCCCTAAGAGGGGGAGGTAATGGAGCGTGTTATAAAGTGGATGTTCATTCTCTCTCAAAAAGATGGGGGAAGCTTGTAGGTAGTGCCGTGACTGACTGGTAGTCACTTTCACTAGTCCTTCCAGAGACCAAATAGGCCTTCTTTTAGGAACAGTCCTCTGGGACATACAACAGGTTAAAAAAACTCATCAACAAACCAGTCAAAAGGGCTTCCTTAGCGGAGGTCTAAGGAGTGCTAAAAGAAAGGGCACACGGATAGTTCGCCCTGCACAGCTACCCCAGGGCCGCTCCTCAACTCTACCTAGGCGCAGGGCTCACCAAAGTAATAAAAGAAAAATATCTTCAACAGCGACTCGGCATCCTCCCATCTCTGCTCCATTTGCCACCATGGAAACGAACACACAAAAAACCACCAGCTTCCACCTATGCGGGAAAGCAAAAGAGGATGTGATACATCTACTGTGCATATGTGGAAAACTCAAACACGAATGCAGACTACTCTTAAAACCGATCTTATTTGCTATGGAAATAAGAACAGGTAGGCAGGCAGTGAGAGTATGCTTTGATGGAGGAGATGTTTAGTTAGCCTGCCGCTTCGTATGATTTCTGGGCATTGCAGAAAAAAACTAAATACCGGCACCCAATAGTCAATCACGGCCTCTCCTCTCAACTGTCTCACATCGAAATTACAACACTCTAATATATCTCGAAAAGAAAAACGGCCCAAAGCCGAATGGAGAGCCTCAACTATTTGCTAATTTGCACATCCAACTATTTGCTAATTTGCACATTGAACAGGTACCCCAAATAATGTTTTGCTCTGCCAACTGAAACAAGAGGCTAAAGGCAGTTGACTTTGCACACTGGTATCTGCAGCCTATACAGAACAATACTGTCTTATGGTCTCTCAAATGGAAAACTGGTTATACTTTTGACAAACTATCTTCAACTGCTACCCTCTTGACACTAATAGAGCTAGCCTATATGTTGCTGATTTTGCACACTGGACCGCTTATAATGAACTTTATGCACACTCAGCTGGAACTCATAAAAATTGCCCAGCTCCACACACAGGCCCATACCAACTGAAGCAAGAGGTTAATTGAGGCAGTGTTTTGACATCGGTTCTTGCAGCCTATACAGAACATTACGGTCTCATGATCTCTCAATTGTAATTATTTTGGTAGAACGAGCAGGTTTTAACCTCTGAAAAACTATCCCTAGCTACTACTGCTCTCGCTACTTAGAAAACTAGCTCATGTACTGCTAACTTTGCACATCGGCCCACTGCCTACAGCGAACCCTATGATCCTATGACTCCTCATGTTTTCGTATCTTTGGTGCCTGGCTCTTAAACAATTTTAGTTGCAAAAAGCAAGTTTTTAATGTTGACATAATACCTTTTAAATGTTCTAGTTACATACTCAATGCAATTGGTGCAGTGCTGTATCTTGACTCTTGGCACAAAGGAGAACTGCAAATTCAGTTTTTTAACTATGGTCATCAGTTTTGAGCATCCGAATGTTACTGTTCTTACTATTGCAATGGTTTTAATTAATCACCCAAATAAATAAAGATGTTGTTGTCACTAAAGGGGCTACCCACAAAACATAATGAAGGAGCCCCAGGGCCCGCCACCTCAGGGAGCCAGCATTGCTCCCACCAGGTGGGAGTAACTGCTTTTGCTTGCTTCCACCGGGCGGGAGCAAGCAGAGTTTCCCTGACCAAAATAGAAGTGTGCTCCACCCGGCGGGAGCATTTCCAAAGCTCCCACCAGATGGGAACACACTTCTTTCCCTGACAGTGTGCCTGCAGGTAGGAAAAACATTGTGTCCCGTGGTGGGCTCCCCGGGACAGGGGCAAAGAGCCAGCCTCAAGGGATGGGGTCCCTGGGGCCCATTTGGGATTGGGCAGGGGGGCTGCATGCCCCCTCCTCTAAAAGTAATGTATTTGGCACTGGAAGATGGGGTCCCCGGGGTGGCTACAGGCTAGGGGAGAGGGGCCGCGTGGCCCCCTCTCCTATTCCAATAAATTTCAACTCTGAGGGGTGGGGTCCCCGGGGCCTTTTAAGGCTCAGGGAGGGGAGCCACGTGCCCATCTCCTTTTTGATAAACGTGGCACTGGGGATGGAGTCTCCTGTGCCCTTCTGTGGCTTGGTGAGGGGAGCAGCATGCCTCCCTCCCCAAAATAATAAAAATGTAAATGCAGATAGGGGTTTATTTAAAAAAAATAATAAAGTCACAATCTCGCAGGAATCCCTCGGGATTGTGACTTAAAAAAAAAAATATATATATATATGTAAATGTGTGTATATATATATATATATATCCCAAATGCGAACGGAGTCCCAATCGCGCTCTCGGGTATCGCACAAAAACACCAGTACATCAAAGTAATTCCAAGGGGTTTATTAACTCCATAAACCCATCGTGACGCGTTTCGCTCCCGAAAGAGCTTGTTCACACAATGGTGCTGCAAATGACAACTGTTTACATATGTTTCCTGGTTATGCATAGACATAAATGACGGGCCAAGTCTCTTACATTGTCCTCATTTTGCGGTCGCCATTTTGTAGTAGGTAAAAAACCAGAAGTTTAAATGGATACAAGTCTGTGCATTCCAATACCACGTTCATGGTGCTACAGTGTATGTCACATAAATATGTACATTGTCCATATGAGACTTAGTGATGTGACAAAAGAGCATGTCAGTGTCCCGTGAGTGGCATGCAATGAAAAGTGCCTCCACTGGTGTATTCTGGGACATGTAGTGCGGTCGCATTGACGAAGGGTGTATTCTAGTCTACTAGTGGATCCTTGCGTATACGAAAAGAAATGTGCCCTTATTAGTGGGGTGGTCATGCTATCAGGGACAGAATGTAAGTTGCCCAATACGATCTATGTCATATATCTTGTTGTAATGTGGTATTGAGATGTATTTCTTCCATACTTTAAGATACCCCTGGTTAGTGGGCTAGTGTAATTGAGGAGACTAGGTCAAAGTAATAGTCATGAATGTCTTGAAAGATGCTTGAGAAAATTAGTCAGTTGTCATAGACGGTCACCCCCTGTTCCCCTTCACTCCAGTGTATAATACAATATGTGCGCAACATGTGCAAATAACAAAAGACAAAAGAACAATGTCACAAAACATAATGAATAATGAATTCATAAAAACGAGAAAAGGATTTCTTATCTGAGCCCTGGAACGTAGATGAATGATGGTACGAAGAAAAGGGTAGGGAACCTGCTGCCGCATCATGAAGACACAGTCCCTTCCTTTCCTCCTGAGGGTAAAAGAGAATATAGGGAGAGTTATAGACATGAGGTATGTGCAACGTTAAGACCTGAGAAGGAATCTGCATCACTTATTGTGTAGGTGTATGGCCATTTCTTCATCAAGATTATGTCCATTGGGATGGCGGGTACCCATCCCAATGATGTGCCTAGATTCCCGCTGTCTTAATTTCAGTATCCGATTCCCACCCCTCATACTGCCTACTACCTGTTCTATCGCATAGTAGCTGAGTTTAGTGTAGTCTGAGAAATGGTGAGTCGCAAAATGTCGTGCGATGGGGTATTGCTGATCTTTGTTGGTAATCGCCCTCATGTGCTCTAAGACATGTTTTTTAGCCATGTGTGTTGTGCTACCTACGTATCTCAGTTTGCACGGACATTCCAGCACGTAGATGACGTATGTGCTGTTGCAAGTGAGGAACTGTCTGATCTCAATCATCTTGTTGGTGCTGGAATTCCAGAATTCCTTCTTCATGCGGCTGCAGTGGCCGCATGGAAAGAAACCCTGGAGGTCTAACCCTCTGTTGGCCCGTGTACTTGTGATGTCACTATGCACCAAGAGGTCCTTGAGATTGCAACCTCTCCTGTTCGCATTGCAGCACATAAACCACATGGTCACGCTTACAATTTAAGAAGCGTGGAATTTTCCACGGTTTCTCCATTAAGGGCAGTTTTATTTCCTTCATGTTTCTCCCATGCCTGCAAGCTTTACATTTAAGGCATTTAGTGAAGCCTGGATTGGCCTTAAGCCAACTTCCACTCTCCACTACTTCAGGGCTACTATTCACCAGTTCTTGTCTCATGGAGCAGGCCCTTCTATATGTAACCATGGGTTTACGGGAGATTTTACTACCCAAAGTAGGATCTGACTTTACCAGGTACCAGTGCCTATTCATGCAGTCTCTCACCCTTGCATGATAGGCACTGTACCTGGTTATCATTCGGACTTCCTGGGCTTGGACCTTGACGCCTTCATTTGATTTTTGTTTTGCTATTAGAATCTGACTGCGGGACTTAGTCTCTACTTTTGCCAGTGCTTGATTTAAAACCGCTTCAATGTACCCTCTTTCCCTGAATCTTTCCGTTAGTTGTGCCTGAGCTGTCGCCAATGAGTTCCCTTCACTGCAATTCCTCTTCATGCGCAATTGTTCCGCATATGGGATACTCATCTTCAGATTTGTTGGATGGAAGCTTTCAGAGTGTAAAATGGCATTCCCTGCTGTTTCCTTTCTAAAAGTTCGTGTGTGTAGTGTGTCATTTTGAATAAAAACTTCCAGATCTAGGTAATGTAAGCTATTATTGCTGATGGTTTTGGTGAATGCTAAATTAAGTACATTAACATTAATAGCAGTTATAAAAGCATCAGCACTTTCCAAAGAGCCTCTCCACACAATAAAAAGATCATCGATAAATCGATACCAGGCTCTGATGTTATCCCTCCATTCTGCTTTGAAATCAACTCTGAGCACCTGCTCCTCCCACCAGCCCATATGCAAATTCGCATAGCTGGGGGCGAAGCAGCTCCCAATAGCCGAAATTATTGGCCTTCCTGGGGGCACCGTCTGGCTCTTGTGGATCTTTGGGATTAGATATAAAATGGGGGTAATAGGATTTTCTACTTTCAGGTAATGGTATTCTGATTCCGTTATTAACCCCATCCCTCTCCACCTCGCCAGTTCCTTAAAGAATCTTGTTTTTGTCTCCAGAAGATTGCTTAATGGAACACGCTGATAGCATTTCGTGTCATTTAGCTGTTTTTTTGCCTCTGTGTTATATTGTTTCAAAGGCCAGAGGACAACGTTGCCCCCTTTGTCCGATTGCCTCACCACTATATCTGATCTTGCTTTGATTTTGGCCATCGTTTGTTCATATATTCTTTCTTTCTCCTTAGTCTCTTTATTGAAGTTTTTACTTGATTCCTTCGCAATTTTTTTGAGGTCTTGAACAACTCTTTCGGAAAAGAGATCTATCGAATCTTTGGGTAATGGGGGTATGAAGGTGGACTTTTTTCTAAAGCTCGTTGTTTGTGTTCCATAGATATTAAGACCCATTCTATCTGCTGTCTCCTTCATTGGGGCCGATTCCGATCTCGGCCGGTAGGGCTCCGAATCGGATTCGGCTTAACCGGATCCGATTCGGAGCCCTATTTCCCGACCGATTCGTACGCGCGTCCGGGCGAGCGAGTACGATGCGAATTCGCCAACCGACTCGTCCGGGCGTCCCGACTGCTCCGACCGACTCGTTCCCGGGTCGAACCGCACCGACCGACTCGCTCGGACTCGACTCGCACTGCGCAATGGAGACGTTCCCCGGCCGGGTAAGTACGATGCGCGCCGCGAGCAGTCCGACCGAGCCGCGCACTCCGGCTCGAAAGAGCAGTCGGAGCCGTACTTTGGGGGTCCGTGTCGGACCCCCTGTATGCGTAGCAGCGCGAGTCGCACACAGGGGGACCCATGGGTCCCCCTACCTGTGCGTGTATGGCGCGAGTCGCTCGCCGTGTACACGCTGTAGGGGCGCCCTTGTCCGCCTCGCACCCATTGAGTCAATGGGAGCCCACGTACGCGTTGTGACGACAGGCTCCCATTGACTTCAATGGGAGTCCGACCGACTCGAGTCCGATGGCATACGTGCGCATCGTACTCGTTCGGTCGGGCTGCACGGGTCCGATTCGGTCGGAAATCTCTCCGGGTCCAGCTCGGTCGGAGAGATTTCGGCCCGAATCAGAATCGACCCCATAGTTGGGTCTGTTGTGAAACTTGCTTGTATTCTCCCTAGAACCTCCAAATCACTCAGCAATTTTAGATCATCTATCACTAGGTTTTTTTCTGTGTCTTGTCCTTGATTTTCTGAGTCTTTCTTGCTTTTGCTTGACTGATTACTAAAATATTTTCTTAATTTTAGCTTTCTTATATAGTGGAAAAAATCAATCCGTGTCTGTGCATAATTAAAATTAGTTCTGCGACAGAATGATAAACCCAGGCTTAAAATATCCATTTCATCTTCTGATAATGCTAAATCCGTAAGGTTAATGACAGTGATGGAATTTGCCTTTGAGCTTAGTTTCTCCATTTCGAATTTCTTGTTCTGCTCCCTGATCTCAACTCCATGCCTTCTCCTTCGTCTTTGTCTGCTCTTCTGTGTCCCCGACCTCTTCCTCCTTTTGGCGGGCCTTGTCTGGCACTGTTGTTTCTGTCCAAACCTAAAAAACGGAACTCCTCCACCACAGTTGAGGGTTTATCTACACTTGCCATAGCTCTAGCTCCGTCCTCCAAATCTGTATCGACTTCCGAGCTCCATTCAGAACTAGTATCATTGGCTCTCCTTCTTTCTTTATTTTTGTTTGACTTCTCAGCTGTATTGGATAGTTTTTGTTTTCGTAAGGTGTCAAATCGCTTGGCAAAAGTGTAAATTTGCCCCCTCTGATAGTCCAAACGGTCTCATGTGAATTTTATCGCCTTCCTCTCCTTTATTGATTTCTCATATTTTCCCAATTTCATATCCAGATCTTTTTCAAATTTGTTTATTTCTTCAGGAGTTTTTAAGTCGGTTAGTTCTGTTTCCAACTGCTTGATTTCTTCTAGTATTCTGTCTCTATCTTTCTTGGCGTATTTCACTAATATCTTCATCATGTTGTTTGAGGATTCCGCACTGTTATTTGCCCACTCCTGGAGCATCTCTGAGTCTGGGTTCTCGAAGGTTGGGGCAGTTAGGATCCGCAGGCCTCTGGGCACCCTGCCCACTTCAAGATATTTGTCTAGGGATTTAATTTCCCACCATTTTGAGATTTCTAAGCGTCGTAGTTTCTCTAATTTTTGCATTATCATTTGCGCATCATTCTTCTGCGTGCCTCTTTCTCCTGCCTGTATATTTCCTATTCCACTTGTATCAGGTCTTTCCTCATCGAAGACCGAGCCTGCAGCTTCCTCCCGTAACTTTATACAGTTCTCCATTTGCGTTTCAATCGCGCTGTAGAGGCTGACTTTCGGATGCGTATGTCTCTTTAAATCAATGCTCCAAGTGCCTGACAGCTACTATGTTGCCAGGCACCAGCCTTTCACCTGCTCCTTTTCAATTTTAATGGACCCCTTCGATTCCGCTACAACGGACGTCTTCCGAGTCCGTGAGCGCTTCTCCCCCTTTCCCTCTTTAATCACCAGCTTTCTGCAGACGCTTGCCTCGGCGGGCGCTTACCTGCTTCCCGGCGTCCTCCGACGCTCCTGGTCGCGGCAGCACTCCCGCTTCGGTTTCCGCGGCTGCTTTTCGTCCGGTTAGTCCTTTTAGGGGGGGCCTCCACAATGTGCACCGCACTAATATCCACAAACAGCCAAGTATTAGCGGAGGCTCCTGATCAAAGGCGTGTCGTTTTGGCCGCGCTTGGCATAGCGGCTCGAAATCCTTCACCACTTCCGGTTGCCACTGTTTTCACCCGAAAGACGACACAGCAAATCGAAGGTAAGATTCCAATCGTTTTATTTCATTGGAAAGGCTGCTACGCGTTTCGGCAGGATCCCCTGCCTTGCTCACACATCGAGCACCAGTTCATTTCCACATTTTAAACTCTTTTTTCTTTCTGACATCACATGATCATAGAAACCAACAATAGACTATATGTGTGTCTTTTTTTATCTTTTTTTCTCTCTCAAATTATTACATACTATTTTATCCTTAACATCCTTATTTATCAACATACTTTTATGTTTCATGCACACATATATTTATTTTTTTACATTTTGTGTTTTTTCACTTTTTTTCTGGTTTTCTTTTATTATTTCCTCATCTACTAGCGTCAGAATGGCTGTTGACTCTTTTTTTGCATACAATTCAACTAACTTTATTGTGCCATATTATACTTTTCATGTATCGGAATGGGTCTCTTTTTACTTCACATATATATATATATGGGACCGTGGAGGGGTGCTTTTGCGACCCCCCCCCACCAGGCCCTGGGGGTGGGGTTTCCTTACCCTGACCCCTTACATCAGTTTTTAAAATTAACCTCAGGGGGGAGCTGGCGTCCACCGCATGAGGCTGGTCCCTGCATGCAGGAGTGGGCAGGGAAGAAGAGACCGGCAGCTCTGGCTACCGCACAGAGGAGTGAGTGTTGCGCGGGGAGCCAGCCGGGGGCTGCCAAGTGTGGGCTCCCTGGGCTACCCTCAACAAAACAGGCACACAGGATGCTTGGGTGGGACCAGCCACCCCCTCCAATAAAAAGAAAAAGGAAATAAACACACCATGGCACAAGGCTGCGCAGCATCAACAAAAGTAGTGGGTCTTCCCTGCTCAGTCGCTAATAACATTTTCACTGCTCTGGAGGAGCGCCCAATAATGCCCTGCAGGGCTTGAAACTGAGTAAGCCATTACTGCTGCTTATGGTGGTCCCAGGACAGCGGGGAACCACCAACAACCTAGAAAAGTGTGTGGGGAACTGCAGGAGCATCACAGCTTTCCCCCAAGGGTCCAAGGAGCTCTTTCAAGAGAGTACTGAACCTAGGTTTACAGGGTCCCCAAAGGAAGGAGCAACACATGATTTTCTTCATGTTTTCAAGCACTCCTCTGACTAGAGCATGTTCTACAGCTGGGAGTGTAGCACCCTCTAGGGGTCAAGCCTATGGTTGCAGTTACTGTGGCCTGAAGATGTCTAATAAAAGGTACATGTTGTACAGCGCACTCTAGGGGTGAAGTTAATGGTTACATGTTGTGTGATTATAATGTGGTGCCCTCTAGGGGCTGTTTTTATTATTGTGTTTTCAATAGTTGAAAAGTATATAAAACACACACAGACACATGTGATGTTGATTTTTAAATGCTTTATTGAAATAATGTTGACAGTGATTAAATATCAAAATGTATTTGCTTTATTAACATTAATAAGTGCATTTACAAATGGTTATTATTGATTATTGCATTTCGTCCTGATATGATGAGGTTTTGACATATGGTTTGTGATATTGAACCTTTGACCAAGTCAATAGACATTTTGCAATACAGCATAGTATTTAGTAGTGTGCATGTAATAAATGTATTTTTCCTTTTTTTAAATAAAAAGCACAGACTAGACAATTATTTATTGAGTATTATTATTGCGTGCCAGCGAATGGTGATTACTAGCCCACACCACCTCCCTTGAGTAGGCATTGGACTGCTGTGCTCCTCTACCCTGAGAGAGTCAAGCGCTACAATGGGGTGTTTGGTTTCCAGTGGAGGGCAAATGAGGACCCATTACTTGTGCTGGCCACAAAACTAATAGCCCTTTCCCGTACAAATAAATATTACTTTACGTAAAAAAAAAAAACTAGAAATACACAGAAAAAACTAATCTTAAAGTAGTGTTATAGTTAGGTGAAAATGTCATAGCCAATGTCAGTTTAAACTAAATAAAATACTGAAATTCAGTAGTTGTAGTTGACTGAACAAACTATAACTCGTGTCCTCACCATGCACCGCTTATGACCGTACATATTACATCACTCATTACATTCTCCATGACATTACTGATAAGATCACTGATGACCTCTGAAATTACATCATTGATGACAACACTATGCATGGGGAGGGCGCGAGTTGGAATTTGAGTTTTGCAAACCGTGTAATTTCACCTTTAGTACATTTTGTTGGGTTAGTCCTTGAAAAAATGCCAGGTAATCAGCGATACCTGTGGAATTAGTTAAGGTAAGCACGTAATTCTGCAAGTTATGTCCCATATTCTGTGAGAGAACGCAGAATGGAGGAATTTACTGTCCCCAGTAAAAACATCTACAAGTGGTGGTTGTAATCACCGGTTGCAGTAAATACCTCACTTCTATCTGACCAACTTGTCATCAGGGCTTATGTGCAGAAATTTCCAAATAAGGATAGTAACAGTCAACTCGGAATCCCAATTTCCCTCAGTACTCTCAATGAGTACTTTAGTATATAATTCTTCTATTGCTTTCGAATTGGAATTAAACAACCCTGTACACACCATGCCGGTCTGTTGCTAGTTATGACTTTTAACAAAATAAATGTCTTTTTTTATTCCAATTGTGGTGAAGAAAATGTTCAACCCAAATAACAGTCCAGTGTTTGACTGCTGTTTTTTCCAGTCCTATCTTGCTACTGGTATTATCTTTTCTACATCCAATGTTCTCGATTTATGGCGGTGTAAACACAAACATGCTACTTATTCACAAAATAAATTAACTGATTCATCTTATTTGCCATTGTGATTCAACTCAACTTTACAGTTAACCCCCAGAGGGTTCCATTGCTTCACAATAATAAGAGTAGTCCTGTAATGAATTTGACACATGTTCAACCTTGTTAAGAAAGGATTGAGAGGCATTTTACAACTGTATTGCACCTATTATATTCATCCTCTTTCCAAAAGGTCTCATCTTGTGCAACTCAGAAAAATAAAAGCAATAGTTAAAAATTATTTTATGCATTATAGGTTAGATCATGCCTCAGCAAGGTGCACTAAAAATAATGATATAAAATATTCTAGTCTGCAAATGAACACACAGTGGCATTTATATTAGCTTATCATACACCTTACGATGTAGTAAAATAGCAAAACATCTACACTGCTCTTAATAAACATACTAACGATTAGCTCTTTTATGAGGACAAGTTAACAGAAAATGCACCCTACATCACTTTTATTGTGAAGTCCACAGAAAAAGGAAGGTGCACTCTAATAGGAGTCAGACAGGAAAACCACTTGTCGCTAATATTGATCCGGAGAACAGCTACCATACTGTCTGGCAGATAAGCGTCGATACTGAGATATTGATTCGGGATTTTCACTTTATGCCCGTGTCTTAACATTGTTTGCCCAACATTGATATACTCCAAGTGGCCCTTTATCGGATGCGTGTCTCATATTCACTAAGATACCGATTGCGGGCCTGATCTGCACTCGAGTCTTATTGTGACTGCGATATTTTATCTCATACTTATGTGGCTTATTTTGAATATCTCTTAGAAACTATACAGAATCTTGCAAAGTCGTGGAGCGGAATACGCGACATAATTCTTGATATACTACCCTTACAGGACCGACTAACATTACCTAGGTCCGCTTGAATATACTTAATATTACTAGCAAGCCCTGACGAAGTTCCCAAGGCACTAGGTAACGAAACGCGTTGGCTGTGTGCCGGTTTTTTATCAAGCATCTGTAAATAAAAAGAAGAAATTATTCCAACTACAAGTGGTTTTCCTGTCTGACTCCTATTAGAGTGCACCTTCCTTTTTCTGTGGACTTTCTAGTAAAATTGGTATCTTTCAACAGCAGATACCGGGAGTTGTTGCACTCGCCAGTTAACATATGTGACTAATGGAATTTAAGTGCTTGACCTAGGTCAGCTGTTGTGTGCTTTTTTGTTGTTTCATTTAAATCACTTTTATTGTGTTAGAAATTGGAAACCTAATAATGACCACAGTAAGAAAAGAATAGCAAGTGGCTTTTATACATAAGGAATTATTTAGCCAATATATATATATATAGCAAGATTCATGTAATGCAGCACGGAAACCTGCAGCTTTTTGTTGGTGCAAATGGCAAAAAAATTGCTTCCCCATCTATTATCAACCGCACATCGATGATGTCATGGACCACGCTTGTGATAAAAATGCCGTTTACGATTGGCACCAAAAATGATTTAGCGTTGCCCTGTGTGGAAAATGCTTGCAAGCCTGTAAGACTTGTATTAGAGTCATACTCTCTAGATTAAATTTGTACAAGCAGTCGCCCACACGTTAAAGGTACTATATGTGTATTTTTTCATAAATTCAATTGTTTTCTGCCGGTTTTAATTTGGTGCCAGGGTTTCATGACGAGCCAGGTAGGGCTACTTTGTGGAACTTTAGAAGATATGTCTTTGTCCATAATTCTTGAGATTTTTGCTGCACACCTGCCCCATGACTCTCAGTTTGCGTGAATTTTCGGGTGTTGAAGGCACTTTGCGTAAATGATTGGGTGTTTAGTGCTATGTGATGCAAGAGCATTTAGCATTGCATTTGCATCAACCATCATCACTTTATGTCACCTAGAACCTCTTTGCGTTGTGTATGTGCTCGCTCTAAACGAGAATAAATCTTAATCTTTATGATTTGGGCTCCTGACCAAAGTCACCAGTTTAATGGAGTTTCACGTAGTTTGCCTAATACACAGTATCATGCTAACATGTTACTATTGTGGTGATGACCGTAGTGAGATCACTTAAGTTGCTGGTGAACATCTGTGAAATGCCTTAAGAAAGAGTTTAGAAGATATTTCTTTCTTTGCCATTTAAAAAACCTATGGTGAAAATGTATGGATAGTCTTGCTAATGTAGGTAGATAGGAGCCAATTGAATCCACATTAGATATCAGCGCAATTTTTATTATACAACGGTTGACATGTATGTTTGGTGATTGTATTCAGAAAGTGACTGTCTTCAGAATGGGTTGCTATATTTTGGCTAAGAATTTTGTTCTATGATCCACCACTACATTGAGTCAACCATTACATCATTGCCTCTAGGGATCTAACTATGAATCCTCATAACTGGAAGGAAGTCTAAATTCTGCAACCCCTCTAGTTAACGGTACTGGGGGTCCAGTACTGCAGATGTATGGATTTCAAGAGGATTCCAGAACACTCCCCATGAATTTCACGAGCAATCCCCCATTCTCCCCAGCAGTTTACTTTTTTTTGCATTCCGTTATGGTTTTTTTTCACAAAGTTCAACAAGTGCACCAATCCACAACACGGGCACAAGCTCTTACTTTGTGATCGAAATTGAGTAGCACTTAATCATCTCAAACCACTTTGCTGGGCGTCGTATGATCGCCCACTTGTCAGTATCAGCAACGAGGAACATATGTAGCCAATATATTGAACATGTAGTAAAGTCACCAATAGGGCATGCACTTCGGGTAACATTGAGTTTCATAAATAGTATACAATGACTTTTTGGCAATGTTCGCAGGTTGTAGGTTGACAATGGATTACTCTACAATGAGCATGTTTAATGTCAGGGTCTTTCTCAGGGTGGCCGTATGCCAATCTTGGCATCCAGTGTTGTAATATATGTGTCCGAGACAGTGCCCACAGGACCCCTCCCACTCAGGAATCAGGCTATGATTACGGCTGCTGACTCTGCCTTAGCCCATTTGACCAGTTCCTGTAACCAGCGCTTTATGCCAGGTGTCACGCTGACCTTCGAGGACATTGCTATCTGCCACCGAAAAAGCACCAACTCCAGGTCAATGAATCTGCGGATATATTTGCCTCCCTTAGTTTTGGTCCTCATGCCCAATTGGCAGTATTTATGGGTGGTGGGTATTATATGGTCCACTAGTTCTGATAACATCCCTGTTACTTCCTTCCATGTGTACTGAAGTGGCTGGAAGCTCCACACCATATGGTGAAATCCAGCATCCTGCTGGTGACACCTGGCACACACCTATGTGGCTCCCGGGAACATGCGGTGGATGCGCCTTGGAGTCAGATAAGTCTGGTGTAAGTAATTAAACTGTGTGTAGCAAAAATTTGGGTTTCTGGAGATTTCTTTTATTTGTATTTTGGTACCCTCCCACTGTTTATATGTCAGTACAGTTCCAAGGTCGGCTGTCCCGTTTGATCAGGCTGGCAGTTCTGCTGTGTAGTGTTGTGTGTGCAAAGCATTATATATCACAGTGACAGCTTTTTTTGAGTCACTGTGTGTTAGCAGTATTTGCAGTGGTAGTGACGTTTTCTGTTCCGCATGTCCCCATCCTCAAAGGGCAACAATGGCATGTTGTACAGCATTGTATTCCAGGAAAAGCCCCACCGATATCCCATTCTCATCTCTCATGTTGTGAAAGGACCTCAGTTATATAAGTCTTCAGTATGTATCACACCTGCCTCTGTCCAAGGGAGCGTCTCGATCCGGCCAAATGAAGTTCCTTATTTATGTAGTGACCAGATTGATAATTGGGGGGCATAAGGTGGGTGCCCTCCATCACCTAGTACATACTTATGTCAACATTTGCGTACGACTAGCATTTGGTTGGTCTCTGGTGTTCGCGTGTCATCATTTGTCAACAGCCATGTAAGGATATCTGGGCCCTGCAGGATGGACTTTATCACGCCACTGCATAGTACGGCTCATAATTGGGTTCCCCAAGGTCCCCTTCCATTACTTGACATTGTGTTATCTGCAATGAAACCCTTTTTCTGCCAGATTGCCAAATCAAGTCTGATAGCAATCAATGGAGTCTTTTGAAGAAGCGCCTAGGAGGTATCAATGGTAGGGCCGTGAAGAAATATAACAGCCAGGGTAGTATCAACATTTTAGCTATCGCCACCCAGCCCATTAGGGACAAAGGCAGTGAGATCCAAAACAGTACGGAGCTGTGCACAAAAGCAACAGCTCTGTCTAGGTTTCCCTCTAACAGATCGGTGTGCAAGTGATTAATATTCACCCTCAGCTACTTGAACATGTCAAATTGCCGGTCAAGTCTAGCGGCATCACAGATTTCCTCTGATGATCTGGTACCTGCCAGAGTGGGAACAGGCATGATTTTGACCAATTAATTTTGAGACCTGACATCTCATCAAACGTATTGAGCTTCTCCATCAATGGCATTAGGGATGTACAGACATCACGTAAGTATATCAAGGCATCATCTGCTTATGATGATATTATGTGGCATTCATTGAATGCCTACACCCCCCATGTCCGGGCCCTGGTGTGCAGTCAGTAAGCCAGGGGCTCCATCACCAGTGCGAAGGTGAGCAGGGATGATGGGCATCCTGTCTGGTGCCTCTGTGTATTTCAATCCTATCTGATATAGTCCGGCCAGTCCTGACCCTTGCTAGTGGCTTATTATATAGCGTCTTCATCTACATCGGTCCCACTCCCAGCTGCCCCAGCACTGCAGAGAGGTACGTCCAGCCCTGGGTGTCAAATGCTTTTTCTGTATCAAACGACACTGACAAACGTGTTTCTGTGCCCCGGGGTACATCCCTATCAATCCCAGCAGTCGGTGAATATTCAAAAATGTGTTGTGTTCTGGTATAAAACCATTGTGGTTAGGGTGGACCAATTTTCTAATTACTGTCACTAATCTATTTGCCAAGATCTTCCCCAATATTTTATAATCTAGGTTTAACAATGAAAGTGCTCGGTATGACCGCACTTCTGCCTAATTGCGCCCTATTGGAGAGAGCACTACAATCAAGGCTTCTCTGAGGGTTTCAAGGAGTATGCCACCCTCCCCTAATACATTTTCAGTAAATGTGGTGAGAGGAGTGTGCTATAGGTTGCATAATATTCTATGGAAAAATCATCCTTGCCTGGTATTTTGTTTTGTGTTATCGGTGCAATGGCTTCAGGTGTCTATTCCATCCCTATGGGTTACTCCAGCTCGACACGCTGGGTCCAGACAAGTAAGGGGGATCTCACACAGAAAGTCCCTGTTTCGATCTATATTTATGTCCTCTTGGGCTGCATAGTGGGTGCGATAGCATTCCGTGAAGGCCGACTTAATGTCTATTGGATGGTTGCGTATGTCCCCTTCTGTGGTGTGTATGGCCCCTATTGAGGATTGGGGTTTCCCAACATAGCAACTATGCAAAACTTTTACCGGCTCGCTCCCCCTCCCCACGTTGATGCACGATTTGATCTCTATAATCCAGTTTCGACATTCTACTGTCTAATTCAGTGTGAGTGCATCTAAGCTGTTGGAGACATCCCACCCTGTCATTCTGTGTTGGAATGCTGTTTTCTATGCGGTGTAATTCCGTCTCTGTAGCCACTATTTCCCTACGCAGGATCTGCTTCACCACCCATGTAGTGTTAATGCAGTGGCCTCGTGTGACCACTTTATGAGCCTCCCATTCTAAGCCCCTGGTCGTGGTGGAGCCAGTATTCGATTTGACCCATCCTGCAGTGCCTCTGTGCGCAACCACCAGATCGAATTTGTGCTCTCTCCCTACCCTGCTGTAAGGTCAGTAGCAGTGAGCAGTGGTCGGAGATAGTACGAGGCAAGTATTCTACCTTTAAAGTGCACTGACATACCGCTTCACTACAGAGGAAGAGGACCAGCCGTGTGTGTATTTTGTGTACTGGTGAGTGAAATGAGTGCTGTCTGGTGTTTGGGTGCAGTAATCACCACACATGATATAATCTTATGTTATCTATCCAATTTAGAAAATGCTGCATGACCCTGCAGCTTACTGCTGTACCCACTGGGGGAGTCTAGCTCAATATCCGGTACACAGTTGCAGTCACCTGCCCATATAGTCAGTGCATGTGGGTTATTTATAAGAGTGGGAGTTAATTGGTCCAAGAAATCAGAACGGCTTACGTTAGGCACATATATCACTATTAGAGTGAGTGGGTTCCCTTCCAATAATCCCTCTAGGACTACAAATCTGCCCTCTCTGTCTATTCTGTGTGACATCTCCACGTAGGGTACCCCCAATGATATCCAGATCAGCACTCCCGGGAGAAGGCTGAAAAGGCTGTGCCATATGTATATATTCTCCCTACACCGTATATGCACTATGCACAGTTCCATGGCCACCAGGTGTTTGCTGTAACACTGCTATGTGAATTTGATGGTGTGTAAGGTGTGTGTGCACTGCATGTCACTGCCTGGGAGTCTCCAAACCCCTCACATTCCACAGAAGGATATTGTACATTGAGGCCTGTACTCAAATGTTATCCCCAATCTATTTGACAGTGTCTGAGACCCAGTCTCCCTTTATCCCCCCTAGCATAGCCAACCGGTTGCCTCTAGTATGAATGCCATGTTCTATAGTGTTGCATGCTTCATAGTATGAATTCCAACATCCCAACAATGCACAAAACAGTTTCCCCCACTCTCCCCACCAGGCTGATTGCAATTTGCGGGGCGAGCCGGCAATGTCGAACAAACATCTATACAAGTAAACGTCCATTAACATCTTGCCCATGTCCAATTTGGAAACAGTGAGGGGCATGGTAAAGCCTGTATTGCTCCCTGTTCGGTCAACTACTTAGCCATTAGCAGATCCCTGGGTCCCTCAGCTTCCAACCCCTCAATCTCAGACAGAATCATGCATACCAGTGTCCGCCCGCTGGTGTTTCGTCCCATGGCCAGTCCACTTCAAGCTATGTCATCGGCTAGGGTGTAAGTTCTGGTCCATGGTCCCTCCGTCTTCTGATGCACCGGATCTGTTCATGCCAGCCTCAGTGTCTGAGCTGTGATCCGACCACAGGGTGATGAAGGAATTCCTGCTGTGAAATCGAGCACAGTCACCACCTGTGCCCTCTCCTTGGCTGTTTGTTCATTGGTTGATCGATTCGGGAGTTTGCGGTTGTGTCATTTCCATGATTTCTGTGTCTCCCAGCATCTTTTTAGGTTGGTCACTGCCGTTGTTGATTGTCTCTCCTTTTGTGAGTATCCAGGTCCAGGCTTTATCAGGCGACAGAAAGAAGTGCGATGTCTCACCCTCCACCACTCGCAGTCTTGCGGAAAGAGTATGGTGTATATGAAGCCCATCTGTCGTAACTTCTATTTGACTGCTGTGTAGGAACTGCACCATTGTTGCACCTCTGCCGTGTAATCCGGGTAGGCCATTATTGCCGCTACCTCACAGTGCCATGGTCCTTTGGCACTGAATGCTTGCAAAATTATGTCTCAGTCCCTGTAATTCAAGAGGCATGCAACGACCGGGTTTGGGGTCACCCCAGGCGGTGTTGGCCAACCTGGAGGCTGGTGGGCCCTTTTAAGGGAGAAGAATTTGGGAACCTTCCCCGCCAGGACAGTGTCCATTTACCAGTGTACGAAGAACAGTTCCATATTTGGGCCCTCAACCCTTTCAGGTAGGCCCAAGAAACAAACCTTATTCCGTTGTGACGTTCCTTCTGTGGCTTTCGCTCTTAGGGGCCGATTACGATGTCGGTCGGAAAGCATTCCGACCGACTCAGTGTCGGAATGGTTTCCGACCGACTCGGATCGGGGAGTCCGACCGAACGATTACGATGGTTCCAAACACCGTTCGGTCGGACTCCTATTGATTTCAATGGGAGCCTGTGTTCTGACCGACAACACAGGCTCCCATTGAAAAAAGGGGTGGTTGTGGAAAACCTTGCAACCTGTGGTGGGCACCCCATGGTGCCTGCCACACTGTGCATGGTTGAAAAGAGGGGTCCCATGGGTACCCCCACTGGGCCATTCGGAGGCCTCCGGGTGAAGGGGGGCCTGCTACGGGCCCCCAAAGTTGGATTCTGCCAGCCCATCCGTGTCGGACAGACTGAGTCGGAACGGCTGTCGGAATCCGACATCGTAATCAGTCATTCGGAAACGCGGTCTGTAGAGCTATACGATTTGGCTCCGACCGACTCGGAATCCCCGAATGCCTGTCGGAACTGATTCGGAATGACCGACCGACTACCTTGTATCGTAGTCCGTCGGTTGGAAATGTTTCCGAGTCAGTCGGAAACACGGGTTCCGACACGGATTCGGACTAATCGAATGCTGTTCAAAGCCTTTCCGACCGACATCGTAATCGGTCCCTTAGTTGTAGATGCTTGATGTCAGCCTTCATAAGTTGCACCTGAGATTGCACCTCCTGCAGAATAGGATGCATCATTGTAATTGCAGATTCTGTGTCGTCAACCCTGTCAGATAATTTCTGATTGTCAGCTCTCAAGAGGGACACTTCCAGCAAAACTCCATCAATCTTGGTCTCCAGGGTTGTTTTGTGTCTTGTATCGCCTGCATAATTCTTTGAAACTGCTCCATGTGCTTTTGCCCAAAGTAGTTTCAAGATGATTCAATCTTCCCCTTCTCTGCAACGGTGCATCCACTTACTCCATTATGTCTTTGGTGAATGTTTGGTGGGGCCTGGTCCCTTTTGGTATCACCATCATGGCGTGCAGGTGAATATTGCTTTGTTAGGCCTCACTATCACAATGGCCAGGTCTTTGGGGCACTCTCTCCCCCTCCTCTCATTGCCCTCCCGAAGTTGTTGCCAACCTGTCTCTGGTTCGTACCGCTCACTTCAGGGGAAAAAAGTCGAGGTGGGGTGGAGGGTCCAGAAGGCCCAGAGTGTGAAGTATACACCGGGTGGGTGGCCCACAAAGATAAGGGGGCAGCAGGAGACCGTCCTGGAAGAAAGGCGGGGGGGACTCGGTCCACAGAAATTTCTGGGCCCACAACAGGGTGAAGCCATTGCCACCCGGAACCTGCAGTCAGCCAGTCTCAGCGG
Organism: Calotriton arnoldi; assembly: GCA_963921515.1. Classification (NCBI taxonomy): domain Eukaryota; kingdom Metazoa; phylum Chordata; class Amphibia; order Caudata; family Salamandridae; genus Calotriton; species Calotriton arnoldi. Next base: position 526,217 of record CAWUFW010010952.1, read on the forward strand.
CCCACCTGTGTGGTTCACTGTGCTTCTCCACCACCTGCAGTGTGTTCCTGGTCCAGACTCATGCAGGCGCTTCCCCTGCCGCTGCGTATCACAATTGGGCCTCCCTCAGCCAGCATCTCAGGCTCTGGAGGGCAGCCCGGTTTCACTCCCGGTCACTATCGAGCAACAGCCTCCAATGGGGACTGCATTGCTGCTAATCGCCGGTTGCCTCTGCGGACCCTTCATCTGTGTGATCGCTAGTTCACCATCAAACTCATTTGCTCCTTGATATATGGAAAGCGCCATGGCTCCCACCTGCTCCCAGACCACAGGCACTGGTAGGCTTGAGTCCCCTGGCCGCAGTAAGGAGACCCACAGTCACTGATAGGGGCAGAGCCACCCCAACTGCTTTGTAGGGAGCCACTCACAGAGGGGTTGGGGCTTCCGGGATTTCAGGTAGAGGATGGTAGGATGTATGTAGGATTCATGAGGGAACTCAGCAATGTATGTCAGCACTGGCAGCCATCTTGGCTACGCCCCCTCCCTGGTAATTTACTTTAGAGATTTCCGTTGCCAAAATCTCCAGGGCAAACCTAACAGGTCTGCTGTAACTTTGCAAATCTGATACTTCCCAATGAAGTGGGTAACATGAATTACAGGCCTCCCATCAGGAGGGACCTAGATTATCAAATATCGTTCCTAATCCAAAACCAAACCAAAAATTTCATCTTAACACTTCTCCTTACAAGAACCGTAATGCTATCTCTAACCCTAACTTTAATTTCGATCTCTGGTCAAGCCCACTGGCCCTGGTGGAACTATTGAAGGTGGTGGTTCCTGGATAAGTATGGGTCTTTGTTTCATGAAGAAAACAGTGTTCCACAAAACAACACACTCAACAAGAGGCAGTTCAAAATAGTGCAGTAAAAGTGTGAGATGTTTAAATGTATTTATCCCCAAATTGCAATCCTGCTGTATTTTCACTCCTGATATGCCACATCCTGCTTTCAAATGACCCTTTCATCCACTACTCTTAACACCTCTAAACTCATGCCACCAATGTACACCTCAAGAGGAGTCTCAGTACATGAAAACATTTGCAAGTATAAATCCCCTACTTCTTTGTTTATGTCTAAAATGTAAAACATTTTGCATAAGCTATATATGATGAAGAGTTGAAGCGTATTAAAGTAAAAACGTATGGCTCGATTCACAAAGGATTCACTGCGGAGAGTGCGCCTTGCAGAGGTTCTGCCCCGAGTGCGTAGATTCCACCATAAGTGGGAAGACTCTGCACTCGTAACTTTACTCCACGTAAGTCCCTTTGTGAATTGGGCCATGAGATGCCCATTGATCTTAAAAAAGTATTTGTTGGGTGAAATTTCTCAGTGAAATACTGAATGGGTGAAATCCACCCATTAAAAATGTTCACCCGTGGAGTAAAATCTGGGTCAAGCATTCACTCTGCAAGTAGATTCCACAGCTTCTGATACAAGAAACTTAGGGTCTGATTTAGGCAGTTTTATCTCTGCCCATCAGAGTGGTGGAGAACATTACATCTGCCACCCTGACAGATCGAGAGCTGCCATATTCAGAGATCACAGCTGGTGCAGCTATGATCCCTGTACCTTCGGAGGACCCTCTGAAGGTATCAAAGGTTTGGTGAATGGTGACGGCTCACCACCAAACCTTTTGTTTTTTCAAAAGCAAACTTCCAAAGTGGGAAGCACAAAAACTAATGACCCCCATACCCAGAGAGTTTTTTCCCTCAGTGTGGGGTCATTTTAATTATTCTGTTCATCACTTCCAAGTTTTCTCTTGCGTTGATGGACCAAAAAAAGGATAGCAGACCATCTGCTCTAAATAGGGCTGTCAGAATGATACATATGATGCATGGCAGACCATCAGAGTAGGGTTTCTATTAATGGACAATGGGGAGACTGCCGATGGAACAACTGATGACCTAGCCAACTTACAGTAGTGTGTTCAGACTGAGATTTTGGTCGACAGGATACTCTAGAACAGATTTGATGGAGTGCATCATCCACCAAACTCTGAATCAGGCCCTTACTGCTAAAATAACTCCCCCCGGTTGCTGATGCTGAACATTTTGCACTATTTTCATGTGCATCTCTAAAAAATAGCCTTATCATCAGCAGTGTTAAAAGATTTGCTATGGATTCCAGTCGCTGCTCGCGCGCAATGTAATTCGTTTTATTTATTTATTTATGTACTTAACTCCGTTTGGGCGTACGCCGGAGTTTACCACCCCCTACCCTGCCCCTCCCCCGCCCCACCGCCCAGCAGCACTCCCTCCAGGAGCCGCGACTGATGGATTCCCAAACAGAGACAACTGCTAATTAAAGCTCTCTGGAGAGTGCAGAGGGCAAGCTTTCTTGTAGTGTTGATGTTATTTGCATTTGTCAGCAGTATTGGTGAATCACATGAGCTGATTTTGTTCAGTGGTATTTGCATTTTTTGTCATTAATTGCAAAATCAAGTAAACAGTGCAGAATGAGTGAAATCCACCTTTTTCACCAGTTAAAACTGTTGCCGGTACTTGAATTTTTGTGGCAAGTATATTTTGGAATAGCTTTGGCAAAAAGATAAATATATGACATTGTGTCACAAGGCACTAATATCACTGCAAAGTTCTCAGCTGACAAAGTCAAATACCACACTAGAAGGATATTTTGGGTTTAGATGAGTACACAATATGCAGCTATCTGATCTGAGATTGCACCAAGCCAGATGTGCTCTATACTGGTAAACCTCTCATTGAAAGTTTCCTGGCACACACCATGGCTGAATAGTTTGTTTGCGGATCTGCTTTATTTAAGACGGTGACACAGACCATTAAAGAGAGCGCGTTTTAATTTTGAAGAACATTGGACGTGGTTATTTATTCAACTCGGTTGGACCCTAACTTCCTATAGAGCAATCAAGCTGCTGGATGTGGTTATTCATCCCACCCAGTTGGACACGACCTTCAATGTGCATTTCCTTACCTGGAATGGCTCTGAAGTCCTTAATAAATAATAAATAAGGCAAAAGTAAATACACATAAGACAAATGAATAGGCAATTGGACATGTAATGGCTCCCTCTGGGTGACCACATTAAGACTTTTTTTAGAGGTAAGGCTGAAGGTCACCTCTATTTAACAATGTAAAATGATTATACAACGTCAGAAATAATCCCAGTTCCAATAATGTATATTTGGATTCTCTCTAGAATCAAGCGACATCTTTTGATTCAGAGAGCTTAGGTTTTTGAAGTGAGCCTAATATCCATCTATGTTCTAAGCATTTTTTTCTTAGACATCAGATAAAGAAACAAATTGAAGAGTTTCTGCGAATTGAAACCTAGTGATCTGCATTACAGTATTGCAGTTTTATGGAAGCCCGGAAGTCAAGGTTATTACATAGCATGCTGGTGCATTAAATTGAAACTTTATTAGCACGCAAAGCAGACAGTACTTTTAAAATTAATTTTAATGCCATGCATAGCGAAAGAGAATTACGTGAACACGGGATGTCTGCAGTAGAAAGCAATTAGTATTAAAATTATATTAAATCATGTGTAGCTTGATCAATTGTGTAACCGCTCCACCCTAACTATAAAATGTAGGAATACCATGATTGAGCTGGCTTCCTTGACCTGCGTATAGGGAGCAAAACATTTCATCAACTGTTCTTCAAATATGTTATCACTTCAATGCACAAATCATAATAATTGCATGTTTAGTTCTGTTAACAATGGGAAAAATCATTTGCTAAAGTAAGTCTTACAGAATCTATTCTGACTACATCTACTCAGCCTTATAACTTATTCATTTATACAAAAAGGTCAAATTTTCTATGAATGTTGGGACCGTGTAAGAAACTGTGGGTCTGATTCACAAACTGCAATTTGAAGTACGTGTTTTAGTATTACAGTAGTACTGCAAACCTTACTATAAAATGCTATTCACAAACCTAAGTGTAGAGTTTGAGGGCCTTATTACGAGTCTGGCGGTCCACAGACTGCCAGACTCGCGGGGACGCGGCAGTGGCAGTCTTCTGACCGCTCGATTACGACCAGGGTGGTCGGCCTGCCCTGGGACCACGGCAAGATCCCTGAAAGTGGCGCAGTGTCTTGAGGCCGCAATATGCAGCGGCCCCGCCATGCATATTACGAGCTTCCTCACTGCCACACTTTTCATGGCCCTGTGTCCCTCAGTCGAAAGTGTGGCAGTGAGGAAACAAAGGGGGCCTGATCCTTGTGCCTCTGCGTCATGCGGTGCATGCCGGGGGGCACATGTTGTGCCCCCCTGTGTGCATGCACCCCAGTACCTGCACGGCATGGACTGCAGCAGTCCATGCCGTGCAGGTACTAATTTTGATGTGGCCGCCGTGGGAAACCAAAGAACAGCCCGCCAGACAGGAGAACACTCATTATCTGGCGGGCTATTCAAACATGGGTTTGGCAGTGTGGGAGTGGGCCGGTCCAGCTCCCGCACCGCCAAACTCATAATAAGGCCCTATGCCTTTGCCTCTCTTTTACTTATATGTGTGGAGATCTTCACCCCAACTGCTGAGTCTCCACCCACATAAGTATGGGTTTTAGTTGTAAATGTGGGAGGAAAAGAGGAGTGTCTGAAAAAACAGGCTTACTTACTACAAAAGGGGAGAGGTGAAGGAGGAGAAAGGAGGGATTTTGAGAGGTCCAGGGAGGGGTGTAGGGAGAGACATCACCCTCCCACAAAAGAGTAAGTCCACTGCTATTTACAAACTGCACTTCTAAAGTTACTACTGCTAACAAAACAGTATTAAGTCTAGCACCACAAATGGCCGACCACTGGTCCTGCAACACCATTCTGTAGAACGTGATGGAGGCAGGCACTTTAAATAAAATCCAATATGAGATCATTTTAAAATAAATTCAATACTTTTAAATAGTTAAAAATACCAATACATTTTATATAATGCTCACAAACTTGTAAATATCCTACATGTTTATTATTTAATGTTGAAATATTTTAACTACACTTTTTTAATTGAAAGATTAATGTAACTAGTTTTTAAATATCAAGTATATATATGTGATGTAAATATAAGTAATTTACTTATAATTCATTCAATACATCACTTTTAATAGCATATTATACATTTTTCTTCTTTATGGGGAACTTACTATTCAATTTAATCTTTGGAAAAATAATTTCAATTTCATTTAATATATGTAAATTAATTAAAGCAATAATTCAAATAAAGGTAATAGTGCTGTGGCATTTTTTTCTTTTAATATAAAATAGATATATACAATTAATTAACATTGATATTTAACATAAAAATATGTTTAATAATTGTTTTAGTCAAATGAACTTTTTTAAGCTTACCATAGTGAGGCTCTGCAGTCAGGGTGGAGATCTCCATATGGTAGACTATAGGAAAAAATAATCTTCATAAGACTTTTCTCATCTAATTTGACAGTAGTGCATACTCTTCCTCAATTTCTCCCAACTGCCCCTCTAACTAGTAGATATAGACCTATTTTTCCTTTGCTGAATCCGATATCTGAAAACATGAGAAAATATGCTCCTCTATTTCCACCCTAATCTTCAACTCCAGGTGTAGAACCTCTATACTGCATTGCTATGTACGGTCATAGGTCCTTCTCAGACATAGTTTGGGGGGGGAGCACAGGATAGTCAGGGTCATTGGGCCACTACCATGGTGGTTGGGTAATTTTCCACTGGTGTCTTAGAGCCAATTTTACTGTGGCATTGCAATTAGGGCCAAGTACACCCTTTCTGCACTTGACTCTCACGGTAGCAATGGTAAGTAGTCAAAGGCTTGTCAGCAAGGTAGTGTGGAGGAGGCAAAGACTCAGAACTCAACAATCGCCCAACACACATAATAGGTCACTGCCCAGCTTCGTTCTTGTCTTTAAGTGAAGAGAAGTACTTTTAGTGTCACAGCAAATGGCATAAATACTGGATTCAATACTCCCAACTAAGAGTGCCCGACCATCGATAACACCCACTTTCCCATTACTATGTTGCTACCCAGGTCTGGAATATCCCAACAAGCTAGCAGGGTGTCAGGTCACGAGACATGAGAAGCACACTGGAACATGGATATTACACCATTTGGCACATGAAACTACATTTACCTATATTCAACCCAGTACATAAAATATCGAGATCAATAGTGGCAGAAAGATTATTTAGGTCTCATTAACACTGAGCTCTCTTGTTTTTCAGCAGCCGTTGTGACTCCTATTGTCATTATTTTACACCTGACTTGACTTGTTCCTTCACCTTTGTTGTTTTTTCCTGTTTGTTTCCTCTTGCCCCGCTTAACTCACTTCTTCTGTGATTTGTTATCACCTCCTTACTCTATTGTTTAGTTTAAATCTCCCATCCAGTCTTCCACCATGCCAATGCTACAATAGTCTTCATCTTCAGCTCCTGTGTTGGTTTCATGGTATACTGGGGGTTAGCTCCAGCATGTTATCTCTTGGCACCAATCTGAGATATTCATATGTCTTACTTCCTTTCTGTATTATTACCCCTTAGTAATTTGTGTTCTCTCTCCTGTAAGTGGGTCCCAAACCTTGATAAGATTGGATTTGAAACAATATGCCTAAGGAATCCAGTCTAGATCTTCCAACTACCTTTCTCTCCATTACCTTGTCCCATTTGCCCCCTTGCTTGGGTCTTCGTCATCATCCTTGACCTCATTCAGGGAGGGTGAATAATCATCTACGAGGACAGGAAGGGACTGGCCTCGACATCCTCATGCTTGCAGTACAGAGGCTGTGCCATAGAGGCAAGGCAGCAACAGCATAGGTGCAACTTCATCATGCAATGTCACCCATAGAACATTTAGGCCCTAATTACGAGTTTTTGGCAGAGCAGTGATGCAGCGGCTCAAACCGCCGCTCTACCGCTCCTCCAAAGGTTGCGCCGCCCACCTGCCAGATTACAACTTTTGAGAGTGGTCTGGCAGGTGGGCGGCATGGCAGGACCATGGCGGTCCTGCCAAGCTTATTGCAGCCTCTGTCCACCTCTCCAGCACCAGGGAATGGCAGTTCTCTGACTGAGCCGGCGATTCCAGGGCGGTCTGACTGCCCGAGTCGTAATAGGGCGGTTGGACCGCCGGTGCAGTGGTGGCTGGATCTGCCACCATCTCACCACCACGAGTCTGGCAGTCCTTGGACCGCCAGACTCATAATAGGGCCCTTAGTGTGATTTTGAGCTAAAAGAGTTCATGTTAGTATTGCTATGCCTCTAACATAGACAGGTCTTTACAGTTGAAGATACAGGGGCTGAGTCACATAGGTAACTATCAATTTTGAGTAATTTACACTTTTGAGTAAGTTTACAACTTTTTGGCTATTCACGAAATACGAGTGTAAAGTTACCCAAAAAGCATATATTATATGTATCCACTCCCTGAAAAAGGGATGGAGCCAAATTTACAAGTGTAAGTTACTATTGTCAAAGTAGCACAAAGTCCGCTGAACATCTTGCAGACTATAGCCGACAATATTGCTCTAGTGTATCAGGAGTTGTTTACCTGTTCCCTCAACTCAGGTGTTATACCTGATTCCAGGAAAAGAGCGAGCATGGTCCCCCTTCTTAAGAGGGCTAACGCGGATCCGGAAGTACCTGCAAACTTCAGACCTGTCTCTTTATTGCCAGCAGCAGCAAAGGTTCTGGAAAAGATGGTAAATCGACAACTCACCACCTTTCTGACAGACGATAGTCTCCTCCATCCATCCCAATCCGGCGTCAGAGCCTGTCATAGTACCGAAATGATGCTCTTTCAGGTTTCAGACTCCATTAAACCTAGTCTGGATTCTGGCCCCAATGTAGCTCTGGTGCTGTTGGACCTATCAGCAGCTTTTGATACAGTTGACCACAGCATTCTATTACAAAGATTAGAACATCTAGGAGTGTTGGGTCCAGCCCATGGCTGGCTGAGCTCTTTCTTGGGTAACCGAGAACAGGTTGTCTGGATGAACCCCTGCTCTTACAGAGCCAAATCATTGAAATGGGGTGTTCCACAGGGCTGTTCTTTGAGCCCAACCCTTTTCAATGTGTATATGATTCCACTGGCCCAACTGGTTAAAGGTTTTGGCATTAAGATTGTGTCATATGCGGAGTATACGCAGCTCTTGCTCTCCTCTCATGGGGACTCAGTGAGCGCTAAAGAATCTTTTGCTCTCTGTATGTAGACTCTGTTAACAGGCCTGAGCGTAGTTTGCGGAGTTTCGCTACGCGGAACTCCGCGAAGTGACAAAAAAACTCAGCGGAGTTCTACCCGAGTGGCAGCTCGCGCTCGCCAACTTACCGTTCACGAGCGCGGCGGGAAAAACTCCGCTGCACTACGCGGAGTGGAGTTTTATGCATTCCGCAAACTCCACGGAGCACAGAGTGCAGAAAACTCTGCAAACTCCGTGAACGGAGCAGAGTTCACCGCTCAGGCCCAACTGTTAATTTTGCTTCAGTCTAACAAATTACGATGCAACCCAGACAAAACAGATATCCTTTTGTTTGGGTCAAACCCCTCTTTTGGGTGGACTGGTGCTTGGCCCAGTAAGGTCACCCCTTCTTCCACACCCACGGCAGTGGCCAGAAACCTGAGCGTATTGTTTGACTCCCAACTTTTTTTCAAGGCCCAGGTTTCGGCGGTGGTTAGATCTTGTCTCTGGATCCACGGCATACTTTCTGTATCTTCTCCCTCACGAATCTCAATTAACCAGGGTAAGGGCATTGATCTTGTCCCAACAGGATTATGTAAACGTTCTGTATCTATGTCTCCTTGAGTACTTAATCAAGTGTCTACAAGTTATACAGAACATGGCAATTCACCTTATTTTCAAGTTACCTAAATATGCCTCTGTATCTCCCTACAGGGAGAAACTTCACTGGCTTCCAGTCCCAAGCGCATAATCTTCAAATCCATGTCCCTGGCCCACCAAGCCCTTTACAATAGAGGCCCTGCTTACTCAAATGAGAGGATCAAGGAGTACAGACCAGGAAGATTATTACGATCTAGTGGCACTGGCCTGTTAACTATCCCCCACTTCCATAAACATCGGAGAGGGGGATCCTCCTTTATGGTCAGAGCAGCGAGTATGTGGAACCAGCTGCCTGCTCATGTGAGATTAACAAACGCCGAAGAACCCTTCAAGAAGGCCCTAAAGGCATGTATTTTTAAGCTTTAGGACCGGGAACACTTGTGGGGGCTTTGCCTCTTCCCTCCTGTTGTCTATGCTGAGCGCCGGGACACTCTCCGAGTAGCTGTGTGCTTTATAAAAGACATTCATTCATTCTTTCAAAGTCCAGCACTACACATGGTCAACCACTGATACTGCAAGACCATCCCACAGAAAATAAGTGAGGTAGGGACTTTAAATTAAACCCATACGAAATACTGTTAAAATAAATGCAACTGTTTGAAATAGTTACAAATATATATAAACGTAATACAATGTTTAAAAAATATATTAAAAAAGCACATATTAATTATTTAATTTTACGATATTTTAACAGCTTTCTTTTAATGTAAAAAATTAATGTAACATTATTTAAGATATATATATATAATTATATTACTGATAATTAATTCATACAACACTGGTAATAGTTATTAGGGCATATTAGAATATTTTTTCTATATATGGTATTTTTATTATTTAATTGAACCTTCCAAAAAATATTTTTTATTTATTTTAATTTAATATAGGTCAATTTACTAAATAATAATTCAAAATAAAGGCAATGGTGCTGTGCATTTTTTCTTTTGTTCTATGTTAAAATGAATATATACAATTAATAAATGCATTATTTAACATAAAAATATTTTCAAATTGTTTGAAGTTAAATTAAAAAAAAAAAAATGTCACCTATATTTTACCATATGGAGATCTCCACCTGACTTTAGAATGTCCCTATGGTGAGTATAAGGAAAACTAAACAAGTTTATTTGACTCAAAAGAGCATTAAAATAATTTTATCTTAAATATTAATGTCAATTAAATTTATATATGTATTTTAAATGTAGTACAATGGAAAAACATGCTACACCACTATTACCTTGATGTTGAATTAATTATTTAATTAATTTACATATGCTAAATTAGATTCAAATTATGTTTCAATAGGTTAAATTAAATAATACATTTACTACAAATAATTTTTTGCTTTAAAAACTATTAAAAGTGATGTATGGAACTAATTTTAAGTAATTTATTCATATTTACAAAAATTTATTTTTTATGTAAAAAATTGTTACAATATTTTAAGATTAAATAATAAATATGTACTATTTTTAGATATTTTTACCATTATATTATAAGAACTAGACTGGAGGACCTTATCACATTGGAATAGTTGAGAAGCTTGTTAGGTGTAACAAATTTCTCAGGGAAATTTACTGCCAGCTACAGTGAAGCAGTGGCTCCTTTGATGAAGTTGTTTTGGAAACACCAAATGTGTGACTGAGAAGAAAAACAAATGAAAAATGCATTTTGGCCACATTGTACCCTAAACAGAATCAAGTGAACCAGATTAATTCTAATGCTTTTTTTTAATTTTATTTTTTTATAAGATTAGTTACTTAAAACCATTGCTACAAAATGTATCAATAAAAGGTTTCGTTATAAATTACGTTACAAGAAATATTTAAAAAGGAATTAAATTTAAAACAGAAAATCGTCCATTTCCAGAGCAATTTATAATAAAAGTTCCCTTCCTGGATAACTTTTAGCTACCATGCATTTGGGTGGAGATGTCGCTCTGCCGAATGTAATGTTAGTGCTGGAACGTTCCTCTCGATATTATGGCATTTTCTTCCCCACCTGCCTCAGGAACTTCACCAGGTGACAGATCAGCTGCAGGTCCTCTGGAGCAAAACAGGCCAACACAGCTTGTCTTCGAGTGCGAATGCCTCTCTGATTAAAGAATGGTTTTAAAAATTGTTTTCGTTCAAGTGTCAGTTCTTTACAGGTACAGAGTAAGTGAAGCATGTCCTCCTGTGCTGTGCCACACAAACGGCAGGTGGAGTTAAATTGGGCCTTCAGCCAATGCAGAAAGTGCTTTGTGCATGGTAGAAAGCCAAGTCGATACTTTAAAAATTGGATTTTGGTTGATCTAGCATACCCTAAGGCTAAGGGGTCGATTCCGATTCGGGCCGGAAATTTCTCCGACCGAGCCGGACCCGGAGAGATTTCCGACCGAATCGGACCCGTGCAGTCCGACCGAACGAGTACGATGCGTCCGTATGTTATCGGACTCGAGTCGGTCGGACTCCCATTGAAGTCAATGGGAGCCGGTCGTACAACGCGTACGCGGGCTCCCATTGACTCAATGGGTGCGAGTCGGACAAGGGCGCCCCCTACAGCGGGTACGCGGCGAAGCGATTCGCGCCGTACACGCACAGGTAGGGGACCCATGGGTCCCCCTGTGTGCGACTCGCGCGGCTACGCGTACAGGGGGTCCGACACGGACCCCCAAAGTACGGCTCCGACAGCTCTTACGAGCCGGAGTGCGCGGCTCGGTCGGACTGCTCGCGGCGCGCATCATACTTACCCGGCCGGGAAACGTCTCCATTGCGCGGTGCGAGTCGAGTCCGAGCGAGTCGGTCGGAGCGGTTCGAGCCGGGAGCGAGTCGGTCGGAGCGGTCGGGACGCCCGGACGAGTCGGTCGGCGATTTCGCATCGTACTCGCTCGGCCGGACCCGCGTACGGTTCGGTCGGGAAACAGGGCTCCGAATCGGATCCGGTAAAGCCGAATCCGATTCGGAGCCCTACCGGCCGAGATCGGAATCGGCCCCTAAGTATTTTGGAGCAGCAGTGGTGGAGTAGGTGCTCAGGGTCATCCATCCGTGTGTCCTTTCAGATAAGGCTGCTTTATCCTCGATCCATGATAGGTGCTTTACTGTTTTCCATACTATGTTTTTGAAAAGGCAGTGATTTGTGGGTGTTTCCCAAAGATTGGTTAGCCCCAGGGTGGTCAAACTTGTTTGTAGATATTTTGCAGCCAGTAATGATGGTTTGTGTTGTAACTCTAACCACAGGCACCAGTTAAGAGTTCCGGGTCCAGATTTTCGTACCTTGTCCCAAAAGATGACGTATGCTCCTTGTCTTGCCAGGGTCTGCTTTTGAACACCAAACTCAAGCCTGATCTGTGCAGGAGAGACATATTTTGGCAAGCCAAAGATTATTCTGTATGCTGTTGCAACCGTCCTATCTAGTAGCTTGGAGTCCCTGCCCCTCTGTGCCTCACTCCCATAAGCTATTGTGGGTAAGAGTTTTGCCCGAGTTGCTTCGGCTAGTGGGAGGAGTGATGGGCCACTCAATTTGGAGTTGAGGGTTCTTAGGGAAACTGCCAGGGCTGTTCCCTTCCTCCTGATTGAGTCCCTTTGAGGAGTGAAGTGGCCGCCTTTAGCGATGACCACTCCTAGGTATTTATAATCTAGTACAGAGTCTATGCGGGTATGCCCCCAGACCAGGCCGATGTTTTCTTTAAGTTCTTTTTAATTGTCATGGTCTTAGTTTTCTCCAGAGTGATGTTCAGACTGTTAGCTTCGGAATATTCAAATGTGATAGTAAGGAGATGCTGCAGACCCACCTTCGTCTAGCTAATTAAGACTAAGTTGTCTGCGTAGAGTAAACATGGTAATGCTAGGTTCCCTAACCTTGGGGCATGTGAATTGCTAGCTTTTAGTAATGGGACAAGGTCTGCCAGGAACAGATTGAATAGGGTCGGTACCAGCACACAGCCTTGCTTGAGACCTTTCGTTGTTGGTATCCGTATCGAAAGGGTTGACCCATCGCCCAGTTTTATTTGGATCCAGGTGTCACTGTGCAAGTTGATTAGCAGGTTAAGCAGTGGCTGTGGAATGCCCTAGTTGGCCAGTTTTGCCCATAACTTGTTACGGTTTACATAGTCAAAGGCAGCCAGGTAGTCAATGTAACATAAGTGTAATGGCATTTTTGTATACTCTGCCTTATTGATAAGCAGAGCCATGGTCGTGATATTTGTTACAGTTCCAACAGACTTAGAGAAGCCGGTCTGATTAAGAGGAATAATCGAGTTATCTTCGGCCCATTGCTGGAGTTCGTCCAAGAGAGTTCCTGCTAAATATTTTGCCTCATTATCCAGAAGAGTAATTCAACGGTAATTCTTTGGCAGGGCTTTGTGTCCTGACTTGAAGATTGGCGAGATTATCGAGGTCCTCCAGGACGGGGGTAGTAGGCCTGTCTGCCTTATTTCAGTGAAGAGAGGGCTGAGTGCTTTTGCCCAGTAGTCTGCGTCTTGTTTGTATAGCACCAGCGGGATTCCATTGGAGCCCGGTGCCCCTTCTCTTCTTCCCTTCCCTATTTGTCGTTTAATTGCGTGAAGATGGTTACTTGAGGGTGTAGCTCCCGGCATTATGCCTTCTTCCCCTTCCGGTACTGTTGCGCTTCCCTCGTCAGGTTGGTGCACAAGTGTGGTTTTTCTCGTAGTTGCGGCCAACCTGGCTCTTGTAGGCAGTGAGGTCTTGTCTTGATGAAAGTGATTCCCAAGGTAGGTTGCCCAGTCCTCTTCTGATATGTTGGATGATAGTCCCTCATGTGCAGGGCGAATGAATCGGTTATTGTCCCCCAGAATCTTGCGCTATCGCTCTGTTTGATGTCGGCGTGCAGTTTTGCCCATACCGCGTCCTCTGAGGCTCTCTTAGCTGCCCATGTTGCTTGCTTTAGTTGGATTTTCTGCAGCCGTAATTCGGCTAGGTTTGCGAGGTCAGTTGGGTTTCGTCAGAGGTGCCGCAGCGTAAGATTGATTGTTTTTTTTTATGGATCCTATCTTGATTTTTTTGCAGTTTCGTAAAGCTAGTTGTGCTGCTATAGCTCGGCTGTGCTCTTGGTTTAATTGGGGCGACAAAAGACTCCGCCATTAAGGTTGTAAAGTTCACCCATTTCTCTTTTTCATTGCCCCCTTCCCGTGCTTCAAATAAAAGTGTCGCAGTTTGCAAGAAGCTCCCTTGCGATGCTTGGGCGAATTTTATTTTCCTATGGTTAATTGTGAAGTTCGTTCCTTGTGGGCCGTTAGATTTCGGTGGGCCGTTCAATTACTATTGCAGGTAAGACCATGGGGCCGATTCCGATTCGGGCCGGAAAAAGCACCGACCGACTCGGATCCGGAAAAAATACCGACCGACACGTACCCGTGGCGCCCGACACGCCAAGTACGATGCAAGGCGCGAAAACTCCGACCGACACGTAACGAAACCAAGTCGACCGACCGAGCCGCACGGAAAACAGCAATCCGGCCGGAAAAACACGCGAATCCAACCGACCGACACGCACCCGGAACAAATCCGACCGAAACGTACACGCAAACTCCAAACCGCTAAGTACGATGCAAGGCGCGAAAACCACGAGCGAGTCGGACGGAGGACAAGCAGGACGACCGACACGCATACAAAACCGAGCCGAAGCAACCCAATACACCGCGACCGACGCGTACGCAGCATAGAAAACTGCACAAACACAGCGTGAACGAAACGGAGAACACCGTACGAGACCAATGCAGGGTCCGACTCGGTCACAAGAACGTTTCCAACACACACAAACAGCACAAAGGAAAAATCACCCAAAAAAGGCCAAACAAGCAATTACCAAGCCAATAAATACTGGGGGGGTGGGGACAGAGAACAAAGACACACCCACAACTCCACCTATATAAAGGACACAAATCACTACCATGAGCCTTTGCAAATGCCATTCCACTGCCAGCACCCAAGAGAAAGCAACCACACACCCACAGCTCATCCCTCACACAAGCCACACACCATCAGCACACCAACAAATACCTACCTCACATACACCCAGCAAAACACACACTCACACACCCTCACCTGCACACCAACACACACATCACTCACCATCACCACCCATCACCATGCCCCCAAGAAGAATCACAAGTTCCTAGATTGTGAATTGGAAGTCCTGGTAGACGAGATCCTCAGGGTAGAGCCACAGCTGTTTGGCACATTGGTCCAACAGACCCCCATGTCGCAGAAAACCAAGATGTGGGAGAGGATCATCAACAGGGTGAACGCACAATCACCATGTCTGCGCACAAAGACCGACATCCAGAACAGGTGGTATGACGTGCGCAGGAGGGTCCGGGAGCTGCTCAAGAAAGACTACCTCATCAGCCAATACACCGGCAGTGGCCCTCCTGCCAAGCCAGTATACCTCAGGCCCTGGGAGGAGAAGGTGCGGGCCATCCTTCCGCCAGTGAGCGTATATGGACTAGAGAACATCCCAGAGCCTGGTGAGTACAGAACAAATGTACACAATTTTCTGACACAAAACACACACACATCACTGTCAAGGGGAGAGTCAAACCATGCACTCATAGCAATTACACAGCAACCAGAACAGAATCATCCCAAAATGTGTATGTCAGTCAGATAAACACAACACATGCCATCAAAAAAGTTACATCCAACCGTGCCATCACATGTACAAACACAACTACAACTACAGCTAGGCAGTGGCACAAATAGAACTAACAAATACATCCAGACATGTAGCCACCACAACAACACCAACACACAATGCAGACCACTCAAAGGAAGGAATTCTGTGTATGCTGGCCAAGTCTGTGTAGCCAATAGCATCATGGGAGTCGCAGTCACACATATTGCCCCCCCACAACTGTCCCATCAACACCACCCTGAACCATGCTCACATCACAGGGAGTGGAGAAGGACTCACAAGATGGCTGACACTGGCTACTGCTGTGGGGAGCACAAGGCCCTGCTGCCAACTGTGCACCAACAAACAGCAGGACACCACTGACTGACATCCTGAGAGACAACTACCACTCCCTGCAATGCAAGCACGTTCCATGGTGGGATGGCTGGCTGGGTGGGAAGGGGGACTTGCAGCACTGACTATAGTCACCAGCACCTCCCCTCACACCCCCCCAACACAAACTCCACAGTACCCACCTGGTAGAATGCAATGCCCTCCATCCTAACACAAGATCCCACTAAGCACCACCACCCTGGGTTATGTTGTGTGAAGCACAGGGACACTCTTGGGACTCTTAGCCAAACAACTGCCAGGACAACACTCCCAGCCATCCTGTCAGCACAGCCAGCCCACCCCACAGGGAAGCAGAGTCAAAAGGAAGGAAGCATGGGCATGCTGGGAAGGGGGTGGAGGCAATAGCATGATGGGAGTCGTAGTCACAGACATTGCTCAGCCTCACAACTGTCCCATCAACACCACCCTGAACCATGCTCACATCACAGGGAGTGGAGAAGGACTCACAAGATGGCTGACACTGGCTACTGCTGTGGGGAGCACAAGGCCCTGCTGCCAACTGTGCACCAACAAACAGCAGGACACCACTGACTGACATCCTGAGAGACAACTACCACTCCCTGCAATGCAAGCACGTTCCATGGTGGGATGGCTGGCTGGGTGGGAAGGGGGACTTACAGCACTGACTATAGTCACCAGCACCTCCCCTCACACCCCCCAACACAAACTCCACAGTACCCACCTGGTAGAATGCAATGCCCTCCATCCTAACACAAGATCCCACTAAGCACCACCACCCTGGGTTATGTTGTGTGAAGCACAGGGCCACTCTTGGGACTCTTAGCCAAACAACTGCCAGGACAACACTCCCAGCCATCCTGTCAGCACAGCCAGCCCACCCCACAGGGAAGCAGAGTCAAAAGGAAGGAAGCATGGGCATGCTGGGAAGGGGGTGGAGGCAATAGCATGATGGGAGTCGTAGTCACAGACATTGCTCAGCCTCACAACTGTCCCATCAACACCACCCTGAACCATGCTCACATCACAGGGAGTGGAGAAGGACTCACAAGATGGCTGACACTGGCTACTGCTGTGGGGAGCACAAGGCCCTGCTGCCAACTGTGCACCAACAAACAGCAGGACACCACTGACTGACATCCTGAGAGACAACTACCACTCCCTGCAATGCAAGCACGTTCCATGGTGGGATGGCTGGCTGGGTGGGAAGGGGACTTGCAGCACTGACTATAGTCACCAGCACCTCCCCTCACACCCCCCAACACAAACTCCACAGTACCCACCTGGTAGAATGCAATGCCCTCCATCCTAACACAAGATCCCACTAAGCACCACCACCCTGGGTTATGTTGTGTGAAGCACAGGGCCACTCTTGGGACTCTTAGCCAAACAACTGCCAGGACAACACTCCCAGCCATCCTGTCAGCACAGCCAGCCCACCCCACAGGGAAGCAGAGTCAAAAGGAAGGAAGCATGGGCATGCTGGGAAGGGGGTGGAGGCAATAGCATGATGGGAGTCGTAGTCACAGACATTGCTCAGCCTCACAACTGGCCCATCAACACCACCCTGGACCATGCTCACATCACAGGGAGTGGAGAAGGACTCACAAGATGGCTGACACTGGCTACTGCTGTGGGGAGCACAAGGCCCTGCTGCCAACTGTGCACCAACAAACAGCAGGACACCACTGACTGACATCCTGAGAGACAACTTCCACTCCCTGCAATGCAAGCACGTTCCATGGTGGGATATCTGGCTGGCTCGGTGGGAAGGGGGAATTGCAGCACTGACTATAGTCACCAGCACCTCCCCTCACACCCCCAACACAAACTCCACAGTACCCACCTGGTAGAATGCAATGCCCTCCATCCTAACACAAGATCCCACTAAGCACCACCACCCTGGGTTATGTTGTGTGAAGCACAGGGACACTCTTGGGACTCTTAGCCAAACAACTGCCAGGACAACACTCCCAGCCATCCTGTCAGCACAGCCAGCCCACCCCACAGGGAAGCAGAGTCAAAAGGAAGGAAGCATGGGCATGCTGGGAAGGGGGTGGAGGCAATAGCATGATGGGAGTCGTAGTCACAGACATTGCTCAGCCTCACAACTGGCCCATCAACACCACCCTGAACCATGCTCACATCACAGGGAGTGGAGAAGGACTCACAAGATGGCTGACACTGGCTACTGCTGTGGGGAGCACAAGGCCCTGCTGCCAACTGTGCACCAACAAACAGCAGGACACCACTGACTGACATCCTGAGAGACAACTACCACTCCCTGCAATGCAAGCACGTTCCATGGTGGGTATTGGCTGGCTGGGTGGGAAGGGGGACTTGCAGCACTGACTATAGTCACCAGCACCTCCCCTCACACCCCCCAACACAAACTCCACAGTACCCACCTGGTAGAATGCAATGCCCTCCATCCTAACACAAGATCCCACTAAGCACCACCACCCTGGGTTATGTTGTGTGAAGCACAGGGACACTCTTGGGACTCTTAGCCAAACAACTGCCAGGACAACACTCCCAGCCATCCTGTCAGCACAGCCAGCCCACCCCACAGGGAAGCAGAGTCAAAAGGAAGGAAGCATGGGCATGCTGGGAAGGGGGTGGAGGCAATAGCATGATGGGAGTCGTAGTCACAGACATTGCTCAGCCTCACAACTGGCCCATCAACACCACCCTGAACCATGCTCACATCACAGGGAGTGGAGAAGGACTCACAAGATGGCTGACACTGGCTACTGCTGTGGGGAGCACAAGGCCCTGCTGCCAACTGTGCACCAACAAACAGCAGGACACCACTGACTGACATCCTGAGAGACAACTTCCACTCCCTGCAATGCAAGCACGTTCCATGGTGGGATAACTGACTGGCTGTGTGGGTGGGAAGGAGGTCCGGCTGTCAACCAAACACAAGCAATGCAGACCATGTTCACACCCCAGAAAATACATAGAAATGCCCAAATAATGCAGGACAATGTGCCACACCAATATCAACCCCTGACTGTGACGACTTAGGACAATGCAATGTACAGGCCCGCACCCAGAGGCACAGTCACAACTGTCATGTGTGTCAACCATTGATGCCTGCAGAAACATGACATACATTGTTTGTGTCTCCCAAAAACAGGTGATGATGGGGACACAGCAGCAGACGCTGAGGAGTCCCAGTCCCAGGCTCAAGAGGATGCCGAGCTCACTGGCGTCGTACAGCCTCTGTCCTCCTCGGACGATGAAGAACAACCTGGCACATCCGGTGCAAATCAACATGCAGCACCAGCAGGACCACCAGCTGCAGCACCAGCAGGACCACCAGCTGCACCCCTGCACCCACCCCTACAACGACTGTCACCACAAATACCATCCCTGCCGACATGGACAGAATAAGGAGCAACACCAGCACAGTGACCCTGGACCAACCTGGGGCCATGGACACCACCACCACCACCAACCGCCAAGGTGGACCAGGGTTATCTGTGCGTGCCACTGCACACACTGCACATGTCAGCAGGGGTGGTGGGAGGGGTGGGAGACAGAGGTCGCTGCTTGCAGACGTTGCTGGTGTGCATGACGACCCACAACTGGTACGCATAGCTGATGCGTACCAGTCCAGCACCGGAGAGCTCAGCCAGGTAGTGGGGCTCCTCAGAGACATTAAACAGCAGCAGGCTGCCCATCATGCCCGCTTGGACTCCCACATGTCCCACGTGGAGTCACACACGTCCCGTGTGGACTCACACATGTCCCGCGTGGAGTCCAAGTGGGATGCACTGCATGAGATGACGGCGGTGCACAGGGACATTTTACAATGCCTCCGCCAGATGAACAGCAACCAGTCCACACCTCCCTGTGTGCCAACAACATCTGGTGCCGAACAAACTGCAACTGCCACAGGGAGGGAGGAGGACTCTGGCGGAGAGTCCCCTGCACCGCAGCAGCCTGCACTTGAGGGGCCCCCCAAGAAGAGGGGTCGTCCGAGGAGGGAAAAGTGAGAGGCCGATGGCCAAGCGCAACTCCCAGGAAGCCTGAACCAGTTCTGGATGTTCGCCTTTGTGCACAGACTGTTCACCCTGTTGACGGCAACACTACTCCCACACATTGCATGGGGAGTACAAGTTGGACCAATGTGTCAGACAACTGTGGCCCCGATACTGGGGATCCTGTCTACCCGGACTTTCAATTCACCTAGGAACTTGGGATTGCAAGATTCATGTACAGCACAACCCATCCTATGCACTATTAACACAAATGTATCACAATAAACACACAAATACACCATACTTGCCTCTGTCGTGATTCCAACGTGGGTGCTGTTATGGGGATGATGAACTGCAAAATTACACTGTGTATGCGAACTGCAACAGCAAGGACAACACAGGCATGTGAGTACAGGCAACGTGACACACATGAGGGAGACACACCACCAGGGCTACACGACACATACACACCTAGGCCATCTGACTCATTGCCTACACTGATGTTGCCAGGGAAGACGGTGCAATGCACAGACACCACACCCATTCCCAGTTGTAGTCAAGTAGCCCACTGGTGCAGTAAGCAAATGGCAGTCAAATGTGTGACCACAGACAACGCACATCACAAAGTGAAGCACAGGTTTATTACACAGTTGCAACATGCCGTAACCACTACAGATGCAAGGTAACCCCACCTGGTAGCGGGCACACAGTCAACAACTGTAGACGGAAGGAAGTCCATGGGTGTGGCGCACATCACCTGTAGGGACACAACAGCTACCAGCCTGGATGTGCAATCACGTCGTCGGTGGACACAGTTGACCAAACGAATCTGAAAGTACCCTGTGAAGGACAGAAATGACACACAGTCAAAAGCAATGGAGTACAGGACAGAACAGCAAAACTCATGCACAATACATGTTACAAGATACCCACCCAGAACCAAGTTAGCATGTCAACACTGTTGGGGAGTACAGCCCACCTGTCACCACACATCGCAACACACATCCAGTCAAGTAGCCCATGGACACACTCCAACAGCACCAGAGCACCACCCACACATCATGCCAACTCACATCATTGACATGACACCTCAGGATACTCACATTCAGCTAAAGAAGTTGGTGATGAGCTGTGTGCGGACATCACCATCACCATCATCATCATCATCGTCACTGGCATCGTGGTCCAGGCCAGGATCCTCCACAGGTGGCGGATGTTGGTCATTGTCATCCTGGATGAGAGGCAACTCCTTCCGCACTGCCAGGTTGTGGAGCATGCAGCAGACGATGATAACCTTGCACACTTTCGCAGGGGCATATGGGAGGGACCCTCCGGTCTTGTCCAGGCAGCGGAAGCGGCTCTTCAGGAGACCAAAGGTCCGCTCAATCACTCTCCTGGTCCGACCATGTGCCTCATTGTAGCGCATCTGGGCAGGTGTCACAGGGTTCCTGAGGGGTGTCAGCAACCACGGCATGTTGGGGTATCCCGAGTCACCTACGGACAGACAAGTGCACATTAGCTGACTTGGAAAAGTGGGCGGAATACTACAGATCAGATCACACACAATGGCACAAAGTCAGTACACACCGACAAGCCAGGCACGCTGGTTCTGCATCTGTGCCATCATCCTGGGGATGCGACTACTCCTCATCACAAAGGCATCGTGTGCTGAACCAGGGAAACGGGCACACACGTGTGTGATGGTCATGTCTGCAAGACACACCACCAGTGCATTGACCGAGTGGTAGTGCTTGCGGTTCCTGTAGGCCTGCTCCTGGGCCTGTGGTGGTACCAAAGCCACATGTGTCCCATCAATGGAGCCAATTACATGCGGCATCCTCCCCAGGGCATAAAAGTCACTCTTCACGTCAGTGAGTCGTCGCAGTCTAGGGAAATAGATGTACCGGTTCAGGAAGAGCAACATTGCCGCCAAAACATCGCGGAGCACACGGCTGAACATGGTCTGTGACATCCCACCAGCAGTCGCCACAGTATGTTGGAAGGTACCGGTGGCAAAGAAGTGTAGGGCTGCCATCACCTTCACCTTGGGGGTCAGCGCTGTAGGATACGGCCGGCCAGGCTGCAAATGTGGGGACAACTGCACTGCCAAATCCTCAATCAGCTGCCTGGTGAAGCGGTACCGTCGGATGCTGTCCCGTTCCACCATCGTTGCCAGGTCTGGGAATGGCCGATGGACAGCAGGAGCCCTGCAGTGCAGAGGAGAAGTAAGCAAGATTGTCAGTCACCCCACATATGCGGCATTGAACACACTCAAGATCCCAACATACATCATTATGAGGCACAACTACATGAAGTGTGCAGTACCGGAAGGACATGTATGGTACGTACATGGCCAACATCTGTCAACACGGTCCTACAGGTGGCATCAATTTGTCCCAGGTTGGCCCATTGGATATCATGATGCCGTGTCACAGTTCCCATCTCCTGCTGCCGTGTCACAATCACCCCCCACAGTGACATGTGAGGACAGATGTGCCCCAGGCACCACAGCTCAACGACAGGTACATTCCCAGGGACCCTGTAATGCCACATGGACACTGGCATCACATGGAGTATCATGTGTACACCACAGCAAAACAAACATGACCCCCACAGGTAGTGGCCCCACTTGCCACGGCAGGACAGACATGGATGTCTGTGACACACACGCACAACATCAGAGTCCATGCACACACAACGTGGATGTGGAGACTGTCTCCCATTGTGCACATGAAATCAGAGACATTGTAAACACTACATGCACAAAGACTGTGGAGGTCCATCACTATTGTGCCACTGGGACACCCTGGCTCAAACATACCGTCCCACATGGGACTCACGGGGTATGTGACATGACATACACAAACACCACTGTGAAATGTGACCATGGCACATGCACAGATATGAACAGTTGCACATCACAGTGGTCACGTACACGTAACACCCAGGATCCTGTCCCCATGAACACGTGCACAGCCTGGGGGTGGCTGCCCACAGGTGACACCCACAGGACAACATGTACACCAACATACACACAATAGGAAATGCAGCCTTACATGCCTTATGATAAGGTTTGGACAGGCTGTCGTGATGTAGGTGTGCCCCTCACTCCCTGGGAGCTATCTGTGGCTGGCATATGTCCATCTGAGACAGGCATGCTGACATATGCCAGTCACATGTACAGTGATGCGTTGTACTGCAATGGACCGATCGGTGCCTCCGGCCGGCCCATTGCATTCAATGTGTGCGGGTACGCGTTGTACCCCTGTGCGCGTTGAACTGCAATGGACCGATCGGTGCCTCCGGCCGGCCCATTGCATTCAATGTGTGCGGGTACGCGTTGTACCCCTGTGCGCGTTGAACTGCAATGGACCGATCCGTGCCTCCGGCCGGCCCATTGCTTTCAATGTGTGCGGGTACGCGTTGTACCCCTGTGCGCGTTGAACTGCAATGGACCGATCGGTGCCTCCGGCCGGCCCATTGCATTCAATGTGTGCGGGTACGCGTTGTACCCCTGTGCGCGTTGAACTGCAATGGACCGATCGGTGCCTCCGGCCGGCCCATTGCTTTCAATGTGTGCGGGTACGCGTTGTACCCCTGTGCGCGTTGAACTGCAATGGACCGATCGGTGCCTCCGGCCCGGCCCATTGCTTTCAATGTGTGCGGGTACGCGTTGTACCCCTGTGCGCGTTGAACTGCAATGGACCGATCGGTGCCTCCGGCCGGCCCATTGCATTCAATGTGTGCGGGTACGCGTTGTACCCCTGTGCGCGTTGAACTGCAATGGACCGATCGGTGCCTCCGGCCGGCCCATTGCTTTCAATGTGTGCGGGTACGCGTTGTACCCCTGTGCGCGTTGAACTGCAATGGACCGATCGGTGCCTCCGGCCGGCCCATTGCTTTCAATGTGTGCGGGTACGCGTTGTACCCCTGTGCGCGTTGAACTGCAATGGACCGATCGGTGCCTCCGGCCGGCCCATTGCTTTCAATGTGTGCGAGTACGCGTTGTACCCCTGTGCGCGTTGAACTGCAATGGACCGATCGGTGCCTCCGGCCGGCCCATTGCTTTCAATGTGTGCGGGTGCAGCGTTGTACCCCTGTGCGCGTTGAACTGCAATGGACCGATCGGTGCCTCCGGCCGGCCCATTGCTTTCAATGTGTGCGGGTACGCGTTGTACCCCTGTGCGCGTTGAACTGCAATGGACCGATCGGTGCCTCCGGCCGGCCCATTGCTTTCAATGTGTGCGGGTACGCGTTGTACCCCTGTGCGCGTTGAACTGCAATGGACCGATCGGTGCCTCCGGCCGGCCCATTGCTTTCAATGTGTGCGGGTACGCGTTGTACCCCTGTGCGCGTTGAACTGCAATGGACCGATCGGTGCCTCCGGCCGGCCCATTGCTTTCAATGTGTGCGGGTACGCGTTGTACCCCTGTGCGCGTTGAACTGCAATGGACCGATCGGTGCCTCCGGCCGGCCCATTGCTTTCAATGTGTGCGGGTACGCGTTGTACCCCTGTGCGCGTTGTACTGCAATGGACCGATCGGTGCGCACCCATTGACAATGGGCTTGCCTGGCAACGGACGCGTTTCGAATTCCGAGCGAGTCGGTTGCTGGAAAATCAGTTGGTCACCCACAACAATGTTGCAAAATCATGTATGTCATGAAGTTGAAGATTTGAAGGATGCTGTGGGCGTGTTTTGGTGCTGCTATTCCATGGATTGGCCAGATTCAGAAGATGCAAACGACTTGGACCTATCACTTTGGACACAAGGGACAGTATCTGCCTCTCCAGCACATATATATTGCTGGCTGGTCCCCTGAGAGCCCACTTGCCTGCACTACATGCTCCAAGACGACATCTGCCACTGCACTGCTGCTGTCTCTGCCCCTCTGGACCCTGCAATGGCACGTACTGTGGAGAGAGCCCCAGCCTTCAGCCTTGAAGAGAACCAGGCCCTGCTGGACAGCCTACTTCCACAGTACAGCAAGCTGTATGGGACACCTGTGAGTGTCCTGTGCACTGCCTTTCTGAATGTGCATTTTGTCTGACTAGCAAGGCTGAGAGTCTGCACGCCACTGGCTAGCAGGCTCACTGAGTAGTTGTCACTCCCCATAGTGTGTAGTGACTTGCACTGGACAGGTATGGTGCAGTGACAGTGCTTCTGAACAGGGTTTAACTCCCCATGCAATGATACCATGTAGTGAGTTCTGGAAAACTGTCCATGGGCAGCCGTGCACTGCCTGTGTACACCATGTGCCCCTGTGATTGCGACATGTAGATGCAACTGTGTCATGCACGGATATGTTGCATGTGTAGTAATGGCCTTATCACTTTGTCATCCTGACAGGCTTCTGCCCATCGGAAGCAGGAGATCTGGAAGGACATCGTCCGGGCTGTCCGGTCCGTGGGGGTCTACAAGCGCCGGATCCGCAACTGCCAAAAGAGGTGGCAGGACCTTCGGGGCTGGACCCGGAGGATTGCACGGGTCCAGCTGAAGCTGTCGCCTCCTCGCAGGAGGGGCGGAACACGGACCCTGACCCCCACATGCTCAGGATCCTGGCGGTGGTCTTTCCAGACCTGGATGGGCAGCTGAAGGCCAGAGAGCAGCAAGGAGGGGTGAGTCAAAGACTGCACTGTGAACTCTGTCTAACATGCTATGTGCCCTCCTCGGGCCTGGTTAAACTGCCACAGTACAGCAGTCATGTTGTCCAGGAGCCATGTCCCTCTATTGTGCACTGCCCACTCCTCATCTGATACCCAGGTGTGGCCCTTACATGCAGGGAATACTGTCACTTAGGACTGTGTCCTTGCAGTTTGCTTGACTCAAGGTGGGAGACAGCATCTGTTTCCCTGACTCTGTGGTGGGCATCATCGGTGGGTCCATTGCTTACACAATGCCTGTATTCTGACATGTATTCAGCGTGTTACTTTGATCTGTGGTCCAATTGCTGAGCTGATCCACCACATGTGGCTGGGGTATCTGGCACACACCCATGCTGCGGGTGGGAACAATGTTTGGGCCCCAGGAGTATGTATATGACGTGTGTCACACATACTTAGCCAGCTGCCTACAGTCCAGGGCTCATCCCTCATTCATGTGGGGCTGGACAGTCATGCCTACTCCAGGCCATACAATACACTCTGTACTCCCACTCCCGTGTATCAGCTGACACATTGTGCGCAGTGATTTGACCCCTCAGGTGTCTGCCTCTGTGTCAGTGTGCTGTGGATTAGTCGCCAGGACTGCTGTGGAGTTTCTTGGTAGGGGCTCAGCATGCCACTGGAGATGTGACCATAGGAGACGATACTTGTGTGTCACATAGGTGTCTGATCAGCTGCCCATGCAGACTGGGGCATGTGAATGTGAAGTTCAGGCAGCTGTTCCCCATTCACAGCAGAGTGTGAGGGGCTCAGGTTCAGAGGGTAGTGTCACAGGTCTCCCATATGTCCAATAGGTATGACCTGGACAGATGAGGGTTGAGAGGATGTGTTGTGGGGGATGTACATGTGCACTTGTGCAGCTCCAGGACTTGCATTCCCCATGACCTACTATTGTGACACAGTGCAGAGTGTTGTTGTCTGGCTGCCAAGTCATACATCACTGAGACAGTGATGTATGACTTTGCAGTCATGCCTCCGCCATGGCATGTGTCTACTGATTGGTGAGCCTGCAGGGAGTGACATGTGCTACATGCACACCATAGTGGCGCTGGCTATCAGGACATGGGTGCATCATGGTGTCTGTCGCTGGTATGCATCACATGCATTTCCTATTTGACTCTGGGCATCCCTTTCATCCGGATACCTGTACTGACTCAGTGGCAAGAGCTGTGATGTGTGCATGTCCACATGCCACACCGTGTCCTCTGCACTGTCCAACTACTGTGTACTTGGTGCATGTGTCCACACTGGGGTGTTGCAATCCAACAGACACCAGACAGATGGGTGCAAGGCCATGTGGGATGTGAGTGCCATGCTTGGCATCAGACTGACAATTGGCTTCTCCTGTTCAGTTAGGGCACTTTTAGCAATGTACAACTAATGATGCCAGGGCTTGCTCTGTGATGTGCTGTGCTCACAGTGGTGTGTGCGTTTTGTGCAGGTGACTGATGTCTGTCTGTTTCCCCATTGTTTGCAGATACATCCACGGCCACGGAAGGGGACAGCTCCACGGACCAGGAGGAGCCAGAGAGCCAGACTGGGTCAGCAGCCGAGGAGTGGTCGGAGGGACCCAGTGGCACGGAGGGCGAGGGGAGCCACACTGAGGAGTCCTCAGCAGCATCCACCTCAGCTGAGGACCAGAGCAACTCGGAGGATGACTCCCTTGTGGAGGCGGGTGTCAGCAGCCACCACACCCCAGCTAGTGTTGCTGTCCCCGCCACCACCAGCACCACCACCGCCCTCCCATCGGCTCCCATTCCCCAGGTCCGTGGAGGCTCCCATGTCCGGGAGCGTGTCTCCTTTGGGCCAGGCACCGCAGCCCCTGCCCCTGTGTCCCCTGCTGCCCTGAGTGAGGAGTCTGTGTACCTCCTTCGCCAGCTCCATGTAGGGCAGACAGCCATGCTGAGTGTCCTCCATGCGCACACCGCGCTGTTGACTCAGCTGGTGTCGTTCATGGAGGGCATCTCATCGGGCATGTCTGACCTACAGAGGGGCAATAGGTCCATGGACTCCTCCCTGACGGCAGCAGTGTCCCTCCTCAAACGGTCCCTCACCCCTCCTGCCTCTGCTCCATCCACACTCCCCAGCACCTTACCCATCCCAAGCACACACACACCGGCACAGGCACACACCAGCACACACACATCCAGCACACTTACACACACGCCAATGACAAAACGCACACGCACGCACATTCAGGGGACTGAAGCCAGACTCACAGGGGATGGGGCCCTGGAACACACACACGCATCCACATGCACTGCGCAGTCCTCAGTTCCCTCTCCCTCCAAAGCACCCTCCCTTGCCTCACCTGCAACCCCAAAGTCACAGCAGCTCTTCCTCTGTGACCTCGGCCTCTTCCCCACCGATGAAGCTGCTCCAGCATCCCGGGGGAAGAGGAAGCCCACCCACACGGAGCAGAGTGCCCCTCGCCCCCGGACACCCTCCCCCAGGCGCAGACGGACTGAGGCCCCCACCCGCAAGTCCCCACGGAGTCCTAAGAGCAAGACCCCGCCACCGCCCTGCAGCTCAAGCACCAGGTCTCCTTCCTCCATCCCTCAGGCCCCCACTCCACAGGTGCCCCCACCACACCCTGCCCCAGGTTCCCCCACCCACAGATATACCATCCCCAAGATGCTCCGGCCTTCTCCCCCTGCCACTTGCTCTCCCAGCACCACACCCCCGCTGCGCTTGTCTGTGCCACTGATGTGGTGAGGGTGTCCTCCCCCTCTGTCCAACCCACCTTGCCTGTTCCCCATTCTCCTCCCCTGGAGGTAGGCACTGCAGTGGAGTCCACTACCGCCCTGTCTGACTTGGGCACTGCAGTGGCGGACCTGTCCACTCCATCTGCAGGGTCCACTGCAGTTGTGCCGGCACCCACAACATCTGAGTCATGCCCCCAGTTGTGCCGGCACACACCATGTCAGACACCTCCACTGCAGTTGTCAGTGGCTCTCCAGCACCCACCACCCCTTCCCTGACTCCCCTGGTGAGCCCTGATCCTGTCCCTGCGGTGCCTGGCCTGCCCCCCGGTTGCCCCTCCTAGTGGATTGTCCCTGGTTTTGTGCAGGCATGCGTAGGGTGACATCTGCCAGTGTCACCCTGTTTGAACTTTGACAATGGACTGGCCATTGGCCTTTGCTCTTTTTTTCTGGACGTCATTTTCATGCAACACATATGCTGAATAAAGCAACTTTCTTTTCTCTAGTGCTCATGCTTCAGATGTACATGTTGTTGGTGCTGCTAACCATGCCCTTGCTGCAGTGATGGTGATATCTGGTCTCATGATTATGAAGTGTTACTGTGCAGGAACCCATGTGGTCCAGGGGAATGTGTCCTATCATGTGGTGTATCCATGTCATCCATAGCAGCATCTGAGGGTGTCATGTGTTCAGTATTTGGCAATGGGATTTCCTACTTACATTAGCAATTTCATATCTGTGGCTTCCACCCCTGCACATCTGTTGTGCCTTCCATTGTTGGATTTGTCTACTTCCCTGACCGTGTTGCCATCTCCACTGGACATGCAGGTTTGGGCATCAATGGGGAAGGACTCATCCGTGTAGTCAGTGCAACATTGCTATACAAGTGTGTTGGATCTGTGCTGATGATTCCGTTGGCACATCCATGACCAGGCTGATGTGACGGGAGCCCTCATTTGGTGCTAATTGTTGATTGTGTGACCAAGTGCTCAGCTGACATGATGGGGCCCTACTGAGGCAACATATGGCACAGCTTTCCTCACACAGGAGTGGAGTCCCCTCATGGCAGTGTGTACACGTGTGACATTGCCTGCGCCCAAGGTGTGTGTTGTATGTGCATGTCTGTGTGTTCACTTCCATTTATCTGCGCATGCTGTGATCCCTAGTGTTGTACCTGTTTGTGATGCTTGCTGACTTGAGCTATGTTCCCCCAAAGTCTTCTCCCTGTGTTCTCTGTGATGTGGGTGCATGGCACATTACTGGTCATCAGGGTGTCACCCATAGGTGTGTTTGCTGTCAGGGCTGAGTTTGTGTGCAGACGCAGATGGGTCACAGTCAGGTTTCCCCTTGGCACTTGTTGTTTGCCCCTGTCATGTGATTTTCAGTTCGTGTTATCTTTAAGTTATTGTGACACGTTGTGTGTGTGACTGCTGGCACTCCTCAGGGTCCGGGCTGCGATGTTGGTTGTTGTCTATGTGTGTTCTTTGTGGGTGACCTTGGCTTCTTCATTGGTGTGTGACTGTGGCTGGGATCCCATTGGTTGGTGTGGTATCGCCGTCATGTCCATGTACAGCGTAGTGTGCAGTGTGTCAGACATTCAGGAGTCTTGTTGAGTGGCCATGTGTGATGTGTTTCTGCACCTTGGTTCCCACCCACCACCCTGGAATAGTCATGGGTGCATGTGCAATGTCACCAGTGCATGTGTACTTCACTGCTGCACATTGTTGGAGGTCGAGGGGTGTGGTCTTGAGTGTGTGCAGATGGGAGTTGTTGCCCAGCTGGAACCCTGCCTCCATGTTGGCCTTGGCTTACTGGCCATGCTGATTGATTTGTGCTTGTGTCGGTGTGATGGTAGTTTGTTGCTCAGGACACATGACTGTGGTTCACAGTGTGAACCACATTCAGCTTTGTCATCAGAGTGGGAATTTTATGCAGCCAAGGGTCACCACATTGTGGGGGCCCTGGGGGTGGTGCTGTGGTGTGTCTGTGTCTTGCTGTGTCAGTTGTTGTTCCTACGTTCCTGTGTGACATGTGTGTTTTGTGCTCCCTCTCATCTGACAATGCCTGCTTGCCCACATAGGGGATTTGGATCCATGAGTTACCTTAGTGTGGCAGTGTATGCACATCTGTATGATTGGTATTCAGCTCTCCTCATGTGTTGTGTGGTTACCTGGGGACACTGGCACCCCCCTCACCTGCTGTGTATGATGTCAGTGTTGGTCTGCCTGTTTGTGTTTGTGCATCTGCACCACTGCATTGGCATATCTTGGGTGTGCCATTGGCTGTATGTTGTTTGGTGTGTTTCCCCTGCTGTCCCTGGGACTCCTAGGTCATCGGTCAGCACAGTGATCATGGTTTGTGTGTCCCATTGCTGCCATGGTATGGTATCTGTTCACCTCACATCTGCTGTCTCCACAGGATATCTGCATTTGTGTGCCCATTGGTGCAAATATGTGGTTCTGCATTCTGATGGTCACTTCTGTCATTGTGTCATTGATGAATGTTGACGGTGTCAGCCCCCATGGGTGTTGTTTGTCTGCACATAGCCAAAGGAATGTCTCATTTGCACTGCAGTATTTGGCTCACCCAATTTATGTTGCAATGGGACAAATACACTACTTTGCCACAGATGAGTTTTTGGTTCTGTGACCAGGAATGATCCATGCAGTTTGGCAGTTGCAGCTCTTTCTTTGTCAACACTTACCTTTTGGTCACTGTGATGATGGGGGTGTAGACCCCATTGCCACAATGGTCAAAATGTGCTTCAGCTATGGACCCCACACTTCCCTTTTGGTCACTGTGATGATGGGGGTTTAGACCCCATTGCCACAATGGTCAAAATGTGCTTCAGCTATGGACCCCACACTTCCCTTTTGGTCACTGTGATGATGGGGGTTTAGACCCCATTGCCACAATGGTCAAAATGGGCTTCAGCTATGGACCCCACACTTGCCTTTTTGGTCACTGTGATGATGGGGGTTTAGACCCCATTGCCACAATGGTCAAAATGTGCTTCAGCTATGGACCCCACACTTACCTTTTGGTCACTGTGATGATGGGGGTTTAGACCCCATTGCCACAATGGTCAAAATGGGCTTCAGCTATGGACCCCACACTTGCCTTTTGGTCACTGTGATGATGGGGGTTTAGACCCCATTGCCACAATGGTCAAAATGTGCTTCAGCTATGGACCCCACACTTACCTTTTGGTCACTGTGATGATGGGGGTTTAGACCCCATTGCCACAATGGTCAAAATGGGCTTCAGCTATGGACCCCACACTTGCCTTTTGGTCACTGTGATGATGGGGTTTAGACCCCATTGCCACAATGGTCAAAATGTGCTTCAGCTATGGACCCCACACTTACCTTTTGGTCACTGTGATGATGGGGGTTTAGGCCCCATTGCCACAATGGTCATGGGCTGCTTGCATTGTGGGTGCCACACACATATATGTGTGGCACATGTGCTAGGGGGTCACATTGTATGTTCAAAGTCATGTTCGGTGTTGTAGGCATTTGACACAGCCTACACACGCTTGTCATGGTGGTGGGGGATGTCTTTATCTTGCATTCCCTAGGTTGTGGTGTGCTGGTTGTGTCATGCATTGTCCATCCTATGAGTGGGGGTGGTAGTAGTGGTAGGCATCCAGCCCCCCTGGCTAAGGGTGGTAGTAGTGGTAGGCATCCTGCCCCCCTGGGTGAGGGTGGTAGTAGTGGTAGGCATCCAGCCCCCTGGCTAAGGGTGGTAGTAGTGGTAGGCATCCAGCCCCCTGGCTAAGGGTGGTGGTAGGCATCCAGCCCCCCCTGGGTGAGGGTGGTGGTAGGCATCCAGCCCCCCCTGGGTGAGGGTGGTAGTAGTGGTAGGCATCCAGCCCCCCCTGGCGAAGGGTGGTAGTAGTGGTAGCCATCCAGCCCCCCTGGCTAAGGGTGGTAGTAGTGGTAGGCATCCAGCCCCCTGGCTAAGGGTGGTAGTAGTGGTAGGCATCCAGCCCCCCAGGCTAAGGGTGGTGGTAGGCATCCAGCCCCCTGGGTGAGGGTGGTGGTAGGCATCCAGCCCCCTGGGTGAGGGTGGTAGTAGTGGTAGGCATCCAGCCCCCTGGGCTAAGGGTGGTGGTAGGCATCCAGCCCCCCCTGGCTGAGGGTGGTAGTAGTGGTGGGCATCCTGCCCCCCTGGCTAAGGGTGGTAGTAGTGGTAGGCATCCTGCACCCCCTGGGTGAGGGTGGTAGTAGTGGTAGGCATCCAGCCCCCTGGCTAAGGGTGGTAGTAGTGGTAGGCATCCAGCCCCCTGGGTGAGGGTGGTAGTAGTGGTAGGCATCCAGCCCCCCTGGCTAAGGGTGGTAGTAGTGGTAGGCATCCAGCCCCCCTGGGTGAGGGTGGTAGTAGTGGTAGGCATCCAGCCCCCTGGCTAAGGGTGGTGGTAGGCATCCAGCCCCCTGGGTGAGGGTGGTAGTAGTGGTGGGCATCCTGCCCCCTGGCTAAGGGTGGTAGTAGTGGTAGGCATCCTGCACCCCTGGGTGAGGGTGGTAGTAGTGGTAGGCATCCAGCCCCCCTGGCTAAGGGTGGTAGTAGTGGTAGGCATCCAGCCCCCCCTGGCTAAGGGTGGTAGTAGTGGTAGGCATCCAGACCCCCTGGCTAAGGGTGGTGGTAGGCATCCAGCCCCCTGGGTGAGGGTGGTAGTAGTGGTGGGCATCCTGCCCCCTGGCTAAGGGTGGTAGTAGTGGTAGGCATCCTGCACCCCTGGGTGAGGGTGGTAGTAGTGGTAGGCATCCAGCCCCCTGGCTAAGGGTGGTAGTAGTGGTAGGCATCCGGCCCCCTGGGTGAGGGTGGTAGTAGTGGTAGGCATCCAGCCCCCTGGCTAAGGGTGGTAGTAGTGGTAGGCATCCAGCCCCCTGGCTAAGGGTGGTAGTAGTGGTAGGCATCCAGCCCCCTGGCTAAGGGTGGTGGTAGAGCATCCAGCCCCCCTGGGTAAGGGTGGTGGTAGGCATCCAGCCCCCTGGCTAAGGGTGGTAGTAGTGGTAGGCATCCAGCCCCCTGGCTAAGGGTGGTAGTAGTGGTAGGCATCCAGCCCCCTGGCTAAGGGTGGTAGTAGTGGTAGGCATCCAGCCCCCCTGGCTAAGGGTGGTGGTAGGCATCCAGCCCCCTGGGTGAGGGTGGTGGTAGGCATCCAGCCCCCCTGGGTGAGGGTGGTAGTAGTGGTAGGCATCCAGCCCCCTGGCTAAGGGTGGTAGTAGTGGTAGGCATCCTGCCCCCCTGGGTGAGGGTGGTAGTAGTGGTAGGCATCCAGCCCCCTGGCTAAGGGTGGTAGTAGTGGTAGGCATCCAGCCCCCTGGCTAAGGGTGGTAGTAGTGGTAGGCATCCAGCCCCCTGGCTAAGGGTGGTGGTAGGCATCCAGCCCCCTGGGTGAGGGTGGTAGTAGTGGTGGGCATCCTGCCCCCTGGCTAAGGGTGGTAGTAGTGGTAGGCATCCTGCA
This sequence comes from Calotriton arnoldi, assembly GCA_963921515.1. Lineage (NCBI taxonomy): Eukaryota > Metazoa > Chordata > Amphibia > Caudata > Salamandridae > Calotriton > Calotriton arnoldi. The sequence continues at coordinate 559,858 of CAWUFW010010952.1, forward strand.
CCCCCTGGGTGAGGGTGGTAGTAGTGGTAGGCATCCAGCCCCCTGGCTAAGGGTGGTAGTAGTGGTAGGCATCCAGCCCCCCTGGGTGAGGGTGGTAGTAGTGGTAGGCATCCAGCCCCCTGGCTAAGGGTGGTAGTAGTGGTAGGCATCCAGCCCCCTGGCTAAGGGTGGTAGTAGTGGTAGGCATCCAGCCCCCCTGGCTAAGGGTGGTGGTAGGCATCCAGCCCCCCTGGGTGAGGGTGGTGGTAGGCATCCAGCCCCCTGGGTGAGGGTGGTAGGAGTGGTAGGCATCCAGCCCCCTGGCTAAGGGTGGTAGTAGTGGTAGGCATCCAGCCCCCTGGCTAAGGGTGGTAGTAGTGGTAGGCATCCAGCCCCCTGGCTAAGGGTGGTAGTAGTGGTAGGCATCCAGCCCCCCTGGCTAAGGGTGGTGGCAGGCATCCAGCCCCCTGGGTGAGGGTGGTGGTAGGCATCCAGCCCCCTGGGTGAGGGTGGTAGTAGTGGTATGCATCCAGCCCCCTGGCTAAGGATGGTGGTAGGCATCCAGCCCCCTGGGTGAGGGTGGTAGTAGTGGTGGGCATCCTGCCCCCTGGCTAAGGGTGGTAGTAGTGGTAGGCATCCTGCACCCCCTGGGTGAGGGTGGTAGTAGTGGTAGGCATCCAGCCCCCCTGGCTAAGGGTGGTAGTAGTGGTAGGCATCCAGCCCCCTGGGTGAGGGTGGTAGTAGTGGTAGGCATCCAGCCCCCCTGGCTAAGGGTGGTAGTAGTGGTAGGCATCCAGCCCCCTGGCTAAGGGTGGTAGTAGTGGTAGGCATCCAGCCCCCTGGCTAAGGGTGGTGGTAGGCATCCAGCCCCCTGGGTGAGGGTGGTGGTAGGCATCCAGCCCCCCTGGGTGAGGGTGGTAGTAGTGGTAGGCATCCAGCCCCCCTGGCTAAGGGTGGTAGTAGTGGTAGGCATCCAGCCCCCTGGCTAAGGGTGGTAGTAGTGGTAGGCATCCTGCCCCCTGGGTGAGGGTGGTAGTAGTGGTAGGCATCCTGCCCCCCTGGGTGAGGGTGGTAGTAGTGGTAGGCATCCAGCCCCCTGGGTGAGGGTGGTAGTAGTGGTAGGCATCCAGCCCCCTGGCTAAGGGTGGTAGTAGTGGTAGGCATCCTGCCCCCTGGGTGAGGGTGGTAGTAGTGGTAGGCATCCAGCCCCCTGGCTAAGGGTGGTAGTAGTGGTAGGCATCCAGCCCCCTGGCTAAGGGTGGTGGTAGGCATCCAGCCCCCCTGGGTGAGGGTGGTGGTAGGCATCCAGCCCCCTGGGTGAGGGTGGTAGTAGTGGTAGGCATCCAGCCCCCCTGGCTAAGGGTGGTAGTAGTGGTAGGCATCCATCCCCCTGGCTAAGGGTGGTAGTGGTGGTAGGCATCCAGCCCCCTGGCTAAGGGTGGTAGTAGTGGTAGGCATCCAGCCCCCCTGGCTAAGGCTGGTAGTAGTGGTAGGCATCCAGCCCCCTGGGTAGGGGTGGTGGTGCGCATCCAGGCCCCTGTGTGCATATGTGGCATTGGTGATGGGCATCCCGCCCCTATAGTGCTGCTGTTGCTGGTGTAAGTATATTCAGCATCCCCGTGTGTGTGTGTGATGTGTCGTGTACGTGTTGTATGTGTTTTGTGGTTGGTGTCTGGCTTACCTTCTGCGCCGTACGCGTCCGTGCCTGTTCCGGTAGTAAATGTAGAATATTGGTATGATCGGGACGAAGGGATTCATGGTTGGTTCGTGTCGTTCGTCCTTCTCGTTGCTTGGCGTCGTCCTCATCGCTTCGCCTCGTCCTCGTCGCCTCGCGTCGTCCTCGTCGGTGCCGTGTTCGTCTCGGAGCCGTGGATCGTGTTGTGGCGCGAATCTGAGCTTATGTGCGCCTCTCCCGGATGCTTTGACGTGCCGTGCGTAGCGACGGGTTCGGAGCGTACGGAAAGCGCATCGTACTTGTCCGGCCGGACGGGGCTGCATTTTCCCTTCCGTGCGACTCGATTCGGGCGTTTCCGGATTCGCCTCGGTCGGAGTACAGGACCTGGTTTGGGTGAGTACGGCTCGGCCGGATTTTTTGCTGTTGTGCGCATCGTACTTGCTCGTTCGGTGTACTGTACGGATCGGTCGGGAAACAGGCTTTCGCATGGCTTTTTTCCCGACCGAATGGTATTGGGTGCGCCTCCGACCGAGATCGGAATCGACCCCCATGTGTCCTGTAGAGCAAAAGTTTCATTCCTGTGAGTTAGCTCTTCTGTCCACTTTTGTGGGTCCTACAACAATTGTAAGGAATGATTTAAGAGTGAAAAGGTACCTGCACAAGACCCGAATTACCTCATGGTTGATGGCCATGTAGGGACATCCCATTGAGGTCCGGTATGGGCTGATCAAACAGAATGTTTTGGCACAAGGCCTGACAGGCTTATATGATTGTATTCAATGAGCATGTCCTTGAACAGATGAAGAAAAGATCTTCAGGAACAGAAGTGTTTCTCATCCCATCCAAGATATGAGGAAGGGAAATGTTTAAGTGTCCTTATACCTGTGTTGATGGATGTTGTTTCATGAAAAAGAGGGGCGAAATGAATTGGCGGGTGCTGGAAATGTTTGAGTAGATGATTATATAGTGACACGCAAAGGATACAAACTAGGTCCTCAGACAAGTCAAGTAGCAGAATTCATGATGGAATATTTAGCAGTACACACTGCCCTATGACATGGGGTAAAGAAAATGGTAATTATTACAAATTCAACTATGTCCCATGCAGTTTCGTAGAATATTTGTCCCACTAGAAGACAAATCAAGTGAAGACTAGTAATAAGAAGCCAGTGAAGCATTGGAAGATGATTTGAAAGATAGATGACATGATTTGTGAGAATTCCATGCAAATTTTAAAGAAAGCCAATGGTCACTCTAAAGTAGATTGTAAAGAATAGGAAAAGAATGATGAAGCAAGTGAAATAGCTGAGTAAGGAAATCGAAGTAAGTGATTTGCTGGGGAATATCAAGTGGCAGTCACCACCTTTTCACAAACCATGAAAGAACTGGCTAATTCGATCTTACAAATAGGGAAAGAAACTTCAGTAGGAGATTTGATTATGTTGCAAAAGCAGGATATTAGCATAAGATGTTTTATTCATTCATATAAGATCCTGGGGCACCCAATCAGTCAGGAGGAAATTGAAGGAGACAGGGAACTCTGGATGCTGAGGAAGGCCTACAAGTTCTATTATCTCCATGATGGGTTGTTAGTGAGGAAATACAGGGATAATGCAATCAAATGTGTTGTCCCAAAATCACATAGGAGACTGCTAGCTAGTTCATCCCCATGACATCCGTTTTTTGGACAATCATGGACCTGATTAGGAGTTAGACAGAATTCCATGCGCAGATTCCTGATGGCCGAAATTACTGTTACCAGCCAGTATCCCTGCCTGGAATTCCACCTATTTCAAGTTAGCCCCTCTGAATGGAGAATAACTGTGTGAACATGGTAGTACCGTTTGGAATTCTGCATGATATTCCCTTTTCTAAGGGGTTTAATGTTCCCATTTATCATCTACTTTTAGCAGGTGGTAAATGCGAGCAGTGGCTACTATGCAGGGTTGGGGAGGAAGAAGGGGTAGGGGCAAGAAAGGGAAGAAAGTTCTGAAACTTCTACCTTTGCCAGAGGAAAAGGTTTTTAGGGATCAAGGGAACAAGGCTTGGCTGCTGTTGCTGCCAAAATCCCAAGTGCTTTTCCCAGCCTGAATTTCCAGCTAGTAAATTCTGGTCAGATGTTTCCTCACCCAGGAAACCCTGGATTGAATCCCATTTTTATGAAATGTTTAATAACTTCAATTTCTTGACTCAGAAGTACTTCAAATTTTCAAGGCTGGTTACTCAGACAATAATCATTGGGTTCAAGATAAAGCAGGACTACTTAGACCTCCATTCATGTATACTTCCTTTGCTTCCTTTGCCCATAGACCTTCTGCACTCCCCAGAAAAAGAGGAGAAGTTTAATGGTTCGGGCAGGGGAAATGTTTAAGTTCTAACTAGTCTGCTGGTTTTATTTCAGATTGGCACAACTTTGTCTTGAAAGAATTTTCTGCAGTCTATAGCCACAGAAAAGAAGCTCCAGTGCAGCAGCAAGTAAACTTCAATCGAAGGACCTGGGCCATGCATCATAGGCTGCCTACTAGAAGGTAGTTCCACTAATCCTGGAGATGCTTTTTTGTTCTCGAAGACTTAATACAGAACTGGAGACAATTATTTTTGCAGGCCTCTTTGAGGCAGAAAGTGATGTTTCAATGTAGCACCGGGGGTGTTGAATTTTCTGTTCGATCAGCTCTCAGAAGACAGTGGTTTAAGCAGGGAGTGAGGCAGAGAGATATTGAGGACTAAGGTAACTGGTTTAAATTCCTTGTCATAGACTCTTCAAATCTCCACGCTCCACTCTACGTCTGGTCTGCTCAGTTACTGTTACCAAACATGCAATTTCAAGGCTTTATTATCAAACCTCTGGGGGCTGTACCATCATCTCAAAAGAAGAGTCTAAAAGGGCTATTCATAGGAAGATGTGACCTAGAAGACAATGGGCTCCTTTACCTCAACTCCCACACCTTTGCAGAGGCTTCATTTGAAATATATTGGTTCTGCCAGCCTAATTGTGATAATAATGTGTGAAGCAGGCTGGCAAGGAATGTGGAATTCATTTTTTTCAGCAATGCAGCTAATTTTAAGTGAAGTATCATTAACATTTCAAAAACGTTTTAAATTTGTAGGTAAAACAAATTTGACCAGTCCAGTGACCTATTTATAAGGGATTATTATAACCTTTGAGTCTGGTCAAGTCAGGAACTACCATGTCAAACGTTACAGAATAAGTTGTAATCAAGGTTTTAAATTGAAAAAATTTTCCACATCCTTGCCAATGAATGCTCACACTTCTAAAAATGCATGTTGCAGTTCAGGTGCCTCTGGGAAAATGTTGTCCTTCGCTCCTATGCCCCATATTTGCACTTTGTACAGGTATGCAAACATTTTGCAGACAAGCAGTTGATGTATCAAAGTGCTAAATATGGCATCTTTTCCCCACAAATATTGTCCTTTTAAGCAGAATGCCTCTTCTTACAGGCCCCTGCTTCTCTGGAAGTAAAAAATCCAAAATGCTTAGCTTGAAAAGACAGAGAGACCACAACAAAAATATGGATTTTCACATAGATGGGAATTCTAATTGATAATAGTCACACTGAGAGAAAAGGCAAACAAATATTGACTGTCCTATTAAAGAATGTTTTTCCTAAATATTCCCAAAGATGATTACAGAATTAAATCTATGAGCTTAAATCAGCCATAACAAACTCATACTAGGCTGCTAAGTTATAAATGCACTTAGCCTCACTATCAATGACCATGTACATATGACATTTGACCACTCAAGTGACTTCACACATGTACTAAGAATACAACAACAGACTGCAGCACTTGTTCCACAATCCACTTATATATTGAGAAGAGGGTACCAGTGAACCATACATCAGGTGAATTGGAATCACCTGCTCCCATATTTGCTCAAGTCAACATTGCATTCTTTCAGATGCTAGGGTACCAAGGTTAGATATCAAAGCTTCTAATAATGTGGCCACCCATGTGACTGTACTCAATTAATGACTGCATTGAAGGAGTCTAAATCACTTACTCTAGAATAGCCAGTAGATAGCCGTAGCCAGGACACAACAGAGTGTCAGTGAACAGGCAACCTAAGATCAGCCTGACCATTTATATGACTGTGCTCAGTCATTGGATAAACCACAGGAAACATAAGTGCTCACACTAGAATCCTCAGATGCAGTCAAGAATCAGGCCTAAGTACAGTGAGTCACTTACTAGGCCAGCTAGTTCAGCCGTTTCCATGTATTCTAAAGAAATACGGGTTTCCTCTCCTTGGTGATATTGTCATGGGTATGTGTGCAAAGCAAATGAGCTTTGGACAGCAACGTTAACACATGAACAGCAGAGTTGATGTCACAGAGGGGGCTTTTTGGGCCTTTTTCTAATACTGAAGTCAGCAAGCACTTAAGAAAATGCTGAATTATAATTTACAGTATGTGTGCGTATGTGGGTGTGTGTGAGCGCGCGCTCCAGACGCTCATAAGTACCACATATGTGGAGCATGTAACATTCATGGCGAACATATTGTATGCCATACGTAATGTAAGGGGCTTTCGATCAGCCTCCTTCAATCATTAGCTTATTTTTGGTTTGGAACCCTCAACCATGGTTTGTGACATTGTCAAACACATCTCGGAAAACCCACGGAAGTATTTTAGTCTTTTTGTTTTTCTATTGGCTGTTTGGGTGTATACTTCTGCCTACACTGGAATGCGTGCAGAACTATTTTATATCTGAAATATATTGCCGAGATCACTGACAAAAGTTTGCTTGCTCTTCAAAAGAAATAGGTTTACTCCTTTATATGGCTTGTGCCATGCAATATCCGATTGCAACACAAACGTCAAATGTCTTGGCAGTGTCAGTGCTTGTCTAAATAGAAGAAAAAAATATGTGCACACCATATCATCTGGTGTGGGGATCTTTCATAGCAGGCACAAATGTAACTTCAGGGTATCACTCTTGCTGCAGAACTACGATACAATTTGTCAATAAAAATTGTTAATCAAAGTCTCGAAATTCCTGAAGAAGATGAGTGTTCAAATGAATATGTTTAGTTTTAATCCAGTTTAGGCGGTCCCACAATAATGTTTTTCTATTGAATTTATGTGTTGGACAGACTAAAGCAGTTGTACTTAATTTCGCGAGGGAAATATTTCTGGACTGCTCCGATAATTTAAAGGTAACTTTATTTCAAGAGTAAAAAGAAAACATCAAACTGGCAGCATTATTAGAGCATTTGACATCACTTAAGGCCCTGATTCCAGTTTAATTCTTACTAAAACCGAATGTTCAGTGTCTCGGAAAAAATTGGCATTTGTCCACATTCTCTCCATGGTAACTAAGACTTGACTATTTTCTGTCTTAAAGTTGAAAAGCTCTAGAGCTTACAACATTTTCCATTAAAATGTGCAAATCAAATGCTCATCACTAAATATAAGTAGGTTATTAGAAGTATGAAAGAGGAGCCAGCTTTTAACTCTATCCGCCCTAAGTTATTTTCCTTTCATCAGAGGTGGCTATTTTTCAAGTTAGAAGCTGAAAGTCCACAATATTAGCAGCATCAGTTAAACTTGCAATAGGAGCTGATGCTTCAAAAAAACTTTACTTGAGAATTTCTTAGGAAGCAGTTCTGTGTTGTTTGTGACAGAGATGCTTGAACAACAAGGATGTTGAAATTGCTAACTATGCAACGCTTAGGCGGTCATTTAGACAATGAAAGACAGCCCATCATCCCTCTACATCAGTGGAGGATGTGGCATCTTCTCCCCTGGTGGAGGAACACCCATCATATGTAGAGATCTCCACCTGCCTGTTGGCGATCTCTGTAATGAAATTGGATCTGCTGAACCAACAGGGACATTGTCATTACTCTTGTATGCCAGGCAGGTCACCACGTTGAAGCGGCCTCCTTAGCATTTTTTTTAGCTTTGCAACAATAATCCACCTAAGTGGGATGTATTGCGGCAAAGCAAAAGACAAATGTCCCTTGTGTGTAGGGAGTTAACTCCACGTGCATCCGGAACTGTCGCACATTTTACTAAATATTTCAGGGCAATTGCTACTGTAACCTGGTGGCTCAGTGGTGGGTGGGCCATCAAACTGAGGCTCCCCATGGTTCTTTAGCCTCTAAATGGGGAGAGGTCATCACACATTTAGCGGACGAAGCATCTGTTGTTTTTAGCAGATGCCCGCAGGCTCATGAGGCCTAGTACCCACTGAAAGCACTCACTCCCACAAAAAAAAGAATACCTACATGGTTCACTTGGCCACTTTCATAGCCACTGCAGGAAGCTGGCTCTTTATACAGTGGACCAAAATGAGGTACACTGTGTAAAGAGTCGAAGCAAACCGTAACTGGTTCACAGAGGCACAATGACACCCCCAAAAAATTATTTTGTAGTAATGTGGGCAAGCAGTTAGGCATATCAGAGAGTAGTGCTAAGCATTTACTGCACACTCAAAGGCAGTAAGTGAGACACACACTCAATAAAGAAATCTGACACCAATTTATAAAAATAACACATGCTGTTATATGAATTTAGAGATCAAGATCATCAGAATCAGGTAAGTACTTTTCGAGTTATGAATTTTTACAGTTTTCAAAAGTTGATACAGTGCAATTTTTGGATGCCGTAATGTTATCCTATGGGGTAAAACATGTGCTGCATTCGGGCACTTAACAGCGACTTATGGGACGTTCTTCTGGAATTAAGGTGAGTATGGGGCAAGGCCGAAAGTCACATCAACACGTCAACTCGGAAGGCTATAGGGCGTCCGGGTGCAGAGCTGCGTTACGTCGTCAGGTGTCCCATTCACTTCAATGGGGAATAGACCGGTCAGGAAGAGGCTGCAAGCTGTGACTGGGGGGGCCAGTCCGGGGGAACCCACAGGGGAGCTCGATCCTTGAGATGCTTGGGCATGTAGGAACACAGTTGATCCACTTCTCCTTGGGCTGAGGGGCTTGGGTGCAGTGGTGTCTTTTGGCATCAGGTTCGGTGCTGGAGTCACTCGCGTTTGGAGGGGGCCTGCAGAAAGAGGCTGCAGGCGGCAACTGTAGGTCCAGGCTGGCCAGACCCAAGGATGGGTTCGGCTCTTGTGGGTCCCAGGGCCCTCTGGGCATCGTCACCCCCCTCGAACTCGTGCTGTGGGGCGTGGTGCAGAGGCTCACTTCTTTGTCTTTGGTTCTGCAGGAGGGGGAAAACAGGACAGCTGAGCCACTCTTAGTGTGGTTCTCACTGTCCCTAAAGTCCCTTGACATGCAGGTTGGTTTTCTTCAGCATTGGTGTCCAGACTGGACACAACAAGTCTTGGCTGCTGCAAGGGGATCCGATAACCCAGGTATTGGTCCTGTCTGTCTCCGGCCGGTCCTGGCATCCCCACACTTGGAAGGAGGATGGATCTGACCTGTGGGAGCATGGTGACCTTTTCCTGAGTGGCTGCAGCATCAGTAGTTCCGGTAGGCGGCAGGACAGTAAACCAGACTTTGCTTCTTTGGTGCCTTCGGCTGCAGGGGAGTAGCTCCTCTACTCCAAGGGAGTTTCTCTGGTGAGTGGTGAAGCACTGGCAGCCCTCCGGGTTTCTTGGAGTCTGCACAGTGGCAAAACATGTCTGTTGCTCCGCGAGGTTCGGGTGCAGCAGGCAGGCTGGCAGGGTAGGCGCCAAGTCAGTTGTGCTCCTCTGTTCTCGGGTCAGCAGTATTCTTTGTTCACTCCTTCTTTGTGTCCATTGAAATCTGAAGACTTGGTGTCAGGGAGTTCACTAAATACTCAATTTAGGGGCAGAAAGAGGAGTAGGGGTAGTAGACAATGGGCTACTTACCCCTGGGATCACTACAACACCTAGATGACCTCTTCCTTTGGGGAATGAGCATTACCCTGTCCCAGAATTTCTAATTCCATCACACACAAGATGGTGGAAATTTTAACTTTGTGTTCACTTCAGACTGTTCACCCTAGAGGTGTGTCCAGCCTGGCAGTGCAACATGCCTCCTGCATAGCTAATTTTCACACCTGTCCTGGTGCAAGGTGGGCCCAGGGCAGGGGGTGGCATTCCTCTTTCTGGGGAAGCTTTGGGTTGCATATCAAAGGTGGGCGAGGCCTTTGAAGCCTCCTGCCTTGATACTCAAATCATCAGTCATCCTGCTTGGAGGAGGTGCAAACACCTCATGCCAGAGTAGGCATTGTGTCTGTCCTCTGAGAGCGGGGCTCTCACCTCCTAGAGGGTCAGAAACTCATCTGTGGTGGCAGGCAATCAATCAATCAATCCATCAGGGAATTGTGAAGTGCTCTACTCACCCGTGAGGGCCTCAAGGCACTAGGAGGGTGGGGAGGGGTGCAGCTCCGAGTCAGCCGAAGAGCCAGGTCTTGAGGCTCTTCCTGAAGGTGTGCAGAGTAGGGGAGCATCTGATGTTGATCGGGAGCTCGTTCCAGGTCTTTAACGTGATGTAAGAGAAGGCTCTTCCACCCTCTCTGGCTCTGCAGATGCGTGGGGTTTCGGTGAGGGCCAGGTTGGCCGGGCAGAGGTTTCTCTTGGGTACGTGGAAAGAGACTCTTTCGTTGAGGTATTGGGGTCCGTTGTTGTGGAGGGATTTGTAGGCGTGGGTGAGTAGCTTGAAGGTTACACTCCTCTCGACGGGGAGCCAGTGGAGGTCTCTTAGGTGTTGGGTGATGTGTTCATGTCATGGGATGCCAAGGACGAGTCTGGCTGCGGTGTTCTGGATGGTCTGGAGTTTGCGGAGCATGGATTTTTTGATTTCGGCATAGAGGGCGTTTCCGTAGTCCAGTCTGCTTCTTATGAGTGCGTGGGTGACGGTCTTTCTGGATTTGGGGGGATCCATTTGAAGGTCTTGAGAAGGATGCAGAGGGTGTTGAAGCAGGTGGAGGCGACGGCGTTGATCTGTCGGGTCATGGTGAGGGAGGAGTCGAGTATGATGCCGAGGTTTCGGGCGTGGTCCGTGGGAGTGGGGGCTTGACTTCTGCGCATTTCCAGTCATCGGAGAAAGTGCCGGATTCGAAAGTGGCATTGATGGTGCGTCATAGCTCTGGTGCTATGGTGGCCGTGGCTCTATGGAAGATGTGCGGCGGGCAGGGGTCCGTGGGGGCTCCTGAGTGAATGCTTTTCATGGTCATGGCAGTGTCTTCGGTGGTGACCGGGGTCCAGGTGGAGATGGTAGGCTGGCTGTCGTTGCTGGAGGAAGGAGTGGTTTCGGTGTATGGTGTCTGTTCGTTGAAGTTGTCGTAGAGGGACTTGATTTTCAGATGGAAGTAGGAGCCGAGTTTGTTGCAAAGGTCCTGGGAGGGTGTGACGTCCATGGCTTTGCTGGGGGGTTTGGTGAATTCCTGAATGATGCTGAAAAGTTCCTTTGAGTTACTGGAGTTAACGAGGATTTTGTTCTGGATGAAGGTCCTTTTGGTGGATCTGATGAGTTGGTGGTATTCTGTCATGGCGTTCTTGTAGGTGGTCCGATCTTCCGTGGTTTTGCTGTTCCTCCATAGCTTCTCGAGACATCTGCAGGTGCGTCAAGATTCTTGGAGGTCGGTGGTGAACCAGGTGGCCCTCCTGGGGCACTGCCTGTCGGGGTTGCAGATGGGGGCAAGCTTCTCTGCGCAGGTGGTGATCCATCTGTGTAGTTCTTTGGCTGCAGAGTTGGCGTCGGTTGAGGTGGGAGGGGGATCGTGGTTGAGGGTGGAGTTGAGGTGCTCCTCGGTGACCTTGCTCCTGTTTCTTCACAGAGGGCGTGGTGTAGGTTTGTGAGTGGTGGCTTTGTCGAAAGAGAAGTGTACGCAGTGGTGGTCCGTCCAGGGGGTTTTCGTGGTGTGGCTGAAGTGGATGTTGTTACCTCCTGCAAAGATGGGGTTGAGGGTGTGTCCTGCCTTGTGGGTGGGGGTGGTGACGAGCTTTTTCAGTCCGATGTTGGCGAGGTTGTCCAGGAGGGCGGAGGAGTTGGGGTCGTTGAGGTTGTCGAGGTGGAAGTTGAGGTCTCTGTGCAGTATGTAGTCCATGGAGGCAATGGCGTGGGGTGCGATGAGGTCGGTGATGGTTGTGGTGAATGCGGTTCGAGATCCGGGAGGTCTGTAGGTGAGGGTGCCACGTAGGGTCATCCTGGGGCTGGTCTGGGTCTGGAAATGGAGGTGTTCTGTGGGGGACGAGGAGTCGTTCGTGCTGGAGGTGGTGAGGCGGAGGGAGTTCTTGTGTGCAATAGCGAGTCCTCCTCCTGGGTGGTTGGAGCGGTCCTTCCTCTGGATCTTGTATCTGTCGGGGATGGCGGTAGCGATGTCAGGGGCGGAGGTGGGGTTGGTCCAGGTTTCCGTGAAGAAGGCAACGTCTGGCGAAAGGGTGTCGAGGGGGTCCCAGATTTCTACTGCGTGTCTGTGCAGGGAGCGCACATTGAGGAGGATGCACCTCAGGGCTTCGTGTGTGCTGGCGTCTGGTGGGAGGGCGGTGGCCGTGGGGGTGCAGAGGTTGATGAAGGTTTGTTGGCAGTGTTTGCATGAGAACTGGCCGTGGATGGTGTTCGGCGTGGACAGCTGGCAGTTGTTGTTCCTTCCGGTGTTGAGTGCGTGGAGGGCAGCTGAGTTGAATCGGTGGGTGGTTGGAGAACCAGGGTCCCTGGCCACGGTCGGGTCATGTACGGGCACAGACGGGCTTGCCTTTGGTGTGCTGGCACGCGCTGGCTGCACGCATCTGCTGCGCGGCCGAGCAGCAGCCACCATTAAATAGGGAACGGGTAAGGGAAACGCAGTTGGGAGGCGGGAGCGGGAACCGTCAGGGAGGAGGGGCCGCTGGGGCAGCAGCGGTGGGAAAAAGGCAGCGCAAAACGGGCACAGTGAAACGGAGGACACAACAAAAGGCACAAAATGCAAAAAAACTGAAAAACAGGCACAATAACAGTGACAACTTAAAAGACAGACAAAAGACAGTCAACAGGCACAATTACAGTAAAAACAGAAAGGACTGGATCAGTCAGCCAGCACACTAGAGGACTAGTTGAGTTCAGGGGTACCTCTGAGATACCCTCTAGGTGCACGAATTAATAAATCTTTCACTGGAATCAGGGTGGTTTATTAATATGAGGTGTTTGATACCAAAACCCATGGGTTTCAGTGAAGCCATTATGTAGCTGGATAACTCGTTTTAACCAGTGCCCTGTACATTCCTTAAGATATCTTACCTGCTCACTTGCAATATCTAATAATAGAACTAGACATCACAGGGGCATAGCTACTCATGCAGATATGTCCTCACATAAAATATACTGCACCCTGCCTTAGGGCTCAAAGTCCTGCTGTAGGGGTGACTTACATATATTAGATGCAGTGACTTTGGCATGACACACTGCTGTATGTCATGTTTTCACTCATGGTTTGCACCATGTCATGCAGCCTGCAATGGCAGTCTATGTGGAATTTGTATGGTGGTCTCTTAGGGTGGCATAAGATATGCTGCAGCTCTTAGGGACCCTCTTTAACACCCTATGCCCTAGGTACCTGGGGTACCATTAACTAGGGACTTATAGGGGTGTTAAAGTCCTTAGCTTAGTTTAAAACAATTTATGCCACCTTGTTTTAGGGAAGGAGCACTGGCACAGGGGTCTGGTTAGCAGGCCTCAGTGCACTGTAAGAGTCGAAAATCAGCATCCAACAGCTAAAAAGGGGGGCAAAAGGTGGGGGGGCAACTGCAACAAAAGCCAAGTTTCCTGCAACCACTAACAAAGATTTTGAAAGGCAATGGAAGGAAAGAATCACCTGACTGCTAAGAAAGGATTTATAGGGCTTCCACCAAAAAACAGCATCATCATAGCGGCCTACCACACTTGTAACAAACTGACGAAAATCATCTCCGAATTCAGTAATCAATTGGCCAGCTTGGCAAACTTTGCCCATTTACAGCAGAATTGGGATTCAATAGCAGCATGCATCTTGACTAAAGCCAAGGAATCATACTCATCCACAGGATGCAAAGCACCACTGCTACATATTTGTGAATCTCCCACATTATTAATAGACATGATCAGCTCAAGTGTCACCTTCTGCTGCTTTTAATCTTTGTTAGAGGCGGTGGTTGCTAACCATATGGGGTACACTAGCAAATCTTGTCTATCCGGGTTGCTGCAACCATTATCAAGACTATTGCCAACACCTTATTTGAAAAGGGGATAGGTCCACCAGGACTTCAAACACCTTACATCAAATATCCTCTCAAATCCAAGAATTAGAAACTCCTAAGATGGTAAACTACTGATGTACTGCAAAAAGACTATTTTTGACTAAACTAATTGAAACAATAGCCTACATACAACTGTGTTGTTTCACGCAAGGTATCAATGTCTTCATATGTCCAGATTGGCATCCATCTATGACGAGAAATAATTCCTACTTTGATTGTTTCCTGGGCCAACCTAAAAATGTCTGCTGATGAAAATTGGGAACCCAACCTCATTAGTATTACCTCTCTCAGCAGCCTTCAACACTGCACATCATTGCCATGCTTAGTCAAAGACTGCATTGAGAGACATGGGCGTTCACTGTAACATTACAGACCCATACAGGTCACAACAACTTTCTATCATCCCACAGCTCTTCAACCCTTACTAATGAGCATCTAATTTCATCACAAAACTCCAGAAGATTAATTTGATTTGATGTAATCAGAACTTTCCACTACACAGCCATCTGACTTAATGGTGAGATCTAAAAACTTGAGAAATGTTAAATTGTTTTTGGAAATCGATCTAAAGCGTGCTACTAGAATATTCTTTAATCTGAAAAACACGATCACACCGCTGCCTATCGATCCAAACTAAACTGGCTAGCCATCAAACAAGTTATATTGAAAAAGCTTTTCAATTTCTGGAAGACCACTGTGGTGTCCTGTAATCGTCTTTCCTGCCATCATTCTGCTGATGATGCCAGAGCATTCTAGAACCATGAGCTGACATCTACTTGGGAATATTATGGAGATGATGGTTGACTGAAAGCTGTCTGTTTTACCCTGATGATGAACAACTGGCTTTGAAGAGCCAGAGAATAAATGTCAACATGAAATAGGAAGCTGAGGGTTTAATTGTGGCCTGTGTGAGCTGTGAGTGCTGGCGGATTATCTAACATAGTTCTGAATATGACTCAGCACTTGCATGAGTATCTGCAAGTCTCTTATGCAGGCAACAAATTGTGATTTTTCATTTAGACACCATTTGTTGAGTGGAGCTAGCTGTGACATCAATGAGTCGAAGTAGGAAGGAAGGAAGCAGCTCTGTGGCTTGGTGGAACACAGGCATTAAATTCCAAGGGAGCGCTTTGATGTCATCAGCAGGAAGTGTGACTGTTTTAGAGGCTATCTGTTACTGGGGCTTTCAGAATATTGCTAAGCGCAAGAGCGCTGGCCCGTTGGTGAAGATGCTGCACTATACGAGGCCGTGGAGGTTTCGGACATGGAACTACCTTGAGGATCATCTATGACACAAGTAGATGGCATTTGCTTGGAAATATTCTGAAGATGAAAGTAAGTGGAAGGTGCCAATTGCTTTGGTGCAATTAAGGACTTCTACTCATCCTCACCTGGCCTTGCGTACTAATTCACACCCACATACTAAAAAGCCATCAAATACATCATAGGCTAATTCATACTTTTGAATGGTGAAAGAAAACTCCACTCCAATAATTTCAGTACACCAACAAATGGTGAAGAAATAGATTAAACGTCTCACCTTCCTCTAAAAATGGTCTGATGGTAAAAACCCTCAAAACTACAATGGAAATGCTTCTTTTAAAAAATCTCACACCGAGGCTTAATGAACCCACCAGTATGCCCTCTTCTTGTAATCTATCTTTTTGTCTAGGTTTCCCCATTTCTTTATGTTCCCCTTGCCTTATACCCTGAAACTAGATTGATTTCTGGTATAAGTTGCACCACATAACTGCATACAAATACGAATGCTTAAGACCATTTCAGAGTTTCCGCAAAAGTGGTGCCAGACCACAGCACTTCAAGCTATGGACTCTCTTGGCCGCATTTTCTGTTACCCCATCCCACACTACTGAACCTAATACCACTCACTGGCCTGCTCAACTTCAATGCAATATTTGTTCAACTTTGATCCTTAGTCCCAGAGGTGAGATCAAAATCTACAAAGCTACCCACCAATGTAGGTGTAGGTATCCAATATCATACTACCTTAGGACAGCTTACTGAGAGACAAACCTTAGGGAGTGACACTTATCTATTAGGACCATTGGAAGAAAAGTAAAAATGCTCTTGTTAAAAAATATATGAATTTGTTAAAGTCCCTTCATTCCCTTCCTAACACTCACAGGCTTTCCAAGTGGCAGCAGTTTGCTGTACGAATACCAAGCAACAATAACAATGAAACCACTATGATTGCCTTTACTAAATTGTAAGATGCACTCTAGTTTAAAAACTCACAAGTTCGTTATGGCCTGAGAAAAGAATATGAGGGCCTGATTACGAGTTTGGCGCAACAGGCACCGCAATGGGAACGGCAAAAAAGTTCCAGCACGGCATGGACAGTGATGTACATGCGCTGCTGGAACATTGTGGGAATACAAACAGGGGGCACAAGTTGTGCCCCCCTGAATGTATCCCCATGGTGAGAGGGGCATGGGGCCCTGTAGGGCCCCCTTTGTTCCTGCAGCGCCAGCCTTTTCATGGTGGGGCTCCGCAATGAAAAGGCTGGCAGTCCAGGAACTCGTAATATGCTGAGTGGGACTGTGCCAGTCCCCACTCAGCATTTTGCATTGTGGCACTTCTACGCCACTGCCAGGGAATCCCTAAAGCAGCTGGCGGTCCACCGCCGATATGACTTACAAAGTCGTAATCGGCAAAACAAGGGACCGCCACTCCTGTGGCACCGCCAGTCGACCACCGGACTCATAATCAGGCCCTAAGAATCTTTTTAAGCGTAATTGTGAATACGTAGATGTATTGGTACTTCTTTTTCTCCTACTTAAAGGTTTTCGGAGCAAGGCTTAATTAATGCATACCCTAATCTATGACCTATGTAGACAGCCAGATCTGGATCTTTTTAAAGAAATATATGCGTTTATAAATATGTATTTTTATTTGCATCTTTCCGTAATTATAATGATTTAATTGTTCCGTACAATAACCATTTTACATACTATGCTATACTTTTCCTGGCAAATGATCACCTAAACTACAACATGTTCTCAAATGCCATGGTGTAAGTATTCCCTGGAAAAGATGGTGGTGTCCACAGGGAGACTAAGATTTTTTTTTTTTTTAAGTTAAGGCATTTTGGGGCACATGCATCAAGCTAGGCAATTGCGATTCCTTAATAGCGATTATTAAGGAATCGCTATTAAGGAGTCGCAATTGCCTATGCATGTAGAAATCGCTCAATAAATAGCAATTCCTAAACATTCCTTAATTGCTACTCGCAAATTGCGTAGTCGCAATTAAGGAATACCTACTCATTCATTCCTATGTGCCAGGAGGCCCATAGGAATGAATGGGAAGATATTCACTATTAGCGATTCGCTATTAAAGAATGGCTAATAGCGGAGCTATTTCAGGGTGCCAGGGTGTCAAAAGGACACCCTGTTGCACCCCTGAAATCTGCATATGAGTACATTTTGCACACACACATGCCCCAAGGGCATGTGTGTGTGTAAATGGAAGTTTGAAAAATGAACTTTAGTGCATTTTTCAGAGTTTTTGCAAATTACCATGCGGTTTAACTTCATGGTAATTTGCTCTCCTATTAGCGAAATCGCAATTTTTTTAACTTTAATGCATTGCATTTAAGGAATCTCAATTTGTGATTCCTTAAATGCAATTGCAATTTAAGGAATAGCAATTTTGCGATTCCTTAAATTGCGATTTCTGCATTTGGGATGATGCATCCCAAATGCAAAATACTGGTCGCAACGGGGCAGATTCTGAGAATCTGCCGGTTTGCGACCAGTATTTCGGTTGATGCATGTGCCAGTTTACTCTTGCATAAAGAATATCATTGTGAGGCATGTGTGTCCCCAGCAAGCAAAACATTTGAAATTTCTACGGAGCGCCTAAACATATTGAATAAAATTAATTTACAGATATTTAAAGTACGAAACATTGTCATACCAGGTCATTGTATGAAAACTTAATACAACCATCCTTTACTAAATGTGTTTAGAAGAGCTGAATATTGTTCTGAATATATCTGGCATGTTCTACAAGCACATAATTGTCAAGGAAATTTGAAAAACTGATTTGGAGCATAATCAATAGGAATTACCTAAGAATTCAGGGAGATTACACAGAATTATGGGAGAGAAGAGTAATTCTGTATTCAGCACTACTTCCTCACGCAAAAATGCCCCCTCGCGTCCAAAATTGACACAAGGATGCATTTTAAACTAAGAAATGGCACTAACTGCAATAGATCACAAGTAGGCAGGATGAGCATCCGTGCACACTTGCTAAATGTGCTCTCACTGTACAATTTCCCCCCCAAAATTACTCTTAATTACACAAGCAGGGGTAATCACGTTCTTAATGGTAATTCTGCTTCAAAGAGTAAGGCAGATTTACTGAAATTTCTCCAATTACTCCAGCCTAATTGAAATTCAGCCTATGCCTATTTATAAGACGCAGCGCTTAACGGTGTGATGGAGGAAGAGGCGTGAGCCAAAGGCACGCACCTTATGGTTTTCAGCAATCTAGATAGCTCTGCAGGTCCCTTTATGGTATTTCCTATGATAGCTGGTTACTGCCCTGCGGTAGCCATTCTGCGATTTAGAATTTGCATTCTCTCTGCCTTCTTACAGCAACAATCAAACAAATACCCGCTTAACTGTTCTAGTGTCTTATTAATTACTATATTTTATTTAATAATGTATAAAACAGTAATAACCACTTGTCACAATGCTCCTGTATAAACACCAGCCAACATTTATTTAAATTTGTGTATACTACGAAATAGCTGTCTCCCACTCCCTGGAGCATATATTATTGTGTAATACCGATGAAAAACCGTTGGTAATACTCTAATATTCTCAACATTAAGGATCATGACTTGGTTTTTATAAACAGGTTTTCCATTGCATTGAAAGTGACCCTCCACTGATGACCCACGTGGTCTCTCGACAATATTGTACTACAGTGAACCTAAAAGAACTCCCAGAACAAATTACGTTTGGAATACCGATTTACCGACAGGCACTAAAAATGGGGTAAATACCATATTCGTTTTTCTATTTCTGTGGAAGTTGTGGCTGCATTCTGCTCATTTTAAGCTTGCAAGTGCCTGCACCTGATTTTCGATTGTATTTGCTAGTACAAAATGCAAGCAATACAAATGTCCCTCAACTGTAAATCAGTATTAGTGCAACACAGGGTTAAAAAATATTTGTGCTCATTTTTGCACTACAACCACAGTCTAAATTAGGCTCATAATAGAAGAACAGGGTGCACTCTCTATGGGCCTGATTATGAGTATAGGTGCTATTTATCACACCTGATAAATGATCCCCTGGGGTACGTTATTTATCGGATGCAATAACTAGCAGCACCTATTAAGAGTTTCTGGGGAATAACATGCGGCTATTGGTGCTTAACGCACCAGCATCCACATGATATGGTAAATACTATATGCTTTTCCTGTGTTAAATTTCGGCAAGTTTGATCTGGTGAAATTTAAGGAAGGTTGAGGTATTTAACGCAAACAATAATTACCGGATGCATTAAATTACACTCAACTCGTAGCTCCAACCCCGGTGCAAGCAGGGGTTTAGACAGGGTTTGGAAACTAACGACCAACTCGTAATCAGGCCCTGTGTGTCTACAATGAAACACGTTGCAAGCCCACTTCGAGGTACTTCAAGTTGTTCCCACTTGAGTATGAAAAGATGTGTGGGGCTGTTAATACTTTATGGTGCTCTGTGAAGGGTTTCACTCTGCACCTGGGTATAGTCCATATACTAGTTTTGAATTTCTGATTGATTTGGGTTCTCTGCACCTGGTTGCCACAATGAGTTGCCTTTCTCTGCACCTGACTACACTGATTTGTCAGTTGCAATCTACCTATTTGTCCCTAGCACATACTTGTTTCTCTGTTCTTGCAGCTAGATGCATCCAGAGAACAGCCTCTTGACTATTTATCCTCCATTACCATCTCGGATTGGCCCTTTTATTGCTTCTAGGTGACATCTGGTTCAGAGCCAGACTGGAAACCAAAAGCAAACCCGGCTAATTTTGTCAGACCAGCCCCCATACTGCACAAAGCGAGTAAGCAGGTTAGCAAGTTCAACCATTGCGTGGGAAAGAATGTTGAAGGCTCCAACTCCCCCATAGAAATGTTTGAAAAAAATTGCAAAAATTTGTATTTTACCACTTATTTTTCATTATATATTCCAATAGCATAATGCTTAAATCATTGTAAACGTGATGATCGCAGTGCTGGCTGACACCATCATGATCTGTGTAACCTGAGGCACAGATAATCTGGCTGACACCTGAATGATATGGATAGTCTGAAGACCACCATCATTGTCTAAAATCGAGGTCTGTAACTTTCATAACTTAAGGGCTAGAGTGTTGTGTAACTTCTTGCGCTTACGTCCGTGTGACCCTAAAGGCAGCCCTGCTGTCCAAATGCCTGGGCCTGTTACATTTAGTTTTACCTGAGGAAAGGCTGCTACCTAAGGCCGCCACTGCAATCCATATAGGTCAGTGCAAGAGAACATATCTAATGTGGTTCTACACAGTAGTATCTGGTCCAGTTAAGAACCTTTGTACCTCTGCTCACTAAGCCCTCAAGCCACGCAAATTTACCACACCTCACTACTTGCCTATTACATATCATGAAGGGTTGTATGTAGGCCCAGGTTAAATTTTGTTTATGGTGTAGTAATCTCATCTAATTACTGGCATTTCTCATTATGATTGTTATGTGGAATGCCTGAGATTGCACCCATTATGCCCTGTCACGAAATTGAGATTTTGTTTGGATAAAAATTGTGTAACAGGAGTATGGGAACAACGTAAATCAACTGAATGCAAGCGACTGTTGTTTGTTTCATGCACAATATTGTGATATATTTTTAACTTGAAATTCACTACGCAAGGATGCATTTTGCACTAAAATTTGGCGCAAAATACCAGATTGGCTTTTGGTATTACGCCTACATTTGCGTAATATTTTAGGTATTTTTGTGTAATTTAGTCAAAGGAAATTAACAAATTTCCCCCTGGCCTATCCCTCATGAAAAGCTCACCTTTTGCTACTTTGTATCAAGTCTGCACCTTATAAGCAACAAAGAAAGTTATCATGCTTTTTCCTTTTAGGTATTCATTTTTACGAATTATATATGTTGGTTATTATATGTACATTTTGAAAAATAAAATACACATTTATTCAAGCTGATATTCATCAAAAGGTGATAATCAAGTATACTTGAATATATTCATATTAAAACAAATAAATCGAATCTTCTGTTCTAGTGATTGTTTTGAATGATGAACAAGGTTTCATGGATACTGATAATTTTCACTTCTTGTTTATTGTGTTTAAACAAATAGCACAGTTCTAAAGATTGTAAGTAAGGTAAAGGGCTCAAAGACCATTTCTGCTAATTGTTCATTCTTAAAGGTGCAACAATGAACAGACAGGTTATATAAACTAAGAACAATGGGCCTATTCACTCATTGCATTTTGTAGTACTTTTGTAGTACTAGAATAGAACTACTAAAGTACAACACAATGCTAATCACAAACCTATGAATGCAAATCTCCACCCACACCTTGCCTATATTTTCTATGGGGGGAGCCTCACACATGTAAGTTTACTACTTCGGCCCTCATTACGAGTTAAGGGTTAAATTCCGATACCTATGCATACCTGTGTTGGCATCGGAATTATTAGTTGTGTGATAATTATCAACCCCCATAGTTTTCCCCTGATAAATTCTGACAAGTCGAAAATGCTGAAATATATCAGTGGAAAAGTGCCCAGTATTGACCAGTACATGTGGATTTTGGTGCAGTAAGTACCCAATCCGCATGTTATTCCCTAAAAGTGATATTGATTGCATCCTATAAATTTGTGAAGTCAGATTTTATCAATTGTGATAACTATCACACCGGTCTTATTGAAGGCCTTAGTATTAAATGATGCTGAGAGCAGTGGTAGTGGCTGGAAAAAGGAGAATACTTACTATTAAATGGGAGGGGTGTAGTGAGGAGTAAGGAGGGTTTAGCGAGGGACATGCAACCAACCACAAAAGAGTAAGCCAATTTTCTATTCACAAACTGCACTTCTAAAATTACTACAGCCAGAAGAGGGACCCAAAACCACAGTAAACTTCTCCAGCTCTGACCTGGAGTAAGTACAGCACCACGCATGGCCAATCACTGATACTGCAACACCATCCCACAGAAAATAGTGGAGTAGGGACTTAAAATAAAACCCAATTGGAAATAAAGTAAACTAAATTATTAAAAATAGTAAAATAATCATAAATAAATAGAAATCAATGTAAAAAAAAGCTACATATTAAACACATTATTATTTATTGAAAAACATTTTAACATCCTTTTTGAAGTGATAAATGAATGTAAAATTAATTGTAATAAAACATACATACATTACATGTAATTAATTCTATGCATCCGCTGTAATAATTAATAATGCATAATAAAAATATTTATTTAATTTGGGTGGGAATTAATTTTTTAATTTAGACTTTTTGCTTAATATAATTAAATTATTAAATATATAATTCCAAATTATGTTAATTGCGTTAATAGTGCTATAGCATTTTTTATTGTGGTATACATTTAAAATAGATATATAAAATGTGTTTACATTGGCAAGTAACATAAAATTATTTTTACTATTTTTTTGTAGTTAAATACATTTTTTACTTTTCTGTATACTTTACGATAGGGAGAAATCACAGTCAGGGTGTTGAGCTTCATATAGTAAAGTGGAGTGACTATTTAACAACTTTATTAAAGTGTATAATACATTAGTAAAAATATTTATATGTTAAATATTGTTACAAATTAATTTATATATTTGAGTTGAATTGTAGAAAAAAAATGTAATTATTTTTCTGCAGTTTACATTAAAAAGTAAATTTCCAAATAAAGTAAAAGTAACAAAATATGAAGTAATAATTATTGAAAGTGATTTATATAATTAATTAAAATGTGTTTAATTTTATTCTAATAATGTTTCATCAAATAATAAATTTAAAAAATGCTCTTGAAATATTTTACAATTAAATAATATATATATTTTTATTTTATTTTTTTAAATGAAATATTTTTTATATCTTAAACTATTTTAAATAACTTAACTTAATCATTATTTCCTCTAGGGCTTTATTTTAAGCCCCAAGCCTCCATTATTTTCTATGAGACGGTGTTGCACTGTCAGTGATTGGCCATGTGTTATGCTGGACCTATTTCTGTTTCTTTTTGGCAGTAGTAACTTTCACTCATAAATTTGGCTCCAGGCCTTTTTTGGCAGGTGAGACATGTACGTCTACACTTTTGAGTAACTTTACGCTCGGATTTTGTGAAAAAGTAGTAAAGTTACTCAAAAGTGTATGAGTAAATTGCATGTGTAACTCACAAGTGTAATTTGCCTGTGTGAATAGCCTAGAGAGTGTGACAAGGTAGAGGAGAACTTCGTGCCACGTACTTGACGCAGAGGCCATACAGAACAATATCATCTTCCTTTGCTGAAAGCTACCGGTGTAGCTGTATTGAGCCCATTGGTGCCTTCAGCAGTGCTTGATTATTGTTGTTGTATAAGCTTTATTTCGACAGCAGGTGTCATAAAAGCTATTGAAAAGGTATTTTACAAAAGAAATACAAGATAAACATTTCATACAACATCATACTAAAAGTAATATATACAAGCAATCCTTCCAGGTGCACCGCTGCACCCTCGATATGAGGTGCAGTTACCAGGATCAGTAGTTAAAAAGTTAGTACACATCTGTCGATTTAAACATACATTTGATACAATAAAAATAAAAGGGAAAAAGAGGCATAACAATTCTTCTTAATAAAATCCCTTGTGTTGGGCTCAGGTTGCGGGCCCCTGCAGACCAATATAAAATTTTCTATCTCTCATTAATGTAACATCACGGAAAGGTTAAGAGGAGAAAGTGCACGTGCATAACATATGTGTTTAGAGTTGGAATAACCAGCCTTGGAGCCCTACAACAATTACGTGCCAGCATCATTCGGCTGAATGCAATGACATTCCTGTCAGGGTCTTCCGTCTAATAAGCCATGCATGACTAAGATACTTTGCCACACAACACGCAAAGAGGTGTCTGGGATCTGACCTAAGGATGCGCAGGGCGACCCGACAGTCCTGTGTGCCCAGTTGCCGGCATATCGGTTTTAGCCACTTGGCCCTCGGAGTGTTGTATGCCGTGCAAGCAAACATAACGTGGGCAACACTTTCTATAGGGCCCCGCAGCATGGGCAGTCCTTTGGTGTTTGATTACAAGGATGCCATTTTGCGGTTATCTCACAGACAGGAAGAGTGCCGAACCTAAAATGCATGTATAACATCCTGTCCCAAGGGACCTGAATTATATCTAAAAAGGGCTCTAAGCTTGATTAGTGCACAGTGAGTATCCACTCATTGCATACATTGCAATCCCATAATGTGGCTTTCTCTATTCTAACATAATATTTTCTGTGCTCTCCTTCAGTCCTCCATTTTTCTCAGGCTGCTGATGATGATCCTTCCATCTGTCTACAGGCTCGAAACATCTTCAACTAGTTCTACGGACCCAATTTGATTGTACATAAGAATAAAATGGGTCATGTTGTTCTTACTTGATACACACTCTTGAGCACGTATTGTCACATGTGTGTATCACTTGTATGAGAACACTAAACACTTTTCTCACCACAGACCCACTGCGTCATCACATTGTTTTTAAGGTTTTTTTGATATACTATTGAATAAATTGACCATTTGATGTATTTGTACATTGGTTGTGATATTTATGGTCTTGTGATCACTGCTCTTTATGCATAAGCTTACGCAGGGTCCCAGGTGACACTGATGTTCCCTTGTTACCAGTATCCAAAAGCTACCGGAAGGCATACTTAGCCTTGGCTCTGTAGACTAATCTGCCTTCATTTAGACTCAGATGAGAATAGCAGACTTTGCTATTTTGCTGAACATCGGTTGAATTGTTAAGAGGTGGTATGCAGGTGTAAACCATCTTTAAAACTCAAAATTAGGCTCATCCTTTAGTGCTAAGAGTAGTTTGGTTGGGTAAAGAGATGAGTGGGGTTGGAGATTTCAATAGAAAATGATTTCACCAATATCTTACAATATTTACTATTGTTCATTCTGATGGTAAAGTTTGCTTCCTGTATTTTGTTGATCTTTATAATAGCTACTATTCACATTGTGTACACTAGGATAGGATTTTGATTTTAAAATAAATAGTTAAAATATATCTCTGGTTTTCTAGTATTCTTGAGTGTGCGTATCTATTGTGAAGGAGGGTTTGCGCGATATCTCATAAGATTGATCGTTACCTATAATGCATCCAATTGCATAGTGCTCAGTGGGTTGTGTGGTGGTTGCAATACAAATAATGTTTTGTCTCGGGTTGGCAGATTAACAAAGATCTTGGGGACAGGGGATCTAGAAAGTCTGATCCCAGGCTGTATTCTTGAACAATAATGTAGAAAACATATCAAAAGGGTTTGCTGTGTAAGTAATCAAGACTAAGACGCCATCCAGCCATAGAATAATAGAGACGCAGCTTTTCAACAAACTTTCAAGATACAGCATGCATGGAGGATGGAGTTTCACACCTTGCAGTAGAAACTCACATGATCCACTGACTTAAATTTAGTGTCACTCTCGGAAATGATACTTTCCAGATTCTAAATCTTTATATAGCACCCTTTGCAAAATAAAATGTCTTTAAATGCTTAGGGATTTTTAAAGTGAATTAAAGGGAAAAGGAAGTAGACTGAGTCACACCCATATCAGTGCAGCAGGTTATCATCCCACAGAGCTAAAGTACAGGCTCACATAAGTCATCAGGGAGAGTTTATTTTACCAAAGGCAACTAAAGACCTACCATCACTCATAACCAAGCCCAAGCAGTGCTTGCACTAGGAGGAAGAAATAGAGAAAAGGCAGGAGAAGGGCCCTTGGGAGGAGAGCACAAGAGGTCGAGGGGGGGGGCAGGGTGGTGATTGCTCTGTGCTTTAAAACTCTGATTAGACTCCTTGTACGGAAATGGAGAAACAATGAAGGATTGACTTAGTGATTGAGTTAAGATTTACAAGTTCATCATTTACCATTTCCAGAGGGAGTGGGGAGGCCAGTTACACTGGCCCTAGATACAGATTCCAGCAAAGTCCTTAGAAGTTCAAGTCTCGAATTCTTTCCAAATAGGGGTTCATCAGAAAGCTGGCCTGTCCTTCTTTCACTATAGTTTCCTCTTCTCTCAGAGTTTCTCCCTTGTGCAGTGGACATGGTGGATTCTAGAATGTGGGCATTTCTGCTCAATCCAGAGATACCACATCATCACTCCACCCCTGACAGACATCTTATGAGAGTATTATCTGTCCGGTCCAACCCTGCAAAGCATCCTGGAGTTTTCCAAGATGTTGAAATCATGCTTTGGCTTGCAAGAGCTCTCTTCGGCCTTTGGCACACCCCTGAATGCCAGGAAAACTAGTTCCTGTCCTCCAAGATTTCAAAGAAAGCCCTCGGTGTGTCTGGTTCCTGAGGTCTATGTGCTCCCCTTTATCCCTGTGAGAAGGGCATCTTCAGGCTTGTCAGTAAAGGAGCAATTAATCAGCCAATGCAGATGTTTCCCCACCCTTTTCTTTATCCAGTTGAAGGCAAATCACCTCCAAATTGGCCTAATGTCTGGAGGAGACTTTGATCAATCTACTGGCCAGCAGAGCAATTAATCTGGCCCAGGAGGATAATTCAAAGCTCTAATGTCATTGAGGGATGCCTCAGGGGAATACTGCAAGACCCAAAGACCGGGAAGCAGCACAAATATAGTCATATCAATATTGTATTTGCTCTCTGGACTTTTCTAAACTTAGGGAAAGCTACATTAGAAATCTGTCTCTGTTGCACCAATCCAAAATGAATAGTTGGGCACATCTATCACCCAGAGCGTGAATAGAGTAACACTAAAGCACCATAGAGTCAAACTAAAAAAAAAAGGAATGTAGATTCCATTTTTGGATACTCATTAAAATTATAAGGCCTCCACAGGACACAAACAATTTATTCAAGGGCTATGCGTGTGCACGTGTTCATGTATAACCAGTACAGAGCAACACATTTTAAGCCTTTTTGGAGCTGCGGTATCGAAACCCAGGGCTGTGGTTCCAGGGTGTGCCCAATTTACTGTTTTCTGCTTTTTTTGGCAACCACAAAGGATCCACAAGTCCTTACAGATCATTGGAGATGTTTGATTCGTTTCTGGCAATGCCCCCCACATTCAAATAGTTCTTGACTTTTTTACACATATCGTTCTACTCCTTGCTATAGAGCAGCTCTTCAGCAGAGGAGACTGTACAGTTCATTTGCTGTGCTTTTCTATTTTGGGGGACCAAAACCTTTTGGTCCATTCCAAATGGCTTCTGAACAAGACGATCAGGAGAGAAGGAAAAATGATGAAAAGAAATTGAAGACTTCAAAGATATTCACACAAAATGGTTTCCAAATCACCACCAGAATTAACTGTTTGTTAATCTTTGGCCATTCTACCTGGTGAAACAAAATGAAGCTGTAAGTACCTCACTTGAACTTTGAGGGAGAAGACGCTGAGCAGGAACAATTGGGGTAAACACAGCTTTGTAACATCATCTATGCACAAACATCTTACTGCTAGGTATGAACAGCGGTTCAATGCAAAGAAGAGGAAGAGAAATGCAGAAGCGGTGAGTACATCTTCTGCAGCATTGCAACACACCATCCCCCCTGGAGAGAGGTTGCCTGACGATATCTTGCAGGAAGAGGAAGAAGAGAGATGGATCCCTGCTATGCAACTGTGGGCTTGCATTGCTTGGAGTGAAAGAAAGTCATATTTTGTGCAGAATAAAGTGCAGCAGCTTGCAAAACCAAGTGCTTTTCCATCAGAAGGACTGCAAAAAATTATAATTAAACTCAGTTTTTCCCAATTCTTGTTTTTGCATTTTTGTCTTCTTTTACCTAGAAAAGTAAAAACACCAAAAATACAAAAACCTTGTTAAAACAAAAAAAAAGGTTATTTTTAGAACTAACAGTAATGGTTTAATGAAAGATAAAAGCATGTGTTGTTTGTTTTGTTTGTATCTGAGAGCGAGTGAAAGCGAAAAAAATTAGTGGATAGGAAGTGAACTGAATGAGTAAATACAGGAGAACATGAAAGTGAGGAAGTGAGTGAAAGAGAGTGTGTAGAGACACACTTTTCAAATTTATTTTTGGATTTAAAGATCCAGGAATTAGAATTGTGGTCCTGGAAAAGCTCCAAAGTTTTATTTTGCGACTAGCTTCACAGTCCTCTGTTGAATCCCCAGTTCCAGAACCAGTACTGTGAATCTACCAATCGGTGGCCTTCGGTACTTGAAGCTTTTCCAGGTTTTGGCCATCAGACTGTGAAAACGTGGACCCTTGGTTCCCAGCCAGGAGTTGCAGTATCCAGGACTTCACTAGGCACCACAGATACTGGATCTGTGAACTCCGTGACAAAATTGTCATTGTTTATACATTCAAAACACAAAGTGACCCCTTTAGGCCCCCAACATGGACTTAGGGCCAGAGTTACCCCTTATGTGACAGTTCAACTTTTTTTCCATGCATGAGGACTGGTGCCCTAGCTCTGTATTGGCAGCTGCAACATTTTTCTATAGATATTGCAGCCAGCCAATAGGAGGGCATCAGTTTCATGGATCTGACTTTGGATGTGAAAGCCAAAAAGGCTGATGGGAGAATAATACAATTTGAGTATTTTTCATTTTTTTATTTGAGGTCCATGAATACCAGTCCATGGTTCTACAGGAATTAACAATCCAGATATCTCTAAAATGTAATCTCTTTATGTCCATCCTAAAACACTCTTTCAACACTAATTTCTTGAAAACTACTGCACAGATTTGCACCAAACCAAGCAAAGCCCTATGGGAATTAAATTGAAAAATTGCACTTTTGGGGGTCCCGCCACAATTCTTGCCCCCCACTTGCTGGATCTGCATGAAACTTGCAATGAAGAATCCAAAGGGGATATGTTTTTTTTTTGACAGTTTCTTGCAGATTTGTGAAAAGTGCAAAAGTAATTAAGAAAGCAAAAAGGCTTTCTTATGGAAGCCCTGACCTAACCATACCATAACTACACTGGCAGCTATTGCGGCCAGTATTATATGTATATATCTATCTCTCTCTATATATATATATATATATATATATATATATATATATATATATATATATATATATATATATATATATATATATATATATATATATATATATAGAGAGAGAGAGAGAGATAGATATATACATATAATACTGGCCGCAATAGCCATATATATATATATATATATATATATATATATATATATATATAGAGAGAGAGAGAGAGCTATAAATATATATATATAAATAGAGAAAAAGAAAAAGTGAGAGAAAAAAGAGTGTAAGACTGGCAGGGGGGGTCAGTAAAGTTTGTAAATAAGAAAACCAGGACATTCCACAAACAGAAGTAGAGCAACAATTTAGAATCAACCATATCGCATAGTATGACAGTTTTCACAAATATCGAAACACAGAAAGTATCATTTCCAGGAATTAAATGCAACTTTTTAACTTGTTTACTCATTTATTTTCTGCTGGTAGCGTCTAAGTAAATCTACACTGGAAAACATGAAAACGTATCTCCCGTTGTGTTCAGACAACTCTCTCTGAAAACATGGACATATGTGCTGAATTTCTGAAAGAGAAAAATTGTGAAAAATCCGGGCTGTCTTGGCAAATGTGTGATGGCTGATCAATGGAGACAGGGAATATCATTACCATTACAAAGAGAAAAAAGGATGAACATGAAAAAATAGATATAAAATATATATCTTAAAAATATATTAAAAAAAAAAAAAATCTATTACATTTGAATCAAATAATACACAAAAACATGGAAGTGAGCAACAGTAAACATAGGCATAAAAAGGGGAGAACATGTATGGCTATATTACCATTCAACACACCTGCATATGCAAGGGAGTAGGGGAATAATCATTCCTGACTCAACAACACACCTCAGTATGTGAAACACGATCAACCAATCACACACATCCTGTCCACATAAAAAGGCAGGACATAGTCAACATGGTGGTGAATGTCTTTGTCACCCTGTCCCTCATTTTGAGGAGCAATCCCTTGGTAGGGAAAGAAAGGATATGCAGGCAGAGCATCAACCTATTTGGTATGTCCATGAAAGGACTAGTGGCATGATAGAGTTTCTCTCTAGGTGTGATCCGTGACAAGGCTCCAGATTGGTAACAGGAGTTCACTTCATCTACAGTTTGCTACTGGGCCATCCATGCACATGTCAAAATACTGGCAGAACTCCACTTCCTGGCCTTTGGATTTTTCCAGAAGACCACTGGAAACATGTTGGGTATCTCACAGGCACTTTAATCATAGTGCCTGTGCCTGATACTAAGATGCATCACCAGGCAAGTGCACCAGTATATCAAACTTCCACAGTCACTGGTGATACGGCAGTAGGTAGTAAGAGGGTTGTATGCTGTGTGCTAATTCCTCCGGGTCTTGAGTTCCATTAATTGTACCAACATGACACTGCAAGCCAACTCACCACAAGGAACAGTATTTCTGCAACAGACATCCCTGGCACTACATCAATGTGCAAGCTGTCTATGGTGCCAAGGTTTGCTTTACTGATGTGTATGCCGTCTTTCTTGGGTCTACACACAACAGCTTTATTTTGCAGAAGTCCGCTATTTCATGACAGTTGTTTGCTGGGGATTTTGGTGAAAGGTAGCGACCACACTGGTTTACCTACCTCACACTAGCAACCGTGAGTACTGGGGAATGGCTTTACAAACA
Source organism: Calotriton arnoldi (assembly GCA_963921515.1). Lineage (NCBI taxonomy): Eukaryota > Metazoa > Chordata > Amphibia > Caudata > Salamandridae > Calotriton > Calotriton arnoldi. Next base: position 590,602 of record CAWUFW010010952.1, read on the forward strand.
TATTCACTCATAACTTCACTTCATCCCAAAACATCCATGACATTAACATTGATTGCATGTGTGTTGGACTTGGCCCTTTTTGCAGGGTCATCCCTAAACTTTTTGCCTTTTCTCTGACATGGTGTTGGTGGTTTTAGGCCTCTGGGCACTTTAGCACTGCTGTCCAGTGTAAAGTGCGTGCGCTCTCTGTGTTATGTATGGTGAGATTGGCCTGCCCTCCCATAGGAATGCATTGGGGATTCCCTGATAAGTGTTTCAGTGGTAATCCCTGAGATGAGAGGAGCAGCGTGGTCGAGTTTGGTATGTTTGAAATAGTAATAATAAATGCTACGCAATGGTGTGCGCAGATTTATTATAACTATTTTAGAAATGCCACTTTTAGAAGTTTGCATTTCTGTGTGTTATATGTCTGCGAGCATGATGTGAATTGCATGTCTGGCTTTTGAGTGACAGGGGCGGGGAGGTGTGTGTGGCTCCAGGAGGGGCAGGGTGAGTCAGCACTAGGCTGAATGGGACATCTGCATTGGGAGTAGTGGGAGGAGTAATCCCCTGACCCTGAATAGATCTGTGCCTGCCCTAGTGAATGCTGGCTCTGCCCCCCTGTGGTGTGTCTGATGACGAGCCCCTACCTAACAATAGAGAAGAGGAGCCCTGTCAACAGAGTGGTCCAAATCCCCCCTGAACCAGTTGCATCTGGTTCCCCCAAAAGCCCTGTCCTGCAGACAAAGAGATTTTGTGTATAAATACTGGGGCTGTGACCCCATAAAAATTTGCTGTTCCTGGACTTGCTGGGGGCTTGCTGCTGCTGGGGACCAGGAGGAACCGCCATGGGGGCTGGCCTCCCTGCTGGAGGGCCCTGTGTGCTGGCCTCCCTGGGCCCAGCTATGCCCTATTGCCCTTGGGGACTTTTTGGACATCAGGCGCCTCGTGAGTGCTATATTTGGATTGTCAGCGAAGGAGAGGAGCTGGCGTCGGCAGCGTGAGGCTGCGAGGGAATCCCAACATGTGGGATTCCCCCTTGTGCTACACTGGTAAAGCAGGAGCCCACCCTGCGTTTTGTTGGGGAGAGCGGGAGCCTACCCCGCTTTATGGGTGTTTTTGGCGGGTGCCCACCCCGCGTTATGCACCTGGTTTTGGCGGGTGCCCACCCCGCTTCTGCTGTTGTGCTGCTGGCGGGTGCCACCCCCGCACTGGTGTTTACTTGAGAGCGGGTGCCCACCCTGCCTCTGCGTGCTCTTTCACGGCGGGAGCCCACCCCGCACTTGCCGCAGAGGAAAGAAAACAGAGGGAAGCCGCCGGCCGCCGCGATCGGGCGGCGAAACGGGAAGCCAGGCATCCTGAAAGCCTGATCGTGGGCGGGCCGACCTGCGAGGAAGGAAGCAGGAAAGGCTGGAAGTGAGGGTGTGCCTGCGCAGGGCTCCCGTGAGGAGAGGGAGAGCCCCACGCCTTCGCTGGAGTCCAAGGTAGGAGCCTACCCCGCTTGAGCAGGAGACCGGCCCAGAAGAGGAAATCCAGGCGGGAGCCTACCCCGCCTGCATGTCATGGTGACGCGAGGAAACCGGGAGAGAGAGGAAGGCGGCGCCTGCCTGAGCAGGGCTCCCGTGTGTGGTGGGAGCCCTGCATGTTCCCAAAAGGAGACGGAGACCACAAGCAGCAGCCCGGTGAGTGAGGGCTTGGCTGGGTACATTGCCGGCATCTATTTTCCGTGCGGACCCGCCAGAGAGCGGGCCGCTCCAACGATGGGGGCATATTTGTTTGTAGAGCCCTGTGGGGGTCCAGAGGGCACAGTGGTGCCGGGCCTCTTTGTGATAGTGTCACAGCTGCCCCGCCTGACAGTGGGCAGCTGCAACGTGGGCACATTTGTTGATAGAGTCCCAGTGGGGCTGGAGAGGCACAGTGGTGCCCGTGTTTCCACCACTGATCCCAGCTGCCCTGCGAGAGCGCAGGCAGCTGCACTGTGGGGCATGTTTGTTAGAGAGCCCCAGTGGGGGCCCAGAGGGCACCGTGAGTGCCAGGGCCTACAGTAATTTTCACAGCTGTACAGCAATTAGTGGCAGCTGCAACGTTTAGGTCTGCGCAATGGCACACTTTTGGATTCTGCTGCATTGGCAGCCCAAGCCCTGACATTATGGACATAGGGCATTTGAGCCCTCTGAGAAGGCCAGTTGGCCAGGGGGACTGTATGAGGTTATTGCATACTGCGTGTATGCTGGGGAGGCCTAATGCGTAATGTGTTTATGCTTATGAGGTTATTGCATACTGCGTGTATGCTGGTGAGGCCTAATGCGTAATGTGTTTATCCTTATGAGGTTATTGCATACTGCGTGTATGCTGGTGAGGCCTAATGCGTAATGTGTTTATGCTTATGAGGTTATTGCATACTGCGTGTATGCTGGTGAGGCCTAATGCGTAATGTGTTTATGCTTATGAGGTTATTGCATACTGCGTGTATGCTGGTGAGGCCTAATGCGTAATGTGTTTATGCTTATGAGGTTATTGCATACTGCGTGTATGCTGGTTACGCCTAATGTGATGCTGAGTGCATAATATAATTTATGTTACAGTATATAATGCTGAGTACAGTATTTCGCCAGTCATTACTGGTTGTGTTCTACACTTATTATTTGTGCTTGTGATGGTTCTGACAGTGGCCCAATTGGCCCTGTCATGTGTATATAATCTCCTGTAAATATTGCCTAGTGCCAGTTGGCACAGTGTAAATGTGTGATTATGTTTCTAATGTGTTTATGATAATACAAAGGCTATTTTTTATATAACCTTGTGTGGAGTTCCTTTTGTGGTGTGCCTAGTGGGTTGCTGCTGTGTGTGTGTGTTGCGCAAACGCTTTACACATTGCCTCTGGGATAAGCCTGACTGCTCGTGCCAAGCTACCAAGGGGGGTGAGCAGGGGTTATCTTCAGCATGTAACTCCCTTGCCCTGACTAGAGTGGTGGTTTCTGCCTGGCTTTGGCGCAAGCCCTAGCCAACCAGAAATCCCATTTCTAACAATGTGTATTTGGAATTGCTGCAGTTTTCTCATCTTAACAGCTGCAAAGTAAATATCACATATCTTTGTTAGAGGTGATGCTGGGAATGGTCTTTCTCTTCATCTCCTCATTTTTTCCAATGCGCAACCATCCTGCCTCACCAGAGGTACAACAGAGTACACATACTTAATATTCAATGTACTGGTCATTCTGCCCAGCCAAGAGAATGGAGCTTCTTCTGTATCTTATTTTTCATCCGATTTTGTTCCTCATTTTCACTTTACACGTTCTCTAGGGGGGGAGATCGCTGGTCGGCGATGAGTTGGTCTTTGAGGTATCATCCTTCACTGCAGAGGCCACAAAGATGGCAACTTGCAAGATGCTTGTGTTTTCTCTCAGACTACATGCGTTTATCTGCCTGTGTATGGAAATGCATAATTTGCTGTCTGTTTGTCCTCAGGTGCTGCAAGGGAAGGGAAACGGCACTTTGATACATTGATACTTTAAGGCACAGAGGACACTAAAACAAAGACAGATGGGACATTACAGTGGTATATTTTGGTATATAAGGTATATGTTGCTAGTTATGTGCTCATAGAAATGAAAGATGGGTAACATCTACAGTGCAAGTGCCAAAGATGCTTGCTTTTCGGAAATACCCCTTCAGGTCAAATGCCCACAAACAGTACCTCAAGGTGGCTGTGGACATGTGCCCCATGATGCAGCAGCTAAGGAAGAATGTTAGATTTCTGATAGTGTGACTGAGTGCAACTGGAATAGGTGTGACAACATGTGTTGATGTAGCTAAAGCTAAAAGAGGGACTAAACGCTGTATTCCTTTTAATAAATTAACTGACATTTGTTAGCAATGAGAAAGGTGGTAAATAAGATGCACATAGATATATATATTAATTTATGTACCCTGGTCACAGATCAGGCCTAGTAGCTGCTTACAGGATGCCCCCTGCTGTGGTGTGGTGGATGGGGCATAGTGTGGACACAAGGGGACATTGAATCACTGTGGAGACACATTTCATGATTCAGAAAATGTTTTCCGAATCATAAAATGGGTTTCGAAATGGTTACCGGTTTGGTGTTTGGATGGGGTGTATTTGGGTGTCCTTTCTAAATACCGAATCTGAACCCTATCTATTAATGGTTTCCAACACCATTGATAATTGTTAACTCTCAACTTGGAGTAGTACTGATTTGCAAAGAGAATCAAAGGCAAAGGTAATATCTCTTTGGGAATTGAGACAGTAGCTTCAGGGGGAGTAGACGGGTTTCAGGGGACCACTGCCAACACTGACTGAAGTTATTCAAAATGGAAATCTTTTGTTGTAAAGCAGCCCTGTTTCCTTCAACAAAATTAGGCTGCTTAAAAAGGGTTACACTTTTGCAGTGCAATCACAGGTATGGTGGTCTGCTGTGTCAGGTCCTTGAATCCTCGGAGTCGTACGATGCTCAATGGGTCCACCTCCCGAAAGCCCCAAGGTCTGAGTGACACAACAGACTCAATGGGGTGATCAGGCGAGGGAAGGGAAGGATGGGGTCAGCGGGGAGGGAGACCTGTAACGAGAACAAATGACTTATGAAATCAAGCCCCCAGACCTCAAAGCATAACAACTGACCATACACTAACTTTTGCGGGTGGCCCTTATACCTGTAAAGGAAAAATAACAGTTCTTCGTCCTGTAAGGGATGTTCCTCTTGTAGAGAAGCCACCACCAAATCAAAGGTAATTTCAAAATGATGCTGTACAGGGGAGGGAGCGGAGCTTCAATCTGGATAAGCTCAACAAGCCCCTGTTGGTGGATACATAATAAACATAGCAAGAAATAATAGTCTCGTTATATGAGCAACCCAGATTCTGTTGCCCCCTCTATGAGTATTCAAAGTATAATAACACGAGTTGCTTGGGCAAAGATTCCAATCCTTCTTGGAACCCTTTCTTTGCGACTTAACGAAGACCAACCGCAATGTCAAGTGGTCACGTTAATCACCCACTCAAACTCTGCATGATTCCAAGATAGCACCGTACAGAGATTAGCCCTGTAGTGCCACTGCCCATGTTAATGCCGTGATCGGGATCAAGCTCAGCGTAAGAAGCCAAACGACCAGCCCCGCAAGAGCCTTCAAAGCGGCTCGTCTAACAGAGCCAGTCAGCAGTAACAGACGTGCTTCCCCTCGGAAGTATTAACAAATATGCCTTTAAGGCCCAACATAAAAAGACAGCTGCTGAAGTAGAAACTGGTGCTAACCGCACCCCTACCGCTACGGTGTTTGTTAGTGTCGCCTTCTGCCTCTGGCTCCAGAATCAACGGCACCCAACCTCTGTTCCGGAATCCTTCATATCCCCGGCTGCAGCCACGTCGTGACGTCACGTGCGTAACGCTCTCAATGCCTCATGGGAAGTGTAGTTCTTCCGAGGCGTCTGGTCTCTTCCGAGTTGCTTTGCCCTGGCAGTGTTCTTCGGCGGCCAGCACGGTGCGCCGCAACAGTACATCCCTCTCCCGAAGAACACTGACAGAGACAGGGCTTCCTAGGGAAGCGTCTATAGAAGAGCGCTGTGCAACGAGGGGCATGCACTCCTGTGGCAGGCTCCCATGAGTTCTCCTCGTTGCCATAGCCCTTCCAGGCTACCAAATACCAAAGTCTAGTGCGGTATATTTTGGAGTCCATAATACCCCGCACTTCATGTTCTACCTCGTTATTCACCATGATAGGAGCAGGGGTGTGCTTGTTCCCTGTATGTGACGGTTTAACCAGGGACACATGGAAAGCAGGGTGTATACTCAAAGAGGAAGGCAATGCTAACTTCACTACCACTGGATTGATAAGCTTGATTACTCGGTAAGGGCCTATGTACTTGGGGTTAAATATGCTGTATTTCCTGAACCTGATGTTCTTGGTGGATAACCATACATAGTCTCCTTTCTTGTACACTGGCCCTGGACGCCTATGTTTATCAGCATATGCTTTGTATCGTGTTTTAGCCGTCTTCAAGCCCTTCTGCGCTGCCCTCCAGCTCTGTTGTATGTGTGCTACTCTTTCCTGAACATCCGGTACGGTGGTAGTATGCGCAGGGCGCAGAAAAGGAGTGAACCGAGGGTGGAATCCATATGTACAATAAAAGGGAGTGAAGTTAGTAGAACTGTGCGCAGCGCTGTTATATGCCACTTCGGCTAGCCATAGCTTATCCACCCATGCCTCTGTTGTAGCGTCCACGTAGCACCTAAGATACTGCTTTAACGTTTGATTCGCCCTCTCTGTCTGGCCATCGGTTTGCGGATGGAAGCTGGTGGAGATATTAGATGCAATGCCTAATGCCGCATACCACACCCTCCAGAACTTAGCGGTGAACTGTCCCCCTCGGTCCGAAACTATACTTCTGGGCAACCCATGCAATCGGACTACGTGTACCAGTAATAACAGAGCTAACGTACCCGCCGTGGGGAGCTGTCTACAAGCGATGAAATGTGCCATCTTAGTTAAGTAGTCTACCACAACTAATATGACTGTGTGCCCCTTATCCACTGGCATCCCTACCACGAAGTCCACTGAGATGTTCTCCCAAGGATATTCCGGAGTTGGAAGAGGCTGCAGGAGACCCGCAGGTCGAGCATGCGTAGCTTTCATTTGGGTACACGTCATGCATTCCTTTACCCATGTTGAAATGTCTTTCTTAATGGTGGGCCACCAGAACTGCCTTAACACCCTTTCCATAGTCTTTTCCTGACCATTGTGTCCTGCACTGGGCAGGATGTGGCACCACTTGAAGGCTTGTTTGCGCAAGGAATTGATAGGCAGCAACAGCTGGTGTCCTCGCACTGGTAGTCCCTTTGTTACCTTCCAGTCCTTGTTCCTTTCCAACCAGTCTTTCCACTTCTCATTGTGGATGTTGTGTGCCACACTCCGAAGGAAGATGTCGGTGCAGGTAGCACCTATCAGGTTTTGCGGGTTTATGATGGCGTTTTTGGGACCACCTTCATGGCATACAGGAGCCGTTTGCCGGGTTAAGGCATCTGCCTTCTTGTTTTCGCTTCCGGTCTATAAGTCACCAGGAAGTTATACTCTGCGAAGAATAGCATCCACCTTAGTTGCCTGGGTGTCAGGTGTCGGGCTGCTGTCATGAATTGAAGATTGCGGTGGTCGGTGAATACGGTCACCACATGCCTGGCTCCCATCAAAAAGTGCCTCCAGTCTACAAACGCCTCCTTTATAGCCAGTAATTCCTTTTCCGCTACGGTATAGTTGATTTCCGCAGGATTGAGCTTCCTTGACATATACGCCACAGGGTGGAGTTGGCCGGTCTGTGTATGTCGCTGGGAGAGCACCGCCCCAACCGCTGAATCCGAGGCATCAGCCTCCACTATGTATGTACGATCCGGATCTGCATGCACTAAAACAGGGGCAGATGCAAAAGCTGTTTTCAATTCATCAAACCCCTTTTGGGCCTCCTCTGTCCACTGGAAGATGGCCTTTTTCTCAACATCCGTGTGAGGGGGGCGGCCAACTCAGAGAAGTGCTCGATAAATCGACGATAAAAGTTGGCGAACCCCAGGAAGCATTGAATATCCCGAACATTCACGGGTGTGGGCCAGTTCTTAACCGCAACGACCTTCCTTTCGGACATTTCCTGTCCCCAAGGGGTTAGCATAACTCCAAGGAACTCAACTGATGGCACACTAAACTCACACTTGCTGATTTTGCAGTACAAATGGTGGTTTCGTAGGGTTTGCAAAACGGTACGCACGTGTTGTGTGTGATTTTCTTCCTTGGACGAATAGATCAAAATGTCGTCGATATATACCACTACGAACTTGTCCAGGTATTCTCGCAGGACATCATTCAAAAAGAATTGAAAGGCCGCGGGGGCGTTGCATAGGCCAAATGGCATCACCAGGTATTCATACAACCCAAAGCGCGTCTTGAATGCCGTTTTCCATTCGTCTCCGCTGCGCATGCGCACTAAATGATATGCGCCCTTGAGATCCAGACGGGTGTAGATCGCAGCCTTCTTCACTTGCTCCAGCAATACACTGATCAAAGGTAGCGGATATCTGTTTTTAACCGTAATGGCATTCAATGCTCTGAAGTCTACACAAGCGCGCAGCTCCCCATTAGCCTTGGGTATGAAAAACAACGGAGACGCAGCAGGGGACTTAGACTCCCGTATGAACCCCAGCGCCAAGTATTTATCAAGGTAAGCGCGGAGATGAGCATTTTCGGGTTCCGTGAGAGCATATACTCTCCCCGCTGGTATAACGGCACCAGGCACTAGGTCTATCTGGCAATCGTAGGGCCGGTGTGGTGGCAGCACTTCCGCCTTTACGTCATCGAACACTTCAGCATATCCTTGATATTCCTCTGGTAGACTTATATCCTGTTCCACTGCAGTAGCAACGTGATGACAGGAAGCCAGGGCCAAGGCTGGGGTGACACAGGTTTGCTTACAGTGAGAGATGCAATACTCTGAAGTAAACAGAAGAGTATTTTCCTCCCAGTCCACCAGGGGGTTGTGTGTTCTCAGCCAAGGCAATCCAAGAATCAACCCATATTGTGGCGCCTGGATGATGTTAAAGGTCAGGCTTTCCCGGTGGTCAGTCCCCTGTAGAACCTCCAAGGCTTTGGTTTGGAAACGAATGGGCCCAGAATCCAGGCGTCGTCCATCTACTGCAAACACCGCTTCCGGTGTCTCCTTTTCTTGTAAGTCAATGCCCAAGGAGAGAGCTTGTTCCTGGTCCATGAAACAACCGGTGGCCCCAGAGTCCAGCATGGCCCGAACCGATCGCCATTCTTCCTGTATTAGTAACCGCAAATCCACGTAGAAATGAATATAATCATTCACGGTGACATTTCCTAGTGAAGGGATGTACTTCAGGCTTGAAGGGGTCCCCTCCTCCTTCTTCAAGCATGCTGGTTTTCCGTCGGTGGTCGAGCCCCAACTGTAGACACCTTCTTAAAATCAGATCGGGAAAATTTAGGTCTCAGCGTGCATTCCCTGATGAAATGGCCCCGTCTACCGCAGTAGAGGCACAACCCTTTCTTACGACGGTAATCCCTTTCCTCGGTAGTAAGAGGGGAGCGCACTGCCCCAATTTCCATAGGTTCCGATTTAGCGCTTTGACTACTTTCGGGGGTTCTTGATGGTTCAAGACGAGGTGCGTATCTGTCCTTCTTCTTATAGTCTCCTTTTCGCTCGCTAAGACGGTGAGCCAATCGTAAGACCAGGCTGATGAGATCTGCACAAGACTCCGGTTGTGGATCAATCTGGGCCAATACGTCTTTCATCTCTTCCTGCAGTCCTTGATAAAAGATAGCCGCTTGCTTGGCTTCAGGCCAATCGGTTTCCGTTACCAATCGCCTGAAATCGTTTAAATAGGAGATGAGATCCCGGTTACCCTGTTTCAGCTCCAGCAACTCCCTATCTGCAGAGAGGGTGGCTGCTCTACGGTTGAACGTTTTCTCGAATTCAATGAGAAAGGAGTCCCAGTCATGCAGGAGGGGGTCATCTCTTTTGACTAGCGGTACGGCCCACTGAGCTGCATCCCCTGCCAGATAAGATATCAGGAACGCTACTCTGGCATGATTTGTGCTGAACGCCTTAGCCTTACATGTAAAGTGCAGTAAGACCTGTGTAGTGAACACCTGTACCTTGCTGCTATCCCCATAGAATCTTTCTGGTGAGGCTAGAGGAATAGGTGTAGGGATTTCCACCACCACCGGAGCAGCCCGTGAAAGGTGCGCTGTTCCTACATCAAAAGGGTTTCTTTGTATCCTGTCCACTTGTGCCTGCAACGCAGCCGTTTCAGCCCTAGAAGCAGCCAATTCGGCCTGTATCAAGGCCAAGGCGCTTATGAAGTCCTCTAAGGTGGCCATGCCAGCGTACGACCGGGAGGATAACAATTCGTGGGCCGTTGATTCTGTCAGGTCCTTGAATCCTCGGAGTCGTACGATGCTCAATGGGGTCCACCTCCCGATAGCCCCAAGGTCTGAGTGACACAACAGACTCAATGGGGTGATCAGGCGAGGGAAGGGAAGGATGGGGTCAGCGAGGAGGGAGACCTGTAACGAGAACAAATGACTTATGAAATCAAGCCCCCAGACCTCAAAGCATAACAACTGACCATACACTAACTTTTGCGGGTGGCCCTTATACCTGTAAAGGAAAAATAACAGTTCTTCGTTCTGTAAGGGATGTTCCTCTTGTAGAGCAGCCACCACCAAATCAAAGGTAATTTCAAAATGATGCTGTACAGGGGAGGGAGCGGAGCTTCAATCTGGATAAGCTCAACAAGCCCCTGTTGGTGGATACATAATAAACATAGCAAGAAATAATAGTCTCGTTATATGAGCAACCCAGATTCTGTTGCCCCCTCTATGAGTATTCAAAGTATAATAACACGAGTTGCTTGGGCAAAGATTCCAATCCATCTTGGAACCCTTTCTTTGCGACTTAACGAAGACCAACCGCAATGTCAAGTGGTCACGTTAATCACCCACTCAAACTCTGCATGATTCCAAGATAGCACCGTACAGAGATTAGCCCTGTAGTGCCACTGCCCATGTTAATGCCGTGATCGGGATCAAGCTCAGCGTAAGAAGCCAAACGACCAGCCCCGCAAGAGCCTTCAAAGCGGCTCGTCTAACAGAGCCAGTCAGCTGTAACAGACGTGCTTCCCCTCGGAAGTATTAACAAAGATGCCTTTAAGGCCCAACATAAAAAGACAGCTGCTGAAGTAGAAACTGGTGCTAACCGCACCCCTACCGCTACGGTGTTTGTTAGTGTCGCCTTCTGCCTCCGGCTCCAGAATCAACAGCACCCAACCTCTGTTCCGGAATCCTTCATATCCCCGGCTGCAGCCACGTCGTGACGTCACGTGCGTAACGCTCTCAATGCCTCATGGCAAGTGTAGTTCTTCCGAGGCGTCTGGTCTCTTCCGAGTTGCTTTGCCCTGGCAGTGTTCTTCGGCGGCCAGCACGGTGCGCCGCAACATGCTGGCCCTTGCAAACCACCATCCATGCGATTGTAGCCAATCATAGGGAGTCCAAAATTGTGATCTACCCAATTATTAATTATTAGGTAGGTAATTCTGCGACCCTTATGATTCCTTAGTTTTTGAACCAACCAATAAATATATAAGGCAGTTAGTAAAATTAGATACAGGTTAAAAAAACTGGGTCTAAATTTGCGTCCACTTTTATGTGACCACCATTTTAGTACAATTGGCCCCAGGCCCCTTTTTCATACTAAAGGAGGTTAACTGTTTGTGAGTGATGTGTGGTGTGTGTACCTATCCATGAAGGAGAAGAGACAGCTGTTTGAGAGAAATGTGACATGAGTGGGGAGTTATAATCTAGCCAAGACTTCGAGTTGTTTGCCTGACCTGAAGTTAGGATTCCCTGGAACAGAAAAGCAGTATAGTAGGGCAAGTTGGATGGTGAAGTGGATGCATTCATCGAGTGGGTTGAGCTGGAAGAGGGTCTGGTTCCTGCACAGGTAGTGCCTTTCTAACTTGTACCCTGAAAAATGTCCTTCACCCACTTCCTCTCGTTCTGCTGTTTTTTTTCTCGAGATTCCCCACAGTGCGTACCTCAACTCCCACTGGTCAGCGAATGAGCATATTGCTGCTTGAACTGGGAGGCCAACATACTACCTGTGAAATGGTGTAAAGCAATTATTTGTGCTACTAGATTGTATTTGGCCCATTAAGTGGGCATATAGCTTCTTGGACCTATAGAATTTACAATTTACTTCTAGATGTAACTATTACTGCATTAGAAGTGGCTCCAAGTTTACTCTTTCTTGGATGTAGACATGTTTGAACCAGTGAACTGTGGATTTTATCATGCTTATTCCTGAAGCAAGGCAGATTGATCTGCAAATTCACCTTGTTGAGAGTTTTGTATTATGCTGACATAGGTACTAGCAACAGATGTAGAAGTCTTTGGGCCTGAATAACTGCAGATAGTTGCTAAGACAAGACAACCTAAGAAGAAGTTTCTCTCAGCACACGTTTCCCTTTCAGATGAATCTTTGATGGCCTCAGGGCGGGGCTTAATTTTCAAACAAATAAATCAATGAGGAGGGGGCTGAAGATTTTCTTAGCAGCATGCCACGGGCATTGCCACAAGTACGGTTGTACAGCACCAAGACAGCGTGCCTTCATTCCATCTCATGCCACTTTCTTCCCCCAGATTTCTCTCTTGTCTATTGATGAATTTGGACCATGGTCTGATAATTAAAAATTAGTCCCAAAAATGTGTGCTTTTGACCATTACCAGAAAGTAGAGATGCATGTTAAGCACTGTCTTAGGTATCTGTTGTGTTTATGGTTCTCTACATGAGCTGTTAATGCTTATCCAAACACACGCACATTTTCAAAGTGGTTATGTATTATATTCATATATTTAATATTGCCTTCTACTAGAGGAGATATTAGTTCATTTCTTCCCTCTTCTAAGACATTGTACAATCACAAATTGCAAATGTCAAGTAGTAACTGACTATCAATACCTCGGGGTCACGTTCCACTATAACTAAAACAACTAGGCTCCCGGGGAATCTTTCAATTATGACACTGATGAGGGCCCGATTACGGTAAGGCTCGGAAGGCTCTGACTGACGGCTGGAGCCTTACGAGCCGCATCGTAATGTACCGGTCGGATTCCTTTCCGACCGCCTCATTTTGATTGAGGCGGTCGGAAAGGAATTCAACCGGTCATTCCAGATGGCTTGGAGAGCCTGTCCGCCAGTCGGAATGTGGCAAGTAATCTCAAGTACAGGCCTTTCTGCCCTTGAGATTACGATGACGGTTTCCGACATGGTTTCCATGCCAGTCTGTCCAACATGGAAACCATGCCGGAAAGTTTCTTTGGGGACCCCCTTTGGTGCACGGCCTCCGGTTGGAGGTCGAGGGGGCACATATGGTGCCCCCTATTAATCCCTGCACCTTATGGCAGGCACTTTGAGGTGCCTGCCACGAGGCACATCCTAATGTGGCAGGCAGGACCGCCGACCGGGTGTCGGTCGGTCCCTTGACCGATGCCCTTCCGCCCAACATTGGGATGAGGCCCTCTGTGCGTATTTGTTGGAATTGAATCCAAGCTTACACACATTAAGGGGTCGATTCCGATTCGGGCCGGAAAAAGCACCGACCGACTCGGATCCGGAAATAATACCGACCGACACGTACCTGTGGCGCCCGACACGCCAAGTACGATGCAAGGCGTGCAAAATCCGACCGACACGTACCAAACCCAAGTCGACCGACCGAGCCGCACGGAAAACAGCAATCCGGTCGGAAAAACATTTGAATCCAACCGACCGACACGCACCCGGAACAAATCCGACCGAAACGTACACGCGAACTCCAAACCGCAAAGTACGATGCAAGGCGCGAAAACCACGAGCGAGTCGGACGGAGGCCAAGCCGTACGACCGACACGCATACAAAACCGAGCCGAAGCAACACAAAACACCGCGACCGACGCGTACGCAGCATAGAAAACTGCACATACACAGCGTGAACGAAACGGAGAAGACCGTACGAGACAAATGCAGGGTCCGACTCGGTCACAAGAACGTTTCCAACATACACAGACAGTACAAAGGAAAAATCACCCAAAAAAGGCCAAACAAGCAATTACAAAGCCAATAAATACTGGGGTGGGTGGGGACAGAGAACAAAGACACACCCACAACTCCACCCATATAAAGGACACAAATCACAACCATGAGCCTTTGCAAATGCCATTCCACTGCCAGCACCCAAGAGAAAGCAACCACACACCCACAGCTCATCCCTCACACAAGCCACACACCATCAGCACACCAACAAATACCTACCTCACATACACCCAGCAAAACACACACTCACACACCCTCACCTGCACACCAACACACACATCACTCACCATCACCACCCATCACCATGCCCCCCAAGAAGAATCCCAAGTTCCTAGATTGTGAATTGGAAGTCATGGTAGACGAGATCCTCAGGGTAGAGCCACAGCTGTTTGGCACACTGGTCCAACAGACCCCCATCTCCCAGAAAACCAAGATGTGGGAGAGGATCATCAACAGGGTGAACGCACAATCACCATGTCGGCGCACAAAGAGCGACATCCAGAACAGGTGGTATGACGTGCGCAGGAGGGTACGGGACCTGCTAAAAAGACTACATCAACAGCCAACACACCGGCAGTGGCCCTCCTGCCAAGCCAATATACCTCAGGCCCTGGGAGGAGAAGGTGCGGGCCATCCTTCCGCCAGTGAGCGTATATGGACTAGAGGACATCCCAGAGCCTGGTGAGTACACAACAAATGTACACAATATACTGCCACAAAACACACACACATCACTGTCAAGGGGAGAGTCAAACCATGCACTCATAGCAATTACACAGCAACCAGAACAGAATCATCCCAAAATGTGTATGTCAGTCAGATAAACACAACACGTGCCATCAAAAAAGTCACATCCAACTGTGCCATCACATGTACAAACACAACTACAACTACAGCTAGGCAGTGGCACAAATAGAACTAACAAACACATCCAGACATGTAGCCACCACAACAACACCAACACACAGTGAATACCACTCAAAGGAAGGAATTCTGTGTATGCTGGCCAAGTCAGTGTAGCCAATAGCATCATGGGAGTCGCAGTCACACATATTGCCCCCCCCACAACTGTCCCATCAACACCACCATGAACCATGCGCACATCACAGGGAGTGGAGAAGGACTCACAAGATGGCTGACACTGGCAACTGCTGTGGGGAGCACAAGGCCCTGCTGGCAACTGTGCACCAACAAACAGCAGGACACCACTGACTGACATCCTGAGAGACAACTTCCACTCCCTGCAATGCAAGCACGTTCCATGGTGGGATATCTGGCTGGGAGGGTGGGAAGGAGGACTTGCAGCACTGACCATAGTCACAAGCACCTCCCCTCACACCCCCCCCCAACACAAACTCCACAGAACCCACCTGGTAGAATGCAATGCCCCCCATCCTAACACAAGATCCCACAAAGAACCACCACCCTGGGTTATGTTGTGTGAAGCACAGGGCCACTCTTGGGACTTTTAGCCAAACAACTGCCAGGACAACACTCCCAGCCATCCTGTCAGCACAGCCAGCCCACCCCACAGGGATGCAGAATCAAAAGGAAGGAAGCATGGGCATGCTGGGAAGGGGGGTGGAGGCAATAGCATGATGGGAGTCGTAGTCACAGCTCTAGATCCCCCACCACATGGCCCAGCAAGCTCACACTCACGCATGCACATCCCACAGAGAGTGGAAAGGCCCATCAAAGATGTCTGACACTGTTGCTGTGTCGTGGGGAGCACAAGGGCATGCTGGGTACTGCACACCAACCAACAGCAGGACACCACTGTCAGCCATCTTGCCATTGCTCTCACACCCACACACACTGAACTCCCCACAAAAGCAAGTAAGTATGGGAATGCTGGGAAGTGGGGTGGAGGCAATAGCATGATGGGAGTCACAGTCACAGACATAGCTCACCCCCACAACTGTCCCATCAACACCACCCTGAACCATGCTCACATCACAGGGAGTGGAGAAGGACTCACAAGATGGCTGACACTGGCTACTGCTGTGGGGAGCACAAGGCCCTGCTGGCAACTGTGCACCAACAAACAGCAGGACACCACTGACTGACATCCTGAGAGACAACTTCCACTCCCTGCAATGCAAGCACGTTCCATGGTGGGATATCTGGCTGGCTGGGTGGGAAGGAGGACTTGCAGCACTGACCATAGTTACAAGCACCTCCCCTCACACCCCCCCCCCCCAACACAAACTCCACAGAACCCACCTGGTAGAATGCAATGCCCCCCATCCTAACACAAGATCCCACAAAGAACCACCACCCTGGGTTATGTTATGTGAAGCACAGGGACACTCTTGGGACTTTTAGCCAAACAACTGCCAGGACAACACTCCCAGCCATCCTGTCAGCACAGCCAGCCCACCCCACAGGGAAGCAGAGTCAAAAGGAAGGAAGCACGGGCATGCTGGGAAGGGGGGTGGAGGCAATAGAATGATGGGAGTCGTAGTCACTGATATTGGTCACCCCCACAACTGTCCCATCAACACCACCCTGAACCATGCTCACATCACAGGGAGTGGAGAAGGACTCACAAGATGGCTGACACTGGCTACTGCTGTGGGGAGCACAAGGCCCTGCTGGCAACTGTGCACCAACAAACAGCAGGACACCACTGACTGACATCCTGAGAGACAACTTCCACTCCCTGCAATGCAAGCACGTTCCATGGTGGGATAACTGACTGGCTGGGTGGGTGGGAAGGAGGGCCGGCTGTCAACCAAACACAACCAATGCAGACCATGTTCACACCCCAAAAAATACATAGAAATGCCCAAATAATGCAGGACAATGTGCCACACCAATATCAACCCCTGACTGTGACGACTTAGGACAATGCAATGTACAGGCCCGCACCCAGAGGCACAGTCACAACTGTCATGTGTGTCAACCATTGATGCCTGCAGAAACATAACATACATTGTGTGTGCTCTCCCAAAAACAGGTGATGATGGGGACACAGCAGCAGACGCTGAGGAGTCCCAGTCCCAGGCTCAAGAGGATGCGGAGCTCACTGGCGTCGTACAGCCTCTGTCCTCCTCGGACGATGAAGACCAACCTGGCACATCCGGTGCAAGTCTACATGCAGCACCAGCAGGACCACCAGCTGCAGCACCAGCAGGACCACCAGCTGCACCCCCTGCACCCACCCCTCCAACGACTGTCACCACAAATACCATCCCTGTCGACATGGACAGAACAAGGAGCAACACCAGCACAGGGACCCTGGACCAACCTGGGGCCATGGACACCACCACCACCACCAACCCCCAAGGTGGACCAGGGTCATCTGTGCGTGCCACTGCACACACTGCACATGTCAGCAGGGGTGGTGGGAGGGGTGGGAGACAGAGGTCGCTGCTTGCAGAGGTTGCTGGTGTGCATGAAGACCCACAACTGGTACGCATAGCTGATGCGTACCAGTCCAGCACCGGAGACCTCAGCCAGTTAGTGGGGCTCCTCAGAGACATGAAACAGCAGCAGGCTGCCCTTCATGCCCGCTTGGACTCCCACATGTCCCACGTGGAGTCACACATGTCCCGCGTGGACTCACACATGTCCCGCGTGGACTCACACATGTCCCGCGTGGAGTCCAAGTGGGATGCACTGCATGAGATGACGGCGGTGCACAGGGACATTTTACAATGCCTCCGCCCGATGAACAGCAACCAGTCCACACCTCCCTGTGTGCCAACAACATCTGGTGCCGAACAAACTGCAACTGCCACAGGGAGGGAGGATGACTCTGGCGGAGAGTCCCCTGCACCGCAGCAGCCTGTACTTGAAGGCCCCCCCCCAAGAAGAGGGGTCGTCCGAGGAGGGGCAAGTGAGAGGCTGATGGCCAAGCGCAACTCCCAGGAAGCCTGAACCTGTTCTGGATGTTCACCTTTGTGCACAGACTGTTCACCCTGTTGACGGCAACACTACTCCCACACATTGCATGGGGAGTACAAGTTGGACCAATGTGTCAGACAACTGTGGCCCCGATACTGGGGATTCTGTCTACCAGGACTTTCAATTCACCTAGGAACTTCGGATTGCACGATTTATGTACAGCACTACCCATCCTATGCACTATTCACACAAATGTATCACAATAAACACACTAATACACCATACTTGCCTCTGTTGTGATTCCAACGTGGGTGCTGTTATGGGGATGATGAACTGCAAAATTACACTGTATATGCGAACTGCAACAGCAAGGACAACACAGGCATGTGAGTAAAGGCAACGTGACACATATGAGGGAGACACACCTCCAGGGCTACACAACACATACACACCTAGGCCATCTGACTCATTGCCTACACTGATGTTGCCAGGGAAGACGGTGCAATGCACAGACACCACACCCATTCCCAGTTGTAGTCAAGTAGCCCACAGGTGCAGTAAGCAAATGGCAGTCAAATGTGTGACCACAGACAACGCACATCACAAAGTGAAGCACAGGTTTATTACACAGTTGCAACATGTCGTAACCACTACAGATGCAAGGTAATCCCACCTGGCAGCGGGCACACAGTCAACAACTGTAGACGGAAGGAAGTCCATGGGTGTGGCGCACATCACCTGTAGGGACACAACAGCTACCAGCCTGGAAGTGCAATCACGTCGTCGGTGGACACAGTTGACCAAACGAATCTGAAAGTACCCTGTGAAGGACAGAAATGACACACAGTCAAAAGCAATGGAGTACAGGACAGAACAGCAAAACTCATGCACAATACATGTTACAAGATACCCACCCAGAACCAAGTTAGCATGTCAACACTGTTGGGGAGTACAGCCCACCTGTAAGCACACATCGCAACACACATCCAGTCAAGTAGCCCATGGACACACTCCAACAGCACCAGAGCACCACCTACACATCATGCCAACTCACATCATTGACATGACACCTCAGGATACTCACATTCAGCTAAAGAAGTTGGTGATGAGCTGTGTGCGGACATCACCATCATCATCATCATCATCATCGTCACTGGCATCGTGGTCCAGGCCAGGATCCTCCACAGGTGGCGGATGTTGGTCATTGTCATCCTGGATGAGAGGCAACTCCTTCCGCACTGCCAGGTTGTGGAGCATGCAGCAGATGATGATAATCTTGCACACTTTCGCAGGGGCATATGGGAGGGACCCTCCGGTCTTGTCCAGGCAGCGGAAGCGGCTCTTCAGGAGACCAAATGTCCACTCAATCACTCTCCTGGTCCGACCATGTGCCTCATTGTAGCGCATCTGGGCTGGTGTCACAGGGTTCCTGAGGGGTGTCAGCAACCACGGCATGTTGGGGTATCCCGAGTCACCTACGGACAGACAAGTGCACATTAGCTGACTTGGAAAAGTGGGCGGAATACTACAGATCAGATCACACACAATGGCACAAAGTCAGTACACACCGACAAGCCAGGCACGCTGGTTCTGCATCTGTGCCATCATCCTGGGGATGCGACTACTCCTCATCACAAAGGCATCGTGTGCTGAACCAGGGAAACGGGCACACACGTGTGTGATGGTCATGTCTGCAAGACACACCACCAGTGCATTGACCGAGTGGTAGTGCTTGCGGTTCCTGTAGGCCTGCTCCTGGGCCTGTGGTGGTACCAAAGCCACATGTGTCCCATCAATGGAGCCAATGACATGCAGCATCCTCCCCAGGGCATAAAAGTCACTCTTCACGTCAGTGAGTCAGTCGCAGTCTAGGGAAATAGATGTACCGGTTCAGGAATAGCAACATTGCCGCCAAAACATCGCGGAGCACACGGCTCAACATGGTCTGTGACATCCCACCAGCAGTCGCCACAGTATGTTGGAAGGTACCGGTGGCAAAGAAGTGTAGGGCTGCCATCACCTTCACCTTGGGGGTCAGCGCTGTAGGATACGGCCGGCCAGGCTGCAAATGTGGGGACAACTGCACTGCCAAATCCTCAATCAGCTGCCTGGTGAAGCGGTACCGTCGGATGCTGTCCCGTTCCACCATCGTTGCCAGGTCTGGGAATGGTCGATGGACAGCAGGAGCCCTGCAGTGCAGAGGAGAAGTAAGCAAGATTGTCAGTCAGCCCACATATGCGGCATTGAACACACTCAATATACCAACATACATCATTATGAGGCACAACTACATGAAGTGTGCAGTTCCGTAAGGACATGTATGGTACATACATGGCCAACATCTGTCAACATGGTCCAACAGGTGGCATCAATTAGTCCCAGGTTGGCCCATTGGATATCATGAGGCTGTGTCACAGTTCCCATCTCCTGCTGCCGTGTCACAATCACCCCCACAGTGACATGTGAGGACAGATGTGCCCCAGGCACCACAGCTCAATGACAGGTACATTCCCAGGGACCCTGTATTGCCACATGGACACTGGCATTACATGGAGTATCATGTATACACCACAGCAAAACAACAATGACCCCCACAGGTAGTGGTCCCACTTGCCACGGCAGGACAGACATGGACGTCTGTGACACACACACGCACAACATCAAAGTCCATGCACACACAACCTGGATGTGGAGACTGTCTCCCATTGTGCACATGAAATCAGAGACATTGTAAACACTACATGCACAAAGACTGTGGAGGACCATCACTATTGTGCCACTGGGACACCCTGGCTCAAACATACCGTCCCACATGGGACTCACGGGGTATGTGACATGACATACACATACACCACCGTGAAATGTGACCATGGCACATGCACAGATATGAACAGTTGCACATCACAGTGGTCATGTACACGTAACACCCAGGATCCTGTCCCCATGAACACGTGCACAGCCTGGGGGTGGCTGCCCACAGGTGACACCCACAGGACAACATGTACACCAACATACACACAATAGGAAATGCAGCCTTACATGCCTTATGATAAAGTTTGGACAGGCTGTCGTGATGTAGGTGTGCCCCTCACTCCCTGGGAGCTATCTGTGGCTGGCATATGTCCATCTGAGACAGGCATGCTGACATATGCCAGTCACATGTACAGTGATGCGTTGAACAGCAATGGACCGATCGGTGCCCCCGGCCGGCCCATTGCATTCAATGTGTGCGGGTACGCGTTGTACCCCTGTACGCGTTGTACCCCTGTACGCGTTGAACTGCAATGGGCCAATCGGTGCCCCCGGCCGGCCCATTGCATTCAATGTGTGCGTTGACAATGGGCTTGCCTGGCAACGGACGCGTTTTCGAATTTCGAACGAGTCGGTTGCTGGAAAAACAGTTGGTCACCCACAACAATGTTGCAAAATCATGTATGTCATGAAGTTGAAGATTTGAAGGATGCTGGGGGCGTGTTTTGGTGCTGCTATTCCATGGATTGGCCAGATTCAGAAGATGCAAACGACTTGGACCTATCACTTTGGACACAAGGGACAGTATCTGCCTCTCCAGCACAT
This sequence comes from Calotriton arnoldi, assembly GCA_963921515.1. Classification (NCBI taxonomy): domain Eukaryota; kingdom Metazoa; phylum Chordata; class Amphibia; order Caudata; family Salamandridae; genus Calotriton; species Calotriton arnoldi. The sequence goes on from CAWUFW010010952.1 coordinate 611,647, forward strand.
ATATATTGCTGGCTGTTCCCCTGAGAGCTCACTTGCCTGCACTATATGCTCCAGGACGACATCTGCCACTGCACTGCTGCTGTCTCTGCCCCTCTGGACCCTGCAATGGCACGTACTGTGGAGAGAGCCCCAGCCTTCAGCCTTGAGGAGAACCAGGCCCTGCTGGACAGCCTACTTCCACAGTACAGCAAGCTGTATGGGACACCAGGGGAGCAGGTGAGTGTTCTGTGCACTGCCTTTCTGAATGTGCATATTGTCTGACTAGCAAGGCTGAAAGTCTGCACGCCACTGGCTAGCAGGCTCACTGATTAGTTGTCACCCCCATAGTGTGTAGTGACATGCACTGGACAGGTATGGTGCAGTGACAGTGCATTTGAACAAGGTTTTACTTCCCATGCAATGATACCATGTAGTGACATCTGGCAAACTGTCCATGGGCAGCTTTGCACTGCCTGTGTACATGATGTGCCCCTGTGATTGAGACATGTATATACAACTGTGTCATGCACGGATATGTTGCATGTGTAGTAATGGCCTTTTCACTTTGTCATCCTGACAGGTTAATGCCCATCGGAAGCAGGAGATCTGGAAGGACATCGTCCGGGCCGTCCGGTCCGTGGGGGTCTACAAGCGCCGGATCCGCAACTGCCAGAAGAGGTGGCAGGACCTTTGGGGCTGGACCCGGAGGATTGCACGGGTCCAGCTGAAGCTGTCGCCTCCTCGCAGGAGGGGCGGAACACAGACCCTGACCCCCACATGCTCCAGATCCTGGCGGTGGTGTTTCCAGACCTGGATGAGCAGCTGAAGGCCAGACAGCAGCAAGGAGGGGGTGAGTCAAAGACTGCACTGTGAACTCTGTATTACATGCTTTGTGCCCTCCTCTGGCCTGGTTCAACTGCCACAGTGCAGCAGTCATGTTGTCCAGGAGCCATGTCCCTCTATTGTGCACTGCCCACTGCTCATCTGATACCCAGGTGTGGCCCTTACATTCAGGGAATTGTGTCACTTGGGACTGTGTCCTTGCAGTTTGCTTCACTAAAGGTGGGGGACAGCATCTGTTTCCCTAACTCTGTTGTGGGCATCATGGGTGGGTCCATTGTTCACACAACGCCTGTGTTCGGACATGTAATCTGCGTGTTGCTTTGATATGCGGTCCACTTGCTGAGCTGAGCCACCACATGTGCCTGGGGTATGTGGCACACGCCCATGCAGCGGGTGGGAACAATGTTTGGGCCCCAGGAGTGTGCAGATTACGTGTGTCACACATACATAGCCAGCTATCCACTGTCCAGGGCTCATCCCTCATTCATGTGGAGCAGGACAGTCATGCCTACTCCAGGCCATGCAATGCACTCTGTACTCCCACTCCCGTGTATCAGCTGACACATTGTGCGCAGTGATTTGACCCCTCAGGTGTCTGCCTCTGTGTCAGTGTGCTGTGGATTAGTTGCCAGGACTGCTGGGGTGTTTCTTGGTAGGGGCTCAGCATGCCCCTGGAGATGTGACCATAGGAGACGATACTTGTGTGTCACATAGGTGTTTGATCAGCTGCCCGTGCAGACTGGGGTATGTGAATGTGAAGTTCAGGCAGCTGTTCCCCATTCACAGCAGATTGTGAGGGGCTCAGGTTCAGAGGGTAGTGTCACAGGTCTCCCATATGTCCAATAGGTATGACCTGGACAGGTGAGGGTTAAGATGATGTGTTGTGTGGGGATGTACATGTGCACTTGTGCAGCTCCAGGACTTGCATTCCCCATGACCTACTATTGTGACACAGTGCATAGTGTTGTTGTCTGGCTGCCAAGTCATACATCACTGAGACAGTGATGTATGACTTAGCAGTCATGCCTCTGCCATGGCATGTGTCAACTTATTGGTGGTCCTGCAGGGGAGTGACATGTGCTACATGCACACCATTGTGGCGATGGCTATCAGGACATGGGTGCATCATGGTGTCTGTCGCTGGTATGCATCACATGCATTTCCTATTTGACTCTGGGCATCCCTTTCATCCGGAAACCTGTACTGACTCAGTGGCAAGAGCTGTGATGTGTGCATGTCCACATGCCACACCGTGTCCTCTGCACTGTCCAACTACTGTGTACTTGGTGCATGTGTCCACACTGGGGTGTTGCAATCCAACAGACACCAGACAGATGGGTGCAAGGCCATGTGGGATGTGAGTGCCATGCTTGGCATCAGACTGACAATTGGCTTCTCCTGTTCAGTTAGGGCACTTTTAGCAATGTACAACTAATGATGCCAGGGCTTGCTCTGTGATGTGCTGTGCTCACAGTGGTGTGTGCGTTTGGTGCAGGTGACTGATGTCTGTCTGTTTCCCCATTGTTTGCAGATACATCCACGGCCACGGAAGGGGACAGCTCCACGGACCAGGAGGAGCCAGAGAGCCAGACTGGGTCAGCAGCCGAGGAGTGGTCGGAGGGACCCAGTGGCACGGAGGGCGAGGGGAGCCACACCGAGGAGTCCTCAGCACCATCCACCTCAGCTGAGGACCAGAGCAACTCGGAGGATGACTCCCTTATGGAGGCGGGTGTCAGCAGCCACCACACCCCAGCTAGTGTTGCTGTCCCTGCCACCACCAGCACCACCACCGCCCTCCCATCGGCTCCCATTCCCCAGGTCCGTGGAGGCTCCCATGTTCGGGAGCGTGTCTCCTTTGGGCCAGGCACCGCACCCCTGCCCCTGTGTCCCCTGCTGCCCTGAGTGAGGAGTCTGTGTACCTCCTTCGCCAGCTCCATGTAGGGCAGACAGCCATGCTGAGTGTCCTCCATGCGCACACCGCTCTGTTGACTCAGCTGGTGTCGTTCATGGAGGGCATCTCATCGGGCATGTCTGACCTGCAGTGGGGCAATAGGTCCATGGACTCCTCCCTGACGGCAGCAGTGTCCCTCCTCAGACAGTCCCTCACCCCTCCTGCCTCTGCTCCATCCACACTCCCCAGCACCTTACCCGTCCCAAGCACACACACACCGGCACAGGCACACACCAGCACACACACGCCCAGCACACAGACACACACGCCACAAACGAAACGCACAGTCAGGGGACTGAAACCAGACTCACAGGGGATGGGGCCCTGGTACACACACACGCATCCACGGGCACTGCGCAGTCCTCAGTTGCCTCTCCCTCCAAAGCACCCTCCCTGCCTCACCTGCAACCCCAAAGACCCAGCGCCTCTTCCTCAGTGACCTCGGCCTCTTCCCCTCTGATCCAGCTGCTCCAGCATCCAGGGGGAAGAGGAAGCCCCCACACGGAGCAGAGTGCCCTCGCCCCCGGACACCCTCCCCCAGGCGCAGACAGACTGAGGCCCCCACCCGCAAGTCCCCCGGAGTGGTAAGAGCAAGACCCCGCCGCCGCCCTGCAGCTCAAGCACCAGGTCTCCTTCCTCCATCCCTCAGGCCCCCACTCCACAGGTGCCCCCACCACACCCTGCCCCAGGTTCCCCACCCACAGATATACCATCCCCAAGAGGATCCGGCCTTCTCCCCTGCCACTTGCTCTCCCGGCACCACACCCCCCGCTGCGCTTGTCTGTGCCACTGATGTGGTGAGGGTGTCCTCCCCTCTGTCCAGCCCACCTTGCCTGTTCCCCATTCTCCTCCCCTGGTGGTAGGCACTGCAGTGGAGTCCACTACCACCCTGTCTGACTTGGGCACTGCAGTGGCGGACCTGTCCACTCCATCTGCAGGGTCCACTGCAGTCGTGCCGGCACCCACAACATCTGAGCCATGCCCCCAGTTGTGCCGGCACACACCATGTCAGACACCTCCACTGCAGTTGTCAGTGGCTCTCCAGCACCCACCACCCCTTCCCTGCTTCCTCCTGGTGAGCACTGATCCTGTCCCTGCGGTGCCTGGCCTACCCCCGGTTGCCCCTCCTAGTGGATTGTCCCTGGTTTTGTGCAGGCATGTGTAGGGTGGCATCTGCCACTGTCACCCACTTGTGACTTTGTTGATGGACTGGCCATTGGCCTTTGTTTATTTTCTACTGGACTTCTACTTTTAATGCCACATATGCTGAATAAAGCAACGTTCTGTTCTCTAGTGCTTTTGCTTCTGATGTACATGATGTTGATGATGCTAACCATGCCCTTGCTGCAGTGATGGTGATATTTGGTCTCATGATAATGAAGTGTTACTGTGCAGGAACCCATGTGGTCCAGGGGGAATGTGTCCTATCCTGTGGTGTATCCATGTCATCCATAGCAGCATCTGAGGGTGTCATGTGTTCAGTATTTGGCAATGGGATTTCCTACTTAGATTGCCTATTTCACATCTGTGGCTTCCACCCCTGCACATCTGTTGTGCCTGCCATTGTTCAATTCGTCTACTTCCCTGACCGTGTGGCCATCTCCAGTGGACATGCAGGTTTGGGCATCAATGGGGAAGGACTCATCTGTGTTGTCAGTGCAACATTGCTATACAAGTGTGTTGGATCTGTGCTGATGATTCCGTTGGCACTTCCATGACCAGGCTGATGTTACGGGAGCCCTCATTTGGTGCTAATTGTTGATTGTGTGACCAAGTGCTCAGCAGACATGATGGGGCCCTACTGAGGCAACATATGGCACAGCTTTCCTCACACAGGAGTGGAGTCCCCTCATGGCAGTGTGTACTCCTGTGACATTGCCTGCGCCCAAGGTGTGTGTTGTATGTGCATGTCTGTGTGTTCACTTCCGTTTAGCTGTGCATGCTGTGATCCCTAGTGTTGTACCTGTTTGTGATGCTAGCTGAGTTGACCTATGTTCCCCAAAGTCTTCGCCCTGGGTTCTCTGTGATGTGGGTGCATGGCACATTACTGGTCATCAGGGTGTCACCCATAGGTGTGTTTGCTGTCAGGGCTGAGTTTGTGTGCAGACGCAGATGGGTCACAGTCAGGTTTCCCTTGGCACTTGTTGTTTGCCCCTGTCATGTGATTTCCAGTTTGTGTTATCTTTCAGTGATTGTGATACGTTGTGTGTGTGACTGCTGGCACTCCTCAGGGTCCGGGCTGCAATGTTGGTTGTTGTCTATGTGTGTTCTTTGTGGGTGACCTTGGCTTCTTCATTGGTGTGTGACTGTGGCTGGGATCCCATTGGTTGGTGTGGTATTGCCGTCATGTCCATGTACAGCGTAGTGTGCAGTGTGTCAGACATTCAGGAGTCTTGTTGAGTGTCCATGTGTGATGTGTTTCTGCACCTTGGTTCCCACCCACCATCATGGAATAGTCATGGGTGCATGTGCAATGTCACCAGTGCATGTGTGCTTCACTGCTGCACATTGTTGGAGGTCGAGGGGTGTGGTGTTGAGTGTGTGCAGATGATAGTTGTTGCCCGGCTAGGCCCCTGCCTCCATGTTGGCCTTGGCTTACTGGCCATGCTGTTTGATTTGTGCTTGTGTAGGTGTGATGGTAGTTAGTTGCTCAGGACACATGACTGTGGTTCACAGTGTGAACCACATTTAGCTTTGTCATCACAGTGGGATTGTAATGCAGCCCAGGGTCACCACATTGTGGGGGCCCTGGGGGTGGTGCTGTGGTGTGTCTGTGTCTTGCTGTGTCAGTTGCTGTCCCTACTTGCCTGTGTGACATGTGTGATTTGTGCTCCCTCTCATCTGACAATGCCTGCTTGCCCACATAGGGGATTTGGATCCATGAGTTACCTTTGTGTGGCACTGTATGCACATCTGTATGATTGGTATTCAGGTCTCCTCATGTGTTGTGTGGTTGCCTGGGGACACTGGCACCCCCTCACCTGTTGTGTATGATGTGCAGTGTGGGTCTGCCTGTTTGTGCATCTGCACCACTGCATTGGCATATCTTGGGTGTGCCATTGGCTGTATGTAGTTTGGTGGGTTTCCCTGCTGTCCCTGGGACTCCTAGGTCATCGGTCAGCACAATGATCATGGTTTGTGTGTCCCATTGCTGCCATGGTATGGTATCTGTTCACCTCACATCTGCAGTCTCCACAGGGTATCTGCATGTGTGTGCCCATTGGTGCAAATATGTGGGTCTGCATTCTGATGGTCACTTCTGTCATTGTGTCATTGATGATTGTTGACGGTGTCAGCCCCCATGGGTGTTGTTTGTCTGCACATGGCCAAAGGTATGTCTTATTTGCACTGCAGTATTTGGCTCCCCCAATTTATGTTGCAATGGGACACATACACTACTTTGCCACTGATGTGTTTGTTGTTCTGTGACCAGGAATCATCCATGCAGTTTGGCAGTTGCACCTCTTTCTTTGTCAACACTTACCTTTTGGTCACTGTGATGATGGGGCTTTGGACCCCATTGCCACAATGTTCGAAATGTGCTTCAGCTATGGACCCCACACTTACATTTTGGTCACTGTGATGATGGGGGTTTGGACCCCATTGCCACAATGTTCAAAATGTGCTTCAGCTATGGACCCCACACTTACCTTTTGGTCACTGTGATGATGGGGGTTTATACCCCATTGCCACAATGTTCAAAATGTGCTTCAGCTATGGACCCCACACTTACCTTTTGGTCACTGTGATGATGGGGGTTTATACCCCATTGCCACAATGTTCAAAATGTGCTTCAGCTATGGACCCCACACTTACATTTTGGTCACTGTGATGATGGGGGTTTGGACCCCATTGCCACAATGTTCAAAGTGTGCTTCAGCTATGGACCCCACACTTACCTTTTGGTCACTGTGATGATGGGGGTTTATACCCCATTGCCACAATGTTCGAAATGTGCTTCAGCTATGGACCCCACACTTACATTTTGGTCACTGTGATGATGGGGGTTTGGACCCCATTGCCACAATGTTCAAAATGTGCTTCAGCTATGGACCCCACACTTACCTTTTGGTCACTGTGATGATGGGGGTTTATACCCCATTGCCACAATGTTCAAAATGTGCTTCAGCTATGGACCCCACACTTACCTTTTGGTCACTGTGATGATGGGGGTTTATACCCCATTGCCACAATGTTCAAAATGTGCTTCAGCTATGGACCCCACACTTACATTTTGATCACTGTGATGATGGGGGTTGGACCCCATTGCCACAATGTTCAAAATGTGCTTCAGCTATGGACCCCACACTTACCTTTTGGTCACTGTGGTGATGGGGGTTTAGACCCCATTGCCACAATGGTCATGGCCTGCTTGCATTGTGGGTGCCACACACATATATGTGTGGCACATGTGCTAGGGGTCACATTGTATGTTCAAAGTCATGTTCGGTGTTGTAAGCATTTGACACAGTCTACACACGCTTGTCATGGTGTTGGGGGGATGTCTTCTTCTTGCATTCCCTAGGTTGTGGTGTGCTGGTTGTGTCATGCATTGTCCATCCTATGAGTGGGGGTGGTAGTAGTGGTAGGCATCCAGCCCCCCCTGGCTGAGGGTGGTAGTGGTGGTAGGCATCCAGCCCCCCCTGGGTGAGGGTGGTAGTAGTGGTAGGCATCCAGCCCCCCTGGCTGAGGGTGGTAGTAGTGGTAGGCATCCCGCCCCCTGGGTGAGGGTGGTAGTAGTGGTAGGCATCCAGCCTCCCTGGCTAAGGGTGGTAGTAGTGGTAGGCATCCAGCCCCCCTGGGTGAGGGTGGTAGTGGTGGTAGGCATCCAGCCCCCCGGCTAAGGGTGGTGGTAGGCATCCAGCCCCCTGGGTGAGGGTGGTAGTAGTGGTAGGCATCCAGCCCCCCTGGCTGAGGGTGGTAGTAGTGGTAGGCATCCAGCCCCCCTGGGTGAGGGTGGTAGTAGTGGTAGGCATCCAGCCTCCCTGGCTAAGGGTGGTAGTAGTGGTAGGCATCCAGCCCCCCTGGGTGAGGGTGGTAGTGGTGGTAGGCATCCAGCCCCCCTGGCTAAGGGTGGTGGTAGGCATCCAGCCCCCCTGGCTGAGGGTGGTAGTAGTGGTAGGCATCCAGCCCCCCTGGGTGAGGGTGGTAGTAGTGGTAGGCATCCAGCCCCCCTGGGTGAGGGTGGTAGTAGTGGTAGGCATCCAGCCCCCCTGGCTAAGGGTGGTAGTAGTGGTAGGCATCCAGCCCCCCCTGGCTAAGGGTGGTGATAGGCATCCAGCCCCCCATGGGTGAGGGTGGTAGTAGTGGTAGGCATCCAGCCCCCCCTGGCTAAGGGTGGTGGTAGGCATCCAGCCCCCCCTGGCTAAGGGTGGTGGTAGGCATCCAGCCTCCCCTGGGTGAGGGTGGTAGTAGTGGTAGGCATCCAGCCCCCCCTGGGTGAGGGTGGTAGTAGTGGTAGGCATCCAGCCCCCCATGGCTAAGGGTGGTAGTGGTGGTGGGCATCTGGCACCACCCTGGCTAAGGGTGGTAGTAGTGGTAGGCATCCAGCCCCCCTGGGTGAGGGTGGTAGTAGTGGTAGGCATCCAGCCCCCCTGGGTGAGGGTGGTAGTAGTGGTAGGCATCCAGCCTCCCTGGCTAAGGGTGGTAGTAGTGGTAGGCATCCAGCCCCCCTGGGTGAGGGTGGTAGTGGTGGTAGGCATCCAGCCCCCCTGGCTAAGGGTGGTGGTAGGCATCCAGCCCCCCTGGGTGAGGGTGGTAGTAGTGGTAGGCATCCAGCCCCCCTGGCTGAGGGTGGTAGTAGTGGTAGGCATCCAGCCCCCCTGGGTGAGGGTGGTAGTAGTGGTAGGCATCCAGCCCCTCCTGGGTGAGGGTGGTAGTGGTGGTAGGCATCCAGCCCCCCCTGGCTAAGGGTGGTGGTAGGCATCCAGCCCCCCCTGGGTGAGGGTGGTAGTAGTGGTAGGCATCCAGCCCCCCCCTGGCTGAGGGTGGTAGGAGTGGTAGGCATCCAGCCCCCCCTGGGTGAGGGTGGTAGTAGTGGTAGGCATCCAGCCTCCCCTGGGTGAGGGTGGTAGTAGTGGTAGGCATCCAGCCCCCCCTGGGTAAGGGTGGTAGTAGTGGTAGGCATCCAGCCCCCCATGGCTAAGAGTGGTAGTGGTGGTGGGCATCTGACACCACCCTGGCTAAGGGTGGTAGTAGTGGTAGGCATCCAGCCCCCCTGGGTGAGAGTGGTAGTAGTGGTAGGCATCCAGCCCCTGGGTGAGGGTGGTAGTAGTGGTAGGCATCCAGCCCCCTGGGTGAGGGTGGTAGTAGTGGTAGGCATCCAGCCCCCTGGGTAGGGGTGGTGGTGCGCATTCAGGCCCCTGTGTGCATATGTGGCATTGGTGATGGGCATCCCGCCCCTATGGTGCTGCTGTTGCTGGTGTAAGTATATTCTGCATCCCTCTGTGTGTGTGTGATGTGTCGTGTACGTGTTGTATGTGTTTTGTGGTTGGTGTCTGGCTTACCTTCTGCGCCGTACGCGTCCGTGCCTGTTCCGGTAGTAAATGTAGAATATTGGTATGATCGGGACGAAGGGATTCATGGTTGGTTCGTGTCGTTCGTCCTTCTCGTTGCTTCGCGTCGTCCTCGCCGCTCGCCTCGTCCTCGTCGCTCGCCTCGTCCTCGCCGCTGGCGTGTTCGTCTCGGAGCCGTGGATCGTGTTGTGGCGCGAATCGGAGCTTATGTGCGCCTCTCCCGGATGCTTTGACGTGCCGTGCGTAGCGACGGGTTCGGCGGGTACGGAAAGCGCATCGTACTCGCTCGGCCGGACGGAGCTGCATTTTTCCTTCCGTGCGACTCGATTCGGCGTTTCCGGATTCGCCTCGGTCGGGGAACTGGACCTGGTTTGGGTGAGTACGGCTCGGCCGGATTCTTTGCTGTTTTGCGCATCGTACTTACTCGTTCGGTGTGCTGTACGGATCGGTCGGGAAATAGGCTTTCGCATGGCTTTTTTCCCGACCGAATGCTATTGGGTGCGCCTCCGACCGAGATCGGAATCGGCCCCTAAGGTGTTATTGAATATTCACCAAAAAATCTCCGATTGAAAACACTATAGGACATTCTTCAGTTACGTTACCTTTTTTTGTACATTTTATCTATTCACATGTGCAGACATAATAATCCATATTTTAAAAATGGTCATAGTGCTCAAGGAACATTGTGCACACATGTGAAAGCACGAATATATGCTAATCAAGCTGTACAAAGCAATTAATAATAGCTTTCCATTTTCCAGTTTCTACAAAAATTAATTCTTGGAGTCTGTCTTAGTTTCCCAGTGTTAATGTTTCAACCCTCCTGGTGAAAAAGTTCATAAGTTTCGTCAAAATAGATTTCTTAGTGTACCACAAAAAGCCAAAATACCAGAAGCCCCTCAAAATATTTCATGAAAATCCAATAAAGGAAAAACACTGACAAACCCAAAAATGGGTGAGAGACCCAATGACACAAACTTAATTTAAGCTTAGTGGTAGGGGCCGTACTATTCGTCGAAACAACGTGTTTTTTTCAAATAATTGATAGCAAATTGCTCATTTAGGTTTTTAACATTTTACAATACTATTCCTATTATTTTAGAAATGATTTTTTTGTTGTTTTTAGAAAAATGGTTGTGCAGAAAATTCTCAGTTTCCGTCCTCTGAAAAGCCTTTGAAAACAGCGTGAATGTTTTTATTTTAGTCATAATGCACTTTATTATCATGTATTTATGATATTTTATGTGTGATATGAATTAGAATAAACTTCATGTATCACCAGTTGCCCGGGAAACAGTAAGCTAGAGCAGATATTATAGCCGTGTCCCACAAATACATACATGCATGGTAAATATGTAAACTATTTGGTGATATGTCAACTGTTTAGTTCTGCTTTAGTAATGCAGACAAAAGAGCCATGTTGCAGTGTTTGCAGAGCTCAGTGTGTTTTGAGAGGCAATCAACCAAAGAGTACAAACAATCAGAAACAGGGAGGGCATTTCATTTATGAAAATGGCACAGTAATGGCAGGAAATTGATAATGTGCGTGAATAAATCACTTTGTAGTGTCACAACTCTGTTAGGCCGGCAATTGAAAACCCATTAAAGTAGGTGTTTGACTTGACACATCAATCCATATGCTGGTTTGTGTAATTCAAGACCTATTGCATAAGTAGCCTCATAACTGTCACTGAACAGAGCAGGCGGCTGTTTGTTAGGAAATAGATGCGTTGTTCGCAGTAGCTGTGCTTTCTGCTTCTCGCTTTTTAAGTCAGCCATCTGGCGATATGTTACTGACAGCGTAAAAGGATTTAGAAAGTCTTGAATACAAGTGAATTATCGCATTTCTAGCAGAGCAATTTAATCAACTCCTAACTGCTTTTAATTCTAAAACAGGCACATTATAAACATCCCACATTGCACATTAGATGTTTACAAGTGCGGATTTCTACAAAGATTAATGAAAATCTGAATGCGAATCTGACATAGCCTCATACATAGTACATAGGATGAAATTAAGTGATGTTTGTCATAGCTTTATGGCCTGTTTTCAAAGCCTATAGAAGGTAAGTCTCACTGTCCTCTTCGAATGAGAAAATGAAATCACTTGGCGACATGGAACAGCCACCACTGGAAAGAGAAGAGTCTAACCTTTTCATCAATACCATTTGTACCTCTTTTGAATGGATTCCTACTTTTATTTTTTAGCATTTTTAGTACTGTGACTTTTATTAAACTGCTCCTTACCCCTCCCTAAAGCCCTACCTACTCCTCCCTAAAGCCCTCCTTAGGCCTCCCTAAACTCCTCTCATATTGCAATAAGTATTCCCCATTTTCCATCCACTCTCCCTGGTTCCTCCCACATTTTCTAAAAAAGCATATACTTACATGTGCGGAAATCTCCGCATAGAAAAAATAGGTGGTGCGGTGGTGGAAATCTCTGCCTGTAGGTTTGTGAATTGCATTTTGAGGTACATGCAGTTTGTGAATCAGGACCTAGGTGTTTACATTCTTCTGCTATAATTATGGCATCACACTTTTGTGGTTTCAGCCTATTACCTGACTGTACAAAACAGTGACCTTCCATTGCCAATATTGATACTACAATTGATTTTATATGGTCTTTCTATTGCATGCAATAGGCCTATCCACACAACGGTGCTACCATTTTTATTATGCAAAGTGTAGAAATGCTGCTTGATAAGTATTTTGTGGATTCCCTTCTAATTCAAGGCTTTGACTCACATAAATGAATGTAACATCTATTATTGTATCTAAGTTTGAATTTTGCAGTTCATTCTGGGTAATAAAAGCGACATATGGATGAACACACACAGCACAGCATCCTGGAGTCTACAAGGTGACTAGTTTGTAGAAATATCTGGGTTTTGTATGTTGTCCTGGATTTCTGATAACACTGGGCAAAAAGCCTCCACTGAGTTCCTGCATGAGGTCAGCATTGACTGTGTTTATGTACAGTGTCAAACCTTTCCTCAAACATATTGAAAGGTTTAACAAATCTGAAAGTATAATTTAAGTTTTAAGAAGAGTGTGAATTATAAATGATTTACAATTTATCATTCATTCATCATGTCATTCCACTAGTGGTCTAATCTTTTAAACAGAGACTTCGCTGTTGGGTGTAGTTATCTTCCAATTTATTATGTGCTTATACAATGTGGAATAAGCTAGATCTTCACATACATAATGTTCCTTGCTCCAGAATCAAGTTCTCCCATCACCCACTGGTGATTTTTATGTTGTCTACCATTAGTATAGTGCATAAGTGTAGATATTACACAGGAGGACCTGCATGTGTGGGTAGAGAGATGTGTGTTTGTAGTATGATATATGTGAATAGAGTGTAGTAATATATGCCTTACGCCTACCGTTACCATCTGCCTTCAGTTACAACACATCCCTATTTAAACAAGCATAACCTAAGTTCACAACTACTCTTTATGTCTCAGTCACACACAGAGCCATAAATATTGCGCGGTCTCAAGATAACTAGTTTCCAAACATTTCAAGCATTGAATGTGTGATGTACAATGCAAAACACAAGCAATATTAAAGTAGTTGAGCAACAAAAAAATAAAAGGTGTATGGCCTGCCTCGAGGAGCATTATTTTCTGGCACAAAAATATGTCTAATTTTGTTAGTACATAGGGCTTTGCGTCAAATCATATGGGTGGTAGCGTAGGAACACACATGTACCAGCAATGGAACGTCCCCTTGACACAAACTAACACAAGGTAAAACAAAACATTTTTTTGCATTCATTTTTTGGACTACTTTCCAACTCCAAACAAGTTACTTTATGTAACATTGCACTGGCACAAAGTGTGGAACTCTTGGCATTATAGTTTACTGGAATAACGTTGTGTCAAGTTTTTGCCACTTCACACATCTCACACTTACAGTGACATGGAAACACAATTGATCCTCAATTCACTTATAACCTTATAACACTGGTTCCAACCGCTTATGAGATGAGGAAAAATTGTGTTTCCAAAGTGGTACTCTGAGCAGTGTTATGAAACATATACAACAACCTGTAAAACGCACTCTCCCAAGGCATATTGGCTCACAAATTAGCTGTATGTTTTCACCCAACATCCTGTTAAACCGTTCTACTGCACCGCTCACACACAGATGATAAAATGCTATTAATTGATGCTTAAATCTATTCTGTTTTTAAAACTCACCCATCCAGAATTATGTAAACTTGGGGCATTATTTGTCTCTTTTTTTCTTGGGCAAATCCTTGCACACAAAAACTCTCCAAAACTCAATTACCATTAAGTGGTTCACAAACCACATCAATGGCCTTTTTGAGGAATAAACCATCATGACCAAAGAATATTTCTCCACAATTTCTTTGCCCATGGACAGCCCACATATATTCATTGTACATGCCAGTCAATTCTGCACATACCTCTCTATCATTCTGTCCATCCCTAGTCAACAAATATAAAACCTCACTTTCCACTTCATCACACACATTCCACTGTAACCCTCTTGAAGCAATTCTGTCTGTTGTGTTTCTACTAACTTGTTACTACAATAAATCAAAACCTTCTCTTCTATCAGTTCCTCCAAACTTGTTTAATGATTATTAAAATTTAATTTTCCTTTCTCTTAGGCCAACCACAATTCAAACAACACTGGATAACACTCAGCTGCTTATCCTGATTAAATTCCCCAAGCTATTCTTCTTCATTTATTGCCCCATTGCAATACTTGCTCAAAATCACAACCAGTCTTTCATTTTGCTCCACCATTTCTCCTACCAGTGCATTGTCTTTAACAAGTAATTGGAACAATCAATTGGCTTTAACATGTTTAATAAAGGGAACACATTAAAATTTAAATGGATACTCCAGTAAATAGTGTATCTCTTTAGGAAACCATGGGTTAGCTTTTCTCTCACTCGCTGAAGAAAACAAAATTAAACACCGGCTTATGGCCCATCTGTACTTAAGATATGCCGCCCCAAACATAGGTTTTAAAATGTTTAACAGCCCTCCAACAGGCCAGAGCTTCATTCTCCAATACATTATATGTATTTTCAGCATCTCTAAACATACAGGAATTAAAAAATAAAAAACTTTCCATCTACTTTTTCATCTATATTTGAGCAATATCCATTCCATATGAACTGGTGTCTTTAAAAACTATGGGGCCGATACCGACCGGAAATCTCTCCGACCGAGCCGGACCCGGAGAGATTACCGACCGAATCGGACCCTAGCAGCCCGACCGAACGAGTATGATGCGCACGTATGCCATCGGACTCGATTCGGTCGGACTCCCATTGAAGTCAATGGGAGCCTGTCGTACAACTCGTACGCGGGCTCCCATTGACTCAATGGGTGCGAGGCAAACAAGGGCGCCCCCTACAGCGCGTACGCGGCGAAGCAACTCGCGCCGTACATGCACTGTGTGCGACTCGTGCGGCTACGCGTACAGGGGGGTCCGACACGGACCCCCAAAGTGCGGCTTCAACTGCTTCTTCGAGCCGGACGGCGCGAGTCGGTCGGACTGCTCGCGGCGCGCATCGTACTTGCCCGGCCGGTGAACGTCTCCATTGCGCGGTGCGAGGCGCATCCGAGCGATTCGGTCGGTGCGGTTGGGACGGGCGTACGAGTCGGTCGGAGAATTCGCACGCGCTCGCATCGTACTCGCTCGCCCGGACGCACGTACGAATCGGTCGGGAAAGAGGGCTCCGAATCGGATCCGGTTAAGCCGAATCCAATTCGGTGCACTACCGGCCGAGATCGGAATCGGCCCCTATATTGTGATCTTTCACATCAAACTGATATAATACCACCAACTTCACAATACATTCATGATTTTTGTTCAAAACCATGTGGCATGTACTTGTTCACTCAAACATCTTCCTTAGCAAAAACACAACTTTCTCCTCCTTTCAGAAACATATTTCACAAATTTAGCATAATACTCTGCCATGTCAAGGAACAAACACAATTGTTCCTTATTCTCTAGGCATTGTGCCTTCTCTATTGCCTAAACTAATGACATATTTTGTCTCATACCATCTCCAAATATTGCATGCCATAAATTCACAAAATCATGTACCAGATAGTGATATTTAGTGATTCCAATTGTCAACCCTTTCTCTTCCAATACTGGTTAAATTCTTCTTAAG
Organism: Calotriton arnoldi; assembly: GCA_963921515.1. NCBI lineage: Eukaryota > Metazoa > Chordata > Amphibia > Caudata > Salamandridae > Calotriton > Calotriton arnoldi. Next base: position 627,107 of record CAWUFW010010952.1, read on the forward strand.
GGTACATCATTACACTCAATCCCTGGCCAATAACAGTACATCATCCAAACAATAATTCGCCTTTATACTCCTGAAAAACCTTCAGCATTGCTTTTTGGAAGCTAGCTAAAGCAACTGCAAGCCCAAAGGCAATTTTAACAAACATATATAAACCTTCAGGAATGAGAAAAGATGTAAATGTGACGCAATCATGGGTGTAACTCAATTGAAATGTATGCACTGGATACATTTAATGCAATTTATCAATCAATCACTGATGTTTTTCATTGTCTGCTAGTCCACCCATGTGGGTTTTTTCATATTCCTAAGATGTACACACATTCTTATCTTACTATCCGGTTGTGCAGCGATCATAATTAGAATCAACCATTCAGCTCACTGAATAGGTTTTAGAATTCAAGATTCCTTTAAGTGATTCAATTACTCTTGCAATACTGGTCTCATAGACAGTGTCACATTCATACGTTATGATACATGTTAACACACAGATTCCTTCACAACTATCTTAAGACAAAATCCACTATCTCATCATGTTCGTTTTAGAACCTTATGTTGCCAATATCTGATCAGAATGATTGGGATCCAAAATACTGAAAAATTTCCTTTGCACATAGAGTGTAGTAATATGTGCCTTACTCCTACCGTTACCATCTGCCTTCAGTTACAACACATCCCTATTTAAACAAGCATAACCTAAATTCACAACTACTCTTTGTCTCAGTCACACACAGAGCCATAAATATTGCGCGGTCTCAAGGTAACTAGTTTCCAAACATTTCAAGCATTGAATGTGTGATGTACAATGCAAAACACAAGCAATAATAAAGTAGTTGAGCAACAAAAAAATAAAATTTTTATGGCCTGCCTCGAGAAGCATTATTTTCTGGCACAAAAATATGTCTAATTTTGCTAGTACATAGGGCTTTGCGTCAAATCTTATGGTTGGTAGTGTAAGAACACACATGTACCAGCCATGGAACGTCCCCTTGACACAAACTATCACAAGGTAAGACAAAATATTTATTTGCATTCATTTTTTGGACTACTTTCCAGCTCCAAACAAGTTACTTTATGTAACTTTGCACTGGCACAAAGTGTGGAACTCTTGGCATTATAGTTTACTGGAATAACGTTGTGTCAAGTTTTTGCCACTTCACACATCTCACACTTACAGTGACATGGAAACACAATTGATCCTCAATTCACTTATAACCTTATAACACTGGTTCCAACCGCTTTTGAGGAAAAATGGTGTTTCCAAAGTGTCACTCTGAGCAATGTTATGATACATATACAACAACCTGTAAAACGCACTCTCCCAAGGCATATTGGCTCATAAATTAGCTGTATGTTTTCACCCAACATCCTGTTAAACCGTTCTACTGCACCGCTCACACACAGATGATAAAATGCTATTAATTGATGCTTAAATCTATTCTGTTTTTAAAACTCACCCATCCAGAATGATGTAAACTTGGGGCATTATATGTCTCTTTTTTTCTTGGGCAAATCCTTGCACACAAAAGCTCTCCAAAAACTCAATTACCATTAAGTGGTTCACAAACCACATCAATGGCCATTTTGAGGAATAAACCATCATGACCAAAGAATATTTCTCCACAATTTCTTTGCCCATGGACAGCCCACATATATTCATTGTACATGCCAGTCAATTCTGCACATACCTCTCTATCATTCTGTCCATCCCTAGTCAACAAATATAAAACCTCACTTTCCACTTCATCACACACATTCCACTGTAACCCTCCTGAAGCAATTCTGTCTGTTGTGTTTCTACTACTAACTTGTTGCTACAATAAATCAAAACCTTCTCTTCTATCAGTTCCTCCAAACTTGTTTAATGATTATTAAAATTAAATTTTCCTTTCCTTTAGGCCAACCACAATTCAAACAACACTGGATAACACTCAGCGTCTTATCCAGATTAAATTCCCCATGCTATTCTTCTTCATTTATTGCCCCATTGCAATACTTGCTCAAAATCACAACCAGTCTTTCATTTTGCTCCACCATTTCTCCTACCAGTGCATTGTCTTTAACAAGTAATTGGAACAATTTAACATGTTTAATAAAGGGAACATATTAAAATATAAATGGATACTCCAGTAAATAGTGTATCTCTTTAGGAAACCATGGGTTAGCTTTTCTCTCACTCGCTGAAGAAAACAAAATTAAACACCGGCTTATGGCCCATCTGTACTTAAGGTATGCCGCCCCAAACATAGGTTTTAAAAGGTTTAACAACCCTCCAACAGGCCAGAGCTTCATTCTACAATACATTATATGTATTTTCAGCATCTCTAAACATACAGGAATTAAAAATAAAAAACTTTCCATCTACTTTTTCATCTATATTTGAGCAATATCCATTCCATATGAACTGCGGTCTTTAAAAAATATATTGTGATCTTTCACATCAAACTGATATAATATCACCAACTTCGCAATACATCCATGATTTTTGTTCAAAACAATGTGGCATGTATTTGTTCAACTCAAACATCTTCCTTAGTAAAAACACAACTTTCTCCTCCTTTCAGAAACATATTTCACAAATTTAGCATAATACTCTGCCATGCCAAGGAACAAACACAATTGTTCCTTATTCTCTAGGCATTGCGCCTTCTCTATTGCCTAAACTAATGACATATTTTGTATCATATCAACTCCAAATATTGCATGCCATAAATTCACAAAATCATGTACCAGATAGTGATATTTAGTGATTCCAATTGTCAACCCTTTCTCTTCCAATACTGGTTAAATTCTTCTTAAGGGTACATCATTACACTCAATCCCTGGCCAATAACAGTACATCATCCAAACAATAATTCGCCTTTTATACTCCTGAAAAAACCTTCAGCATTGCTTTTTGGAAGCTAGCTAAAGCAACTGCAAGCCCAAAGGCAATTTTAACAAACATATATAAACCTTCAGGAATGAGAAAAGATGTAAATGTGACGCAATCATGGGTATAACTCAATTGAAATGTATGCACTGGATACATTTAATGCAATTTATCAATCAATCACTGATGTTTTTCATTGTCTGCTAGTCCACCCATGTGGGTTTTTTCATATTCCTAAGATGTACACACATTCTTATCTTACTATCCGGTTGTGCAGCGATCATAATTAGAATCAACCATTCAGCTCACTGAATAGGTTTTAGAATTCAAGATTCCTTTAAGTGATTCAATTACTCTTGCAATACTGGTCTCATAGACAGTGTCACATTCATACGTTATGATACATGTTAACACACAGATTCCTTCACAACTATCTTAAGACAAAATCCACTATCTCATCATGTTCGTTTTAGAACCTTATGTTGCCAATATCTGATCAGAATGATTGGGATCCAAAATACTGAAAAATTTCCTTTGCACATAGAGTGTAGTAATATGTGCCTTACTCCTACCGTTACCATCTGCCTTCAGTTACAACACATCCCTATTTAAACAAGCATAACCTAAATTCACAACTACTCTTTATGTCTCAGTCACACACAGAGCCATAAATATTGCGCGGTCTCAAGGTAACTAGTTTCCAAACATTTCAAGCATTGAATGTGTGATGTACAATGCAAAACACAAGCAATAATAAAGTAGTTGAGCAACAAAAAAATAAAATTTTTATGGCCTGCCTCGAGAAGCATTATTTTCTGGCACAAAAATATGTCTAATTTTGCTAGTACATAGGGCTTTGCGTCAAATCTATTGGTTGGTAGTGTAAGAACACACATGTACCAGCCATGGAACGTCCCCTTGACACAAACTATCACAAGGTAAGACAAAATATTTATTTGCATTCATTTTTTGGACTACTTTCCAGCTCCAAACAAGTTACTTTATGTAACTTTGCACTGGCACAAAGTGTGGAACTCTTGGCATTATAGTTTACTGGAATAACGTTGTGTCAAGTTTTTGCCACTTCACACATCTCACACTTACAGTGACATGGAAACACAATTGATCCTCAATTCACTTATAACCTTATAACACTGGTTCCAACCGCTTATGAGGAAAAATGGTGTTTCCAAAGTGTCACTCTGAGCAATGTTATGATACATATACAACAACCTGTAAAACGCACTCTCCCAAGGCATATTGGCTCATAAATTAGCTGTATGTTTTCACCCAACATCCTGTTAAACCGTTCTACTGCACCGCTCACACACAGATGATAAAATGCTATTAATTGATGCTTAAATCTATTCTGTTTTTAAAACTCACCCATCCAGAATGATGTAAACTTGGGGCATTATATGTCTCTTTTTTCTTGGGCAAATCCTTGCACACAAAAGCTCTCCAAAACTCAATTACCATTAAGTGGTTCACAAACCACATCAATGGCCATTTTGAGGAATAAACCATCATGACCAAAGAATATTTCTCCACAATTTCTTTGCCCATGGACAGCCCACATATATTCATTGTACATGCCAGTCAATTCTGCACATACCTCTCTATCATTCTGTCCATCCCTAGTCAACAAATATAAAACCTCACTTTCCACTTCATCACACACATTCCACTGTAACCCTCCTGAAGCAATTCTGTCTGTTGTGTTTCTACTACTAACTTGTTGCTACAATAAATCAAAACCTTCTCTTCTATCAGTTCCTCCAAACTTGTTTAATGATTATTAAAATTAAATTTTCCTTTCCTTTAGGCCAACCACAATTCAAACAACACTGGATAACACTCAGCGTCTTATCCAGATTAAATTCCCTATGCTATTCTTCTTCATTTATTGCCCCATTGCAATACTTGCTCAAAATCACAACCAGTCTTTCATTTTGCTCCACCATTTCTCCTACCAGTGCATTGTCTTTAACAAGTAATTGGAACAATTTAACATGTTTAATAAAGGGAACATATTAAAATATAAATGGATACTCCAGTAAATAGTGTATCTCTTTAGGAAACCATGGGTTAGCTTTTCTCTCACTCGCTGAAGAAAACAAAATTAAACACCGGCTTATGGCCCATCTGTACTTAAGGTATGCCGCCCCAAACATAGGTTTTAAAAGGTTTAACAACCCTCCAACAGGCCAGAGCTTCATTCTACAATACATTATATGTATTTTCAGCATCTCTAAACATACAGGAATTAAAAAATAAAAAACTTTCCATCTACTTTTTCATCTATATTTGAGCAATATCCATTCCATATGAACTGCGGTCTTTAAAAAATATATTGTGATCTTTCACATCAAACTGATATAATATCACCAACTTCGCAATACATCCATGATTTTTGTTCAAAACAATGTGGCATGTATTTGTTCAACTCAAACATCTTCCTTAGCAAAAACACAACTTTCTCCTCCTTTCAGAAACATATTTCACAAATTTAGCATAATACTCTGCCATGCCAAGGAACAAACACAATTGTTCCTTATTCTCTAGGCATTGCGCCTTCTCTATTGCCTAAACTAATGACATATTTTGTATCATATCAACTCCAAATATTGCATGCCATAAATTCACAAAATCATGTACCAGATAGTGATATTTAGTGATTCCAATTGTCAACCCTTTCTCTTCCAATACTGGTTAAATTCTTCTTAAGGGTACATCATTACAGTCAATACCTGTCCAATAACAGTACATCATCCAAACAATAATTCGCCTTTTATACTCCTGAAAAAATCTTCAGTATTGCTTTTTAGAAGATAGGTAAAGCAACTGCAAGCCCAAAGGGAATTTTAACAAACATATATAAACCTTCAGAAAGGAGAAAAGATGTAAATGTGACGCAATAATGGGTGTAACTCAATTGAAATGTATGCACTGGATACATTTAATGCAATTTATCAATCAATCACTGATGTTTTTCATTGTCTGCGAGTCCACCCATGTGGGTTTTTTCATATTCCTAAGATGTTCACACATTCTTATCTTACTATCCGGTTGTGTAACGATCATAATTAGAATCAACCATTCTGCTCACTGAATAGGTTTTAGAATTCAAGATTCCTTTAAGTGATTCAATTACTCTTGCAATACTGGTCTCATAGACAGTGGCACAGTCATATGTTATGATACATGTTAACACACAGATTCCTTCACAACTATCTTAAGACAAAATCCACTATCTCATCATGTCAATTTTAGAACCTTATGTTGCCAATATCTGATCAGGATGATTGGGATCCAAAATACTGCAAAAGTTCCTTTGCACATTCCACCCTGAATGTTTTTGCACCTATTCAATACATAATGCCCTCCTGACTTTATTATTACTTTGAATGCTATATCCAATTTTAAAAATCAAATTACTGATAATGAAACCCCCACAATATCCACAGGATTCACTCCAGCTCTTTACGGTTTCACATTCTTTAATATCTGAAAACTCAATTAATCTATAATGGCAAAATACCAATCCACTCCTTTGATCTTAAACATACAATATCATTGTTTACTTTTAATGTATAAATTAAATTAATTTTATAGAATACACCTGCTTAAAATAAGACATCCTGGCAATACTTCACTAATTTCCTGTTAGAAGAGTTTTTACAATAGGCAAAAGCCAGGGTTTTTCATTATTTAGGAAAATTATTTATGTTGATGTTCTAGATGCGAAAATGAAATCAAATAATTATTAGATCGTAGAAGCATTTTTATTCCTCTTGTCTCAATTCTATATTGTATACGTTTGTTTATTGTGAAATGCAGATCATAGAACCAATTTAGGCCATTTAATATAAAAATTGTTTAAAATGTTGGGTGGTCATACCACAACCACAAAACCCTGAATTCCTCTTTACCTTGGTTTTCAAAAAGACCCCAGGATGGTAGGTTTCATAGAGTGCTTGATGACCTGGGACACAAATACTGCTGCCACCACCAATGGAAATGGAGAGGATAGTTTTAGGCATAGCTTTGATGTTTGTGGGTGGTTTTGGGTGGTTTTGGGTATAACAACATGGTGACATCTATGCAAGCCACACCATTCTGGACTCTCTTAGTGTCTAGTAATTAGAAATAACTGCGTTTGGTAGATTTTACTGCAAGCTCAAATGCCAAAGCTATCCACATTCCCAGGTTGACTGTAATTCTAAGCAAAAATCTTGGTGTTTTTTAGATAATTATCAGTCCAGGGCTATAGGCCTACCCACACAAGAAAGGTAATGCTTTTATCAGTGTGGTAATGCTGGGTGGTAGGACTGTTGACTTTTCTCATGGAATCCACAAATTTCCATCACAGAAATGTAAATCTGTGATTTTACCCAAAGTGTGATGTTCGTGGGCCACCTGGCTTAGAATACTAGTGAGATCCAGGCTAGCCTCTCCAGTCTGGACTCCCATGGGTCTTTGATTTTCAGAAATGACTAGGGTTGGTAGAATGCTTTCAGTGATGACAAGTCCCAGGCCTAAAAATATAGCAGACAGCCACCACCACAAAAGTCTACCCTAAACATTGCTTACTCTGTACACAAGGTTCCTTCTTAGGCCGTTCTTGTAGCATGTCATAGGCACATTCACAAATGGAGGGTGCCATGTTTTATCAAGAGAACTGAGGAAATGAAGAGCGATAGGAGTTTTTTATAATTTACTTGCTTTTTCTACATTTTAGAAGTCAGTGAGGACAAGGAAAATCATTCTGAAAACCACCCCCAGAAACACCTAATATAAGGGGTAATCCCAAGTACAGAATTGTATAAATATTCCTTACTCCTGAGCCCAAATTCGTGGGCACATTTAAAATAATTCATAGCTGTTCTTCACACCAATTTTTTATTCATTAGATTTTACTCTATGAATTAATGCATGATCCAAACACAATGAAAAATCAATGTAAACTGCAGCTTCGTTGAAGGGTTTTGGACAAACGACAAACACTACGTATATCAACTAAAAGCGTCTGACAGATGTAAAAGTATAATACTTTTGTTTATCAGCCCTTACTGCAAGAACTTATAGATGAAAAGATCATCACGTATTTTTCTTTTTTTCTTACTTACATTCGCTATTATGTTACTTAAACAATTAGGGCTGTATTCACAAATGTACATTTACACGTGTAGATTTATTCATGTGTCACTCTGTTCATGCACCTGGGTGTAGATCTACACTTTTCCTATATTCTCCATTTTCAAGTCTAGATTTACATATGTCCACCGCTCCACCCCAATGATATAGAAGACATCAAAAGCTGAATTTACGACTGTAACATTACTACTACTAATGGTTCACATGTAGGTAGAGATCACCTCGACCACATATGAGATCTCCCTACAGAAAGTATAAGAGAAATTATTAAAGTATATTTTTTAAAACAAATATGCATTTTAACACAAAATATATGTCTAATTTTTTTTTTTGCACTACAGCTAAGAGCTAAAACAATAAAAGTTTAGAGCACATTAACTTCAAAATGATGTTTTATTAAATAATGGAAATACATTATTTTATTTTATAAATATTAATTTTACACAAAATAAAATAAAAACCAATTCAAATGAATTGTTATTTGCAATTAATATTTAATAAATCCATTTACCTATATGTTTAGTTAATGTAAATAAATTTTTAGTTGTAATAAACATTTTAAAATGTAATGGAATATTTCAAATAAGTTATCTATTATTTGTCTTAAAAAATGGTACAAAATAATTAAACATTTAAAAATTTCGAAAAGTAATAGTTTAAAAATACATTAACTATGATATACTCTTAATAATTTAATATTTAACTATTTTAAATATTAATAGTTAACTTTTTTTTAAAAAGAGGTGAGCACAGACAGTGCACCCTCAAGAGTGCTCTCTGAAGGTAGGAAAAGAAATCCCATGGACCCCACAGACATCCCCATGTAGGCAGGTTCAGTTACTCACTGCACCGCCTGCTGGGGTTACTGTAAGTAAAAAAACAATGTCACAAAGCAGTCTACCAGGGAACCCTGACTGGGAGAATTATTCTACAAATCTTTGATACATATAAAATTACCAGTTATTGGAGAGTCTCTCAGAAAAGTTTTATTTTAAGCATGTCTACAGCCTCCTGAGTGGCATGCAAATGTAAAGTCTAAGCACAATGATCACATCTAGGAAGCTGAAGATTCCACATATCTATGATAGAATCTAAGAAAGGTGGGGGTAAATGTCCAAATGGCCCTCTTCAAAGCTTGCTGAAACCTCATTCCAGCAACATCCACCACACTTTTGCTAGATCCGATCATAAAACCAGCACCAGGAACTCTTTGTCAGTCCAAAACTTGTTATATTTACTTTGATCTATTGGCTTAATGAAACTTCTGGATGCATTTTTTAGTAAAACATATCAAGTGGTTGTCAACTTCCTGAAGTCTGGGGGATTTATCTGTGTCATAACAAAAGCCTGGAAGACACTATACACAAGGAAATTGTCCTTGCAAACATGCCACAAAGAATATTGGTAAAAATGCAGTCTTAATTAGCTTGACTACTTAATATTGTACTCTTTCTGATGAGAAGGAAATGTGTGAGTCTTCCTATGCTGGCAAGCCTACAAACTGTGCAAATGATTAAAAGAGACATCAATGTGGCTATGGTAACTGCAACAAATGTCAATGACCATGACCCTGTAGGGCCACATATTGTAATAATTACCAACCGCATCTCCCCTAGTCCTTGGGAGCTGATGGCCTGCACTACTTGAAAGATTTCTTCAGAAGATATATTTTAGGGTAGTGCCTTAAAAATGGGAACTATAATGGCATGTTCCACCCAAATGTGGATTCAGAATTATCTCAAGTAATGTAGGAAAAACCTTCTTCCTGAAACAGGATTTTCTTTTTGAAAATAAAAAATAAATAGCTTTCCTCGCCATGGGAGTCCACTCCCATGGTAAGGGAAGCATTTAGAAGTTTTCATTGTTCCTTACCACCAGGGTTCTCCTGGCCGTCATAGGCAGTGAAAACTGATCTGTAATTCCGCTCATCTAAATTATGTGGGCAGAATGACAAGTAGGTCCCGAGAGCCCTCACTTAGCAGAGCCTTCAGAATAGTCTCTGCTGTGATTAATTCTAAGGTCCACCCTCATGCAAATTTGGCGGGTGGACCGCATTCTTGGCAATACTGATACTCCATTGCTGTTGTGACGGAGTATCCTTATAGCCAAGAATTAAATTGGGCCTTAACTATTTAAGAGGCTCACAAAAATTAAATAAACACAAGTGCTACATAAAAGTAGGTTCTGTAATAGGAAGTTCAGCAATAATGACAAGCGCACACACACAAATGCACGGACACACACACAAATACTCACACATACACACACACACACAAGCATGCATGCCACACATGAACACACACACACACACAATCAATGAATCCTACATTAGTTTGCACATACAACTATCAGGTCAAATGCAATGACACAGAATAAAATGCCTCACCTTCCATCCTAAGCAATGAACATTCATAAGCCACAGTGGTTTCCTCTAACTGCCACAGTAGGAACACAGGAATATGTTAGGACAGGAACCATTACTGTCTGCCTCCACCATGGCCAAGATCCAGATGCAGGAAAATGCATTTAAATTTCCTATAGAAGAAATGCCCCAGACAGGATCACAACTCCTTAACTAGGTCATAGCTGTAAGCAGGGTTGGGAAGGCTATGGGTTGGTCATGATGGGCATTTATATTACAATCTACAATGGGAGGGGAGAATCACTGTAATCTCCCCTGGAGAGAATTGGTCTCATTTGGGTGTTGCTGAAGTTCTGAAACATTGTTGGACTTATCCCTTTCTGCAGGGTTACCCCCAAACTTTTTGCTTTTCCTCCTCCTATTTTTGCTGAATTTGTTTTTGGTCTTAGCACTCTGTGCGCTTTACCACTGCTAACCAGAGCTTGTGCTCATTCCATAAAGCATGGTAACATTGGCTTCCACCTGATTGGCATATTTAATTTACTTATAAGTCCCTAGTAAAGTGGTATGCTATATACCCAGGGCCTGTGAATTAAATACTACTAGTGGGCATGCAGCACTTTTTGTGCAATCCACTTAAGTATCCCCTTTAAACAATGTCCCAGGCTTGCCATTGCAGCCTGAACGCAGTGTTAAACTTTCATGTTGACTTGGCATTAAAACCCCCTTGCCCAAGCCTTAAACTCCCCTTGTATTACATATAAGTCTCCCCTAAGGTAGGCCCTAGGTAGCCCATAGGGCAGGGTGCTATGTAATAAAAAGGTTGGCCGTGTACTTTTAAGTTTTACATGCCCTGGTAGAGAAAACATCTAAATTCATTTTTCACTGCTTTGAAGCCTACCTCCCCCATAGGATAGCATGGAGTTGCCTTATTACATTTAAAATGTGCTATCTTTTAATTGGGAACAGGTAAACATTTCATGTTTGGTGTCTGAGAAATTGTAATTTAAAACCTTCTTTAATGGCAAAATCGGATTATAAGTTACAATTTTGAAAATTACACTTTTAGAAAGTTGGTATTTTCCTGCCCTAACTATTTGGTGCCTGAAGTCTGTTCCTAGGTCACATAACTGGGTATATTTGGAAGTTAGACCAGAAAGCCACACAATATAGGGATTAGGCGTGTCTGTATGGGCCATCAACTGGCAGGATGGGGGGCGGAGCAGGGCACAACCCCACTTGCAACTGAATAGGCTATACTCTAACTTCATACAAAGTACTAGTCACCCCGTATTGCAGTCAGCTTGAAGTCAGGGCACAAGTCAGGAAACTTCAAGCACATCAAAGGGAATTCTCTAGAATTCTCTCTCGTCAGCTACAGCCTCCAGCCTAGTCTCACTGGAAAAATTCAACTTCCAAAAAATAGACTAAATCCAAATGAAGAAATCTTAACTGCTACTTCATCCAGCGGCTTCTAATAAAGACGCTCTCTCTTTGGCACCACCTGCAGCCTTGCCCCTCTGAACTCACATCCCTTTTCTTCAAAATTTCTTCTAAGCCCGAAGGTAAGTGCTAACCGGACCAAATTCACTTTTTGTATCCAATCTTGGTTGGCCATATTATTCATGTTTGGCCAGGTCTCATGCGACTAAGGGGTCGATTCCGATTCGGGCCGGAAAAAGCACCGACCGACTCGGATCCGGAAAAAATACCGACCGACACGTACCAGTGGCGCCCGACACGCCAAGTACGATGCAAGCCGCGATAAATCCGACCGACACGTCAGGAAACCAAGCCGACCGACCGAGCCGCTCGGAAAATAGCAATCCGGCCGGAAAAACACGCGAATCCAACCGACCGACACGCACCCGGAACAAATCCGACCGAATCGCACCCGCCAACTCCAACCTGCAAAGTACGATGCAAGGCGCGAAAACACGACCGAGTCGGACGGAGGACAAGCCGTCACGACCTACACGCATACAAAACCGAGCCGAAGCAACACAATACACCGCGACCGACGCGTACGCAGCATACAAAACTGCACAAACACAGCGTGAACGAAACGGAAAACACCGTACGAGACCAATGCAGGGTCCGACTCGGTCACAAGAACGTTTCCAACATACACAAACAGCACAAAGGAAAAATCAACCAAAAAAAGGCCAAACAAGCAATTACCAAGCCAATAAATACTGGGGGGTGGGGACAGAGAACAAAGACACACCAACAACTCCACCTATATAAAGGACACAAATCACTACCATGAGCCTTTGCAAATGCCATTCCACTGCCAGCACCCAAGAGAAAGCAACCACACACCCACAGCTCATCCCTCTACACAAGCCACACACCAGCAGCACACCAACAAATACCTACCTCACATACACCCAGCACAACACACACCCACACACCCTCACCTGCACACCAACACACACATCACCCACCATCACCAACCATCACCATGCCCCCCAAGAAGAATCCCAAGTTTCTAGATTGTGAATTGGAAGTCCTGGTAGACGAGATCCTCAGGGTGGAGCCACAGCTGTTTGGCACATTGGTCCAACAGACCCCCATGTCGCAGAAAACCAAGATGTGGGAGAGGATCATCAACAGGGTGAACGCCCAATCACCATGTCGGCGCACAAAGACGGACATCCAGAACAGGTGGTATGACGTGCGCAGGAGGGTCCGGGAGCTGCTCAAGAAAGACTACCACCTGAGCCAATACACCGGCAGTGGCCCTCCTGCCAAGCCAGTATACCTCAGGCCCTGGGAGGAGAAGGTGCGGGCCATCCTTCCGCCAGTGAGCGTATATGGACTAGAGGACATCCCAGAGCCTGGTGAGTACACAACAAATGTACACAATAAACTGCCACAAAACACACACATCACTGTCAAGGGGAGAGTCAAACCATGCACTCATAGCAATTACACAGCAACTAGAACAGAATCATCCCAAAATGTGTATGTCAGTCAGATAAACACAACACATGCCATCAAAAAAGTCACATCCAACTGTGCCAACACATGTACAAACACAACCACAACTACAGCTAGGCAGTGGCACAAATAGAACTAACACACACATCCACACATGTAGCCACCACAACAACACCAACACACAGTGAAGACCACTCAAAGGAAGGAATTCTGTGTATGCTGGCCAAGTCAGTGTAGCCAATAGCATCATGGGAGTCGCAGTCACACATATTGCCCCCCCACAACTGTCCCATCAACACCACCCTGAACCATGCTCACATCACAGGGAGTGGAGAAGGACTCACAAGATGGCTGACACTGGCTACTGCTGTGGGGAGCACAAGGCCCTGCTGCCAACTGTGCACCAACAAACAGCAGGACACCACTGACTGACATCCTGAGAGACAACTTACACTCCCTGCAATGCAAGCACGTTCCATGGTGGGATATCTGGCTGGCTGGCTGGGTGGGAAGGGAGACTTGCAGCACTGACCATAGTCACCAGCACCTCCCCTCACACCCCCCCAACACAAACTCCACAGTACCCACCTGGTAGAATGCAATGCCCTCCATCCTAACACAAGATCCCACAAAGCACCACCACCCTGGGTTATGTTGTGTGAAGCACAGGGACACTCTTGGGACTCTTAGCCAAACAACTGCCAGGACAACACTCCCAGCCATCCTGTCAGCACAGCCAGCCCACCCCACAGGGAAGCAGAGTCAAAAGGAAGGAAGCATGGGCATGCTGGGAAGGGGGTGGAGGCAATAGCATGATGGGAGTCGTAGTCACAGACATTGCTCAGCCTCACAACTGGCCCATCAACACCACCCTGAACCATGCTCACATCACAGGGAGTGGAGAAGGACTCACAAGATGGCTGACACTGGCTACTGCTGTGGGGAGCACAAGGCCCTGCTGCCAACTGTGCACCAACAAACAGCAGGACACCACTGACTGACATCCTGAGAGACAACTTACACTCCCTGCAATGCAAGCACGTTCCATGGTGGGATATCCGGCTGGCTGGGTGGGAAGGGGGACTTGCAGCACTGACCATAGTCACCAGCACCTCCCCTCACACCCCCCCCAACACAAACTCCACAGTACCCACCTGGTAGAATGCAATGCCCTCCATCCTAACACAAGATCCCACAAAGCACCACCACCCTGGGTTATGTTGTGTGAAGCACAGGGACACTCTTGGGACTCTTAGCCAAACAACTGCCAGGACAACACTCCCAGCCATCCTGTCAGCACAGCCAGCCCACCCCACAGGGAAGCAGAGTCAAAGGAAGGAAGCATGGGCATGCTGGGAAGGGGGTGGAGGCAATAGCATGATGGGAGTGGTAGTCACAGACATTGCTCAGCCTCACAACTGGCCCATCAACACCACCCTGAACCATGCTCACATCACAGGGAGTGGAGAAGGACTCACAAAATGGCTGACACTGGCTACTGCTGCGGGAGCACAAGGCCCTGCTGGGAACTGTGCACCAACAAACAGCAGGACACCACTGACTGACATCCTGAGAGACAACTTACACTCCCTGCAATGCAAGCACGTTCCATGGTGGGATATCCGGCTGGCTGGGTGGGAAGGGGGACTTGCAGCACTGACCATAGTCACCAGCACCTCCCCTCACACCCCCCCCAACACAAACTCCACAGTACCCACCTGGTAGAATGCAATGCCCTCCATCCTAACACAAGATCCCACAAAGCACCACCACCCTGGGTTATGTTGTGTGAAGCACAGGGACACTCTTGGGACTCTTAGCCAAACAACTGCCAGGACAACACTCCCAGCCATCCTGTCAGCACAGCCAGCCCACCCCACAGGGAAGCAGAGTCAAAAGGAAGGAAGCATGGGCATGCTGGGAAGGGGGTGGAGGCAATAGCATGATGGGAGTGGTAGTCACAGACATTGCTCAGCCTCACAACTGTCCCATCAACACCACCCTGAACCATGCTCACATCACAGGGAGTGGAGAAGGACTCACAAGATGGCTGACACTGGCTACTGCTGTGGGGAGCACAAGGCCCTGCTGCCAACTGTGCACCAACAAACAGCAGGACACCTCTGACTGACATCCTGAGAGACAACTTACACTCCCTGCAATGCAAGCACGTTCCATGGTGGGATAACTGACTGGGTGGGTGGGTGGGTGGGAAGGAGGTCTGGCTGTCAACCAAACACAATCAATGCAGACCATGTTCACACCCCAGAGAATACATAGAAATGCCCAAATAATGCAGGACAATGTGCCACACCAATATCAACCCCTGACTGTGACGACTTAGGACAATACAATGTACAGGCCCGCACCCCGAGGCACAGTCACAACTGTCAGGTGTGTCAACCACTGATGCCTGCAGAAACATGACATACATTGTTTGTGTCTCCCAAAAACAGGTGATGATAGGGACACAGCAGCAGACGCTGAGGAGTCCCAGTCCCAGGCTCAAGAGGATGCCGAGCTCACTGGCGTCGTACAGCCTCTGTCCTCCTCGGACGATGAAGAACAACCTGGCACATCCGGTGCAAGTCAACATGCTGCACCAGCAGGACCACCAGCTGCAGCACCAGCAGGTCCACCAGCTGCACCCCCTGCACCCACCCTCCAACGACTGTCACCACGAATACCATCCCTGCCGACATGGACAGAATAAGGAACAACACCAGCGCAGTGACCCTGGACCAACCTGGGGCCATGGACACCACCACCACCACCAACCCCCGAGGTGGACCAGGGTTATCTGTGCGTGCAACTGCACACACTGCACATGTCAGCAGGGGTGGTGGGAGGGGTGGGAGACAGAGGTCGCTGCTTGCAGACGTTGCTGGTGTGCATGAAGACCCACAACTGGTACGCATAGCTGATGCGTACCAGTCCAGCACCGGAGAGCTCAGCCAGGTAGTGGGGCTCCTCAGAGACATCAAACAGCAGCAGGCTGCCCATCATGCCCGCTTGGACTCCCACATGTCCCATGTGGAGTCACACATGTCACGTGTGGACTCCCACATGTCACGTGTGGACTCCCACATGACCCGCGTGGAGTCCAAGTGGGATGTACTACATGAGATGACGGCGGTGCACAGGGACATTTTACAATGCCTCCGCCAGATGAACAGCAACCAGTCCACACCTCCCTGTGTGCCAACAACATCTGGTACCGAACAAACTGCAACTGCCACAGGGAGGGAGGAGGACTCTGGCGGAGAGTCCCCTGCACCGCAGCAGCCTGCACTTGAGGGCCCCCCCCAAGAAGAGGGGTCGTCCGAGGAGGGGAAAGTGAGAGGCTGATGGCCAAGCGCAACTCCCAGGAAGCCTGAACCTGTTCTGGATTTTCGCCTTTGTGCACAGACTGTTCACCCTGTTGATGGCAACACTACTCCCACACATTGCATGGGGAGTACAAGTTGGAACAATGTGTCAGACAACTGTGGCCCCGATACTGGGGATCCTGTCTACCTGGACTTTCTATTCATCTAGGAACTTGGGATTGCAAGATTCATGTACAGCACAATCCATCCTATGCACTATTATCACAGATGTATCACAATAAACACAATAATACACCATACTTGCCTCTGTCGTGATTCCAACGTGGGTGCTGTTATGGGGATGATGAACAACAAAATTACACTGTGTATGCGAACTGCAACAGCAAGGACAACACAGGCATGTGAGTACAGGCAACGTGACACATATGAGGGAGACACACCACCAGGGCTACACAACACATACACACCTAGGCCATCTGACTCATTGCCTACACTGATGTTGCCAGGGAAGACGGTGCAATGCACAGACACCACACCCATTCCCAGTTGTAGTCAAGTAGCCCACAGGTGCAGTAAGCAAATGGCAGTCAAATGTGTGACCACAGACAACGCACATCACTAAGTGAAGCACAGGTTTATTACACAGTAGCAACATGCCGTAACCACTACAGATGCAAGGTAACCCCACCTGGTAGCGGGCACACAGTCAACAACTGTAGACAGAAGGAAGTCCATGGGTGTGGCGCACATCACCTGTAGGGACACAACAGCTACCAGCCTGGATGTGCAATCACGTTGTCGGTGGACACAGTTGACCAAACGAATCTGAAAGTACCCTGTGAAGGACAGAAATGACACACAGTCAAAAGCAATGGAGTACAGGACAGAACAGCAAAACTCATGCACAATACATGTTACAAGATACCCACCCAGAACCAAGTTAGCATGTGAACACTGTTGGGGAGTACAGCCCACCTGTAAGCACACATCGCAACACACATCCAGTCAAGTAGCCCATGGACACACTCCAACAGCACCAGAGCACCACCCACACATCATGCCAACTCACATCATTGACATGACACCTCAGGATACTCACATTCAGCTAAAGAAGTTGGTGATGAGCTGTGTGCGGACATCACCATCACCATCATCATCATCATCGTCACTGGCATCGTGTTCCAGGCCAGGATCCTCCACAGGTGGCGGATGTTGGTCATCGTCATCCTGGATGAGAGGCAACTCCTTCCGCACTGCCAGGTTGTGGAGCATGCAGCAGACGATGATAATCTTGCACACTTTCGCAGGGGCATATGGGAGGGACCCTCCGGTCTTGTCCAGGCAGCGGAAGCGGCTCTTCAGGAGACCAAAGGTCCGCTCAATCACTCTCCTGGTCCGACCATGTGCCTCATTGTAGCGCATCTGGGCAGGTGTCACAGGGTTCCTGAGGGGTGTCAGCAACCACGGCATGTTGGGGTATCCCGAGTCACCTACGGACAGACAAGTGCACATCAGCTGACTTGGAAAAGTGGGCGGAATACTACAGATCAGATCACACACAATGGCACAAAGTCAGTACACACCGACAAGCCAGGCACGCTGGTTCTGCATCTGTGCCATCAACCTGGGGATGCGACTACTCCTCATCACAAAGGCATCGTGTGCTGAACCAGGGAAACGGGCACACACGTGTGTGATGGTCATGTCTGCAAGACACACCACCAGTGCATTGACCGAGTGGTAGTGCTTGCGGTTCCTGTAGGCCTGCTCCTGGGCCTGTGGTGGTACCAAAGCCACATGTGTCCCATCAATGGAGCCAATGACATGCGGCATCCTCCCCAGGGCATAAAAGTCACTCTTCACGTCAGTGAGTCGTCGCAGTCTAGGGAAATAGATGTACCGGTTCAGGAAGAGCAACATTGCCGCCAAAACATCGCGGAGCACACGGCTGAACATGGTCTGTGACATCCCACCAGCAGACGCCACAGTATGTTGGAAGGTACCGGTGGCAAAGAAGTGTAGGGCTGCCATCACCTTCACCTTGGGGGTCAGCGCTGTAGGATACGGCCGGCCAGGCTGCAAATGTGGGGACAACTGCACTGCCAAATCCTCAATCAGCTGCCTGGTGAAGCGGTACCGTCGGATGCTGTCCCGTTCCACCATCGTTGCCAGGTCTGGGAATGGCCGATGGACAGCAGGAGCCCTGCAGTGCAGAGGAGAAGTAAGCAAGATCGTCAGTCACCCCACATATGCGGCATTGAACACACTCAAGATCCCAACATACATCATCATGAGGCACAACTACATGAAGTGTGCAGTACCGGAACGACATGTATGGTACATACATGGCCAACATCTGTCAACACGGTCCTACAGGTGGCATCAATTTGTCCCAGGTTGGCCCATTGGATATCATGATGCTGTGTCACAGTCACCCCCAGTGACATGTGAGGACAGATGTGCCCCAGGCACCACAGCTCAACGACAGGCACATTCCCAGGGACCCTGTAATGCCACATGGACACTGGCATCACCTGGAGTATCATGTGTACACCACAACAAAACAAACATGACCCCCACAGGTAGTGGCCACACTTGCCATGGCAGGAGAGCCATGGACGTCTGTGACACACACGCACAACATCAGAGTCCATGCACACACAACGTGGATGTGGAGACTGTCTCCCATTGTGCACATGAAATCAGAGACATTGTAAACACTACATGCACAAAGACTGTGGAGGGCCATCACTATTGTGCCACTGGGACACCCTGGCTCAAACATACCGTCCCACATGGGACTCACGGGGTATGTGACATGACATACACAAACACCACTGTGAAATGTGACCATGGCACATGCACAGATATGAACAGTTGCACATCACAGTGGTCACGTACACGTAACACCCAGGATCCTGTCCCCATTAACACGTGCACAGCCTGGGGGTGGCTGCCCACAGGTGACACCCACAGGACAAAATGTACACCAACATACACACAATAGGAAATGCAGCCTTACATGCCTTATGATAAGGTTTGGACAGGCTGTCGTGATGTAGGTGTGCCCCTCACTCCTGGGAGCTATCTGTGGCTGGCATATGTCCATCTGAGACAGGCATGCTGACATATGCCAGTCACATGTACAGTGATGCGTTGAACAGCAATGGACCGATCGGTGCCTCCGGCCGGCCCATTGCTTTCAATGTGTGCGGGTACGCGTTGTACCCCTGTGCGCGTTGTACTGCAATGGACCGATCGGTGCCTCCGGCCGGCCCATTGCATTCAATGTGTGCGGGTACGCGTTGTACCCCTGTGCGCGTTGAACAGCAATGGACCGATCGGTGCCTCCGGCCGGCCCATTGCTTTCAATGTGTGCGGGTACGCGTTGTACCCCTGTGCGCGTTGTACTGCAATGGACCGATCGGTGCCTCCGGCCGGCCCATTGCATTCAATGTGTGCGGTACGCGTTGTACCCCTGTGCGCGTTGTACTGCAATGGACCGATCGGTGCCTCCGGCCGGCCCATTGCTTTCAATGTGTGCGGGTACGCGTTGTACCCCTGTGCGCGTTGTACTGCAATGGACCGATCGGTGCCTCCGGCCGGCCCATTGCATTCAATGTGTGCGGGTACGCGTTGTACCCCTGTGCGCGTTGTACTGCAATGGACCGATCGGTGCCTCCGGCCGGCCCATTGCTTTCAATGTGTGCGGGTACGCGTTGTACCCCTGTGCGCGTTGTACCTCAATGGACCGATCGGTGCGCACCCATTGACAATGGGCTTGCCTGGCAACGGACGCGTTTTCGAATATTCGAGCGAGTCGGTTGCTGGAAAATCAGTTGGTCACCCACAACAATGTTGCAAAATCATGTATGTCATGAAGTTGAAAGTTTGAAGGATGCTGTGGGCGTGTTTTGGTGCTGCTATTCCATGGATTGGCCAGATTCAGAAGATGCAAACGACTTGGACCTATCACTTTGGACACAAGGGACAGTATCTGCCTCTCCAGCACATATATATTGCTGCATGTTCCCCTGAGAGCCCACTTGCCTGCACTACATGCTCCAGGACGACATCTGCCACTGCACTGCTGCTGTCTCTGCCCCTCTGGACCCTGCAATGGCACGTACTGTGGAGAGAGCCCCAGCCTTCAGCCTTGAAGAGAACCAGGCCCTGCTGGACAGCCTACTTCCACAGTACAGCAAGCTGTATGGGACACCAGGGGAGCAGGTGAGTGTTCTGTGCACTGCCTTTCTGAATGTGCATTTTGTCTGACTAGCAAGGCTGAGAGTCAGCACACCACTGGCTAGCAGGCTCACTGAGTAGTTGTCACCCCCCATAGTGTGTAGTGACTTGCACTGGACAGGTATGGTGCAGTGACAGTGCTTCTGAACAGGGTTTTACTCCCCATGCTATGATACCATGTAGTGACTTCTGGAAAACTGTCCATGGGCAGCCGTGCACTGCCTGGGTACACCATGTGCCCCTGTGATTGCGACATGTATATGCAACTGTGTCATGCACGGATATGTTGCATGTGTAGTAATGGCCTTATCACTTTGTCATCCTGACAGGCTTCTGCCCATCGGAAGCATGAGATCTGGAAGGACATCGTCCGGGCTGTCCGGTCCGTGGGGTCTACAAGCGCCGGATCCGCAACTGCCAAAAGAGGTGGCAGGACCTTCGGGGCTGGACCCGGAGGATTGCACGGGTCCAGCTGAAGCTGTCGCCTCCTCGCAGGAGGGGCGGAACACGGACCCTGACCCCCACATGCTCAGGATCCTGGCGGTGGTCTTTCCAGACCTGGATGGGCAGCTGAAGGCCAGAGAGCAGCAAGGAGGGGTGAGTCAAAGACTGCACTGTGTACTCTGTCTAACATGTTATGTGCCCTCCTCGGGCCAGGTTGAACTGCCACAGTACAGCAGTCATGTTGTCCAGGAGCCATGTCCTCTATTGTGCACTGCCCACTCCTCATCTGATACCCAGGTGTGGCCCTTACATGCAGGGAATTCTGTCACTTAGGACTGTGTCCTTGCAGTTTGCTTGACTCAAGGTGGGAGACAGCATCTGTTTCCTGACTCTGTGGTGGGCATCATGGGTGGGTCCATTGCTTACACAATGCCTGTATTCTGACATGTATTCAGCGTGTTACTTTGATCTGTGGTCCAATTGCTGAGCTGATCCACCACATGTGGCTGGGGTACCTGGCACACACCCATGCTGCGGGTGGGAACAATGTTTGGGCCCCAGGAGTATGTATATGACGTGTGTCACACATACTTAGCCAGCTGCCTACAGTCCAGGGCTCATCCCTCATTCATGTGGGGCTGGACAGTCATGCCTACTCCAGGCCATACAATACACTCTGTACTCCCACTCCCGTGTATCAGAGGACACATTGTGCACAGTGATTTGACCCCTCAGGTGTCTGCCTCTGTGTCAGTGTGCTGTGGATTAGTCGCCAGGACTGCTGTGGAGTTTCTTGGTAGGGGCTCAGCATGCCACTGGAGATGTGACCATAGGAGACGATACTTGTGTGACACATAGGTGTCTGATCAGCTGCCCATGCAGACTGGGGCATGTAAATGTGAAGTTCAGGCAGCTGTTCCCCATGCACAGCAGAGTGTGAGGGGCTCAGGTTCAGAGGGTAGTGTCACAGGTCTCCCATATGTCCAATAGGTATGACCTGGACAGATGAGGGTTAAGAGGATGTGTTGTGGGGGGATGTACATGTGCACTTGTGCAGCTCCAGGACTTGCATTCCCCATGACCTACTATTGTGACACAGTGCAGAGTGTTGTTGTCTGGCTGCAAAGTCATACATCACTGAGACAGTGATGTATGACTTTGCAGTCATGCCTCCGCCATGGCATGTGTCTACTGATTGGTGATCCTGCAGGGGAGTGACATGTGCTACATGCACACCATAGTGGCGCTGGCTATCAGGACATGGGTGCATCATGGTGTCTGTCGCTGGTATGCATCACATGCATTTCCTATTTGACTCTGGGCATCCCTTACATCCGTAAACCTGTACTGACTCAGTGGCAAGAGCTGTGATGTGTCCACACCGTGTCCTCTGCACTGTCCAACTACTGTGTACTTGGTGCATGTGTCAACACTGGGGTGTTGCAATCCAACAGACACCAGACAGATGGGTGCAAGGCCATGTGGGATGTGAGTGCCATGCTTGGCATCAGAC
The DNA here is from genome assembly GCA_963921515.1 of Calotriton arnoldi. Classification (NCBI taxonomy): domain Eukaryota; kingdom Metazoa; phylum Chordata; class Amphibia; order Caudata; family Salamandridae; genus Calotriton; species Calotriton arnoldi. The sequence continues at coordinate 649,969 of CAWUFW010010952.1, forward strand.
TGACAATTGACTTCTCCTGTTCAATTAGGGCACTTTTAGCAATGTACAACTAATGATGCCAGGGCTTGCTCTGTAATGTGCTGTGCTCACAGTGGTGTGTGCGTTTGGTGCAGGTGACTGATGTCTGTCTGTTTCCCCATTGTTTGCAGATACATCCACGGCCACGGAAGGGGACAGCTCCACGGACCAGGAGGAGCCGGAGAGCCAGACTGGGTCAGCAGCCGAGGAGTGGTCGGAGGGACCCAGTGGCACGGAGGGCGAGGGGAGCCACACCGAGGAGTCCTCAGCAGCATCCACCTCAGCTGAGGACCAGAGCAACTCGGAGGATGACTCCCTTGTGGAGGCGGGTGTCAGCAGCCACCACACCCCAGCTAGTGTTGCTGTCCCCGCCACCACCAGCACCACCACCGCCCTCCCATCGGCTCCCATTCCCCAGGTCCGTGGAGGCTCCCATGTCCGGGAGCGTGTCTCCTTTGGGCCAGGCACCGCACCCCCTGCCCCTGTGTCCCCTGCTGCCCTGAGTGAGGAGTCTGTGTACCTCCTTCGCCAGCTCCATGTAGGGCAGACAGCCATGCTGAGTGTCCTCCATGCGCACACCGCGCTGTTGACTCAGCTGGTGTCGTTCATGGAGGGCATCTCATCGGGCATGTCTGACCTACAGAGGGGCAATAGGTCCATGGACTCCTCCCTGACGGCAGCAGTGTCCCTCCTCAAACGGTCCCTCACCCCTCCTGCCTCTGCTCCATCCACACTCCCCAGCACCTTACCCATCCCAGGCACACACACACTGGCACAGGCACACACCAGCACACACACATCCAGCACACTGACACACACGCCAATGACAAAACGCACACGCACGCACATTCAGGGGACTGAAGCCAGACTCACAGGGGATGGGGCCCTGGAACACACACACGCATCCACATGCACTGCGCAGTCCTCAGTTCCCTCTCCCTCCAAAGCACCCTCCCTTGCCTCACCTGCAACCCCAAAGTCACAGCAGCTCTTCCTCTGTGACCTCGGCCTCTTCCCCACCGATGAAGCTGCTCCAGCATCCCGGGGAAGAGGAAGCCCACCCACACGGAGCAGAGTGCCCCTCGCCCCCGGACACCCTCCCCCAGGCGCAGACGGACTGAGGCCCCCACCCGCAAGTCCCCCGGAGTGCTAAGAGCAAGACCCCGCCACCACCCTGCAGCTCAGGCACAAGGTCTCCGTCCTCCATCCCTCAGGCCCCCACTGCACAGGTGCCCCCACCACACCCTGCCCCAGGTTCCCCCACCCACAGATATACCATCCCCAAGATGCTCCGGCCTTCTCCCCCTGCCACTTGCTCTCCCAGCACCACACCCCCGCTGCGCTTGTCTGTGCCACTGATGTGGTGAGGGTGTCCCCCCTCTGTCCAACCCACCTTGCCTGTTCCCCATTCTCCTCCCCTGGAGGTAGGCACTGCAGTGGAGTCCACTACCGCCCTGTCTGACTTGGGCACTGCAGTGGCGGACCTGTCCACCCCATCTGCAGGGTCCACTGCAGTTGTGCCGGCACCCACGACATCTGTGTCATGCCCCCAGTTGTGCCGGCACACACCATGTCAGACACCTCCACTGCAGTTGTCAGTGGCTCTCCTGCACCCACCACCCCTTCCCTGACTCCCCCTGGTGAGCCCTGATCCTGTCCCTGCGGTGCCTGGCCTGCCCCCCGGTTGCCCCTCCTAGTGGATTGTCCCTGGTATTGTGCAGGCATGCGTAGGGTGACATCTGCCAGTGTCACCCTGTTTGAACTTTGACAATGGACTGGCCATTGGCCTTTGCTCTTTTTCAGGACTTCGTTTGGCCTCAACACATATGCTGAATAAAGCAACTTTCTTTTCTCTAGTGCTCATGCTTCAGATGTACATGTTGTTGGTGCAGCTAACCATGCCCTTGCTGCAGTGATGGTGATATCTGGTCTCATGATTATGAAGTGTTACTGTGCAGGAACCCATGTGGTCCAGGGGGAATGTGTCCTATCATGTGGTGTATCCATGTCATCAATAGCAGCATCTGAGGGTGTCATGTGTTCAGTATTTGGCAATGGGTTTCCTACTTCACATTGGCAATTTCATATCTGTGGCTTCCACCCCTGCACATCTGTTGTGCCTGCCATCGTTGCATTTGTCTACTTCCCTGACCGTGTTGCCATCTCCAGTGGACATGCAGGTTTGGGCATCAATGGGGAGGGACTCATCCGTGTAGTCAGTGCAACATTGCTATACAAGTGTGTTGGATCTGTGCTGATGATTCCGTTGGCACATCCATGACCAGGCTGATGTGATGGGAGCCCTCATTTGGTGCTAATTGTTGATTGTGTGACCAAGTGCTCAGCTGACATGATGGGGCCCTACTGAGGCAACATATGGCACAGCTTTCCTCACACAGGAGTGGAGTCCCCTCATGGCAGTGTGTACACGTGTGACATTGCCTGCGCCCAAGGTGTGTGTTGTATGTGCATGTCTGTGTGTTCACTTCCATTCATCTGCGCATGCTGTGATCCCTAGTGTTGTACCTGTTTGTGATGCTTGCTGACTTGAGCTATGTTCCCCAAAGTCTTCTCCCTGTGTTCTCTGTGATGTGGGTGCATGGCACATTACTGGTCATCAGGGTGTCACCCATAGGTGTGTTTGCTGTCAGGGCAGAGTTTGTGTGCTGACGCAGATGGGTCTACAGTCAGGTTTCCCTTTGGCACTTGTTGTTTGCCCCTGTCATGTGATTTCCAGTTTGTGTTATCTTTCAGTGATTGTGACACGTTGTGTGTGTGACTGCTGGCACTCCTTAGGGTCCGGGCTGCAATGTTGGTTGTTGTCTATGTGTGTTCTTTGTGGGTGACCTTGGCTTCTTCATTGGTGTGTGACTGTGGCTGGGATCCCATTGGTCGGTGTGGTATTGCCGTCATGTCCATGTACAGAGTAGTGTGCAGTGTGTCAGACATTCAGGAGTCTTGTTGAGTGTCCATGTGTGATGTGTTTCTACACCTTGGTTCCCACCCACCACCCTGGAATAGTCATGGGTGCATGTGCAATGTCACCAGTGCATGTGTACTTCACTGCTGCACATTGTTGGAGGTCGAGGGGTGTGGTGTTGAGTGTGTGCAGATGAGAGTTGTTGCCCGGCTAGTCCCCTGCCTCCATGTTGGCCTTGGCTTACTGGCCATGCTGATTGATTTGTGCTTGTGTAGGTGTGATGGTAGTTAGTTGCTCAGGACACCTGACTGTGGTTCACAGTGTGAACGACATTTAGCTTTGTCATCACAGTGGTATTTTTTCTTCAGCCCAGGGTCACCACATTGTGGGGGCCCTGGGGGTGGTGCTGTGGTGTGTCTGTGACTTGCTGTGTCAGTTGTTGTTCCTACGTGCCTGTGTGACATGTGTGTTTTGTGCTCCCTCTCACCTGTCAATGCCTGCTTGCCCACATAGGGGATTTGGATCCATGAGTTAGCTTAGTGTGGCAGTGTATGCACATCTGTATGATTGGTATTCAGCTCTCCTCATGTGTTGTGTTGTTGCCTGGGGACACTGGCACCCCCACCCCTCACCTGCTGTGTATGATGACAGTGTTGGTCTGCCTGTTTCGTGTTTGTGCATCTGCACCACTGCATTGGCATATCTTGGGTGTGCCATTGGCTGTATGTTGTTTGGTGTGTTTCCCCTGCTGTC